>JAKSZT010007815.1:12091599-12125309 GCA_026826555.1 Tolypeutes matacus | reverse complement strand
TGTTGGAGAGGATGTGGGGAGATAGGAACACTTCTTCATTGTTGGTGGGAATACAAGATGGTACAACCACTATGGAGGACTGTTTGGCAGTTCCTAAAGAAGTTGAATATAGACTTACCACAGGACCCTGCAATACCACTACTGGGTATATACCCAGAAGAACTGAGAGCAGTGACACAAACAGACATCTGCACACCGATATTCATAGCAACATTATTCACCATTGCCAAAAGTTGGAAACAATCCAGGTGTCCATCAAGAGATGAATGGATAAACAAACTGTGGTCTATTCACATGATGGAATATTATGCAGTTATAAGAAGAAATGAAGTCGTAAAGCATATGGCAACATGGATGAACCTGTAGGACATTATGCTGAGTGAAGCAAGCCAGACACAAAAGGACAAATACTGTATGAATGTGTTACTATGAACCTAATATATTGTGTAATATATTGTTTGATTCAAAAAAAAAATTATATGTATCCATTACATTTAATTGAGAAATGTATATATTTATTCATCTGTTTACTTTTTAGTTTTTAGTTGTTTATATTTTCAATTATTCAATGTACAAAATAAAGTTAAAAAATGTTAAAAAAAAAAAAAAGAAGCCTATAAAAAAGAATTTTCTCTCAAATGAAAAAAAAAAGAAAGAGACTCATATCGAAATTCTTCTTATAGGTTCTTATTTGACAGAATAAGAAAGTAAAAAGGGGTAGCTTTGTGGCTCATTTTGTATCTTGTGGACCACTTTTAGTTTCATAGTATTTTTTTGGCAGATGATAAAGCAAGCACATGTTTACTGAACTCAGAATAAATCTTACATGCTTCTAAAGCTGCAGTTGTAAACAGGCACAATGGAGTTGAAAAGGGAGGCTTTTTGAGGGGCTCTTATACCCTTCCCCTCTAGCTGATTCCCTGGTTAGTGCTGCGCTGCTTGCCTGAAATGGGTCTTTTTCTTGCCTTTGCAGTCAGCTTCCCAGATACTTGTGACCATTGCTTAACTGAAGAGGAATTTCTATTCTTCTCCCTGCTCCAGAGGCTTTTGCTTTAGGTGGCCCTGTTCATCCAGCAACCTTCTTTCCTTTCTCCAGGTTAGAAGGTATCTGAGGGGACTCTTTTGTGGCTCAGAAAGTGGGCTTCATTTAATCAATGGGCTTTCTCTCCACTCCCTTACCTTTCTTTCCCTATTTTCCTTCCAGGCTGTTTTCTTTGCAAAAATTGAAGGGTAAATTGGGATCATATCTATTCATCATTCTGCTAATAGAGACGGGGATCCTGGCATTTATCCAGCTTTCATTAATAATATCTGATGTACAATTTTCTTTCCTTTTGGATGTTTTTATAGGCATTGCACTAGGACATTGGGAAAGAGGGGTCCATTTGGCCTTCCGTAATCACCTCGGAAACTTTACATTCTTCTGGCCTCTATCATGCAACTTAGCAGTTATATCCCATTTTGTTTTATTCCTTAATAGCAACAGTTTTAATTTCATCTGTCTAATTAACCTTGCAAGCAGCAGCTTATCATGTTCTGTAATCCCTGTCTAGCATAATGCACATGCCTACAAACGCTGGAGGGTTGGTGATTGGTTTCAAACCTCAAGTTGGATCCAGGGGTAGAGCGAACTTCTTTGTCCTTCCTGATTCCTAGATTTAGACGGTGAATTCAGGTTTTGTGAGGAGTGAAGACTGCCAGGGCTGGAGCCCTCTCCAAATAAATGTGAGTATTTTGGAGTCTCCAGTTCCGGTTTCCACATGAAGTGGTATAGGGTTTGTTGTTTTCCTTGGGGACCTAGAGGCAGATACAGACAAACAGCAGGTGAAGAGGAAGAGCTGGGCTGAGCGGCTGCGGAGCCGTAAACAATGGGAACTATTTTAAGAAAGGCCTTGCATCTGCAGTGTTTGTTTCAATTCTGCCACCTACTGGGTATATTCCTGAATTGATTTTCCGTTGTCAACTGATCCGTGACTGGTCTGTAAAGTACCCAAGCCACAGCATCTTGAGAGTTGGGAGGGGGCTTCTTAGAATATACTTAGATGTTTTACAAAGTATTGTAGTGATACACAAAGTTATTTTAGATGGCACACAAGATGATTTTCAGTGTACACATTAACATTAGATACACATTAATTTGAATTGCTTTTCCAGTTTTCTTTCAATTCTTTTGATTTGGGGAAGGAGAAAGTACCTGTCTGGCGCCGGTAGACCTTTTGACACTTCTATTTACACTCACGAACCTTTCCTTCTAACGGAGTTTAACGTTGTATTTCTGCTACCGACATTTGATATAAAACTCCTTCTTTAAATAAAGTAATGTAAGTAAACAAAGTGAATCCCTTTAAGGACAAACATGATACAAATAACACAGGTGATATTTGGATAAGGCAAACATTGTGAAAGTGGTTCCCAGAGATGCTGACCTATTCAATATCCACCCGCTTGCGTCTACACGTGAAGAAACCCAGGCCTCTTTTGGAACTTCTTGTTGAGAGGCTAAGTTGGGACAGTTGAGATAGTTGGCTTGTGGCATCTGTTGTGACTGAGATGCCCTAGAGGAATGTGGAAATAAATGAACACCTAAGTAAAAACAAACAAAATCTACTTAAGCAGCGCTTGATGTAGCAAGGGAGTCAGCCACTGTCACTTACCTGGCAGAGGAGTGGGATAAAGGGAAGACTTCAGGTGTGTCCTGATCGGAGGCTGTTGGCATGGCAAGGCTGGAGGTGGGCGAACTACAAGTGGGTGTTCTATGTGATTGGTTAGGTTTTTCCCTTTTGTAAGTGACTATTTGTAACAAACCTTTATACTGTTTTATACCAGTTTAAATGGGAATAAAAGAGGTAACAAAAACAGCATATTTATTAATGGTTTACATACCTGCCATGACACAAAAGTGATTGTAGCTTGCATAAATAATATAATCAAGAACATTCCACACTTCTCCTTGGCAGATAGAGCAGTGCAACTAATAAAACAAAATAACAAAAAAGTGACTATTCTCATTTAAGTAGGCATCAGAAATTACCCATTTACCGTTTACACTGTTTTCTCCAATGGCAATATCTTGTAAAACTACAGCACAATATCACAACCAAGATACTGATGCAGTCAAGACATGATTTCAACCACTACAAGGATCCGTCATGTTGCCCTTTGATAGTCACAGCCACTTACCTCCAGCCCACACACAGCCCCCTCAACTTCTGGCAACCACTGATTTATTTCCCTTTTCTATAATTTTGCCATTTCAAGAAAGTTATAGAAATGGACTCATATAGCATGTAACCTTTTGAGACTGACTTTTTTTTTTTTTTTTTCCCCACTCAGCATAACTCTCTGGAGATTCATCCAAGTTGTTGCATGCATCAATAGTCCATTCTTTTTTTAAATTGCCAAGTCATATTTGCGGTATGGATATACCACAGTTTGTTTAAGCATTTGCCTGTTGAGGGACATCTGGGTTGTTTCCAGTTTTTGGCTATTACAAATGAAGCTGTTCTAAACGTTTGTGTATTTTGTGTGTGTGTGAACTTGTTTTCATTCCTCTGGGATAAATGCCCAGGAATGCAGTTCCTGGGTCATATGGTCATTGCATGTTATTGAGTATGTTTTAAAAATAGCCCCCCTCCCCCCCTTTTCAGGACAGTTTCAGAGCTACAGAAAACTTGAGGAGAGATACAGAGAGTTTCCATATACTCCCACATCTAGTGTCCTCTATTACTAACATCTTACATTAGTGTGGTACATTTACCACAATTAACAAACAGTATCAATGCATTATTATTAACTAAAGTCCATAGTTTATTCAGTTTTCCTTAATTTTGACCTAATGTCTTTTCTGACCCAGAATCCCATTTGCTATACCATATTACATTTAATTTCATGCCTCCTTAAGCTCCTCTTGGCTGTGACAGTTTTGATGACCTTGATAGTTTTGAGGAGTAATGGTCAAATATTTTGAAGGATTCCTCTCTGTTGGAATTTGTCTGATGCTTACTTCATGATTAGACTGGTGTTATGGCTTTGGGGAAGGAAAAATCACAGACATAAAGTGCCATTTTCATGAAATCATATCAAAGGTATATAGTATTAACATGATTTATCACTTTTGATATTGACCCTGATCTCCTGGTTGTGGTAGTATTTGTCAGGAGCTTTCTGTGCTGTAAAGTAACTTTCCCATTCTCCCCTCCCCCCTTTTATATAGTAAGTACTCTTTGGAAGGATGTCACTCTGTGCTTAAGGAGTGGGGATTAATTGTCCTCCTCCAGGGTGGAATACCAACAAGAGACATGTATCTTTTCTCCCTGCTTTTATGTAGCCAATCACTTGTTTATATGATTATGGTCACATGGATATCCATTTTACCCTTTGGGTTATAGTCCAATACTACATTATTTTGTTGCTCTAATTTTTTAGCTTTAGCCATTGGTAGCATTTTCAGTTGGCTCCTGTGTCCCTTTGACATACTCCCACTGATGTAGGTTTTCAATATTTTTTATTATAAATTTTTTTTAGCACTTCTTTATTACCTGGCACTACAAAATGGCCCATGCCCAACTTGCATGTCTCTTGCCTTAGTCCTAGAGTTGGCCATTTCTCCAAGGAGTGCTGGTTCCTCTTATTGGGGAATGGAATGAGAAATCAAGAACTGGATGCTAGGAGTGCTCTTTGCTATTGGGCCCTCTCAGCTGATAGAGCAAAGAAATATATGTGTGTATGCTAACCCATGTAAGTACACATATCTATACATATTTCTCTATATTCCATCTGTACCTATATTAAGCTATACATGAGTTCATACTGATGTCTCCAACTCTAATCCATCCCCATATAGGTCATTCTAACCACTTGTCCTTACTTATCTCTGATTTCCCACCCCAACAGTGAGAAACCTGGCTCCTACTATCCACTTGAATTGAACTTAATTTTTCAATTCAAATGTACATTTACAGCAGCTTTGGGATTGTTAACCTATAACCCTGTGGGAAACAAATTTATCAACTGGAGGATAGTGATTATGTGCAGTACCTTTTCACTTCAGTTTTACAGCCTCCGCTCCAAATATACAAAGGTCAGCACCTTTGCCTCCCAACCACGCCAGTGAGGCTTTTTCATACATTTGTAAAACAGTTTGATTCTCTTGTCACAGTCTGCAGTCCTTCCTAGGATAATGCAAACTTCTTAATGTTTTATTTTTTTTATGCACTTTTTGTTTTTGTAAAGCTTTTAAGGTTTTGACATACATAATGCCCATGTTTAGTTTTTAAAGAAACTGCCAAACTGTTTTTCCAGAATGGCTGTATTAGTTTATATTCCTACCAGCAATGTATGAGTTATCCAATTTCTTGCATCCTCATAAGCATTTGCTGTGGTGGCTCTTTTTTATTTTAGCTATTCTGATAGGTGTGAACTGATATCCCATTGTGGTTTTAATGTGTGTTTCCCTAATGGCTAATGATGTTGAACATTTTTTCATGTGCTGATTTTCCATTAGTCTGTTTCCTTGGTGTATTTAATTTTTTTCCTGTTGAGTTTTGAGAGTTCTGTAGATACTAATCCTTTGTCAGATGTGCAATTTGCAAATATTTTCTTCCAGTCTGTAGTTTGTCTTTTCTCCTAATAATGGAGTCTTTCACAGAGCAAAATTTTTTAATTTTGATGAAGATCAATTTATCAATTTTTTCTTTTACGGATTGTGCTTTTGATGTTCAGTTTAAGAAATCTTTGTCTAACCCTAGTTCCTGAAGATTTTTTCCTGTTTTTTTTTTTTATTCTGAAAGTTTTATAGTTTTGCATTTTACATTTAAGCCCACGATCCATTTTGAGTTAATTTTGTATAAGGTGTGAGACTTCATTAAATTTTCAATTTTTGTTTGCCTATGGATGTCCAGTTGCTCTGGTACCATTTGCTGAAAAGGCTATCTTTCCACATTGAATTGCTTTTGCACCTTTGTCAAAATTCAGTTGGGCACATTCATGTGGTTCTATTTCTGGTTTCTCTATTCTGTTTTATTGCTCTATGTGTTTATCCACCCACCAGCATCTCACTTCAATACTGTGGCTATACAATACGTCTTGAAATTAAATAGATGAATTTCCCCTACTTTAGACTTCTTTTTAAAAAATTGTTTTAGCTATTGTAGTTCTTTTGCCTTTCCATGCAGATTTTAGAATAATCTGATCTATGTCTACAATATTGATTTTGATAGGAATTGTGTTAAACTATTATGATTTGGGAAGAATTGACATCTTTACTATGTTGAATCTTCTAATCCATGAATGCAGTATGTCTCTCCATTTATTTAGATATTCTTTGATTTCATTCATCAGTATTGTATAGTTTTTGTCATACAAGTCCCATAACACATTTTGTATGTTTTGTTAGATTTACACTTAAACAGTCTATTTTTGTGAGCAATTGTAAATGGTGTTGTATTTTTAATTCCAATGACCACATGTTCATTGCTAATATATAGAAATCCAATAAAGTTTTGTATATTTATCTTTTATCCTGTGGCCTTGCTAACCTCACTTATTGGCTTTAGGAGATTTTTTCTGGATTCAGTGAGATATTCTACATAAACAGTCATGTCATCTGCAAATAGGGACTGTTTTATTACTTCCTTTCTGATCTGTATGTCTTTTACTTACTTTTTCTGCCTCATGGCACTGGCTGGAAATTCTGGTGCTATATGGAGTGAGAGCAGTGAGAGCAGATATCCTGGCCTTATTTCTAGCTATTACATTATATATACATAACTATTTACAGTCTACTCTAGTCATCATTTTACCTGTTCAAGTGAAGTGTAGAAACCTTGCTTCCCTTTATGTCACTCTACCCCTCTTCCCCATTCATAATATACATATTTCCTCTACGTACATTTAGAACCATATCAGCTAGTTTTATAGTTTTTTTTTTTCTTCCACCACCAAACATGATTTAGAAAACTCCAAGAGGAGAGGAAGTTGACTATATTGATTACATTTTCTGATGTTCTCACTCTTTTCATTGTTCTTCCTGCCTTCCTGATGTTTCAAGATTGTTTCTTTTATTGTTTACTTTCTGCTTATAGAATTTCTTTAGCCATTCGTTTAGGGTAGATATAGTTCGCTGAATAATTGCCTCCAAAGGTATCTGGTCCTAATCTCTGGAGCCTAGAAATATCATCTTACCTAGTAAACACTTTGTAGATGGGATTTTATTAAAGATTTAGAGAGGAGAGGTTATCCTGGCTATACAGTCGGGTGCTAAAGAGGCAGAGGGCTATTTGACACAGACTTAAGAGGAAGCATGTGACCACGGAGCAGAGACTGGAGTGATGTGGACACTAACCAAAGAATGCTGGCAGCCAGCAGAAGCTGGAAGAGGCAACAGATGATTTTCCCCTAAGGCTCCCAGAGAGACTGTGGCCCTGCTGGTGCCTTGATTTCACCTCTAACTCCAAATTTTATTCATCCTGGAAACCACTGTATTTTGTGTTTTTAATCTGACTTTACATATCTCAATTCTGATCTGTTATGTATTGATTTTATAGAATTATTCACAGAAAGCAAACAATTTCAATTTTCCAAGGGAGAGGATACTTTTCTCTTATCCCCCATGTAGCACCTAATAATTACTAAATGCTTACTAGGTGTCAGACTCCAGGCCAGGCACTTTGACATATGTAGTTCATTTAATTATTTAATACTCACAGGGACTCTATAAAGCAGGTGCTACTCATTTTTTACAGAAAACTAAACTGAGGCTTTGAGCAAATCACGTCTTAAGTGTGGTTCAAGGTCTCATAGCTAGTGACAAAACAGAAATTACATCCCATATCTCTTGACCCTTGATTCACAAACTCATTATTTCCCTCTCCTAATTACTCCAGGTTTGTTTATCTTAATTCCTCATTAGACTGTAAGTTCCTAGAAGTCAGGGGCAATATCTAATGGCTCTTTTTTTGTCCCCTTCTTCATTCTTACATCACCCTCTGCCAAGTATCTGGCATTGTGAGTTGTGTTCCCATTTATTATTTAGTTCTAAAAGCTTCTTTCCTCTTCCCATCTCCCCAAGCTTCATACATTTTATTACTGAGACAGAATCATCATCATGTATTGACACAGCCCGTATCCAGAGTTCTCCAAACTAGAATTCTATTCTGAAACAAATACAAGTGTGGTCTAGATGGCCTTCTAGAGATGGAAGGATTTCTCTTTTAAGAATTAACAAGCCAGAAGCTTAGCAGAAACACACATCAGTGGACCCTCTGCCTTGAGTTCCACTGAAGTTCCCATTTGGATTTCTAAAGAAGTGGGGGCAAGGAGAGGGGAAAGCACGGGAGCCTCTTACTGCACCAGCTAGGGGGAAGGAGAATATCCCAAAGGAGAAAGAACAAAGAGAAGGACCATCTCCTGGCATAGTGGCAATGGGGCAGAGCTTGCCTCCTTTCCCTTATTCATAATATCAATGGCTAAACATTCATCCATTTATTCAATAAATATTTATTGAGCACTCTTCTCAGTACTGGGGATAGAGTGGTAAAGAAAAGAGCCCCAAATTCCTGTACTTGTGGAGCTTACATCCTAGAGATGAGGGGGGAGACAGAAAACAAAAGAGATGACTAGTGTGTTAGAAAAATAAAGATGGAGAAGAGTAAAGCAGGGAAGAGGGATGCGGTCTGATCCAGGTTGTGAGCAAGGATGCTGCTTGCAATTTTAGTTAGGATGGTCGGGGGAATTTTCACCAGGAAGATGTCATTTGAGTTAATGCTCAAAGGAGGTGAGGGAGGTGTGGATATCTATGAGAAGAACATTTCAAGGAGATAGAAGAGCAAGTGGAAGCGTACCTGGACTTTTCAAGGACCAGCATGGTGGCCAGTGTGGCTTCAGTGAAGTGTGTGGGAGCGGTGGTGGTCGAAGAGTTGGGGGAAGTAATGCCCCCTGTTGGCCACAGAGAAGGTTTTGACCAGAGAAGTAAAATGATCTGACTTACCGTTTTAACAAGATTAGAATCTGTTGACTAATGTGATGTGGGGATTTAGAGAAATAGAGGATGAGAGATGACTTTGTCTTAAGTGTGGTGTTACCAATAACCAAGATGAAAAAGTTGGGGGGGGGGGTGGCGCAGGTGGTAGAGGAAGCTCAGGAGTTCTTGAGGCGACGTTCTGTTTAACACTGTGCTGAGCTCCTCACAAGTATTATCTCATTTGATCCTCCCAACAACATTATGAGGTAAATATTATTATTCCAATTTTTAGATAAGAAAATTGAGTCACAGAGAAGTTAAGAAATGTGTCCAATGACCCACAGGTGGGGCTAGAATTTAAACCCAGGTCTACATCACTCCAAAGCCTGCATTCTTAACTAGTGCACTGTACCACTGCCCAACATTACACAGACAATAATGGCCATAATGGGCCTACTTGCCCATTAAAACTGAGGCCCAATGAATATCCTCAGACTTGAGTATCCAAAGAGTCTCTTCCTCCTGGGGTGGTAGATGAAGGAAGTGCCTAAGATCAGAGACTTGGTCACTTTCAGGTCAATAGGCAAAACTATAAATTATTCTAAAACTATACTATGATGTCATTTATTATTCCAAGGAGAATTTTTTTTTTTTTTTGAGAAAGGGAGTTATGAGTCCAGTTGATCAAAAGGCAGAACTGTGGACTCTTGGTCTCTCTGTTTTAGTTTTCTAAAAGCTGCTCACAGTTCTGAGGCTGTGAAAATGTCCAAATCAAGGCATCATCAGAGATGCTGTCTCCCTGAAGGTTGGCTGCTGGTGGTCCTAGACTCTTGCCACGTGGCCAGTCATAACGGCAGCCCTCCGGTCTGGGTCTTTAATCCAGACTTCTGCTCTAGGCTTACTTTCCCCCCGAGCTCAGCTGTGAAGAAAGGCTTATGACTGTCTCTCGCCTCTTTCCACGCCCCTGATGATTCCAGCCTCTGGTGTCTGAGACCGCTCTCTTAGCCTTTCAGGGTTTCTTTGCCACTTTTCCTCAGTGCGGCTCTGCTTTCAGTCCTCCATTTACAGGGACTCCAGCAAGAGGATCGAGACCCACATTGAGTCACACCTCACAGAAGTAACCCCATCAAAGGCCCCCCACACCCCAACTAAATCTAATCCATTCAAATGGTCCCACACCCACAGGAATTGATTAGCTCCAAGAACATGATCTTTTCTGGGATCCTAAAAAATTTCAAACTGTAACAGTATCTTACAAAATCTCCTCAAAATCTGATCTGTGGTCAATGAGGCAGATTGAGAGAGGCTGCAAAGAGGCTTCGGATGCATGAGAACTGTTCATGGCCTGTCATGCTGCTGAGAACATTTTTTTTTTTTCTGATATATTACATAACAAAATAATTAAAGACAACTGTAGGTTTTTTATATTTTTTGGAAAATTGTAGTTTTTTATTATGGCTAGTGATTTATTTTGGGGATGGTGGTGGGGAGGAGTGGGGTGGAGAGCCGCTGTCGAGGTTGGAAAGATTGAGGGAAGGCTGAGGAGAAGGAAGGCAAATGGCTCTTTGATAGCAGGACAAAATAACAGCAAATCTCAACTACAGCTCCACTCAACTCGTCTTCCCTTATTTGTCCATGAAGCAAAATTACTTTTTAAGCTTGTGATCGTCATATGGCCAGGGATCAGTGGAATCCAGATTGGTCTTTGTAGAGATATATAATGAAACAAACTGTGACCATTAGGGGCCATCCTCAGATGTGGAAATAATGCTACAGCCTTTTTCTCTTTTCTCTCATGATAATTGTAAAGCAGGATTTTATCTGTATTGGGAAATTGTACTCTTTGAGGAAATATTTATAACAAGACAACATTTGAACATGGCCTTCATGCCTTCACTTGCGTGTGGACTGAGGAGAAGGCATTTAATACACACACTTTCTGAGACCAGTCCTCAGTAGCAAGACAGTAGGACTGGAGTCCTCTGCTTCACCCTCAACTTTAACGGAAGACTATATTTAACTAGGTGTGTGGTCTTGGGCAAGTTACTTTGCTTTTCAGCTTCTAGACTGTTTCCTAGTCTATAGGAATTATGGGGGATTAATGTAGGAGGTGGTGGAGGGAGGAAGAGAAGATAAAGGAGAGGGGTCGGGGAGGAAAGAAGAGAACCAAATGGATGGTTCCTTCTTAACCAGTTCATGGTTTCAATAACTTCTTGAGGCTGTGCCAGCTTTTTCTGATAGCTCGGTGTGTCTATTTTTTTTTCTCCCACAAGGTGGCACTAAGTGTTTAGAAAACAGCCTAGCTAACGTCGGAAAGCCCGTTGCAATACTCCTGAGTTTGCGGGGAATGAGCTGCAGCCGATGTTTAGAGCAATTAATAATGCATTAGAAAATTTACTAACAGGGCTAATCCACATTGAGTTAATTAGAAAGCAAGTTCAAGACTGGGGAAGTGGGGGAGAGATGAGCGTGTGGGGACACTGACTCTCCACCCACGAGGGCTGTGGCAAGTCTGCATGATCCCTGAAGGCTCTAATCTAGCAATGACCTGTTAAGTTTCTGCTCCTTTGCCAGCTGGAGCCCCTCCCAGGCTGAGAAAGGCCGGAAGACATCGGGGTGGGAGAGGGAGGGACCTTCCCTTTTCAGTGTAGTGGAAAGAATCTTGTCCTAGGAACTTGGGGACCTGGATTCTAATGCCATTTCTGCTACCGATTCCCTCTTGTGACATTGAACAGGACACTGCCCTTGAGGGACTGTTTCTCATCTATAAGATGCATCCGAAGGACCAGATAACGCATAAGTTTCCTTGCAGCTCTGGCATTCGATTTGGTGATGTTAGAAGACAAGAGTTTTGCTAGCTAGCGATATATAGATACAACCTTATATATGTAATCACAATGTCACTAAAGAGCATCTGCTGGATTATGATAAGAGTGCAAAATGCAGCATTCATACACTGAGACCACACCTGCAGGAGTAGATTTTGATTGATATCAGCAACTGCAGCTCATTGCTGTCTGGGAAGAAATTGAATTTGAAAACGTCTCTTAAAAGAGACTGCTGGGGTGGGGGGCAGGCTAGTGTAGGCTAGCCTGCTAAGAAGGGTTTGAGGCTTGGATGGAGAGGCAGGTGAAAGAGGGGCAGCAAGGAGCATGTGCCCCGAGGAGCCTCCAAGACTAACCCAGCTAATCACCTAGCTGGGAGGCCTGTCCAGCTAAATTGCCCTTTTCATTCTTTGCCTCCTGCTAAATTTGACCAGGACCCCTTGACGGTGTTTTAGGTTTAATTTGCTTGGAACAGCATGGGATGCTAGGTAGTTCTGACTTTGCTGTTTTATGATGGAAGTCAAGGTTTGCTCCAGGTGGGGCTAGCTACGTGGAAAAGATTTGAAAAAAGGCTGGTGTCTGGAATTGTAGTGGCAAGGGACAGTCACAAAGGGTTCATCCCTCAGCTTGTTTTTCCAGGTGATCCACTGGAGGTCTCAGCTCTTGGAGGGGAAAGTGATTTCAACAAGGATGGGAGAAAGAGGTCCCGGGTTTAACTGGGAAGAATATGAAAATATTGTTGTTCCTGCTCTTGAAGAATTTGGTGTAGACAAATCCAGACTTTTATAAAAGAAGACAGTGAGAATAGGTTGACTTCATATGCACTCAATATTTTATTTTGTCTCACTCACTAATATTTTATTTATTTGTTTTTTCTATTTTCTACTGATAAAAATTAAATAATACAGACATCTATGGTTAAAAAAAAAAGTGGAAGTGCTCCCATTATCCGATCTGACTCCCCACCCTACACACATACACAAAAAGCCTGGTGCATGTTTTTTGATGACTCTTTAAACAGCTAACACTACCACCACACCCCAATTTGAAAAGGATTCCATTTACACATTTTTTTTTTTAATTAGAGAAGTTGTAGGTTTACAGAAAAATTCATTCATAAAATACAGTGTTCCCACATACTGCCCTATTATTAACACCTTGCATTAGTTGTTACAATTGATGAGAGACCCTTTTATAATTATACTATTGACTATAGCCCATGGTTTACATTAGGGTCACTGTTTGTATATACAGTCCTATGGTTTTTGTTATTAATTTTTATTCTAGTAATATATGTTCAACCTAAAATTTCCTATTTTAACCACATTCAAATATAGAATTCAGTGCTGTTAATTACATTCACAGTGTTGTTCTGCCATCACCATCATCCATGACCAAAACTTTACAATCAACCCAAACAGAAGCTCTGTATAATTTGAGCATTAACTCTCCATTCCTTACTCCCACCCTGTAGCCTGGTAACCTATATTCTAGACTCTGACTCTATGAATTTGCTTATTCTAATTATTTCAATCAGTGAGATCAGTCAATATTTGTCCTTCTGTGTCTGGCTTATTTCACTCATCATGAAGTCGTCAAGGTTCATCCATGTTGTCACATGTACTAGGACTTCATTCCCTTTTATGACTGAATAATATTCTATTGTATGGATATACAACATTTTGTTTATTCAATGAGCTCAGAGAAACTTTCCAACTCTGGTTTGGAGTGGGAGAGTGAAAACCATCTCTGGAACTGCAGTGCTAAACCTGGGAAAGTTCCAGAAAAACCAGGACAGGTAGACGTCCTACTTTCACTTAACTTCCAAGTGAGCTGAAGGAGATGAAGCCTGATCCTTGGAAGTTCAGATTTGCTGCTTTGTTCAAATTCTGGGAGATGTTAGTGCTTTCCTGTTTTCTTTAAGGTGGACAGAGATGTTTGACCCTTTCTTTTCCTCTGTGGGGGTCAAGTAGAGATGCAGGGGTTTGGCAGGTGAGAAGATAGATGGTGGACAGGGCACCTGCTTCCATGTAAGTCATATTGTGACACTTCTCTACTTAACCCCACTGTATGAACAGGAATCAAGGCCGTAAAGCTCACATTTTGGAGGCCCTGCTTCATGGGGACTCAAACACAGGCACCATCTTCCAGAAATTCTCAGCTCCCACCTGTGCCTCCCAATGTCCCCTCAAATAGGAACCTTAGGCAAAGGCTCCATTCCCTTAGGCATGAACACAAGGAAGCTCTTTGAAACCAGATGTTCATCTCTCCTTTCTCCTAATACTGCTGAAATGATTTCCCCTGTCTTTAGTGCAGGGAGCAGAAGCTAGATCCCCAGGACTTTCATGTGGTTAGACAGAACCAAGTGCAAAATAGTGGGGATAGAAAAGGAGTGCTTAATCAGGGCAGCACAGCACAGGGAAGTGTTTGCACCTGCTTCCTGGACGGTTTCTGCTGAGGTTCTGAAAAGGCAAGGCCATCCCTCAAATCTTAGGAGCTTTGGGGATGAAGCTGGTGTGAGAATTATAAAGGGGAATTGAAACAGATTGTGCTAGGTGCACTGGAGTTCATTCTCTAGTCTTCTTCACACTATTTTATGAGGCACTTTTCATTATTCTCCTTTTACAGTATAATGGAATGGTTCAGAACACGGGCTTTGGAATCCCATGCCACCTTTACCATTTAGTGGCTATGTGACCGCAGGGAAGTCACTCCATTCCTCTGAATTCTGTTGCCTTTTTGTAAACTACAGATAATAACACCAAATGCATAGGATTGTTGTGAGAATTAAACAGCATATAAAGTACTTAAAGACCTGGCCCATTGCTTGCAATAACTGGAGGTGGGGTGGGGTGGGGAGCTACTATTATCAAGCCTAGGTTTTAAATAAGGAGATGGAAGCTCAGGAAGTTTAAGTAATTTAGCAAAGACTTGAGCCAAGATTTAAATCCAGGTCTGTGAACTTCAGGTCTAATAATGTTTAAACTTAGTGTAATTGCAAGGAATATCAACTCTCCCTAACCAAGAATTGACCAGGTAGGAGGGTTCTGGGATTGTTTAGACTCCATTTCCCAATAATAATATTTTGTAGTATAATTAATATTTGATGAGCATCTCTGAAGGGCCAGGCTCCCTTCCAAGTATTTTCTTATAGTAATGCTTACTGTATAAACTTATTGACTCTCTGAGGTATATATACCAGGTATTTCCATCTCACAGAAGAGGAAATGGATACACAGAGCTATAAATGCCTGGCAGAATCCAGACCTTATCCAGGGATGATCATTTCCCACCCAAACAGACTTGGGGAATGGCCTGGCAGCTTTGGCAGTGCTCCAACACACACCCATGCATGATTCTACTCAGGTCCCCCAGCTATGCTTCCTGAAGAGCCAGGTGCCAGCTGGAGCTCCTGGCCTGTGATTGGCTGCCATCATTTGTGGTTAACCCCTCAGTGGTGGGGGGAGGCTGGGAAGAACAGTGGAGGCTGATAAACAATTCATCAGTCTGCTCTCAAGGGTGCCAGAGCAAGGAGGGAGAGGAGGATACACGTGGACTTCATTTTGGCGTTGCGTAATATCAACCCAATTGCAAACATCCCAACTCTGACAAGGCAGCCTACTAAGTAAGGTAACATTTGTACTTTTCATGCCTTGGGTCACAATATTTATACCATTTTTCTGTTTCTAATCAGAAATATTTGTGCTTTTTTCCTTGCAGGGGATGAAGGGAGGGGGCAAGGGAAGTTGGCATCAATCTGTGTTTTCTTTCTAATTTATGAAAATGGGAAAGCAGAAAGAAGCCAAATTTAGGAAAATGGGAAAGCATTATGGAGGCTGATAGAGATGATGCAAAATTTCCAAATTATTGCAAATGAATGCTCTAGGCATAGGAAGGGTTTAAGGAGTGTTTCCTGAATAGATGAGTAAAGGAATTAGCAGAAGGAGCCTCTTGGATAAAATTACTGTGTAGTCCAGGCAAGAGCAATAATCAGGAGCAAGCAAATTCCAGGGTAGGAGGAAATGTCTAGTTTTCCAGGAATTGCCATGTTTACCAGGACTTTCCTGAACGAGGTTGGACTAAGTAGGAGACCAATATTTCTCAAAGTGTTATGTGTGGCCCACTTACATGAGGATCACTGGAATGCTTGTTAAAAAACACAGATTTCTGGACTCCATCCCAGACAAACTCAATCAAACTCTCTGAGTCCTGATGATCTGCATTTTTAAAAAAACAAGCTCCCCAGTGTTTCTGATACTTATGAACTTTGAGAATTGCCACTGTAGAGACAGTGCTTTAGGTTATATTCTTGAGTCAGGATTCCTGACCAGGGGTATGACAGGGCATTTTCTTTCTGCAAGTGGCTGGAGCAACAAGTTGCCTGGAGGAAGGGCACGAAACCTAGGGTCATTTTGTGGGTGCCTGAGACTTGTAAAAAGGCTTTTGATGTTGTCATCCCTTTGATGCCTAGTATTTGGTAAATGGAAGACAATAGTATTTGTGGAATGAGCGAATGAAAGAGTGGGACAGGTGGTAGCCTGCGGTCACTTGGAAATCATATAGAGAGCAGGTTTCAGATGAGAAGAGGGGAGGTGGGGTCCAAGCGTAAGTTGTCTATGTGTGTAGGATGGAGAAAGGGGCTGGAAAGGAAGGCTGGATGCTGCTGCTGTGGCCCAGACTCTTGGAGTTAATAATGGTAGTTCTCACCATAAAGTGACCCAAGTCCAAGCCACCCTAGGCTGGTTTATCAAGATAGACCTGTGCCTGGTGGAGGAAGGGGCCCCTGCAATTGTGATGGCAGAAAGATGGCAAGACTGAGACGGCAGTGCCCAGTGGGGCTAGCACTAAGCCAGCAACAGCCCCTTGTTCTTTTAGATTCTGAGGCTGATCTACGGTGGAGTCCTTTTTGGATTTCAAAGTATCAAAAAATGACTACAAGATAACTCTTTTTTTTATTTTTAAAGATTTATTTATTTACTTATCCCCCCCTTGCTGCTTGTGCTCGCTGTGTCCATTTTGCTTTTCCTTTTTCTGTGTCTGCTTGTCTCCCTTTGTTGCGTCAGCTTGCTCCGTCAGCTTGCCTTCACCAGGAGGCCCTGGGAATTGAACCCAGGGTCCCCCATATGGTAAACGGGTGCCCAACCAATTGAGCGACAGCCGCTTCCCAAGATAACTCTTCATAATCCCAATTTCGTGTTGTCTACAGGTCTATTACTCAGTCCCCTTTCCACACATTCATCAGAAAAAAAAGGAGAGCTAAGGATGGTGGTCAAATTTGACTTAGCCAGAGCTTAAACTTTTCTGGGGGAAATTTTGGTGGAAATATGGAAAAGTGATTATGGGTCCATATAAATCTTGTCTATAAAACATGTTTTTTCCCCAGTATTAACTGATGATAAAATTTTAAAAATAATATTTATTTTCTTTCTTTCTTTCTTTTCTTATATATTTTCTGTGAAAAGTTAAAATAATACACAAAAATGAATAAATAGTAAAAGAAAGAGGACCTTACTATTGTCAGTACTATTCTGTAAAAATTAAACATTAAGGTTTTACTGTATATACTTGCAGAATTTTTGTATTTTCAGGTATATACAAACATGAAAATATATGCATAAATGGGATCCTACTCTGTGCTATTTTTGCTCTAGTCTCTGTTTTTTTGTGTGGGCATTTTTTTCATGTCATAGTGTATATAGAAATCAATACAATGCATATGGAAATTTTAGATTTCCATGTGATTTTCCATTGTATGGACCATAGTTTATTTAATAATGCCCTTTTGATGATTATTGATGTTATTTCCTATTTTTCAAAGCAATAAAATTTTTAAGCAAATCTCTCTCTCTGTCTCCATACAAATGTCACTATGTAACTGTGGGAATGTTTCTATAGAGTAACTTCTGAGAAGTAGATTTATTGCACCAAAGATAAGATATATATTTAAGTTTTATAAAGACAGTGCTGAATTTTCCACCAAAAATATTATACCAATTTACACTCCTTACAGGAATGTATGATGATAGCTTTATTTCTCCATACCTTCATTAATGCTGATTAATATCAATCTTTTTCATTTTTTCCTAATCTGATAGGTAAAAAAATATATATCCCATAACATATAGTTCTTAAAGGTTTATCTTCTTCCAAAAGTAATGTGTTTATTTTAGAATGAGTAAAAATCATAGATAAGGATAAAAAGTATAAAACGTCTATAACTTCCAGAGTTAATCACCATTAGCATCTTAGTGGATATTCTTCTATATACTTTTAAAAACAAGAACAATAAAACATCCCTCCCAGATCCCCTCTTGCTTTTAGTTTAAATGGACGTCCAGCAGTTGCGTTGGGAAATAATCTAATGAATAAGTGTGAATTTGAATGTCAATGTCTGATACTGCTTGGTGATGGCACATTTTCCATGGGAATATCTGCACTTCCTCAGGGACTCCAGGAGATACGAAATCTTAACTCAATGAATTAATGTGTTCTGATAAATTTGACATAACATTTCAGTCCATTGGGAGTCAGGGGAGGCATGAGTGGGGAAGGGACATAGTTCTAGGGGTCCTTCCAACCTGTCTTGTGCTTGGCTGACTCAATGTGTAAATTCAGTATTTAATTTGTTTAGCTCCAGAGATGGTCATGTAGTTTTTTATAATTCCTCAAAATATTATCTTGAAATGCTGGAGAACAAGTGTTTAGAAAGGGCCGGGAGGTGAAAGAGTAAAAATTAAAAAAAAGGAAGTTGGGGATGAGTTTAAGCCAACAAGGCAGGGGAGAGAGATAGAAAGGCCTAACATGAGATGCAGGTCAGAATTAAGGAACGATAAACAACTTTGAGGTCTTTGCTGGACTGCAGTGAAACACTTTTGAGGTGAATGAGATTTTTGAAGTGATTTGGAATTGATTGACTCTGACACCGTCCTGCATGTGGAACAATCTAACCCAATTTCCTTGTTAACCAAGCCGTGGAAATTTCCTTTTAATTTTATGAAAGAAATCAATTCCTGAAAAATCATGCATGAAAGATGGAACAAACTTCAGTAGTTTGAAGAGATGACTTAAAACAAAACTTTGTTAGCAGGAATTGGGATTAGTCCTTGGTACCATTCCCCACCCCACAAGCCCCAGCAGAAGTGTATTCATCTGAGGATTTGTCTCCATGACTGCATGACCATAAAAAAAGGCTAATCACTTCGGTCAGCTGATTAATCGAAGGGAAAAAAAAAAGTATTGTTTGATATAATTGGTGATTTGAAAGAGTAAACCCAGGCAAATTTGAAAGATGTCAATGATAGGTTGAAGATACAAATGCTTTTCTCCAGTTATGTGAACTAAAGAGCTTGGAGCAAGATTGGGCTAATTGCATCTAGAGAGTACTTAAATGGCATTTTCAGACTTTTTTCTACATCATTATTGATGTACAACCAGATGGGTAGTGTTTCCTGACATATGCAATTGCTAATGATTTTTACCAGAAGAATAATATACCTTTCATCTTTTCCTAAAACTGCAGAGCTAATGATCATTGACCAATAGAAGCCCTCAAGATGACCTGTGGAAGTTTTATCTGAAACCACTTGAATTTTTCATCTTAAAAATTCTACAGAATCTTAGTACATGCACGACCATGGTTTGTTACAGGTTTAGAGTTGTGTGGTATTTGTTTCTAATGTAGATGCAGCCTTATAATTTACAGCAGCACCCGCTAATTAAAATTGTAAGCATAATTGCTATCCATGATACTTATTATTAGTTTGCATTCATAAACCTCAAAATTCACTTCATCCTTTCAAGCAGTGAGTAATTAGTTTCCTTGGGTTTGTAACTTTATCACCCCTTTATGACCTGTTGGAAGGAATAAACAACCAACCTCCCAGAAGACTGCTTTAAAAAACTGGAAATATATTGTCCAGCTAGTGCAATGAGGCTAACACGGAGTGAAAAATATGTCTTTTCTTTGGTTTTAGTAGTCATTTTGTCCATGCATTTACTACTCAGATAACTATTGAGAACCTAATGTGTACTAGGAAATTTGGGAAGACAAACATGAATGATTCCACGATTCTATCCTCAAAGACATTAAGGTTTGGTGGAAAGGAAATAAGATAAATACACACACACCTACATATAACCTTATGTGTATATGTATTTGTGTGTATATTCAAACCTGATTTGATATGGGTATGTGTACATATATATGTATATGCATATGTGTGTGAGTATATCAAACCATGGTGGTGCATTTACTAAGATACTAAGATATAAGATATAAATGATCATAAGCACTACAAGAACAGGGAATGTCTTGTTCTCTGCTTTTGATCAGCACCTAACATAATGTTTTAAAATAAGGAGTTTAATAGATAACTTTTAAAATAGATTAATGAATAATTGAATATATTCATTTTATTTCCTCCAAGATGCGTCAGCGGGATATTGATTTTAAAAAATCATTCTCTCTCATAAATTCTCCGTATTTTTTCCTAATCTGACTTGTTCTCATTGTTCCTAGGTACCTCAGCCAGCATGGCTGTCTCTTTGCCACCCAGCCTGGGACTCAGTTCTGCCCCAGATGAAATCCAACACCCCCATATTAAGTTTTCAGAATGGAAATTTAAGCTCTTCAGGGTGAGATCCTTTGAAAAGACATCTGAAGAGGCTCAAATGGAAAAGAAGGATTCCTCAGAGGGGAGACCCTCTCTAGAGCAATCTCCAGCTGCTCTGGACAAGGCCAGTGGTCAGAAGCCAACCCTGACTCAACCAGCATTAAAGGCCCATCCCAAGTTTTTGAAAAAATCCTTTGGTGATGAGAAAGCAAGAGACAATGCGATCCATCAAGCCAACCTTCGACATCTCTGCCGCATCTGTGGAAATTCTTTTAAAACTGATGGGCACAATAGGAGATACCCAGTCCATGGGCCTGTGGATGGTGAAACCCAAGGGCTTTTGCGAAAGAAGGAAAAGAGAGTCACTTCCTGGCCAGACCTCATTGCCAAGGTTTTCCAGATCAACGTGAAAGCAGATGTTGACTCCATCCACCCCACTGAGTTCTGCCATAACTGCTGGAGCATCATGCACAGGAAGTTTAGTGGTACCCCATGTGAAGTTTACTTCCCAAGGAATGCAACCATGGAGTGGCACCCACACACACCATCCTGTGATATCTGCCACACTGTCCATCGGGGACTTAAGAGGAAGAGCCATCAACCAAATCTGCAGCTCAGCAAAAGACTCAAAACTGTAGTTGACCGAGCAAGACAAGCCCGTCAATGCAAGAGAAGAGCTCAGGCAAGGATTAGGAGCAAGGAACTCATGAAGAAAATCACTAACTGCAATAAGATTCATCTTAGTCCCAATCTGCTTGCAGTGGACTTTCCAGTGCACTTTGTGAAATCTATCTCCTGCCAGATCTGCGAACACATTCTGGCTGACCCTGTGGAGACCAGCTGTAAGCATGTATTTTGCAGGATCTGCATTCTACGATGCCTCAAAGTCATGGGCAGCTATTGTCCCTCTTGCCGATATCCCTGCTTCTCCAGTGACCTGGGGAGTCCAGTGAAATCCTTTCTGAGCATCTTAAATTCCCTGATGGTGAAATGTCCAGCAAAAGAGTGCAATGAAGAAGTCAGCTTGGAAAAATATAACCATCATGTCTCAAGCCACAAGGGATCACAAGAGACTTTTGTGCATATTAATAAAGGGGGCCGGCCCCGTCAGCATCTCCTGTCCCTGACCCGAAGAGCTCAGAAGCACCGTCTGAGAGAGCTCAAGATGCAAGTCAAGGCTTTTGCTGACAAAGAAGAGGGTGGAGATGTGAAGTCTGTGTGCCTGACCTTGTTCCTGCTGGCGCTGAGGGCGAGGAATGAGCACAGACAAGCTGATGAGCTGGAGGCCATCATGCGGGGACAGGGGTCTGGCCTGCAGCCAGCTGTGTGCTTGGCCATCCGCATCAACACCTTCCTCAGCTGCAGCCAGTACCACAAGATGTACAGGACTGTGAAAGCCATCACAGGAAGGCAGATTTTTCAGCCTTTGCATGCCCTTCGGAATGCTGAGAAGGTCCTTCTGCCGGGCTACCACCCCTTTGAGTGGCGGCCACCTCTGAAGAATGTGTCTTCCAGCACTGACATTGGCATTATTGATGGACTGTCTGGACTATCCTCCTCTGTAGATGACTACCCAGTAGACACCATTGCAAAGAGGTTCCGCTATGATTCAGCTTTGGTGTCTGCTTTGATGGACATGGAAGAAGATATCTTGGAAGGCATGAGATCCAAAGACCTTGATGATTACCTCAACGGTCCTTTCACTGTAGTGGTAAAGGAGTCTTGTGATGGAATGGGAGATGTGAGCGAGAAGCATGGGAGTGGGCCAGCTGTTCCAGAAAAGGCTGTTCGTTTTTCATTCACAATCATGAGAATTACTCTAGCACAGGGCTCACAGAATGTGAAGGTGTTTGAGGAGGTCAAACCTAACTCTGAACTGTGTTGCAAGCCATTGTGCCTTATGCTGGCAGATGAATCTGACCATGAGACCCTGACTGCCATCCTGAGCCCTCTCATTGCAGAGAGGGAGGCCATGAAGAGCAGTGAACTAATGCTTGAGATGGGAGGCATCCTCAGAAATTTCAAGTTCATCTTTAGGGGTACTGGGTATGATGAAAAACTTGTCCGGGAAGTAGAAGGTCTTGAGGCCTCTGGTTCAGTCTACATCTGTACCCTTTGTGATGCCACCCGCTTAGAAGCCTCTCAAAATCTTGTCTTCCACTCCATAACTAGAAGCCATGCTGAGAACCTGGAGCGCTATGAGGTCTGGCGTTCTAACCCCTACCAGGAGTCTGTGGAAGAACTGCGGGATCGGGTGAAAGGGGTCTCAGCCAAACCTTTCATTGAGACGGTTCCTTCCATAGATGCCCTCCACTGTGACATTGGCAATGCAGCTGAATTCTACAAGATTTTCCAGCTAGAAATAGGGGAGGTATATAAGAATCTCAATGCATCCAAAGAGGAAAGGAAAAGATGGCAGGCCACACTGGACAAACATCTCCGGAAGAAGATGAACCTAAAACCAATCATGAGGATGAATGGCAACTTTGCCAGGAAGCTAATGACCAAAGAGACTGTTGAAGCAGTTTGTGAATTAATTCCCTCTGAGGAGAGGCATGAAGCTCTGAGGGAGCTGATGGATCTTTACCTGAAGATGAAGCCGGTATGGAGATCATCATGTCCTGCTAAAGAGTGCCCAGAATCCCTCTGCCAGTATAGTTTCAATTCACAGCGTTTTGCTGAGCTCCTTTCTACCAAGTTCAAGTATAGATATGAGGGTAAAATCACTAATTATTTTCACAAAACCCTTGCACATGTCCCTGAAATTATTGAGAGGGATGGGTCTATTGGGGCATGGGCAAGTGAGGGAAATGAGTCTGGCAACAAATTGTTCAGGCGCTTCCGGAAAATGAATGCCAGACAGTCCAAGTGTTATGAATTGGAAGATGTCCTGAAACACCACTGGCTGTATACTTCTAAGTACCTCCAGAAGTTTATGAATGCTCATAATGCATTGAAAAACACTGGGTTTGACATGAACTCACAGGCAAGCTTTGGGGACACATTGGGCCTGGAAGACTCTCTAGAAACTCAAGATTCAATGGAATTTTAAGCAGGGCAACCTCTCATGGGATGGTTTAACAAATGAGTTTTCCTCTGGGTTGTACTGTGGCCTTTTCCTAGCACCCTTCACTATGCATGTGAGGGTTTACCACCAAGAGGTGGCTGGTTGGAGAGGTCACATGCTGAAACCATGTCAGGAATGAGTAATTGATGAGCTGATTGCTTGAGCCATTTAGTGAGCTCAGAAAAGCAACAGGAGAAATCAATTAATTTGAAAGCTCCATAACCTGGAATGGGAGTAACTGCAGGGGACCAGAGATTAACAAAGATGTGTGTGTGTGGGACTGAGTGACGTGAAAATCAAGCCAAGGTTGTCAAAAAGGGGCCGGGAAAGGAACTGGTTTGGTAGTTTTGACTTTTTCCCTTCAATTTATTATATTTTGTTTTGAATTCTTCATTTTATAAATTCCACCTTTATTCTCTAAGATTCAGGAAAGCTTTTCAGATTTGTTTAATGACATCTTACATTTGTATGACACAATGACCTTTGTAAAGTACTCTCAATGCATTTCCTCATTTGGTACAGTTATGCAGAAATACCCTAAATCAATCAATATTTTTGCGTGTGAAAAACAAGAAACCCTTTGTGAAAACCAGTCATTTCCTGGCTTTACATCATGTCTTTAATTATAACCTTAAGAGCTTATGAGGTCATCTGCTGCCATGGATTTTTCAATAATGAGGTTAGAAGAATACAATTGTTAGCCATGGTTAGCTACTAAGTCTTCTAATACAAGCTTACCGAGCTGCCAGTAGCCAAGTATGATACTTTATTTTTGCTTTTTATTTCAGTTAATTAATTAATTGGAGACTCTAAAGTTTCCAGATGCTTTTCCATACAATTGCAAGGCTACAGAGGCTTTTAATAATCCAGGTTTGCTCGCTGCATAAAAAACAGATTTAATGTCTTGCTGAAGAATCGTTCTCTATGAAACCTGGGTCATTTCACTAAATCTAGGTTTCACAGAATCCTTCCTTATGTAATGTGTTGCTTTACTTTATTATCATCAGTTTACTTTCAGTGTATCCAAATTTTTGTAGCAGGATAACTGTACTTTTACATACCTGCTAACTTTATATGGAAACAGCTCATAATACAGTGGAAATGTTAACATTTGTATAGTGCTTTTGTTGTTGTTGTTTGTTTTCCCATTTTTGGAATGTTTTCACACTCATTTTGCCTCATTTATCCTCACAACAACTCTGTGGGGTAGGCATTTTTATTATCCCTACTTGATGCAAAGTTAAATGATTTGTGCAGAGTTAAATGATTTGTCCAAAGTTGCAAGGATAATAGATGCCTAATTTAGAATTTGAACTCGGGCCTTTTGCCTCCCAATTCCATTTTCTTTCCCCCACAAAAATTAACCACTATATTTGTTTATGAGGTAGCATCAGAATTTGTTTAGGATCCACAATTAATTACTGCAGATCATAACCTCAGGATTATGTGGGGTTTTTTTTGGAGAGTGGAGTGGAGGCGGGTAGGGTTTAAGCCATTTGTGTACTTTTGACATAAGAAAGTAATGCTAAGGCTTTCACTGAGCCACCAAAGCCTCTGGTGGCTCCAGTTATTAGGAAACTATTGTCTGCATCCTTAGGAATTTGGAATTTGCCAGTTGCTGGCAATTTAGAGCAGGCATGGGATTTTATATGCTAGTGAGTCATAATGATATGTTAGTATTAATTAGTTTTTTTCTTTCCTTTGATTTTATTGGCCATAATTGCCACTCTTCATACAAAGTATATCAAAGAGCTTTGTAATTTAGTTGTCAAACACGCATCAGTGACATTATCCTAAATGGTGTGCCTTTGGTGCTTTTGCAGGGATTGAACCCGTATTTACTATTAAAAAATACAGCATTTCCTTTGTTTTTAATACACAAAATATCAAATACACTTGCAATTTAATTGTCAAAACATATACATATTTTAATATATATATTTTTTCCTTGAAAACTCTTAATTTTGCATTTGGGAAACTAATGGGTTTCTAAGCCACTTCTTCCCTTCATCCCATTTAATCCTTACAGCATGTCTCTGCACTAATAAACAGCTAAATTCATCCTACTCCCTAAAGCATGCTGGCAATTGTTTTTAGATTTTTTCCCCCATTTCTACTCGGTTATTCAATTGGTGGCACTGTACATACTTTCGAATATTAAATTCCCCTTTTCTAGCATTATAGGAACTATTTTGAATGTCAGTGACTAACAGCATGATATATAGCACAACCTTCCCAATAATTCTTTAAGTAGATCACATTTTGGTAAACCCTAGGAACATCTGGCTGTAGAAATTTCAATATGTAGAAATGCTGCCTATTGTTGTTTTGCCCTCAGTACCGAGATTGCAATGTCCAAGACCCTGGTTTTATACTTGAGTTTTATTTTTAACAATGCCCATTGTAAATGCAATCACATACTCCAGGGGACTTCACCACACTGAAGGGAGCATTTTTTTTTCAAGTACAGACTGGGACTTCAGAAGTGCAATGCATTTTTTTCCCGTGAAACCTGAGTCTACAACTCTTCCTGCCAACCCACCGAGGTGCACTGCAGGGACCAGTGATAAGGGCTGATGAAAATTGATGAATGGTTGGTGCGAGGTCAAAAAGCACTTTGGATTAATAAACATGCACTGAGAAACCAGGGCAGGAGGAAAAGATGCCTTTTCCTTCCAGATGAACTGGAATTTACTTTTGCCTCAATTTGTTTTCACAAAATGATGAAGATAAAGATTTTTTTTTGATTGAGAGTGTGGGTCTCGCATTACATCAAATAGAATTTAAATTCCACACAACTAGCAGGCAGGATTTGTAAGCGCTGGTGGTGGTTGGGAGGAACAAATTGTCATTTGGATGTGAAGGATTTTAGATTGCAGTTCTGTATGTGTTTTCACTTATATGAAAGATGGTCTATTCTTTAGATGTCGAGATTTTAAATGAGTTCTCATTTTACTTTTTTGCCTCTTTACTACAGTAATCTATATAAATATACCTCAGAATTCATATTTGGTGAGATTTTTCTTTTGTGGAATCGCACTTCACTTTATTTTCTTACAAATAATCACATAGTTTGTTTAACGACTTCCATAGCCTTCTTTTTTGTTGTTTTAGGGAAAGTTCAGGTATGGAGAGGCAATGGATTTATTTGACAAAGGGGACCTGTATTTCCATGACAAATGTTTTCAAGTTAAACAAAATATCAGTTTTTAGTACTTAAAATTTTTTTTTAACATTTCTATTCTTTATTAATATCATGGTTATTGTTAATTTTATGTATAAGTTTCTGAAATAAAAGTTTAAGATTTGAAAATAGTGGGTACTGTGATTTATATTCAAATAATAATATTGAGTGTAACATTTAAAAATGAAACAACTCCTTTTTTCTTGAGGGGAATCTAATTAGTTTGGTGATATTTTGAATAAAGGGCAACAGAATAGTGATAATGAGTATAATTTATCCTGAGGTAGGATGAGACAATTTGGTTCTAGATACTTAAGGTAAATATCAAACCTTTTGAAAATGTAGGATTTGAAATTCATTCTCAAATCCTTTGAGAATCTGATGAACATATGACCTGTTTTCCAGAAAATTCACATACTCATATGCTCAAAATTTCATTCAGAGTGGTTGCCTTCCCCAGTGCTACACAGATAAGGCAAGAACTGAGCTAGAGTTCAGTTTCTTCTGTCCAGTACTTTTCCCAATAACAATAATAACATCAATAATCATAGCTACAATTTAACAAACACTTTTTTTGTGTGCTCAGCACTTTGCATACATTTTCTCATTCGATTTTTTTGAAGTCAGTACTACTATTGTCTCCATGTTACTCGGTTAGTACCGTGAGGTTTATCTCAGCTAGAAAATGGCAGAGCCATAGCTTCACAATTTCTTCTGCAACTCCGTCAGCTTACCTTTGCCCTGCTCATCTCCTCACCATCCACACATTTTCAAGCATCTTAGCCCCAACTTTTCTGGAGGCTTTCCAGCTCCTGCTGGGACTGGTTCAGTCTGACTGCCTCAGGAGAGATGTACCAGTTTTTAAAATGTTGAAATATGTCTGTATTTGTAGGTAAATACCCTGTGCCCCAAGGCCCTGAGTGCCCATTCACCACCCTGGAGCCTCGCCCCATTCTCCAGGAACCCCTGGACTGCTCTGCCATCCAGCAACTAACAGGTTAACTCTGGCACAGCAAGGGGCCTCCAGACCTGAACCCCAACAGCATCTGCTTTGTGGATTGTTAAATACATTGACTATTTCCTCCGCCTTTGAGAATGTGGGATTTCCTTATCCTTTAAGGCCCAGCTAAGTTTTACTCCTGATAGCCTTTCTAACTACTGCAGTCTATATTTTTAAACAAATATTTACAGGAAGCCTTCTATGAGCACCCAATATGTGCTTGATACTGGTGACACAGTGGTGAACAAAATAGCCGGTCTCTGCTCTCAAGGAGCTAGAGGGAGGTAGGCATTAAATCAACAATAAGACAAATAAATTCGTGGCTGCGGAGTCTAGGAGATGTCATGAAGGAAAAGTACTGGGTGCAGTGACAGTACAATGGGCAGTGCAGGGGGTGCAACAGGAAGGACAATAGAGCAATGGAATTTAAACGGGAAGATCAGAGAAAGCATCTGGGAAGAAGAAACACTCAAGCAGAGACTGTGTGGGTGAATGGGGTGAGGTCAGGTGAGTTACCAGGAGGTGACAGACCTGGAACTGGGCTGTGGGAAGAGTCTGAAGTGAGAGAGCTTTAGGCAGTATTTGCTCCCAGAGCAGGAAGAGCAATGCAAAGATGCCCTTTGGCATCTTTTGGGCTGTGTGAGCCTGGAGAATGAGGCAGAGGCCTCATCATAGAGGACGCAATCCTTGGTAAGGACTTCAAGTCCTACCCTAAGTGCAAAGGGAAAGCATTGATGAATTTGAAGCAGGCAAGTGATGGATTCCATGCTATGCCAGGAGTGGGGCACAAGTGGAATGCATTGGGAAGGTATTGAGTGTGAGAGAATTTTGTCCAAGGTTGAGAAGACTTATGCATATAAATCTAGACTATGGGGAGGCAATTTTTTTGGCTTCAGTAAAACACTGCCTGCTAGTTCATAATCTGTCACTCTCTCAGATGACTGAGACCCACCCCAGGCAGGAGATGAAGGGAGTTTCTGCAGTCTTTGGAAGCTTTATCGTCTCATAAAGTTAGCATTTCTTCCCCTGGCTTTTCTCTTTCTTCCAAGGAAATTTCCATACATATATTTTTTTCTTTCTTTCTGGCCTTTCCATAATCTGGTCTCAGTCTTTCCCTCCCCTCTGATGAAAACAAGAACTTATTTTTGTCTTCACAAAATAGCTACTGACTTTCTTGGAGGCCAAAACCTGCATATTTTTAGACTGAGTCTGACCAAGGTCTAAGTAAATACCAAATGCTCACATAGCCATCTCTTCATCTTTGTCTTCAAGAAGTTCATACATTTTCATGACTTTAAAATGGATGATTCAGCTATCTGTTGCATAAACACACAGCCCCTTCATTTTCTGAGTTATCACTACACCTTTTCCGTGACACCTCAAAGAGTCGTTTCTACATTTTACAATTTTCTTGGTCACAACATCTCTTCAGCAGAGGTCAGTATGATGTTTCAGCCCAATTTCTTAATTTTACCAATATGAAATTAAGCACGTTGCTAGGCTCTGACTTGCTTTCTGAGGACATGCACTCAAGATGCACCCTCAGGATCCTGTCCCCACTGGAGCTGGGATGGTGTTGCCCTTGCCCCACCCCAGCAGGTCCCACTGTGCCCCACAGGATGCGTCCAGCAGCCCTGAACTTGCCCCTGTGGGCTGGTAGCAGGCAGCAGGACGGGATCAGAGGCCTGTGCTGAGGGCTCTCGTCTTATTTGACCTGCCACCATCCTGTTTGTTCTTCTGGACACTGCGCTGGCCAAAGGACTTCTGTCTCCACCTAAAAAGCAGCCCATGGTGTGGTTTCCTATTGCCAGGAAACCCCTCAGCCAGGGCTGAGGGTGCCTTCCGTCTTTCCTCCCAGGCCCCTGGAGGGCAGCCGACTAGCCCTGCCTACTGAAGTGGTCCTCGTGCCTGGGAGGGGGTGTTGGCCTTGTGGTCAGCTGGGTGGGCTCTTTTTTCACCTCTATTAACTGGGCCTGGATCGAGAGGGCAAAGGGACTCTTGGGGGTTTCTGGCTTTGCCTCAGCTCCCCTCAGTGGAGCACACTGAGGGAGGATGCTGGGCAGGTGGGGTGAATTGGCAGAAGAGCACGTGAGCTCCTCACTTCTGGGTGGAGGTCGGCTGGGTGGGCTTGATCCTGGTGAGGGGGCTGGGGCGAGCCTGGGTGACCCAGGCCCGGTCCCTGGCCTCACTGTTGCCTCCTGTGTGCTGATGTTAAGCCATTTGGCAAAGCATGTGTTTGAGTAACCACTGCCTAAATTTTCTCTATGTGCTGTTTGAGGGGTTCCTGTTTGCATTAAGCTGTCTTTTGAAACTCTTAAAAAAAATTCTTAATTTTACCAAATTGTTAATTTTACCATTTAGTGTACTGTTATTGTATGGATACTACACAGTTTCAAATTTAATTGTCACTAAGTGCTTCAAGTGCATGACTTTCTCTTCTATAATTCTTCTGCCTTGCCCTCCTTTCCCCATTCTATTTGGTTTGGTGAGACTTTAAATTTTCTGAAGAGGGGCTCATGTCTCATATTTCTTTTATAGGTACCATGATATTTAACATGGATTTAATGCAATATTAACATGGATCTTGGATTTTTAATAAATGCATATTGATATATGCCCTGAAGAGGTCTACTGATAGAGGAATTGACCCACACATTCAGGGATCTTTAGCCTTAATTTACTCATTCTAATCAGACTGTTAGAATGACTATTATTGATAATGTTTCCTTCCCATTTTTGTAAATTATGATTTAGATGAATGTACATTTATTAGATTGATATCTGCAAACAGGAGGATTAGCTGTCTTAGAAACAAGTGTGCAAATTAGATGTTTCCTGACAGAATTAGATTTGAGAAAATGTGAAATCATCTATGGTAAACTCCAAGACAAAAAGTAATATTCTATGTTAGAGTGAAGTTGGTGACATAAAAATAATTTGGAATTCTTGTCACAATGGATTAGAATGGCTGCCTAGTTTATCTAAATTCACCATGGTATCTATTCTTATCCTCTCTGGACTCTTTTCACTAGGAGAAGAAAATATCTAAGACCTCATCTCCTTCTGTGATATATGCTGTATTAGTCAGCCAAAGGGGTGCTAATGTGAAATACCAAAAATGGGTTGGTCTTTATAAAGGGTATTTATTTGGGGTAGAAGTCCACAAATACCAGGCCATAAAGCGTTAAGTTTCTTCTCTCACCACAGTCCATTGCCATGTGTTAGAGCAAGACAGCTGCCGGCATTTGCCAGGGTTCAGGCTTTTGGGGTTCCTCTCTTCCGGGGGCTGCGTTTCTCTCTGGGCTTAGCTCCTGTTTCCTCCACAAGGTCAGCTGTAGACGATCAGGCAAACGGCTTGCTTCTCTTCTCCTGGGGCCTTCTTTCCAACATCAAAACTTCTTCTCAAAAGACTGCTTCAACTGTCCTTTGCCTTGCCTTTTATATTCGATTCCCCACCCACCAAGGGGTGGGGCTCAATGCCCTAATCCTAACCTAATCGTGCCCAGACTAACAGATCAGTTTACAAGCATGGTTCAATTATATTTTTGGAATTCATAATTACATCAAACTGCCACATATACTGTACTTTTAGTTGTCAGATTCTATGAGATATTCTGATTGGTCAAGATATTTAGAAGGGTTTATGTCCACAAGTTACTCTTTATTTATTAAAGAATCAGAAATATAATAAGCCAACAACTGCAAAAGTGAATACATTTAAGTTCACATACAATGAACTTAATTCGATGAACATTTATTGAGCAATTATAGTGTGCCAGAAACTGTGCTTAGTGTTGAGGAAACAAAGTGGAAGAGGAAACAGTTCTTGCTTTCAGAGAGCTTATTGTCAAACAGAAGGCAGTTACAGCATGTAAATGTGTTATATAAATTGCTAGGTGACTATTAATGACAGTGTAAGAAATGTCTTGAGCACAAAGCTGAGCGTGTCACACTCTGTTTAGGCTGCAGTCTCCACAGAGGGCATCAAGATGGATCTAAATTCTGAAGGTTTAATAGTTGTTCACCAGGGAGAAGGTTTTTCCAGGTGGAGGATGTTTGGCACTGATGGAGAATCAAGTTCAAAAGGGCTATGGGGAGGGAAGGGATGAGTCTGGAGAATTATGTCATGCAATACTGAGGAGTCTGGATTTTATCCTCCAAGGAAAATAGGAAGCCACTGGGGTTTTCATCAATTAAATATTAGATTATTATTTTTGAATGATTACTGTGATCTCAAAACAGTCATTGGATTGGACGGTGGTAGGGTGAAGGCAGGGAAGCCAGTTAAGAGGCTGTTTAAATAGAGTAAGCAAAAGATAATAAGGGCAGTGGCAACGAGTATACAGAGAATGTAGTTATGTTTCTATCTTAACAGATCTATGCTCATACTTTTCACTACTACTTCAATGGAAATGGGGCTATTTCATCTGGTATGTTTAAATATATACTGGAGCAGAAACTGGCTATCTACTCACTACATCCATTTTCTTTCTCTGGACACACAACTAAACTACATTTCTCAGCCCCCCACATGGTGGGGCCATGTGATTAGTTCTTGCCAATGGAATGTCAGGGGAAATGATGTGTCAGTGCAGGCTGGGACATTTACAAGTAGGTGAGTCTTCTCCATGCTCTCTCTCTCTTTCTCTTCCTTGTATCTGAAGTCTTGAGGACACACCATGAAGATGAAAGTGGTAGGGCTGCCAAATAGAAACAGCCTGGATCCCTGAGACATACCTTGGAGAAGAGATACCCAGGTAAACACCTTGATAAGGAACATCTTCAATGGACCCCATGTGAGCAAGAAATAAACTTTAATATGGCAATATACTGGAATGTTTGGGATTTTTTTTTTTATTACAGCTGCTAGTGTTAATTACCCTGACTAATACTTATTCTTCTATTCTCACCCAAGTAGTCACATAGATGTTTTTTGGTTCAATTTATTTTCATATCCCATGTTTCTTTAGTTTTCTCTTTTTTCTTTCTTTTTTCAGACTTTTGTGTGGATTCTTTAATTATTCATTAAATAAATACATATATTTTTTGACCACCAGGCACTCTGCTAAGGATTGGGGATGCACTAGTAAATAAACAAGGAAAATCTCTACCCTTATGGAATTAAGAGTCTAGAGGAGGGAAAGCATACATAATTATAACAAAGCTTAACAAAAGTGTAATCATTGTTATGCTAGAAAAGAACAGGTTGCTTGGACTCCATACAGGAATAGACAGATACAATTTGCTAAGGAATTCAATTCAATTCAATTCAATTCAATTCAATTCAATTCAATTCAATTCAATTCAATTCAATCCAACTCAATTCAACAATAATTTGAATGTTTACATTATGGTAGGCATCATGTTAAGTACTCAGTATATAGAAATAACCAAAGACATTTTCTAGTCCTCGTGGAACAACTAGTTGGTTGGAAGAGCCAGACATTCAGTAAACTTAGCAATCAGTGTTTTACTGGTTTAGATGTAGCAATAGAAATAATTACAAGATTCTGAAGTAGCACCATGGAGGGAACGATAGACTCTATGTAGTGCGATAATATTTTGAGGTAATACTTGAATTGTTTTCCTTCTATTTCTTCCTTTTACCCTAGCTTTGGGTCTCAAATGTCTACATCTCTTGGGGGAATGGAAAAAAAAAAAAAAAAACTGAAAAGATGAGCATTAGTTTTTACAGAATATGTAATGTGTAGGAGTTTCCCTATCATGCTTCATTCATTCATTCATTCAAAACCTATTTGTTTGTTGCTTACCACACCTCAGGAACTGTTTCCATGACAAGATAAAGATTTCTCAGTGTTATAACCCAGGAGATCGACCACACTCAGACTTTAACCACTTTTATGAAGTTTATTGAGCTAAGCCCACGGGTGTCTGCAGCACCTCTCATGCAGGAGAGAACTGCAGCACCCAGGTTTTAAAATGGCTCCTTTTTATAGGGGGTTGCTGTCGCAGTTTGCAAGCAAGCGGGATAAACAGAAGCGGATTTTGGCAGTTAGCTAGCGTTTGCACAGAATGCCCTGATAGCCTGGGGCACAGCTGCAG
>JAKSZT010007815.1:12028886-12091589 GCA_026826555.1 Tolypeutes matacus | reverse complement strand
GAGGGGAGGTTGTATGCTTGTCTGTCCTTGCGAGATTGTTCAAGGGAGGGGAGGTTGTGTGCTTTTCAGATAAGACACTTAGGAGACAGTGGGAAACTTTTCTTTTCTACGTTACTCTGGTTGCCATGAAGGCCTATGGGTAGGCTAATTTAGGGTTCAACATCAGGAGGGAGTTAGATATGAAGTTGTAGTGAACTGACATTGTAGGGCCCAGAGAAAAGGGGCCGTTTTACTCTGTGTCTTGGGCTGACATTTGGGGGCTTCAAGAGCAGAGAGGATATGCATCTTACTTCCCTGTTGAAGCTGGGACCCAGGGACCCAGGGACTTCCAGACATGATATGGTAGTGAGGTGTGTCTAGCTAGAGAAAACAGGAAGAGGAGCTGAACCTCAAGTGGCACAAAAGTAGACAAGTCCTAGATAATCCCACAGAGAGCTGTGGCCCAGGTGGGAGAGGAAGGGGCAGAGCAGTCACCAGCCCCTCATGTAAGCCCATCAGGGACATGACAATAACCAAAAGAGAACTGGACCTAAAAGGGGCTTGGGCTTAAGATGGAGGAGCAACTCAGCACTGACCTTAAAGGATGATAACTGCAGGCCCACTGGGAGCGTGGCTGTTACAGAAGAGAACAGACCATGGCTCTAAGGATGGGATATTTTGCCCCTGCTTGCTCCCCCTCCTGACAGCTCAGCATTATATTTCTCCCTGAAATGTGGATAAAGAAGTTGGGTGAACAGAGGGGGAACCCTAAATTTAAAAATTAAATTTCTATCATAAAAAGGATTCATAATATAATGTGTCTTGTTATAGAAAATGGTTTCATTTCTTGCACTTCTGAGTATATAAGCTGATATTTGTAAGAGCTTCAGCCATATTGGGGGTGGTAAGGTTCAGAGAAGGCTTCTTGGAGGAGTAAGAACTGAGAGGTAAAGAGTGGATGGGAATGAGCCAGATGGACTAATGTATTGGCAGGAGTTGCACAGTACTTGAGGGCAAGGTATTCCCTGCTCAAGTGGCAGCTTGCTCAAAGGCCCTGGGGACTGAAATAACCCTGGTGTTCAGTAGAAGTGTTATAGTTCAGCGTTTTTGGGTAACGGGCACTAAATGTGAGGGGACAGGTGAGCAAGGAGAGGACAGGTCACTACGGACCATTCATGCTATGCTAAGGGGGTGATTTGTCCTCTTCACCAAACTTCATGTATTTTGTTTGATCTATTTATGGTCTAACAACAACAACAAAAACCAACGATTTCCAATTGATTACATATCATTCTTGACAAATCTGATCTCACAATTTGACTTTCAACAAAGGATGAGATCATGTATCATTAATCATAACTTCTAAACTGGAATGTTAGATTGAACGACTTTCTAACAATAATTTATGACCACAAGCCGTCTTCCTTTCAGCCTACCTAAAATACTATTATGTGGTACATGATAATGTCTGGTCTCTATTCTATATTTGTCACTTGGAATTTGTAATTACACATGTTCATTATCTCAAAATCTCTGACGAGCAGCTCTTCTCTGTGTATGTGTTTCAACAATTTAATACACTCAAGAATATGTAATAGAACAAAGTGAAAAAGTAAGATAAGTTGGCAGAAGGCTGTGACTGAGAAATATAAACCTAACTGGCCCTCTCAGAGTAAAGCTTATGCTTTGAGGGAGAAGAGGCAGCATGACTTCCTGGAGGTCTGCACATCAAAGTGCCCCCTGGAATTCAAGCAAAGTGAATTTGCACCTCAGAATATCACTTTTAAATCTACATGGCCGTCGAGCATCATTCCACAAAGTCAAGAGTGTTATAAGGATCCTATTAGAGAAGGCAAGAAGTAATGCTTCTGGAATCCTCTTGCCTGCAAACCCACACGCAAGCGTGGGCAGCCCAGCCAGGCACCCCTCCACTGCCTGCTCTAGTGGAGAGCAGAGGGGAACCTCCAGGCAGCCAGGGGCCCGGGTCAGCATCCCCTACCCCCCACCAAGGCTATGCTCCCACTCCTGCCTGCTGACCCAAGAGCACCGACACTGGATCCACAGGATTCACAGCGGGGCAAGGCCATCCATGGGGGTCCACCCTCTGGAAGACAATGGAGCCACCAAGGCTAACTTGGCCAGGAAGGGACAAAGCAGAGAACTGCAGACCCAGGAAACTTCTCATTCACAGAACAAAACAGTGCCTCTCCCCCCAGTATAAAATAAATAAACCAAAACGTGACTGTAGCTCCAACACAGGCTTCTTTGAGAGCGCATGAGAATAAAAGTGGGAACTCAAAGAAACTAAGCAGTGAGACCTTTGAAAATATGACCGTCACAGTTACTTGGGGTAACCTACCCACAGAGCAACAGAAATCAGGACCAACCCCCCTCAGGGAGGAACGGCGCTGCAGAATCCTGCATCTGTGGGAGTCTTCAGGTGGCCAGGTGCTTGACCCTGCACACCTGGCTGAAAAATGGGCACGTCGCCAAAGAGCCCTCAGTCAGGGGCAGCAGACTGCACCACCAACCAGGGCCAGTGGGCAGGGTTAGAGGCACAGGCCTGCCTGTTCCGCAAAAACCATGTTCTTCTCTAGGCCACGCAGACGTATCAAGTCCTGGTCTGGAACCACGCGCTCTCAGCCGGAGGTGGCCGGAAGGCAAGCACCCTTTTTTAAAATGCTTTTGATCCAGAGAATCTGGAGAGTAATGAAACCATTTTTTGAACACACACATAACAACAGTGTAATGTTCAGATAGTGTTTTTATGTTTATATGAATTTGTTTGACCCTCCACAACTGCTCTCTGATATGGGTGGAGCAGTAGGTGATTTTATTTTACTAATGAGAAATCGGGGGCCCTGGCCCCTGCCCTTCTCCCCAGACTCCTGTTGCCACACACACCCCTTGTTTACCTTTCTTAACCACACTGACCTTCTTTCAGTTCCTCAAATGTTACAAGTTCCATCTCATCTCAGAGCCTTTGGACTGACTATTCCTTTTTCATTATGCTTTCCTTTCCCCTAACACACTGAATTTTTAAACGCATATAGTCCCTTAAAGTGGTCCCCTTGGGAAGCCAAATACTTAAATCTTGATATGTCTCTCCTGCAAAAATTTGGGGACTTAACTTTGGAACCTATTTATCAGCTGTATCAGAAAATCCATTTTGTTAGCTTGTGCTCACACTTAGTTTTTTGACCTAATGTGGCAATATACTAAGAGTCACATCCTTTTACTTTGCAATACTAAGCTCTGAATGACATTTGTCTGCTTCCCAAAATCAAATCCATTCCTAACAGAGGAAGAGGGACAACTGTTGACCATCTGCAAAGGAATGAAACATAGGCTCTGAAGGGGACTGAAACCTGAGCCCTAGAAATGTTTTAGGCAAAGCCAGCATCTTTGGAATAAGTGTTTATTCTTCTAATGTGATTTGTTTGGATGCTTGCTATGTTTATTTTAAAGTAACCTCATTATCTTTTTTTTTTTTTTTTTTTTGAGGTACCAGGGCTGGGGACCTCATATGTGGGAAGCCAGCGCTCACCATTGAGCCACATCAGCTCCCCTGAGTTGGTTTTTACATTTATTTGCTTGTTGTTTGTTTTTCTGTTTTTGGGAGGCACCGGAACTGAACCTGGGACCTCCCATGTGGGAAGCTGGCGCTCCACTGCTTGAGCCACATCTGTTCCCCCTCATTATCTTAAAGTCACATCTAATGGAATCACTGGCAAGATGACTTAAAAGCACTGATTTTTACTCAAATATATGGCTGGTAAAACCAAACTATTTGTTCCTGATCTCCTCTTCCCCTCCCCCAAGACAGTGGTGAAATCTGAGTTTGGCTATAGAGCTGTGTGAGTTCTATATTGAATTGCCTAGATTATCATATCTTGATCTCACTGACTGCAAAATAAATATGGGACAATAATTCTTTAGCCCTTGAGTCCTTGTGTATTAATTAAGAAGAAAGGCATGCATCTACTCTTTGGGTGAATATCTCTTTTGGACTCCTTTGAAGGATATTTCAGCTCCAGCCAAGACACTTTCTGTTAACAGATTGAAACAATAAATCAAAACAGAGTGAACCTGGGGAAGTTAAATAGTGTAATTTTGCTCTTATTTGGGTAACTAGGTATGTTAATAAATTGGAGAAGACATATAAAATATTTGATCAGTTTAATATAGGCAATAGAAACAACAAAAAATCAAAACAACAGTAAATTGTTCAAAAGGAAAATTCATCAAATAACTTTACTGAAACAGAGTGGACATGATTTAATTTATCCAAGCTAATGATAGGACCTGAGACATGGAACTATTCACAAAACGAACACTCCAGGGCTTCATCTCCTGTATGGTTCATGTCTCCTTTAAATTTGGTAATAGCGCTTTACACACTGCCAATGAAGACTCTTGAATAGGACGCTGTGGCTTAAATGCTTAGGAGAAGGTGAAATCCTTCTCCAGAAACATACTTCAGCAGGGAAGACATGTGTTTTTAAGGTTATCTAATTATCAACTGATGTCTTAAAGCCTCAAAATTAGCAGTCTTTTTAACTTTCATTCCGGCAACTGCCTGATTTTGTAATATTCGTTGGCAGAGAACTCTATATTAACACATGCACACCCAAATAAATTTCTTTTTCCCAATTTATGTTCTTTAAATTTTATTATTTTGGGAAACAAATCAATACTTTTCTTCTCCATGAAAATTATTCGGTGGTCTTTTATTAGCAGTGGGCTAAATAGTTAGTGGACTTGAATTTTTCATGAAATTTCCTCAGAGAATTGTTTCAAGTGAATGGCTTTAGCTCATCACCTGTGCATTATATGATGGGGGGATTCATGAAGAAGGTGCATGGTCATAACTAGAGAAAATGTAACAAACAATGTAGATTCTTCTGATCTTCCTTCATGTCAGCAAGGACTATACAGCTAACAAAGTAGTAAGGATCTTGTTCTGTGTTTTAGTTTCCTAGGCTTCTCAAAGCTAATAACATGACATGGGTCAGGTTAAACAATGGGAAGTTATTCGCTCATGGTTTTGAGGCCAGGAAAATGTCCAAGTCCAGGTATTATCAAAATGATGTTTTCTTCCCTTAGACCCACTGCCGTGATCCTTGGCTTGTTTGTCACATGGCAAGGCACATGGCAGTGTCTGCTGGTCTCTCCCTTCCCTTTTGGGTTCTGTTGATTTTAGCTTATTGCCTCTGGGCTTTCTCTCATGTCTGAATTTCATTCTTTTATAAAGGACTCCAGTAACTGAGGTGGGCCACACCTTACCTGAAGGAACTTCATCAAAAGGTCCTATTTTCAATGGGTTTACATCCATAGGAATGGATTAGATTTAAGGACATATTTTTCTTTGGGGTGCATACAGCTTCAAACCACCACATTCTTTTAAGGGGCATAGTCCAAGGGGTCAGCTTAGAGATATAAAAAGAGCACTGAGATACAGGTGATCTTGGCTTTAATTTTTGGCCAACAACCAAACTCTATATTGCATGAAATAAGTCATTCATTTTCTTTGGGTGATAATTTCTTTACTGGTTTAATGTTTCCTAATTATTCTACAGGATAATTGTGACCAAAAATCACACAAGGAATATAAACATACCTTAATTGTTATTATAGCTTCATGTTTAAGATTTCTTAAATTAAAAATAAACAGATCAGAAATTCTCATTTAAGATGTCCTTGAGTAAAATATTTTCAAAATGTATAGTATTTAACATTGTCTGTATTTAACATTCTATTATAAGCAGTTTTTCCTGGCACTTAATTCATGTAACTACAATAAACACAGACATTTCCAATAAACAAAATGGCAATATACTTTAAAAAATCATCATTATGATTCTTTAAAATTGGCTTCAAAATTAGATGCACTTGAATCTCATAGGCTTTTGTGAAACTAATCAAACAATCTTCTAAGGAAGGATTTCTTGGCAGGAGTCAAGATTTTCACAGGGCCTTTTTTGCGGAGGGATTTCAGTGGGGGCTTTTTTAAGGGCATGGCTCTTTTGGGGGTTTGTAGTGCTCTTGCTATCTCCACATGCTCATTGCAGTAATACTTGTTGCTTCCTTCTGACAGGTGGATGAGCGTGCGCTCTGCCAGATCCATGCACTGAGCATGGACCCAGTGCCCGTCTTCATGAGAGCAATAGATCATCGCAGGTTTGTTGAGCTCAGTTGAGTAGAATGGTACCCAAGTGTTGATATCCACATTACAAGTAAGGCAACACGTAATCCAGTAGCCTGTTTCAGACTCATCTTCCTCATCATCTTCATTATAAGTGTCAAATTCATCATCACCACCAAAACTATTTGCTTCTGCACTGAAACAAAATTCTTCTGAGTCTTCAAAAGGCGTGGAGTCTCCTGGATCTTCTGTTGATGTCTGACTGTTCATGAATGTTTTCTCATCTTCATTCACATCATCTTTAGCACATTTCAACATATAGAAATAGAATGCTTCTGAAACAGCCTGCTTATTGTCTCCTGGTATTCCAAGGAAAACAGTTCCATTTCCCATGTTGTTTCCAAACCATACCTTGCTGTGCTTAATATCTGGGGTCCAATCTGGGGTCTCCATCTCACGAATATCTATCTTGTTATCATCTAAAGTGACAATGTTGCAGACCATTCTTTTTTGATTTTCAAGCTGATAGCCACCAACAATGACAAATTCATTATTGTTAATTTGAGTCAGGATTGCACTGGAGACAGAGATTCCTCCTGATAAGACTGTGCAACTCACAGCTGGGCTACCCAGGGGGAGATCAACTCTTACTCTGTACAGATTGGCAGGTCGCATGTTATTGGCGAGTGAATGACCTCCTAAAATATAAATGGTATCATTCCTGGCAATGGAGACATGAAAAGATATTCCATCCTGAAGTTCGGGAAGAATGTAGGATGTAGAACACCCAAATTCAAAATCCACCAAGAAAATATGGGGCAAGCAGTCAACTACACTGTTCCATTTTTCTGTGGTTCTTTGGGCAGAAGGCATGTAAGACCGTCCTCCAAAGAGAACACCCACACTTTTCCCCCGACTATACACCACATCAATGGAATGGCCATATCTGGCTTCAGGAACATCACCCACCAAGTCTTTCTCTGTGCAGCGAAAAGTAAACTTTTTGTTGTTTTTGCAAGCAATAGACATGACATACATCTTATCTGAAAGTTCATTGTTTGGTGTTTTCCCTCCATGGATGATGTATTGACGCTTTTCAGACTCAAAATTGCCTTTAAATATGCAAGTGGCTGGATAGCGAAGAGGGGGAAGATAGCAGGAATCCTTAGAGAAAACTGTAGGCTTCAGTTTGAGATGGTTATGCTTTATATCAAAATGGAAAACTCCCGTGGGGCAGGATCTCTTGGGCCAACCTTTTTGACCAAAGAAGAAAACTTGCCCATCAAAATTCATCAGTGAGAAGCCTGGTTGAATTAAGGTTATGTTATTACTGACCGTTACCAACTGCAGAGACATATTTTTTGATGGTGGGTGGATCTTTTATCTGAAGGAATAAAAAAAAATAACTTACTGTACCTCTTCATAAAAATCACTATGCTTAGACTTCCTCACATGTAAAAAGCATGTTAGAAATTTCCTCCCACAAGCTTGCAGTGGTACTGAATTAACAAAATCCAGGATGCTAGCTATGCAAAGAGCCACAGAACCTTCCTGCCTAATACAATACAAGCAGCTGGGACATGTTTGACGCATGGACTATCCACCATCAGAATTCTGGGAGTTGTAGTCAATTTTTCTCAAAGATGCACCACTCCTCTGTAGGAAGGACTACATTTCCCTGGAGCCAGTTCTCTAAGGAATGTGAGCTAGGATAGTTTGCCTTTTTGCTCCAGGATAGGACAATCGTAGGATGTTTCTCTGAATAAAGACGTGAAAAGTGTCAAGGGACTAGATGGGCTCCAAGGCGGAAAACTAGGAAATGGGAGGTGAGAGTGGCTGAAACACATTCAACCCGCGTTCTGGGGAGGCTGCAGCACGAGGAGAGGTGTCAGACAATCCTCTGCCCCCGTGTTGCAGGAGCCTTTCCGGGGAACTCTTAAACAAGGTGACCCATTAGGAAGCCCAACTGCTCCAGGCCGGAGTGGGGTTGCTTGGAAACCGCAGGTTGAAGAGACGCCTCGGCGCAAGTTGTCTTAACTGATTCCTGCCTGGAGCTTGGGGAATCGATATAGAATTACATCCCTGATTATCTTTAGGTCGTTGGGGGCGTGGGGGTGGGCACCGAGGTTACAAGAGCTGTGTCGATTTCACAGGACCAAAAGATAAGTCTCTGAATGCCTAGTGTCCGGGAAGAGTGGGTGGGTGGGGCATGGGGGATGGGGGTGGGTGGGGAGGTGCGGAATAATGATTTTTTTTATCACTCCTTTATTTAGAAATGGAAGTGGAGTAGACTTTAGCAGTGCCACTCTAAAGTCCCTTTGTTTTCTCAGCCTCTCTTATTCCTGTTTTTAGCATTCTTTTCGGGGGAAAAAGAGGTTACCAAGCACATCCCCCTCCCCCCTTCCGTTTTTTTGTTTTTTGTTTTTGGTAGGAATATAGTTTAGTGGCTATTATTTCAGGTCTCTTTCTAGCTCAAGAACTTAGACCAAAGTAACTCTTTAATAAGCAAAGAGGTACCAGAATTGATCAGGGTAAGATTTGTATTATAGCATTTTTATAAAGGTATTTGTCAGATGAAATAAGCTTGCTAAATTCTTACTATTATCTATCTTAGAAATAAGGTCCCTATCTATCTGTTAGGGACCTGAATACCAAATATACTCCCAGTTTGCAGAGTGAAGTCCTAGACGCCAGAGGTTAAAGGAAACAAAATAGATTCATTGGCTTTTGAGAATAAATTTTTAAAATGTTCCAAAAAACTGCAGCTAAGAGTATGGACTGTAAAGGCTGCTGGATTTAAATCCTGGCTCTGTCACTTACTAATTACATAACCTTGGACAAATTATTTAACCTCTTTGTGCCTCAGTTCCCCATCTGTAAAATGAGATATAATTTTACCTACTTCTTAGGTTGTTGTAAATTATGATTATTAAGTTATTTCATGAAAAACACTTAGAACAGAGCTTTGCACACAGTAAGTCATATTTAAATTATGATTATACTTGATCTTATCAAAAGTAAGGTTTTCAGTGCACAATTAAATGCCAGTCATGGCATATATTGGTTATAGTGTTTGAAGTGATTAAAAGGGGCTTTAGGATCTGGGAAATTGGAGAGTAAGTATAGTTTGATACATTTTGGGCTAACAAGAATCAGATAATATACGAGGAGGATGCTGGTGGTGAGTTCAGTTCAGATAAGAGGACACATTTTATTCTTTTTGTCACCCTTTCTTTAACCCATCTTTAAATATGCACACTCTGAAGTTGGATTGCTTTAGTCCAAATTTTGGCTGTAACACTTAGTTGCTGTGTAACCACTTTGGGCAAATTATTTTCTGTTTTTTTTTTTTTTTTTTTTTCCTTATTTATAAAACAAGGATACTAGTACCTCTTCATTGGGTTGTTTGAGGAATAAATGGGATAATACTTGTAAATCACATTGCACAATACTTGGCAAATAGTAAGTACTCAATAAATGTTGGTACTATTATTTATTTATCTTTATTGCCCCTACAAAGGTTTCTTGGACCATTTAGAATCTATGGTGACATTAATGAGATGTTTGGAGATTTTGGCCTTGAAGCACACCTGTGGAACAGATGTAATGAATTGCTAAATATTCTCTCATACTTAAGATATTAAGTTTACTTCAAATCCTTCACCATGGGAGATTCCTCAAGGTGTGATCTTTTAGTAATCATCTTGTAGATTATTAAACCAAGAGTGAAACTAGTGAATGAGAGGGATTATTACCAAAGTTATGAAAGCATACCTTTCTATTCCTCCAACCTTGGTGGTTGGTAGGTTCAGCACCTTACCTTGCTTAGGAAATAATGTGGGTGAGTGTTTTACTTATTCATGGCTTATTCATATATATATATATATATATATATGTATGTATGTAAGAAAAGGCATCTTTGCAATTAGGAGAATGTTCTAAAGGAAATAATTGTTGACCCTCAACTCAGTAAGTAAAAACCACAGGCAATTACACTCAGCATGGTGTGCAATTGTTCACATAGAGTTGCCCACTTTTGTGGTAGAGGCAGTACTGAAGCCAAAGCCTGTTTGTTTTAAACACTTGTGAAGACTGTTCTTGGCTTATAAAACAAGTCAGACGGGGATAATGGATTCCAGATCTCAGGACCTGAACATACACCAAGGACACTTGCTTTTAAAGGGCAAACTTCTAAAAAAAGATTTTCTTTGTAGCCCATTGGCTTCATTTTAAGGTTTTTATAGGAATTTTGGCCTCTCATAAATGCAAGCAGGATTATTTTAGATTAAATGGAACCAATTTCTTGGGAAAGCTATAAGGAAGAGAGTGCCCATTTTTGTAGCTCAGTCAGGGTCCCTAAAGATTTTTGCTGCCCTACTGTTGGTTCACGTCATTATAATTTCAGGGCCCCAAAACAGTGGTAAAGTTTATTACCTCCTCTTGTAACACAGTTTAAATATTTGTGTATTTAATTTTTAAATTACATATTTTAAACCATGACCAGATGATTTATGTATTTAAAGAATAGACACATCAAAAGCGTTTTTGTATTATTTTGCCATATTTATTTAGATTTTGAAGTTCTGCTCTACTGACTTGAAGATTTTCACTCGAGTACACTGTTGTACATTTTTCATGATTTTAATATGACGATATTAGCCACATCTTGGTTTCTAAAAGGGTATTTAAAAGATTATACCAAAACTAAAATAATCTACTGTTTTCCTTTAAATAGACTGGATAAAAACAGGATACTTTTTCAACTGAGGGAAACTTTAAAATCAACACATTAAATAGTCTTTCTAAAAGAGAGAAATATAGGCCCATTAAACTTAGACGATTTTCCTAACCCATGCTAACATTCATCTGCAGGAGGATTTTCATTTCTTCACTGTGAAGCTAGGACATAGTTCAGAATCAAAGGAAGGCTAATGATGTGAGGTCTGGGTTTGTAGTTTCCTGTGCCTGAACTGAGGGTTTTTTTTTTTTTTCCCTTCCAAAGAAAGATACTATGAAGCATTAAATCTTACTGATCAGTGTCACTTACGTTTTCCTGATTGCTCCAAAATAGCAGATAACTTCTTATAACTGCTGGCATTTAGTGCATGGATTTACATTCTCTTGCACGGTTAACCACGTCTGAGGCATACATTGTTTGATTTTAGCTGGCAGTAAAACTAGGATAAGGTTTTCCTTCTGACACTTAATGCAAGAGAAGCATTTTGCACTAAGATTAATACATCCTGCTCTGAAGGCATAGTAATTAAATCCTTGCACTCACTAGAGACCAAAAAGCACAGTTTCCAAATTCTGCATCATCCCTTCCCCATGTGGATCCACCTGTAATTCACACGCTTCTGAGGTGTGGCACCATCTTTCCTGTCAAGTTACACATAAAGGCTTTTGGTAGAAATGAAGGTATTGGACCTACCTGAAGGCCAGAGAGGCTGCTCACCCCTCTCTGAATCTCTGCTGCTAAACCAGGTATTAAATGTCAGCACTTGGGAAGATTCACTGACTTGCCACTATGACTGTGGCAAGCAGAAGGCTGACGGTAAAGAGAGCATGTATGTATGCCTACAGATGTTCCAATGAACTCTGAGCTAAGGGGAGTAACTGACTGTGACTTTTTTTTTTCCCTTTTGATGGTTGAGGGAGATACCCACCAGAGTGTACCCTCAAGATTTAACCATTTCATTACTAGCAAACAATGGAAACACAGTTCACTATTCACTTGTAAATAAGAAATCTGGCTGAAACCTGATTGACTGTTTTATAAAAACATTTTAGAAAAACAGAAAAATTAATATAATGACTATGGTTTAAAGAAATATGGTTGTGAATCAAATGGGAAATTATTTGTCCTACAGCAGAGATCACTAATACCAATGACAGTAATTTTAACTTTGAATTGCTCTTCTGTAAAGTTTGAGTTTATTTTATGCAGGGCTCAGAGGAGTTCTAATTATTGGAGGCCAACTACCAACTTTATGACAGTGAGCTGCCGTGTGATGTAGTGCAGTGTAGTGTTAAGCGAATGGACTTTGGAGTCAGGCAGAACTGGTTTTCTTTGCCAACTCTGCCATTTTCCAGATGGAGTCATCTTAACCTTTTAAGCAGGTTTTCCATCTATTTCCCCATCTCTGAAATGGAGAGAACAGAAGTATTTACCTCAAAAGATTGTTGCAAAAAGATTAAAAGAGAAGAATGTACATAAAGTGCTCAGCCAAGGAATGCATTCCACAGTGATCGTAATAACAAGAGCTATCTTAGCCTTCCCTACCTCCCCCACTCCAAGTTTTCACAAAGGAAGAATAAACCAAAGGGATGAGAACAGATGTGGCAAGAATTGACTTAATTTTAAAGCAATTCATTAGAAAGTGTTACATCAAGAAAAAACAAACCACCTGTGAGCCTTTCGCCTCTATAAATCTTTCCTTTCCTTTATGCTCTATTCTAATTTTTTTCTAAACATAATCATGTTTCAAGAATGCATTTAATTTTTTTTTATCTTTTAAATATAACATTTCATATACATTGTGAAATGTATATTTTATTTTACACTTTAGTGTCTCACCTTTACAATTTTTATTTTTTTGAGGTAACAGGGTTTGAACCCAGGACCTTGTACATGGGAAGCAGGTGCTCAACCACTGAGGTACATCCGCTCCCTACAATCTTTTTTTTTTTTTTTTTTTAAAGATTTTATTTTATCTATTCATTCATCCCCCCTTGCTGCCTGTGCTCGTGGGTCAGCCAACCACGCCGTGCGGGCGGGCCCGCCCCCACCAGGAGGCCCCGGGAACCGAACCCGGGGCCTCCCATATGGCAAACGGGAGCCCCACTGATTGAGCCACAGCCGCTTCCCTACAATTTTTAATAGTTGCATAAAATTCCATGAAGTAATGTAACATAATTTATCTAGCCATCCACTATTTTTAGACATTTAATTAGTTTCCCTGTGTTTTAGATGATAGAATGCAGTGATCAGAGGTAGACAAATCTGGATTTAGTCTCATTTCTGCTACTTACTAGCTGAATGACCATTATGAGCTGCAGTTTCCATATCTCTAAAATGAAGTGATACCTGCCTTATTGTATTGAGGATTAATAGATATATAAAGTGTCTGGTATATAGAATGTATTCAATAAATCTTGCCTAATGATATTGATGATATAAATAGATTTGTATAAGTGACTATTGACATTATTTGCAAAATGTTAGGATAAATTTTCAGGTTTGATTCTTATAAAAAAAACTGATGAGTAGTTCAGTTGCATGGTTGATTCTCTTCATTTGAAATATCGGCTCATCCCTTCAAAAAGCATCATCATCTCTTCTAGTTATTTTCAAGATGATATTTTTGTCTGTCTGCAAAAAACCTATTGGATTATTTCCCAACCTATTTATGGTGTTATAAGATGATTATGATACTTAAATTACAACAATAACAACCGCAACAACCCTCATAAAGTTTACATATTGGATAGCTCCACAATAAATACAAAGTAAGACTACATAGAAACCATAATGGTAGGTCTTGGCAAGTGTTTTAACTTTTGGAGTTTACTGATACCAAAACACAGGCAGAGTGTACCATAATATTTACTTATTGGGTAGGTTAGTTGTCTTCTGAAGTGACTTGAAATTAGCAACACATTTAGAAATGGGTTTTAAAACCCTGAGTCCTTGCGGCGCCTTTAGGATAATATTAGATTTGTGGGGATCTGATCTATCCAGGTCCTCAGCATAGAAACTAAATATGAAATAGTAAACATTATTTATTGAGCGTGTAGGTATGTGGAGAATTAAAAAAATCACACACAGGCCTTGCCCTTAAGGAACATATATGATAGTAGAAAGAAACAACTTTTGATTGTTGATAAACACACCTTACATTCGTCCCACAGTCAACCTTTAAAAGTTCATGAACATTGAAGTCACAATTATCAGTTACTCAGCCCTTTCTGAAGTCTTCAGACAGAATTGAATTCAAACTCCTACTGATGTATATTGGTTTATCCCTCCTTAAATCAAAAGACAGTGAACAATTAAAGAATACAAGTCAGTGTAGTTACAGAATAAACTAACCTTTATTCCACAGGAGATAAGATAAAATCTTGGTAATGTGTAATATTGACAAGGTAAGTGAACAGAAAAAAGGGATAGTTGGGACAAAAAAATAGAATGTCAGAGATAGACGATGACTTCAAGTCTAAACCCTTTATTTATGCATTCAAACTGCTTATGGCCAGAAAGCTTAAATAACTCAGTAGGTAAAGCAGCTGCAGAGGTATACATGGTGGGACATGAAGGTAGGGGAAGACAGGGGAGAAACACTGTTTTGTGAACTTAAGACAGTTTTTTTTCCCCCAAGAAATGTAGTGCACTTCTCGAATATTTTTATCCCTGTTTTATAAGCGGAGACAACATTGTCACTCAGTTAACAAGCATTTGAAAGAAGGCTAGTGGCAACTTTTCATAGTGTTAGGATAGGCATAGACAATTATTTCTATTTTATTAAGTGGCTGATTTTGAAGCGGATAATAAAACTAGTACTGGAAAAGGAGCTCTTTGGCTTGTTGAGTGAATCACACATATGAACCACAACTGAAACTGGCAAAGAAGAGAAAAGAGGAAGGAAAAGGAAATACATAGAAGGAAGCAATCTACAGTTAGTATGATGGATTGTCCAGAGAAGAACCTGACAAGTGACTTGTCATTTTTTATTTAAAGCAGTTAATTAAATATGGCCACCTGACTAGACTAACTGATATTTTCCTATAAAAATTCCATGATCTCTGAATGTGGGCTAAACATGTTTTCTGTAAAATAAAATGGAGAAAAATTTCAGAGGAATTTTGTAATGTCGTGCTGGAAAATATTCACTTAACATTTTTATTTTGAGACGAGGAGGTGGTTTGTAATTTTTCTACCTTTGGGTATAGAAAGCATGCTGGCAAAAAATTATATATGCATGCATGAGTATATGAGTGTGTGTTGTATACAAAATGGCAAATAAAATGTTGAAAGAAATTGGAAACCAGGGAATTACTGTATTACCTCTTAAAGCCCATTTATTGTCCTATAGTCATTGGAATTTAGAAGTAAAAATAGGTGGGAAACATCTCTAAAATCCCATTTATTTTAAGAGAATGTCAGATGAAAAGGTCGATTTTATTTGCAAGATCTGGCATTTTAAAACACTTAGAAATGAATTCCTGCAAGCAGAGTTGATTTAGTTCCGTTGGTCTACACCTGCTCCTAACCAGCTGTGTGGGTTTTGCTTTAAAGTAGGCTTTCTGGTATTGTAAAAGTGCTGTGTACTGTGCAGGTGGCCGACAGGCTAGGGAAGTTGGAGCGAAGGGGATAACTTTAATTAAGAGTGAGGTGTCTTTGTGCACAGTGGTTATACAATACAGATAAAATAAGCATTAGTGGGACGTCGCATCCCATGTGAAGGTGGGATTACATTCGAGCTAATAAATCTTTATGATTGAAATATTAATGCATAATTATAGAACTATGAAGTTGGTTCAGAAACTACTGCCTTATGGATTCACAGCTTTATCAGAGGCCTTGAAAAAATGTTCACGGAAACACTCAACTGTCATTGTCCATAACTCATTGGTGTAGTTGATAACATTTTTGAAGACAGGATATCAGTTTTGAACATAGTTGAAATATGTGTATGGTATGTTTTTCTTGATAAATGTACTAGTCTAGAGGTCAGATAATGTGCTGATAGGAGTTGTTAGGGGGTGAAGTTGGGGTAGGGTGTTTTCTTGCAATTACAGCTGCTCTAAATTTTTCAAAAAAATACATAGAGAAACAAATATGCTATGGAAGAGATTAACTTCCTGATTTCAAGAGCAATGCATTTTCTGAGATTTGTTTTATGGGCATATCCTGCAGGTTCCATGTACACAAATAATCTGTTTTTTCAAAACGATAGGGAGTGAGTGGGAAGAGGAAGTTCAAATGTTTAACTGTTTGCATTTTTCTTTGTTTAATGGAATTATTAACTATGTAATTGAACACAGGCAAACAGGCTAATACTTAGCTGACCTGCCTCAGTGAATCAGTGCAGACATTTCAGACTGACTTAAACAGCTGGGAGGAAGGGTATGTTTTGGGGAAATAAAATGGATTTTATACAATCTGCTGATGAACAGCAAGCCTTAATGAATGATAGCCTCAAGAAACCTCATTACAGTAGCTTGGATGGATGAGCAGGAAAGGGGAGCAAATTTTTCAAGAGGAAAGTTTCTGCTTAAACATAATCATTTTATAGATTAGTATCATTCCCTTTCCCCCAGAGCTTTCTGCAGGGGAAGAATTATCAAAATGCCTGAGCTCCAACATTCGTGGCAAACTTTAGTGCTAATTTTATTTTCTTAAATCTCTTCTGTTTTAATTGGCTTATTCATATCCTTCTTCTCCTTTCCCCTTTTGTAAGCTTTTGTTTTGAAATAATTATAGATTCACAGAGAAGATTCACAGGAGGTTGCAAAGAAATGTACCGGGAGGCCCCATGCCTCATTAGCCCCGCCTTTTCCAATGGTAACAGCTTGCATAACTGTAGTATAATATGAAAATCAGGACATTGATATTGGTACAATCCACAGAGCTTATTCAGACTTCACTAGTTATACATGCACTAATTTTGTGTAGCTCATTTTGTAACACCTGGAGCCTGGCAAAACCACCACCACAATGAATATACTCAACTATCTCATCACTACCAGCCTTCCTCATAGTACCCCTTTATAGCCACATCCATCCCTTCCCCACTACCTCCAACTCTGGGCAACCATTAAGCTGTTCTCAATCTCTAGAATTATGGTTTTTCATGAATGTTGCATAAATGGAATCATTGATATATATCCTTTTCAGATTTACTCTTTTCACTAGATGTAATTTATTTGCGGTTTATCCACGTTGTTGCATGTATCAATAGTTTGTTCCTCTTTATTGCTGAGTAGTATTCCATGGTATTGATATACCACAGTTTGTTTAACCATTCACCTGTTGAAGGTAATTTGGGTAGTTTACAGTTTTCGGCTATTATCAATAAAGCTCCACTGAATATTCATGTACTTATTCTTGCATGAAAATATGTACTTATTTCTCTGGGATAAATGCCCAAGAGTGCCATTGCTAGATTATCTGATAAGTCCATTTTCAGGTTTTGAAAGGGACTTTCAAAATATTTTCCAGAGGGCCATTACCATTTTACAATGTCTACGTGCTCTGCTTTCTCCGTCCTTGCCAGCCTTTGGTGTTGTCACTGTTTTTCATTTTAGCCGTTCTGATAGGCATGCAATGGTATTTCACTGTGGTTTTAATTTGTATTTTTCTAATGACTAATGATGTTGAGCATCTTTTCATGTGTTTTTCATATATATCCTCTTTAGGGAAATGTCTGTGCATTTCTTTTAACCATCTTTAATTGGATTTTTTTGTTTTAATGTTGAGTTTTTAAAGTTTTTTTTAGTATATTTTAGATGCCAGTTCTTTGTTGGATATGTGATTTTCAAATATTTTCTCCCACTCTATAATTTGTCTTTTCATCTTTTTAATTTGGTGAGATTCAGTATATCAATTGATCATGAGCTTACAGATCATTCTTTTAGTGCCAAGTCTAAGAACTCTGCCTAATCTAAAGATTTTCTCCTACTTTTCCCCCTGCTTCCTTTTAAAAATCTACTATTTTGCATTAATATGTTTTAATTTTCCTCATTTCTATTACTGCCTTCATTTCTAAAAATACTTCTGTCTTATATTGCTCTAATTTAAAAATAATCATGAAAGGAGTCGTCAGAGTCATTCCTGCTGCAAAAATGGAGTCCTGCATAAGAATGTATAGATTATAATCCTCTTTAGGGAAAGAACCAGATCTGTTTCTTTTAGGACAAACTTTGTGATATTTATTTTTATAGTATGCATGTACTGAAGTCACATTTTTTTTTTTAGTTGCAGATTTTAGTAAGACTGTCTTCTCTGTCTCTTTTCTTTAAAGTGATATTTGTCATGGAAAAAAAGTATAACTGTTAAGATATACCTACTTCCAGGACCTCTGCATGGAAGACAGTACAGCTTTCTTGTAAAGCTTTGTGGTCAACAGTAATCCCCTCCCACCTTCCCCTTCCCCAAATGCTTCCCTGCTAATACTGTCCACTTTTTCTTGGTGATAATGAAGAGGTACATGCCTTTTAAGTGTTAGAAAAGACTTGTTTGATAGATGTTTATACCTTGGTGTGCAGTGTATCTTTTGATGCTAGAATTGTGTGTATGTTTTTATCAAATCCAGATAAAAAGCAGTAAAGGAGTTTAGGCTCTTTTCTGTTTTGTGAGATATGTTTTGTTTTGTGTTTCTGTTTTCTGCTTTGTTCCTTCTATCTCTTCCTCTGTTTTTTTTTTGTTTGTTTTTTTGAATTGGTAGGTGTCTGTTTACGTTTCCTTAGTTGCTCAAGCAAATGCCATGCAATGGGTTGTCTTAAACAATGGGAATTTATTTCCTCACTGTTTTGAGGCAAAAAGAAAGCCCAAATCAAGGCATCATCAAGGCGATGCTTTCTCTCTGAAGACTGTGGTGTTCTGGGGCTGGCTACTGGTGATCCTCGGCAAGGCACATGGTGATGTCTCCTGGTCTCTCCCTTCTCTTCCATGTTCCGTTGATTTTCTGTTTCTGGCTGCTTCATGTGGGGCGTTCTCTGTGTCTGAATTTCACTTATAAAGGACTCCAGTAATAGGATTAAGAACTATCCTGGTAGAGATGAGCCACACCTTAACTGAAGCAACCCCATCAAAAGGTCCTACTTACAATGGGTTCACACCCACAGGAATGGATTAAGTTTAAGAATATGTTTTTCTGGGGTATATACAACTCCAAATCACCACAGTTGCCTAAAGCAGCAGCATTATATATGCTCCTGCTCAAGGCATTTTGCATGTTATCAGAGTATAGAATGCAGTGGGAGGCAGGGATACACCCATCCAGGTGAGGTTACGGCTTTGTATTAATTTCCTGCTGACTTCATGGATGCCGTACAGTTCTTTATCATGCACATCTTATTACTGTTTATAATACGAGAACCACATAGTACTACTGCTCATCAGTAGAGTCCTTAGGTGAAAGAAGCTCACCTGAACTTGTTTTCCCAGACTTCTGCATTTATTCTCTATGGTTGGACTAGTAACCTTCAGATTTCTCTCAACTCAGAGAGTTTGGCAATTTCTGTCATTGGATTTCTTTCTCTCTTCTTAATATGAACTAAAAACCACAAGAAATAATATAGGATGCACATAGTTGTAGTTCAATCAAAGAAGAAACCATTACATATTGGGTCTCCTCTGTTGTATAAATAATTCTGTGTAATTATAGTGTAATTTGGTTGTTTAGAGATTTGGCCGTTTGCAAAAATATAAAGGAAGACCCTCTCTGAAGTACCAAGATTGAGGGTTTCATTTCCTTAACCAAGGTGAATTATTTTGATAACATCCCATATTACCTGCACAGCAGTAGGTTCTTGTTGAGCAGAGCTATAAAAATTTTAGCCTTTCTAAAGACTCTTAGAAATGTGTTATTATTACTATCTTATATTAGCAGTAGCAAATCTCACAGTTAAAACAAACAAATGAACAAACAAAAACCTTCTTTGCAGACATACCCTGTGCCATTAAAAATTGGGCTATGCACTTTGAGAGACTAGCTTGTAGTGACATGTTTCTTAAGGCTTACCATTTTTGCTGCTGAAATTTGCATTTTGTTTGGGTAAGTTGCTTAAGCAGGGAGTGTGAAAATAAACGTGAAAGATCTGTTAAATCAATGGAGTTAATTACATGTAGCACAGTTCACAACAATGTCCTTTCCGAGAGCACATAGCACTGACTAGCTCAGGTGGTTATTGGTTTCATTATTTGTAGTAGAAAATAGAACTCCAGGGAGGCTATGTCTTTTTTTTCTTTCTTTTTTGCTATTTCTCAGTGACTTGGTAGAAAGACCCCTCTGTTCCTAACCAGGATTGTGGTCTTCAAGAGAAGTTTAGTAGTCCAGGCAGAGCAATGTATGCTCCCTGTGTTTCCTTCTGGAGGCTGTGGCTGTGAAAGTTTTGCTTATGATTTACTAACAGATATTCACACACATTGACTTATTATCACAGTATGTTCTGGATCTTTCATGCAGACCTCTAAGCCTTAAGAAATAAAAACAAAACCAAAACAAAGAATCCTGTTATCCAGGCACAGGTTTTGTTTTGTTTTATTTTTCTTTTATAAAAATACTTTAAGATAAAAACATGAAAGTACGTGAATGGTAAGTGAGAAAGTTTTGCTTCCTTCTAGAAAACCGCTAGGATTTGCATAAACCACTTGACAGTCTGGTAAATGATTATCTGCTTTGTCAGTCCCTGAGGACTTTTAATATTAGGCTGTTTTTTTTTTTTTTTAATAGATAAGGAAAGTTCTAAATTTGAAGATGTGTATTTGTTAAACTGTTCAAATAACGGCAGCTTGTGAAACTGGATATTGTGAAAGTCTTAGAGAAGTTAATAAAAACAACACCATCTCTTCTGTATTGTGATAGCCACATGAATAAAATTAAAGGCCTTGGAGGATTTTGAATTTGTGCTGTGCATAATCTGTTAATTATTCGTCTTTAGTACTGCTGAGCTATGTTAAGGATGAAAAACTCAGAATATACCAATTTGAGAATTGAAAAGGAAATTGAAAGGAATTTCTATTATCACTCTTAAAGCATCCACAAGGAGACATTTGCAGCAATATAAAACATAACTTGGCTGCTTCTGCTTGGCACTCGCTTGCTGAAGTAGGTTACCAGAAATAGTTTGAGGAGGATATTGATAAAATGCATTGTTGGAATTTGCTGGGGTTCCATTCTGAAAAAGCAGATTGACATTGACATTCTGGTAATTAAGTAGAAGTCCTACTGATAGTGAAATAATAGCCGCCTTTGAGTTTATTTATCGTTATTTACTATCTAGCAACTGCAAGAATAGTTTATTAAGCTTTGCATTGCTGAAGCCTAAATTTGTCTAAGCTGTAATATACTTTGTAGTATGTCTAATTTTCAGGTTCGAATAGTTTGAAATAATCGTTTCCATTTTAACTTGGGACTGAGTTATACTTTTTAATTTTCACTCAGCCCTCTCTAAAACCATGTTTTATGTGGGGTTGTAATATATGAGGAATTATATTGATTTATCTTTAGGTAACATCAGTGCCTTCAAAGACAGTCACAGTCATAGTAGATCTTTCTGTAGGCAAAATGCTAAGAATATTTCAGTATCATCATCATCATCATCATCATCATCATCATCATGGCTAACATTTTTGGAGGTGCCAAGTGTACTTAACGAATCCTCACTACAATCCTATGAGCTGTGCATAGGTTTGTAATTCCTTATTTGAAACCCTTGTGGTCAGATGTGTTTCAGAATTCAGAAATTTTTGGAGTCTAGAAAGATAATCAATGCATATACTATATATTACACAAAATCTCAAGTGGTGAAAGCACCTCATAAGCAAGCCCTTTAGTATTTCTGTAGGAAAATATATGAATAGTCATACTGAGTAGAATCAATAAAAGTCATAAATAGTCTCATGTTAGTCCAGATCAGGTTTTGCCACCAAATAAGTTTGGGTATCATCTTATGAAAAAATTTTTTTTTTTTTTTCTTAGTTCTTTTGTATTTTGGTGTTATGGTTGAGGAAATATAGACCTGTGTTATTATTGTCCCTTTTTATAGGTGAGAGGAACCTGAAGCCCAGAGAGATCAAGTAACTTGCTCAGTGTTACACAATTAGTAAGTGACAGAGCTGGCATCTACTATATATCTATTTGGGAAAAAAATAGGCTAGATCTGTATCTTTTATTAAAGTAGTGAGATGTTCATATTAATTTATTAAATTAAAAAGCAAGTTGCAAAGTATACATATGATATGGCTCAAATTTAGGGAAAAAACTATCATTCTGTGTAAACATTATAGAAAAAGATTTAGAAATATATTCTTCAAACTGTTGACAGAAGTTATCTCTGATAGGTAGGATTAGGCAGGTAAGGGATAATAAAAAAACCTTAAAATTTTTAACATATATTTGTATTGTATTTTATGATGGAGGAATGTATAAGGGAAAGGTGGAGGGAAAATATAATTAATAACTAGTTTCAGGAAAATAGAAGGAAGGTAGGCGCTCTCCCTGCTATGCAGTATTGGAGAACTTCTTTTTAATGTCTTCCACAAATTATATAGGTACTTGGGCAGTAATTACTTTTCTGCTTTCTGTATATGGTCAATTTTCTCAAAGCTATGAAAGAATATTTCACACAATGAATGGTGAAATATCACAAGTAAAAATAAAATTCAAACTCTGCAAGTGTAGGACTGAGGTATTATATCTTACTGGACAGGCATTTAGTTACTAGCAGTGTGTTAAATGAACTGACAATGTGAAAGGGCCACCAGAAACGTGAATGTGGTCTTCAGCTCCACAGCAGGAGTGCAATATCTAGGATGGGGGAGTTAGTCTAATATTGTATCCTGTGCTGATAAGACTATATTGGTTCTAGATGGGGTATCTTAAAAGGGATACAGGCGGGGGCAGATGTGGCTCAAATGGTTGGGCATCCGTCTGCCATATGGAGGGACCTGGGTTTGATCCCCGGGACCTTCCGGTAAAATTAAAAAATATATATATATAGAAGGCGCATGGGCTGCCAGGCTCTGTGTGCTGGTGAGCCGCCAGGCCCTGGGAGCCATGCAGCAAGATGATGACGTAACTGGAGAGAGACGCAGGGGAGAGACAAGACGAGATGTCCGAAAGCACTGAAAGCCAGGAACCGGGGTGGCGCAGGTGGCAGAACACCTCCCTCCTACATCGGATGTCTCCAGGATCAAATCCTGGTGAAGACTGGAGGAGGAGGATGAGAAGAAATGGCAGGAAACAGACACAGAGAGTTGCCCAGCGAATGGACACAAAACAGCAAATGGAGAAGGGGGCGTTTAAAATGGATAAAGCAAATAAATCTTGAAAAAAAAAAAAAAAAAAAAAAGGGATACAGGCAAGGTGAAGTCTTTTCCAGAGAGAGTAATCAGGAGGGTGAAAGGACTTGAACCCATGCTCTCTACAATGCATAGGTGAAGGAATTGGGCATATTTAGCCAAATGTTTTGCCAGCATCTAGCAATGCTTGACTGCAGTACTGGCTCAAATGAATACTTTTTGCTAGTATTGAGTGACTGCCAGCGATATTCCACATCCTGAGCTATTAGGCATTTGGGATGTAAAGATGAAAAGAAATGGAACCTGCCTGTTATGGGCTCCAAGTCTAGTGGAGGACTATATAATAGAATAGTATATAACTATTTCCAGTACAGTGTGATAAGTGTAATAGTAGATGTTTAGTTAAGAGGCAGTTTAGAGGGATTATGTTTATTAACTCTTCCTGTGCTGGTGGAAGATGGGAGAGCAAAGGCTTCAGAGAGAAATTGAATTCTGAGCTGGGTTTTGGAAAAGAAAATTGGTTCAATGAATGAAATGAGACGATTAGAAAGGACCATATGGACTACTTCAAATATTTGAAAGGCTGTCATGTGAAAGGATTGAAATTATTCACTACAGCCCCAGGGTCTCAGGGACTAGTATGGGGCAAGGTGCAGGAAGACAGATTTAGGCTCAATTTTATTTTTTTTTTTAAAGATTTTTATTTATTTATTCATTTATCCCCCCCTGCTGCCCGTGCTCGCCGGGCCAGCCAACCATGCCGTACGGGTGGGCCCACCCCCACCAGGAGGCCCCGGGAACCGAACCCGGGGCCTCCCATATGGCAAACGGGAGCCCTACTGATTGAGCCACAGCCGCTTCCCTAGGCTCAATTTTAGAAAGAGCCTTTAATAGAGCCATCCAAAGGTTTCTTTGGAATGTTGAGTTCACAGACCCTGGATGTGTTAAAACTCAGACAAGTCAACTGCGATAGTTCGGGTGGGGATGGGGGTGGGAGTGGGGTGGTGTAAAGCAATGGATAGAGTGAAGCAAAGTGAACTGAAAATAGTGCCTCACTGAAAATAGTGATGTGCTTAAGGGCTTGGGTTCTAGGACCAGGTTCCTAGAACTGGCTATTCTACCTACTGGCTCTTTGACCTTAACTAGGATTATTATGATAATTAACATCAAAATGCTCAGAACAGTCCTGGAACATAGTAAGTGCTAAATAAGTTGCAAGTAAGTATTAGCTATTTTTGTTATCATTGATGGGTGGTAGGTTGACGTACTCTTTAATAAAAATTCCTCTCACTTTGCAATGTTTTGAATTTTAATTCTGTAGTTGTGGGATGAAATTCCTGTGAGTTAGGAAGATGGCAGTGAGGAAACTGGAGCAAAAATAAAATTGAGACACCACAATTCAGCAGCAAAGATATGAATACAACTCTGGTCTCCTGAACTAGAGTTCGTTGATCTGTCATTTTGGGGCCTGAGAGCTGTTCTGCCTACCTATCCAGAATATTTTCATACTAGCGCTTATGTGACATGACTCTCTCTAACCTGTGTTTTTCTTGATATTATAGATAAAGCTACCCCGTGAATAGGAATGCCTGCCCAAATATCAGGATTGAAGATCATGGACGAAGATAGGTTAATTGAAGAAGTCTTGGATAAGTTTGTTAATTGTCATGAGCAAACATATGAAGAATTTCTGAGTACTTTTACTTACATCTCAAAAGGTAAAATGGAAGAGTAAACTTTCTACAGCAATAAAGAATTTTATTATAATGTTATATCTTTCCTGATTTTTTCAGAAAGAACCTTAGACAATGGAATGAACATTCATTTCATTCCTTTGATTGTGTAATTCTAACTAGGGTTTTCATGACTGATATGTGTAAATATGAATGCTTTTCTACAGTCAAGAGTTGTATTAGTCAGAACCATTGATTTTGAGAGTTAAAAAGGACCTGAGAACTCTTTTAGGCTACTGTATTCCTTGCAGTTTTGAAGAAATTCAAGTGCAAAGAGTGGTGGTTATTAATAGCATATTTAAAACTTTAAGGAAATATAGCACAGTGGTTAAGCTTGTGGAGTTACACTGTACATATTTGGACAGTAGCTTTGCCATTCACTGGCTGTGTGACCTTGGGGAAGTTATTTAACTTTGTGCCTCCCAGTAACATGAGGATAACATTAGTAGCTTCCTTAAAGGTTGGTGAGGTTTAATTGAGATAATCCCTGTAAAACCTTTAGCATATGATAAACTGAAGCCTGAAGTCCAGATCCATGCTTTATGTTTCATTGTGTGTTTTGCATGGCTCACAAAGTGTTGTTGTTGTCTTCCTTGTTTTAATTGAGTGGGCATTTAAAAGTTGGGACATTTTACATAAAAATCTTGATTTCTGGTTTTTCTTGATTAAGTCAGAACATCTGTTATTCCAGGGTCAGCATTCTTTCAAGGCAGTAATCAGTTAGTGGTCAGGAGCCAGTGTGTGTTGCCTATGAGCTTGTGAGCTGTTGAGTTTGTCATGTTCTCTGGCACCACCCCAATTTAAGAATGTGTATGCATTGATTTCAGTAGCTCTTGTGGCATTTGAGTTTATAGTCTTTGTTCTAAGTTTAGCTTCAGATTGCCTCTAGCTTGTTCTCAATCATGGTCTTTTCCAGATCCTTGGTCCTCATTGGTGAAACCATTGGTTCTCCATCCAGCTGAACATTGGATTCACCTGGGGAGCTCTTAGAACCTATTAATACCAGAGTGCACTTTAAATCTTGGGGTCCAGGAATCAGTATTTTGTAAAAAATCTCCTCTGGTGATTCTAATGTGTACTCAAGGTTGAGAGTAGGAAGTTTTATAATCTCCAAGTTCATGACACTCTGAAGATACTTGACTTCTGATTTTTAAGTCATAATTCATGTGTCCTGAACAGTTGTGATAGAAGGATACATATAGTGAAGATAATGAAAGTTATTACAACCTGTTTCTTTTATTGTACAAGGTAGTTGGAATATCATATCTGTGGTTTTGTTTACACTTAAAGGTAATGGAAAATCTAGGAAATATCTAGTTTACTATGGGGCTGTGAATGACTTGCTTTTTACATGATATGTTGATCAAATTAAACTTGATAATGGCTGAATCATCTTCTGGTTTGTGAACTTGGATTCAGAAAGGGGGGTGCTTCTCTGCGCCTAAAGACTTGACTGCTGTTTTCTGGATTCAAACATGGCAGTATGGATGGCTAGAAGAGAGGTGGAAACAAGGGTAAAACCTGCAGAATTAATGCCATCTGTTATGCCAGTGACATTTTAATAGTCCCAATTATTTTTGAACTTATTTGTAAGGATGACTCTATTTATGTACCCTGGAAGAGTAAGGAGTTCTTTCAAGGAGTTTGATATTCCAAGGAAGTTACAGTGTACTTGTTTTGGGGATAAAGGGACTATTCTGTTTTCAAATTCTGATATGCATGCCAAGAAAGCAACTGTTGCAGATCTGGTGACTTCTTTTTTTTTTTTTTTTTGAGGTACCTGGGCCGGGGATTGAACCTGGGACCTTCTATGTGGGAAGCTGACGCTCAACCACTGAGCCACATTGGCTCCCTGAGTTGGTTTTTTTCATTTGTTTGCTTGTTTGTTTGTTTGTTTTTTCTTTTTAGGAGGCTCCGGGAACCAAACCCGGGACCTCCCATGTAGGAAGCAGGTGTTCAACCACTTGAGCCACATCTGCTCCCTGGTGACTTTATTTTGAGTTCAGTTTTATGCCCCAAATTGAGTTGAAATAAATGATTATGCAAGTCATATGAGCTGCATAGCTTTTTTTTTCTTTCAAAATATCCCTAGTTTACATTATAAACTAATGACCTGACAAAATTCCTCTTAAAACACCAAGAGTTGTGAGTGTAAAAATGTCTTAAACCAGTAAGCATCCTTTTTTCCCTCTGAAACATTTATATGTTTTCTGAAAAACTAAACAGGACTTAGGGACAAGTCTAAGAGTTGAATGATAATTAAAATTGGTCAAGGTGAATGTGGTTATTTCCATTTAAGAAAGATATAAAAACTATTTCCTCAAAGTCCCCGTTTTTTCCCTTTCCCTGCCTTCATTTGACTTAGTGTGTTGGTTTGATAAGTACTGGAATCTTTTCTCTCTTAAAGTGGTTATCATCACTTATACTTTTGTACATTTCCCTAGTTCATTTAGTTTCTCAAGTCCATTACCATTTCCACTGACTGACTGTTCTATTTGTTTTTCTAATAGTTATATGCCAGAATGCTTATGGGATTCATTTTCTTTCCATGAGAATTTAAAGGGTCAGTAATCCTATTAAAAATATTTTCCCAGAAAAAATTAAACTATAGCCTTATTGAAAGAAATTCACATTACTGCTTTAAACTCTTAGAAAACAGCTAGAAACTGTTAATATTGCAGCATAATTTTTACTACAGTACATTTACATTGATCATATATTGCAGTTTTGTTTTTTTTTGAGCAGCTCTGGTTTTTTAAACCATGGAATGTATTTGATAATAAATACAATGTTCTATCAAAATATATAAAGAGACACATTGATTGTTAATTGTCAACAATGTCTTTAAGTTCAAGAGGGTAAGACCAAGTTGTAAGATTTTATATATATATATATTAGAAGACCAGCCTGCAGATTTTGGTTTATTTATTATAGATGAAGATATTATTATATCATTGACATCATTGTGGACAAGATAAAAGGCTTTCAATCTTTTGTATCTCAGTTTCTATGATTAATTTATAGTCCTTTCTAGAATATCTGTCTAAAGGAAAAGAGGATTCTTCTTCCTTGTCTGTCGTATTTCTATCATATCTTTAGGTTGTGAAAACACAAATATGAATACTTATATTTGATTTTTTAAATTAATGCATTCATTTATTCATTCATTCATTCATTCTGTTAGTGTCTTGTTATGGTCTAAGTATTATTTTAGGTGCTCAGGGTTCAAAAATTAAATAAGATACAGGTTGTGTCCTCAAGTACTCAGTGGGAGAAATGGAGGGAGAGATGGTGGAAGAGATACTCAGCAAGCAGAAAAGCACACTGATGCTGCAGTGGAAAGAAGCGAGGGGTGCTGCCAGAGCTTATAGTAGGGGCCCAGCCTGTATTTGGAGGACGAGCAGTAAAGTCCCCCACAGGAGAGGATGCTGAGGTGAGTCTGGGATCATCACTGAACCAAAACTTGCCTGGGGCCCTAAGATATTAAGTAGACAGAACACAAGTTTTGACATGTTAGAGCCGAATTTGACAGATATTAAAAATGCCCCCATGGTGATGGTCATTCTGGGGTCGCAGTTCCATTTGTTTTAGTACTGATGTGTATATCCTTTAAACAATTAGGTCTTCGAGATGGAGATGTGGACTTGCTTTAGTAAGATTTAGAGTTACGTCTAAACTGATGAAAGAAAAAGGCTATTTCTTTTCATTTCTTTCCACTCCGGTATTACCACACTATCCAATTTGGAAAGCATTCACTCCCGCCTTTCAGAGTGGTTCTTACTATTCAAATGGCCGTCACATAGAAATTGTATATTTAAGAAACTTGTGACTTAGAAATTGACATTAAAACCTCTCAACTCTATTTTGTTACATCTGGTAACCTTGGAGGGTTACTGTAGTTATTTTCTCTGCAGTTTGATCCAATTCTTACTCTCTCCATTTCTCTCTTTTTTACACACATACACACCTAAAATTGTTGTTCTGATTTTGTTCAGGCTAAATGATTAATTTCCATTGAATTTGCCCATTTTACCAACTATTGAGGTTAAAATAGTTTGGAGATTGAAATGAATCTACTGTGCTTATTGATTAACTCTTAAGTGACTTTTTCATTCTTTTATTTTATTCTTAAAATACCTAGGATCCAGTTTCCCAAGTCTTTCTACCAGTTTTCAGATCTTCTGTGTTACTATATAAAAACAGATTTCTTTTCACTGCCATATTTATCTTCTTTAGCCTATTTTCTTATGTCTAGATCAAAGATTTTGTTTTGGATTTTGATGTGTAACTTTGTTTCCAGTTTTTAAATGTGATTATCATTCCTTTTAGCATTTTATTCTTCTTTTAACATATCTTTGGGGAAAAAAATCCAGTCAACTCAACCTCCCTTCCTGTCATTGATATTTGAATTAAATTCCCCCTTAGGTAGAGCGGTGTGTGTCTGAATGTTCAGAACAAATGGCCGTGCCCGTGGCTTTAGAAGTTGGCGGTTGTCTGGCATTTATTTAATAGTTCCAAACTCTTGGAAGAGTTTCAAAACCCTAAATATGTTTCTGTTTTTCTTAGCTTTTTGTATTCATAAAAGAGTTTCATCTATGCTTTTTACTTTATTTACATGCAGTTCTTTAAGGAATTTTGCCAAAGTTCTATTTACCATGTTACAAATTTTGGGAAAGTACAATTTTCATGCGATATGGGATCCTATAGCCTGTGCCATCCAGTGTAGTAGCCACTAGCCACATGTGACAGCTGAGCACTTGGAAGTGTGGCTAGGGCTGACGAGGAAGTAAGATGTTAATTTTGCTTAATTTTAATCACTTTAAATTTTCATAAAAATTGATACTTGATTCAGTTTATAGAAAACTCTTTAAGTATAATTGAGACAACATGGGTATGTGGATCTCTTTCAAATGTACATTTTATGAAATCTAAATACAGAGCCAGTGTTTCTGATAAAAAATTGGTGTGTGAATTGAGATATGCTACAAGTGTAAAATTCCTACTGGATTTTGAAGATAGTATTTATATTGATTATATTTTGAAATGACAATATTTTGGAAAACTAGTTTAAATAAAATATGTTATTAAAATTAGTTTCTTCTTTTTTTTTTTTTTCACTTTTTAACATGTGGCTACTGGAAAATTTTAAACTGCATATGAGACTTGCATTATATTTCTACTAGACAGTGCTGATATGGACCAGAGGTTCCAAACTTGGCTGAATATCAAACCTGGCAGACTTTTACAAAAATACAGCTATCTAGAACCTATCCCAGGCTTAGTAAATGGGACTCTATAGGGAGGGGTCCAGGGAAGATTCTGTATATTTGTTAGATTTTCCAGGTGATTCTGATGCACCACTAGTTTTGAGAACGATTGTCTAGAGGACAAATTCTGTAATGCTTTGCCTTGAAAGCAGGACTATCTACAGTACTCCTTTAAGATACCAAATAGTTATTGAAAGATTGTTTCTGTTTAAATTGTAGAGTTAGAAGAGACAGTCTAGCGCTTTTTATTTTTAGATCCATTCATTCGTATATTCACTAAGCATTTGTAATATCATATTTAATCGTCAAAATGACACAAAGAAATAGCTATCACTATTCTTTTTTGTAGCACAGAGAACTGAAAGTAGTATAGATCCGTAACTTTTGCCTAAGCTCAGGTCAAGGATTCAAACTCCTGACCTGAGATCCATCTCCATACCTCTTTCACAGAAACATCTGAGACTGTGAGATTCTAATGAAACCAGTCTAATATTATTACTGATAGCAGCTAACATTCATTAAGTACTAGGTATTGTGCTTAGCACTTTACATGAGTCATTTCAATTAATCCTTACAATAGCCTAATGAGGTATTTTATATTTTGAGCTTTATTATCTTTATATTTCCAATTTACAGATGAGGCCCAAGGTCATGTAATTAATAAGTTGTGTGTTGGATTAGAGGCCTAGTCAAGTGTGACTCCAATGCCCACACTGAACCACTTTGCTTTTTTGTCTTCCTAACAGACTTGGGCAGTTCTTCTCAAGATTTGGGAGTCACTGTAATATAGATAATATGAGAAATAGAATGTGATACCTCCAAATATATTTATTCTGTCTTCTCTAGAGTGTCAACTCCATTAGGACAGGCTTCTTGTGGGTTTTGTTCACGGCTATTACTATAGTATAGAATGAGTAGATACTCAATAAATATTTGTTGGATAAATGAAATAAAAGGAAAACAAAAGAAAAGACAGAATGACAGAAAGAAAGGCAGAGGGTCTCAGACCAAACCCTAAAGAGCATCTACAACTTAACAGGCCTAGGAAGAGGAGCCTGTGAAGGAGACTGTACCATGATGTCCCAAGTTTGGATTCGTTATAGTAGGTAACTGGGAGCCATAGTAGAATTTAAGCAGAAAATCAACCAACAAACCAACAAACACCACACTTTGAAAGTGATTTAGAAAGGTAGAGGCAAGGGAGAAGGATAGAAGCATCTGGAGTCAGGGAGACTAGCCAGGAGGCTGAGCAGGTCTGGACTAGGTTAGTGGAGGAAATGGAATGCAAAATGCTTATGAAACACGCAAGTGAAGGAGTGGCAGCAACTGGTAACATGCAATTGACGGAGGATTAGGGAGAAGACAGGGTCAAGGACAAGTTGCCAGAATCTTCTTGGGAGATACTGAGGCCCACAGAGGCAAAGGTACTTGTTCAAAGTTACACAGATCTCATTTCAGGACTCTTTTTCCTGATTGAGTGTATATTCTGTCAAGAGCCTAGAATCTCAGGCTGGGATTTGGTTTATACTTCCAGACTGATAAATTTTGAGTTGTCAGTTTAGCCAAAGGAATATCACTACTCATACTTGACAACTTCTAAAAAAAATGTAATTAAAAATGAAACTGGTGACAGCACATAACACAACACATTTCCAAAGCTGACATATCATTTTAGTCCCCAAAGCTATTTTGAATTTGAACATTAGAAATGCATCTTTAAAATTCCATGGGGGTACAAAGAAAGGCTTTTCCCGATCTGAAGAATGAATTTAGAAACTGTAGTAGAAAAATACCACAGAGAAAAACATAGAAAGCAGCTGGTCCTCTTACCAATTTCAAAGAGGAAAAGAATTTCAGTAGAGCATAAAAACAGCTTTCTCTCATAAAAGAAAACAAAGCAAGAAAAATAATCCTCGCTGTGTAGCCTTTTGCAGTTGTTTTCTGTCAAGTATTAGACAGAGACCATCGGGCTTAACATTGTTTTGATACCCTTGCAACTGGCAGATTGCCTGCTGGAGGAAGTTGGAAACGAACTGACCAGCTTTAATGCTTCCAGGTGGCACTTAAGTCACATTTTTTTGTGCTGTTGTTATCAGTCATTGAATTCCCTACTGAATATTGAGGGGTGTTTTTAGTTTACAGGCCATTTGCAGTGTCTTTCTGTTTCCTTTTTATCGTTAGCCACATTAAGAAAAAGAAAAGGCAGCTTGGGAAGCACTTTTGCAAATGTGAATTTAGCAGTGATGAGCACAATTGAAAATAACACAGCAAATAGCAGTGGAATTACTAGAACTTTGGCCATTGGAATAATGTTTACCTCAAGAGAAATTTGTAGTAGGCATCTTATGAATGGGCTTACTAGTAAAAGCAACTAGGCAGTTCAAAAAACTAATTAAATTAATCTTTTATCCCAAGGGAGAGAATAAGGAAGCAGTGTTATTTTAAAGCTTCTTTTTGATGTATCTTTTGGTATTGATGAAAAGATTGAAAGGGAAGGAAAAAAGTTCATGTCCATCATAGAGTCAGTAGCTATCTTTTTGCGACCTCTTTATCACACCATAAAATCAAATATCAGGTGGAACACTGAAGGAGAAAAATGTATTGTATGAAGCGAACCAATTTATAGCAGAGTCTTATGGAAGAAATAGCATCAGCAGTATTAACATTAACCTGTCTTTGGGGAAACATCTGCAAACTGTAATTAAGCACTTTTCATTTGTTTCTCTATTTCTTTTGGCATCACTAAATCACTACATTTAGGGAACAAATTGACAAATTATGAAACACAGAAAACTGTTGGTTCAGTTGCAGAAGGAAATTTCCCTCCTTAGATTATGGCTGACTTTGAACTGATGAAGCTATTTCATTTTAGATATATTAGCATAAATCTTCAGCTGCAGTTGTTCCAATTCATATTCATTCTATACATGAATATTTGGTCCCTATATAATCATTTGTGTGTTTTTTTTTTTTTTTTTAATGTCTGCTTTAGGTTTAATTGGATAAGGAAAGAAAATGCATTTAAGTATTTACAACATTTTTAATTATAATCATTAAATTGATTTTCTGCGGTGCTTTTAATGCATGGTATTTTGTTACAATAAATATCTTTTCTAGTCTCTTTTCTCAGTGAATTAAGATATTATGAGAGTTGTATTTTTTTTTTCTGCAAATAAAAGAATCATTTTCTCCAATTTGCTTTTTATATCTTTTCAACTTACATATATATATTATATATGTAGTATAAATTTTATGTGTACATGTAAATTAGAGAGGTGAACTTTCTTAGGCAAAGAGGATTTTGAACTTTTACAAAACACGAGGAGAGAACTACTAATAGCCAAATAAACTTTTAAGATGGTTACTACAACTTTTATATAGCCGATTTAAACAATATTAAGTGGGTACACACTTGTTTTGTATGTATTTCTCTTTACCTTGGACATTATTATTTCTTTGGTTGTTAAATGCATTGTTATTACTTGAAGGAAAAGGGTTAATTGCTTGAGTTGAAACTGAGATGTCCTTAATTCAATTGAATGGGCACTTATTCAAATTTGGGTGGTTTTAGCAAAATATTCTTTCAGCTATGGAACAGTAATATTTTCTTTGAAATGGTCAACTAAACCAAAAGGGATGCAAACAGGAAACCTTATCTTAGCCAAACCCATATCCTGAGTATATGAAAATCAAACCATTATCTAGTATGTGATTTTTGGTGTCTTTTTGTTTGTTTGTTTGATTGTTTCTAATTGGATTTGTACCAGTTGAGATACCTTTTGAGTGCTGCAATTTAGCTCACTCTTCTTAGAGCCCCCTAGTCCATTAGCATAGGGAGAAATCACTATACCGGTTTCATGCATTTTCTAGACTTCGCCTGTCTTTGCATTAGATTTTGTAGTGTATGAATCGCTGGTTAGAAAAAGGTATCATGAGTTAAGAACCATATTTTCTCTGCACTCTCCCCTCTCCCCCCCACCTTCTTCTTAAGTTATACTTTGTATGACTTATAGGCAGTCATTTAATTTCTGGGTATTGGGTTTAGTCCCCAGCTATAGTGTCAGTCCAGTCTCTCTTGCTAGTGTTGAGGTCATTTTAGTATTGTGGTGTTTCTGCTATATTTTAGGCATTGGCTAGAATCTGGGAATACAAAGATGAATGAGACAGAGTCCCTGCCCTAGAATAATTCATCAGCTGATATGCAGTGCTTATTTATTGCTATCTGCTTATAAAGGATCGTGTCATTCTCTAATGCTTTGGATGTGTGAAGGCAGAATAGCAATCTGTATTTTTATAGATGTATAGTTAGAAGTTGATTGGTTAGGCAATACTAACTATTCTTTACATAGCACTGATAAAGAATATCCATAATATTGCCTTTAGTTTTGAGGTCTCAGTTTCAGATTAAATAAGCACTCTGTGGTTTAAGAAAAGCGCAGTAAGAATGACTAGCACAGTGGCTTTTCAGATTGTTCTTTTCATGAGGGATGCCCTATAGGTTCCCTGAAAAAAAAGAGAGAACGTGAAAGCCATATGTACTTTGTGTACCCTTGTACTGCCCCACCAACATAGGCCAGTGCTGGAATCCTAGATTATTGCACATTTTGCAGAAGAGATTATTCTACCTCCTAAAGTTTGAAAACTTTGAAGAAGTATTTATTTGTAAAGAAGAGGGGACAGAAAATTACTCTCTATAACTTTCTTGATACCATAGGAGTAGAAGACGTTGCCTGAAGTAGATCCATCATTGTACAGGCAGGAGAAGGGAATGACCTCAGGGTAAAGGAAAATCTTTTAGGTTGAAGGGATTTAGTTTTATGAAAATTTGACTATACTGCCCTTACTTCTCACTGGGTGTGGGCAGAGCTGGTATAATGGAAAGGGTACTGTTGAAGCTTAGGAGTCAGAAGACCTGGATGCTAGTCCAGTACTGACTAATTCCTTGAGGCCATGGTCCTGCTACTGACCCTCTCTGAATCTGTAAGCCAGGGATAATTTTACCTGCATTGTTAGTCTACGGTTGTGGTGAGGGTCAGATGAAACATTCATGAAAGTACTTGGTAAATTTGAAAGACTTACTCAAATGTGATGTTTTATGTTTAGTGGCACTTATTTATGATTTAAAAGAGGAACATCAAAGTTAAATATTAAAGAACTCTTGACTCTACAATATCCAAAATGTAAAATATTTTCTACAGTGTAAGTTCACATCCTATTCCTTGAAGTAGTTAAAGCCAACTATGTATAGTGCAGCTCAAGAGTGTACTTTGTATAGTATAGGACTAAACAGTTCAGGCAATAACCCTACACTGCCCTCTGGTGGATGGACTAAATAATATGTCTACGTATTACCGTCAGGCAAAAGGATTTATGTGATTAGAAAAGATAAGGTAGCAGATACGTCTTTTTAATGACCGATTTTTAGATTCTGATGTGGGAATTCTACTTTATGCATATGCAAAATGTGTGGGAGAAGTTTATTAAATATGCAGATTCCTAAATTCTGATTCAGTAGTTCTAGTGTACAGATCAAGATTCTTGACTTTCAAACCAGCTTTGAGAAATATGCCCTGAAAGAGATCAAGGAGGGTTTAGGGAGATAAATGAATTCTCTGAAATTCTGCCCTCAGTATTGTATATATTGCATTTTCTAGAAATAAGTCCATAGCTCTCATGACATTATAACCCCTCCCTCACCAAAGGGTGGGAATAATTATTGTGCTTTAAATATGACTTTTTGTTTAATATTATCATTTTATATTATTTATGAGGCACTCTAAGGGAAAAAACTGTGAAGGATTATAGGAATAATTTTACCATGGTATTGCTGATCTCTGATACAAAGTTTAGTATAAAATAGCTTACAGAATTTTAGGGTAGATTTTGGTTGAACATGCATTTTTTCCCCAAGTCTGAGGGGATTTTTTTTCCTTTTAGCTTTATTTTATTTTATTATTTTTTTGAGGTACCGGCTGGTATTAAACCTGGGACCTTGTATGCAGGAAGCTGGCACTCAACCTCTGAGCTACACCAGCTCCCCAAGTCTGAAAGATTTTAATGCGTGCATCCATAGACCAAAGTTACTCCTTAACTGGGGCATCTCCTCACTACTTTTCTTTATTGTTGTGGGAGTACTGTGCTCTTTATGAGCATTTTGCCATTAGCAAGGCACAGATAAGAGACTTGAGGCTGTGGAAACATCTTGTTATATATACAATCAGGACGTGCTCCCCAATAATTTTGTTGCTTCTGGTGTATATTTCATTTATGTGTGTGTGTGTGAGTGTGTGTATAAATATATATACACACATGTGCATATATATGTATTTTATATACACACATATATACTATATACATATATATATACTTATATACATATATACATATATATATACACACACACACACTTATATACATATATACATATATATGTATCGCTATGTTTCCAGGAAGGCTTTTTAAGAAGGAAGGAGATGCATATAGGTATTCTCCCTGCATTCAGGATTAGAGGAGACTTGGTTGGATCAAATGCTTTTGACCTCTATAAATAAAAGTTAATTTTAATTTTTTATTTATGGGAGAAAAAATAGAAAAGACGGAGAGGCACAGACACATACACATACTAAAGCAAAAACGCAAACACTTTTTCTATAGCAGTAGAATTTTTAGCTACTCTATGACCATCAGAATAAAGGTTATATTTCCCAGATTGGCATGCAGCTGGGTATAGCCATTCAAATAAGTTTGTGCCAGTAAGATGTGAAGTGAGCTGATAATATGCAGCTTCTGGGACACAGTCTTAAGACACCCACCCTACGTTCTTTTTATTCTTTTTTCCCTGGCTGGCAATTGCCGATGATTGGAGCAACTTCCTTAGACCCAGAGACTGAAGCCATGTGCTGGGGATGGCAGAACACCCCAGCTCCCTGGATCCCTGGATCATCTCGTGGAACAGAGCCTGCCCTTCTCTCCTAAACATTTACATGAGAGAGAAATAAAATTCTTGTTTGAGCTCTTTCTTTTGGTGCCTCCTTGACAGTAGCTTCACCCCTGCCTTAACTCATGCAAAGGGAAAGTGATGTCCATGACTTCTTCTTCCCTTCCTTCATTCTCTTGCAAGGAACAGGGGTGTGGTGGTGTGCTATCCTGGACTCTGTGCATAAGGGTGGTGCCCGGGGGGTGGGGGTGGGGAGCAAAGGAGAAAGAACGAAGGGGCCTGGGATCTAGGAGGACTTCAGGGAGCAGAGCAACCATGTCAGCCCTGGATTACCTACCTCCATACTGTTGCATGACAGAGAAACAATCTTCCATCCTGTTTAAGCTATTGTTATTTCAGGTGTCTGTTTTACAGAGGGAAACCTAATCCAAATTAATAAAACCATCATCTTATGTCTTAGAGATAAACCTTGCGTGTATACATCCTTAAATTTTTCTATGTGTATTAATATGTATGCATATATACATTTATTGTTAAAGACATAAGACTTTGAAGACAACTAGGCTTTGAATCTGAGCTCTGCTACTTCCTAACCCTATGATCTTGGGCAAACTACTTCAGATCTCTAAACTTCGGTTTTGTCACGTGTAAAATGGATATAATAACCTCTACCTCACTAGTTATTAGGATTAAATAGTTTTATATACACGCATATACACTTACTTATTTATATGTATTGTAACTGAATTATACTAAGTGCTCAACCTAATATTTGCATTCATTTATATATTCAGCACATTTATTATAATTATTTTTATAAAAATGTGATCGTATTATATATACTCTTTTTGTAACTTGCTTTTTCATACATTACATTGTGAAAATCTTCTCATGATTAAATATTATTGTTTAACAGTATTTGTAATGATTGCGTAGTATTATATGGATATGCCATAATTTATTTAATTGGTCTCTTTTTTGTTGGGCATTTAAGTTATTTCCAATTTTTGGCTATTATAAATGATGTTATATTACATATCCTCATTCACTCAGTAAATATTTATTGAACAACTACTATGTGCCAAGCACTGTTCACACACGTGAACAAAAGAGACAAGGATCATTGCCTTCATGGAGTTTACATTCTAGAAGAGGGAGACAGATAACTAACAATAAGCATAATAAATAAGAAAAAAATATCTATGTTAGAAGATAGTGAGTGCATTAGGAAAAAGAGAAAACAACATGGTCAGGGGAATCATGAGGGGTTGGTAAGGGTGTGTAGGGTTGCAGTGTTTGTTGGGTGATCTGGTTAGGCTTCCTTGGGAAAGTAAAATTGGAATGAAGTCTTGAAGGAGGTGAGGACGTTAGCCATGTGAGTATTTGAGGGAAAAGCATTTGTGGCTGAGGGAACAGCCAGTGCAGAGGCCCTGTGGTGACAGCAGTGCCTGGCCTGGTAAAGGAATAGTGAGGAGGAATGTGGCCGAGTGGTGTGAGCAAGGGTGAGAGGAACAGCGATGGGGGCAGGCCAGGCCGGGGATAGCCTTGTTTGTAGGCTTTTGTAAGGACTGTGGCTTTTATATATTTATCCATTTTTTGTAGCTACATCTTTGCACCCTTTTTTATGGCCTCCGGATACATTTCTAGACATGGAAATGCTGGTTCAAAGATATGTAAAATTTTAAGGCCTCGATTAAGTATATTTTTGGCTTTGTAGTGAAATCTTGGCCCACATAATTTTTTTTTTGCATAAATTCTTAGACGTGGAAATGCTGGCTGAAAGATATGTAAAACTTCAAACCTTTGGGTAAATAGAAGATTTCAGGGAATAGATGATATGTTTCTTATAGGCAGAGATCATGCCTTATAACCTTTGTTCCACCATCCCTCCTGCCCCGTTGTTTGTGGTCGCTGTCAGCTCTCCGAGTCCATTTGCTGTGTGTTCTCTGTGTCTGCTTGTCTTCTCTTTAGGAGGCACTGGGAACTGAACTTGGGACCTCCCACGTGGGTGAGAGGCACTTAATCACTTGAGCCACCTCAGCTCCCTGGCTTGTTGTGTGTCTCATTGTCTTTCTCCTTTCTGTCTCTTTGTTGCGTCATCTTGTTGCATCAGCTCGCCACACCTGCCCGTTGTGCCAGCTCGCTTTCTCCAGGAGGTACCGGGAACCAAACCCGGGACCTCCCATGTGGTAGGCAGGAGCCCAATTGCTTGAGCCATATCTCCTTCCCCTTATATTGTTCTTAACTCCTCTTCCACTCTTCCATCCTAGCATATTGTTAAGCACATAGTGAATACTCAAAATATAATCCCTGGTTGAAGGGTTGAGAATCAATCTATATGCCAGTCTTAATTTACACATCCCTTGGAGTGGAGAATGACTACTTTCCCTTGATTTTTGATGGTGACTAAACACACAGACACCAAATGTCCCCAAATGGCTGGAATGCACCTAAATGTGGGACACATGGTAGGCTGTTACTGTGTATTGGCTGATTCTTGGTCTTGGATTGCCTTTCCTCTTCCCTGTTCCTCAGCATCTTCAATTGCTGCCTGGTACCCTCATCCTACTTAGGTAGTTGGGGGACTTTGGACTAGTCACTTAGCCTCCTTGGGTCTCAGTTTCCTCATCTTTAACACGGCGATGGAAGTAGCTGCTCTTTAAGGTCCTTCTCAGTTACTTCATTCATTTGTTCTACCTTATTAAGCATCTCCCATGTGTTGGGAACCGTGAGGAAGTTCTTGTAAGAGAGGTACCTGCTCTCCTGAGGGTTGAACAATTAAGCAAGATATTTTCAGATGTCTTCAGGGCAATATGACGAAAAGGAAACAGTTCTGTGTGATAGAGAGTGGCCTGATTCTCTGGCTGTGAGGGTACTGCGGAGATGGGAATATCAATGAATATCTGCACCTCTCCCATTGCCTGGGTGTGTAGAGAAGCTGGGACTCCACCCAAACTGTCCTTTGTTTTGATTTCATCACATCGTGGCATACTGAATTGGATTAGTGATTGTGTTCCTTGGAATCAAGGGGGTACAAAAAGTGGAAGTATCCAAATATCCATCAACTGGTGAATGAAAAAACAAAATGTGGTATATCCATACAATGGAATATTTCTTAACCATAAAATGGAGGGAGGCAGTAATACAATATGCATGAACCTCAAAATCATTATGCTTAGTGAAAGAAGCCAGATGCAAAAGACCATAAATGATAGAATTCGACTTACATGGAATGTTCAGAAAAGGCAAATCTTCATAGCAACAGAAAGTATATTAGTGGTTGCCTGGGGTTGGGGGTGGGAAACCAGAGGACTGCAAATGGGCACCAGTGACCTTTTTGGGGTGATGGGAATGATCTAAAATTTAATTGTGATGATGGTTGCATAATTCTGTATGTTTACTAAAAATCTCTGAATTGTACACTTAAAATGAATGAATTTTATGTTAATTAAATTACACCCAGTTGAGCTGTAGAGAGGCAAAGGTACTGTTCGTAGATACTTAGATCCTTAACCTGGATTCTTCACTGGATGAGTATGTGGACTTGCTGACTCTGGGTTTGGCCTAAGAATTAGGAGGGTTCTACATATCTGTAAATGTTTCCTATTAAGAAAATAGTTTGTCTTTAGAGTTGTAAGTTTCAAGTAGAAAAGAACTGGGGTGCAAAAAGGAACAAACTACTTGTATGCAAAAAATCCTACCTTGTATAGACAGTGTCACCAGCATCTGTCATCCTCTTATGGATTCTGGGACACATGGGCAGCAATGCTCAACTATGCTGCATCTGCTCCGACTCTGGGCCTTTCTCACCTTGATTAAATCATTTGGAAACGCAAGTTCATCTTATGGGGTGGCTGTGTGTGGCCTCTTTCTACCAAACTAGCCCACTTGACAACTCACAGACATGGTGTATTATCTTCTTTCATCATTACACAGATTGTTAAAAAAAAAAAAGTTACTAGGGAACACCAAATTATATGCAAAAGAACGGTACAGAATGCAGTGGAATGATGATGATGATGAAGTGAGTATTTTGAGGTATCTAAAGGGAGGAAGCATAGCCATTTGGAGATAGTGTGTTCATTTCTGTTTTAGAAACTTGACAAGAACTTTGTGGTTTTTTCCCCCTTAAATCTCTTCTATTTCCACCACCCCACAGCTGAGGCTCCCTTTACAGGCACACCTAGGAGATACTGTGGGTTCAGATCCAGACCGCGGCAATAAAGAGAGTCCTTTGAAGTTTTTGGTTTCCCAGTGCATAGAAGAGTTATGTTTACACGATACTGTAGTCTATTAAGTGCAATAGCATTTTATCTGAAAAAACAATGCACCTACCTTAATTACTATGTGACAAAGAGACATGAAGTGAGCACATACTGTTGGAAAAATGGCACCAATAGACTTGCTTGGCGTAAGGTTGCCATAAACCTTCAATTTGTAAAAAAACACAGAATCAGTGAAGTGCAATAAAGCAAAGTGCAGTGAAAGGAGGTCTGCCTGTACTTCTCACCCAGATCACTGCAACAGCGCCATGCTTTCTGCCTCAAATGCCTGGACCACTCTGTTCCATTTTATCTGTTTCTTCTTAATGTACAGCTCTGATTGTGACTCCCCAGGGCCTAGACAAAGTACCGACATTTTCTCCAGGCCGTCCAAATATTACGCTCCCCGGGTGTCACTAAACATGTACTCTGATCTACCTGGAAATGTTCTGATGTTCTTTCTCAGGCCCCGTGCATTTCCACCTTGGGGGCTTTGCTCACACAGCTTTCCCTTTGTGGAATAACCTCCTTCAACGCACACCTGTTGCAACTGTAGCCAGCGTCAAAGTCCAGCTCAGATATCTCATTCCTATGTGTAGGCTTTTGTGATTCTCCCAAACTGGTTGTGATTTTTACCGTTTTCTGTCTTTGTTATCTCTCTTATCACCTGCCATAATCATCCTTTAATTTAGTGGTTTGTGTACCTGACTTAATTTCCTATTTTGTAAACTCTGTAAGGGTAGGTACTGGATTTTACCCATCCTTGTCACCCTGTACAGAGTTTATGCCTAGGATATAACCTTTAAATTGAATAAACTGTATAACTCAAGCATCACTCAGATTTTCTTCCAACTTTCAGCAACTTTACATTCTTCATATTTTCTCTAAGTGCTTAACACTGGATGTTTCAAAAATTTCAACTTGTGCCTAGTGAGTCCCTCTTCTCGGGCTTTTGACACACATTCTTCCAGGCCAGGGTTGTGCACTTGTGCCTTGGCAGTTTGAGAGTTATGCCTGTGAATAATGAGTCAATTATCACCCAGCCTCGGGGAAAGCACAGTTAGTCCTGACTAACTGGCCAGGCTGAGGTAATCCTCTCCTCTCTGTGCCCTTTCAAATGAAGAACATAAAACAGTTGGAATTCAGAGCACTGCAAAGGGAATTTAGACGAAACATTTGTCTGCTAAATTTAGCTTCTTTGGATTTATTCTGATTTATGACTGATTGGTTTTTAAATTGCTTATTTAATCCTAACGACTGTTGCTCCAGGGGAGGCCAGTTACCAAGGAGCATATGATCAAGGAGCAGTGGAGTGAAGTAGTTTGGCTGGACAAATCAAGAGCAAATATTATTGTCCAGAGGAACATTGCTCCAGGCTAAGAGTAAACCGTGAATATCACCCCCTGACTTTCAAAGTACCCAGCCTTGTTAGAAGCATGAGTGTGTCTCCCCCATTCTCTTTGCAGAAAGCTTTTTGCAACTCCCCAGTGTTGCACAGAATTTTCCCCCCATGAAATTTTCTTTCCTTCTAGCAATCTATTCAGTATCTCTCTGGAACTGAGAGCATGCTTTTGATATATATTGCTATTGACCATTGTGCAGAAGAGCAGGTACTCAAAGGTTGCTGGCAGGATCTGCTCATGGATTCTGGGGTTGGCTGTGTTGATCTGTGAAAACTGTACTGTGGGAGTGAAAAGTCCTCTAATCTTGTTGACACTACTCTGGCTTTTGTCTCAACGAATTTGAATTTTTTAAAAGTTTCTTTCAAAATTGAGTTCTCTGAAAGTGATTACTTTTATCTGGAAGGTATATATCAATATGTGGTTAGTGTCTAATTTATCGAGGAATCAATAGTTCAACCTTTTCAAGGAGTGTGACCTTTGTCTTTGGCCTGAAATTAGAGGCTGTCCTTGCAGTTGTGGCTTTGTAATGGTAATCTGCTGGAAGCTTGTCTGTTTAATATCAAAAGGAAATTGAAACTCCATTGCTTCAGAATAATGAAACCTTTCCAAACTTTTAGAAAAAAAACTTTTGTTTCATTTGTATTGAAGTTTTGACTCAGAAATACCCAAAGAAACACTCTGTCAGGTCTCAATAACCTACTTGTTGTCTAAAATATTGCTGTTAGATTTCTAGAGTGTATTATGTCTGACACTCATTTCAAAGCATGGAACATTAGAGATAAGATGAAAGGGTGGAAAAGGACTCTGATGCAAAACAGAAACAAGAAGATGAGACGAGCACTTGGGTGGCACGTTTGGATTGCCACCAGGATAGCTCTGGGAAACAGCATCTGGCTCTCTAATCAGGCTTTAGGCCACTTCGGATTCTGGGCTGTGCCAACATCTGCCATTTTGACATTATCATATTGGAGGCCTATTTTTCCTATCTCATTCTGCCAAGAGATTTATTATTTGCTGGACTTTTTTTTTTTAATGGTAAAAAATCCTTTATAAGGAGCACTTCTGGGTCTTTGGCCAGATGTAGTATATATTCTTGTGAAATTACTTTCAAGGGTTAGGAAAGAGCCTGAAATTGTAGGTTCAATCAGAGAGAGAACAAGTTCTTTTTTGCATCTTCTTGAAGCCGGATTCCTCTAGGTTCTTGGCTATGTTACATAAAAGAATTTAAGAACATGCCAGTTTAGTTAGGCCAGTAGTTTGAGAAAAATGGAAGAAGAGAACAGAAACAGGAGAAAATAACAGATAATACATCTCTAGGTGTAGGTGCAGGCTGCTCCAGGCAGAGAGAGAGAGAGATTTGGCTTGTGTGGCTACCTTTTAAGCTATTAATTATTCCTCTCCTGGCTAATGTTCGGGGTAGGGGCCCCAGCTGTTTGCTGTTCTGATTGGTTACCCCACCTGTCAGTTCCCCAGGGGGCCCAATGGTGAGGTCTTTTGAGGGTATCCTGGGCTTTCCCTTCACCCTGGCATTCCAATCTTGCTCCAAATGGTGTTCCCATGGCTGGGTTCTTCTGACAGCCTCCTTGGTGGCTGTCTTCCCTCAGGGGGTTTCCAGGAGGGGTTCCATGGCCATGTGTTTCCTGGCCATGTTTTTCTGTCAGGTGTTAGGACTCGTCTTCCCTTTTCCTACACTGGAATTCCTCATACCAGTTTAATACTCATACCAGTATTCCTCATTCTGGGATTTAAAAATGAAAGCTATATGTTTATGGAAGGAGGAAATTTTAAAAGGCTGGACAAGAAGTTGTGTTAGATTTGAGACCCAAGTCAAAACTGCGTGATAGATGATTCTATACATACAGTAGTTCAACATCAGCATCATATTAGCAGCTAGGAATTCATTAAATTTTGCTCTCTTTGTAGAAGGAGGCCCCCCCCCCCCGGATACCTGTCAAATAACCTAGGTGTTTTATTGGAAATAGTATATAGTACATGAGTGATTATGAGAACAAATAGAGCTTTCCTTATGAAACGTGTTATTCCCAGACATCACTGTGCTTTTCAAGTATTTAAGTCAATAGACTATTACAATATGCTGTGCTAGGTATATAGTATTTTCTCTGTAAATACTAGTGTTAGATTGTGCTAGACTTCAAGGATAAACAGGGAAAGTTGAACCTATTCCACCTCCCACCTATTATTAAAACAGTGCACTGAAGAATGGCCACTTGGGATTTATTCTGATTTCTGGTTAGAAGTCGTCTTCTCTTCTAATTTGGTTTCTCAGATAACTCTTCCTGTTTCCAAGCATCTCCACGCTTATCTTGCTCTTTATCAAAGTTTTAGCTCAAGGAATTGGCCAACGAGTCTGAAATCTCTAGAGCAGGCTGGCAGGCTGCAAACTCTTGGGCGGTAGTTGATTCAGCAGTCTTGAAGCAGAATTTATTCTTCCTCGCAGAAACCTCCATTTTGCTCTTAAGGCACTTCATCTAACTGGATGAGGACCGCCCAGATTATCCAAGATAATCTTCTTTACTTAAAGTCAACCGAGTGTAGATGTTAAGCACATCTACAAAATACCTTCTCAGCTATACATAGATTAATGTTTAGTTGAGCAACTGGATTCTATAGCCTAGCTAGGCTGACACACAAAACTAATCATCTCATGCTCCATCCTGCTACCGCTGTTTATTGTTACCCTAAGACTGACTCAGGGCATCTTTATGGCTGTGAAAAAAGAAGAGGTTTGGGAAGATAAGTCCTAAGACCATTGCTTATCTGATCCTTCTTAGTGCTTGTGACCCCAGCAGTGTCCTTAGCAACCCTCCCATCACCTTACTACCCTATCCCCGTCCTTTCCTCCCCAACAGCCTAGGCTGGGACTTTACACCAGTTTCTGCCTTCATTCATGCAAATATTTGGATGGCAGTAAGCACTAAATGTTGACTGTATATAATGGAGAGAAAGGGACATGGTCCCTGCCTTCATATTGCTTAAAGTCTGCAGAAGGAGAAGACATTAACCTAGGAATCATCCAAGTATACATCTGTAGTAAGTTCCGTGAAGGAGAGCTACATGGCACAAGAGACAATACAGTAGGGGAGCTGCCCTTGTCGAAGAGAAAATCTAAAAGCAGATCTGAAAGAAGAGACAAATAGCCTGTGGTGGGAAGAACCGAGAGAAGGCCAATGCAGATGGACCTCAGCGGCAGGGGAGGGCATTGAATGGTGCAGTTTCCGACAGGAGAGAAAGATGGGGAGCAAGCTCCTGGGAGGAAATACACAAAACCACCTAAGTCTGCCTTTCCTTGAGATGTAGCTGAATCTTTTCTCCCTGGGGAACAAAGATGGTCTAATGCAGTTATTTTCAGAGGTGTGTGGTGGTAAATGGGGAGTGTAGCATGTTATCTATTTTTTTATTGAGGTTTGTGTAAGATTTCATTTACAAAACGTTTCCCTTACTAGAGAAAGTTGGAAAACCTCTGGTCTGGTGAAAACAGAAGAGAACAACACTAGGAGTCATTCTTTATAAACGTTTTGTTCTTTCTTTCTAATAATTAGAAAACAGGAAAACTCGAAAACTTAAATATCAATTTTTTTTTTTTTTTTTACAACAGGGTAGTAGCGTAACAGGAGAAATTTAGGAATTGCATTCTATATTATTCAGGCTAGACTGGGCTATACCCTATTAACAAACAAGCCATAAAATTACAGGGGCTTAAGCAGTGGAAGTCTGTTTCTTACCCCTGCCACATTCTACTATGGATTGGGCAACTCTCCTTGCTTGTACCTTTTCCAGTGGTGACTTAGAGATCCAAGATCCATTCATCTTGGACACTGCCCTCTTATATATATGGCCTCCAAGGTTTCCCTGGAAGGGAAAGAGAGACCATGGACAATTGTGTGGGGAGTTTTGTGGTAAACACAGCTATTACTTGTGTCCATTGGCCTAAACTCGTCTCAACCTAATTTGCAAGAAAGGCTGAGAACTATAGTCTTTTGCTGCTCCCAGGAAGAGGAATGGAACGGGATTTGGTGAGCTCATCTTTTGCACAAAATTTCCCAGGGAGAAATGAAACTGAAGTTGAAAGTCATAGGTGGAAGTAATGGCAAAGGACAGAGAAGTCCTCTCTAGAGAAGGAGGAAGTGACTGGAGACAATGAAAAATCAAGAATTGCCTCTAGGGATTTGTTGTGGCAGAAGGCAAGGGTTACTTCTCGCAGTAGTAGCTAATTATCAATAGCTGATGCCGGTGCAGAAGGCAGTAATAGAGAGCTGGGCCAAGCTTGTGTTATTTATGAATATAAACTTTTTAAAGAGAAAGTGATGTATTCAATTTTGTGCTCTTTCTCTCTGGCTTACGGAGTTAATAAATGTTTTATAAACTAGGCTACCCTACTCTGCTTGCCACCAGTATTTCTGAGTTAATGTCCTTTAGACATCTCTACAAGATAGGGTAAGGAGCAGAGTGAAACAAGCTGGTGAACCCTGTCCCATTCCCTTACTACACTCTACCATGAAAAGATTCTAGAGATTTAAGTATTGTTTTATCTGTGAACCTCCTTAGGCAGCTGTCTAACCGAAAGGGTTCTGAGATAGCCTAACTCAGACAAATGGCCATGTTTGTTTCTCTTGAGCCATCAGTTTCATGGCATCTAAATTGGTGAGATTGTTGGTACTCTAATGATCACAGCCTGGTACAAGTCTAGGTAGAATCTCATATTGCTTCTGAATGTTGGTAGAATTGGTAGGATTAAGATTTCAGCAGAAGGAGTGTTGCTAAACAGTAGTTGCCCTGTGATAAATTAGAAGTATACTTGGCTGAATTGGTTAAAACTAGATATAGTATTCTTCCAGTTTCCAGTTAATCAGGAATCTAACCCATTTTCACCATGACTAAGTGATGTGAACCTTACATTTATATTAAACTAAAACATTTTATTTTAGTTATTTTCCCTTTTTTTTTTTTTTTTTTTTTTACTGCTGAAAAGCTGCTGAGGAAGGACAATTTTAGGCAAGAATTAGCAGTAGTTTAAAAAATGTAGCAACTTAACTTGATTATGCATTAATCAACCAAAGCTAGGATTTAGAAGACATGTAGCAAACCTTAGTCAGAGTGACTTGGAAAGTAAGAGTGATGCCCTTAGAATATATCCGTCGTCAATCATTCTCCTACTACATGATTTGTCATTAGGAGATATTTCTGATAGTGAAGGGAAATCATATTTGAACTTACGGAGACCTGAAAATGACTCGATTTCTGTCACTTGGCCTCTTTTAAATCCCTTTATCACTCTGCTAGTGATCACTGGCATAGATTCCTTTATTTGCTGTTGTCGTTTGCAGCAACCGAGTTCCAATTTTGGAATGTACTTTGCACTCTTGGTTCTTTCCCTACTATTGTAAGCTTTTCCTCTTTGTCTCCTTTCTAGTCTTCTCCTTCCTCCCCTACCCTGCTTCTTTCTTTTTCTATTCTCTAAGGATTCTTTCCCTTCATTTGCTGTACTATTTTAGGTGGGTAGCATAGTGCCCCTAAAGCGTCAGAAGGCCTGGGTTCAAATCCCCACTCACAATTTACTAGCTGTGTAACCTTGAGCAAATTACTTCATCTGTGGGCCTTGGTTTCCTCATCTGTAAAGTGGGGATAGTTAATGGTACTTACAGCTAGGGTTGTTGTGAGGCTTCAGTGAATTGATTGCCACCCAATAAATGTTAACCCTTATTATTAATTTTATTTGTTTTTTTAAATTTTTCTTATTAGTTTTAATATTACTACTGGTAAAAATAATTTTATGGCTTAAATCATCCTGCCAGTGTAATTGACTACTACTAGATCTTTACCTACAGTTATGATGTCTCTCGCCATTTTAGCCTACATTTGCACCTGCCTCCAGGATGTTTCCACCAGGATTTCCCCTGGGATCTCAAATGCAACATGGCCAAAACTAAATTCATCATCTCTTGCCAAACTTGTTCTATTTCTATTCCCCCATTTCTGTTAAGACCATCGTGACATAATTTTCTCAGTCTCTTAATTTAGGATTAATCTTAGTTGCTTTCTTTATTCTAAGGATATAGTAATGAATGTGCCAGATTTAGTACAAGGGTGTTCATTATTTATAATTTTAAACAACTAGGTGTAAGGGATAGGTTAAATAAACTTATATTTATACAATGGAGTTCTCTATAACCACTAAAATAAAAGTATTCAACAATATGGAAAGATACACTAAGTGTCAAGTTGCAATAAAATACAATATGTACAGTATGGTTCCATTTTGATTTTTTGAAATACATGGATGCACAGAAAAAAGAACAGAAATATAGCAACTGAAAAAATTTTTGTTTTGGCTTTTCTGACTTGTGGGATAATGAGTGATTTTCAAAGTTTACTTTTTTCCTCTTATGAATTTTCTAAAATCATCCATACCTTCCATATAAGGAAAAAAATCCATTTCAAATTTAGAAAAAAATGGATGGGTAATAATTTACTCTTGAAAATGTCTAGGAGTTTTGCAAACACTGTACTTAATTGACTTTGTAACAATAGCCAAGAACAATGCTTGGTACATAGTAGGCACTAATATTTGTTGAATGCTGAATGAAATAGTTTTAGCTTTCTATGATTTAAAAAAAAATAACTTTGTAAAGTTAAGAGTGCTTACTGCCTCAAGCATAGTTTGTAGAGTTCTTTGAAAGGTATTCTTTTTTTTGGACGAATGGTTTTCAGTAAACACAAAGTAAACCAGATTGGGTGTGCTGGATGTTTCCTAATATTATCATTTCACATTTCAGATAATGTGACCAGAAGAGGAGCATTTGAAACTGATTCAGAAAACATGCTTACCTCAGTAAAATTTCCTCATAGAAATGAACCAAATGATCACCATCTTAGAAATAAAACCGTCATTCTTCACACTCCATCACAGAGTTCAGAAGAACAGGTAGTACAACAGCACATTTATAGAAATGGCCTGAGGGGGCAAAAAAGCATTCGTCATGGAATGATTAAAAAAAAAAAGAGAGAGACCTTAAGAACTTAAGAAACATTGGACCATTATTGGATTAGTAACTCAGACTCCTAATTCTAGAAGGAGTGAGCACCATTGGGACACTTTATTGAAAATCATTGTTACATTTAATGATTTTAGTAGCCAGCCTTTATGACAGTAAAGTGGGGTAACGAGGTGGGCAGTGTTCCTGTTCTACACTTGAGAAAATTGAGGTCAAGTAATCTACTCTAGGTTATACTGTGGATGAGTCTACAAGACAGGGGTAAAAGTCAGACCTCCTGAAATCTATTCCCTGCCCACTGCTGTGGCTTAGTGAATCTGGTTCACATGCACAGCTAATTAACAAAAAACAGAAGAGGAGTTTTGTCATTTCAAGGGCTATGAGATTAGTGCCTTCATTTTCAGTTGTTTCATTTTTCCATCAATATGTCTTCACTGTCTTTTCAGATAATAATGGATGAAGGCCAGAAAGTTGGCAGTTCCTTTCAAGGTGATCTGACTCGAGCAGGAAAGGTGAAGGTAACACATGATTCCATTTTCTTCCATTGCAAAAAACCCCACCAAAACACAGGACTCATTTGCTGTCTCTCAAACAAAATTGGAGAATTCAGTTGTTGTTGGTTTTTTAAAATATTTTTTTACATTGGTGTTTTAGTATATTAAAATATCTTTGTGTGGCTGGGTTCTGGGTTTTTTATTCCTCAAAGCTTAGCAAATGGAAGAGGTGCTTTGATAGAGAAACATAATTCTAGTTCCCCTCAGCATATACCATTAAAAGAAATTACAATACAACAGCTTCTCAGATTTTTTTAGAGAAGTTGTAGGTTTACAGAAAAATCATGCAGAGAGTACAGAGTTCCCATACAAACTCCCCCCAGTTTTCCATATTATTAACAGCTTGCATTAGTGGGGTGCCTTGGTTACAGCTGATAAAACAATATTATTATAATTATACTATTAACTATAGTCCATAGTTTATATTAGGGTTCACTGTTTATGTACAGTTTTATGGTTTTAAATTTTTTTGTCCTGGTGAAGAGTCTCAAATTTTAGTACTGAAACCATCACTTAGAAGCCAAATATATTGCTGTCACGTGGATGCCAAGAATTAACTGCATTTATATATTTACAAATTATGGAAGTGACCAATCTGAACTCCTAAGTAATAGCCATGGACTGACAGGTAGAGTTGGGGAAAGAAAGACCCAGCCTGTCTTTTGAATTCCAGTTAGGAAATCTAAATTTGTAATTTGAAAGCATTTTGCTATGCGCTTGTTTTAGGTCATGACCCTAAAAGACATGGCGATATTATGCCTTTATGCCACTGGGTCTCATTCGCACCAGTGGTGAGATCATTTTCTTATTTACGCTCTTTGATATTCACCTGAGATGAATTCGTTTGTGTCTGAAATGTTACCGTTTTGTTCATCTAAAACGTCTCTTCGTCAGCTTGCAGTGGAGAGCAGCATTCTGCGTGGAATAGTTTTTCACTGAAATGCTGCTATTGTGTGTGTAAAGGTCATTTGCTCTGCTTTTTACCTTTGAAGTAATTTTCAGTTTTATTTGCTTGAAAGAGAGAACACTTGATTTTTTTGCCCAACTCACCTCTCTGTGATTTACCTGGGGCAGGATGAATGAACCACTGTCTCCTGCTTTCTTTAGTTTCCTCTCTCTGGCTTTTCAGAGTGCTGTAAACATGCTGTTAAGAGGACAGGCACACTCACCATTACTATTTTCTTGAGAACAAAAGTAAAACAACAATAACAACAAAACTATAAATACTGTTTTGTACGATCATGGTGGTGACATATATTCTGGGAAAGAATTTGGAAGAAAGTCCACTTTCATCACCCCCACCCCCCACCCCCTGGCCAAACTGTTTTCCTCCTTTTTTTGGTGTGGAGATCTTACTATAGGGCCTACAAAATCCAGGCCAACCTCCAAACTTACTGCTTCTTTCAGGAAGAAAGAAAGCTCAGTGAACACAAAGGACTTTAGCTGGGACTCAGAGGTGAATGAGAAAAGTGGATTCAACTGTTTAGTTGAGTCCTGTAGAAGTAGACTTATTGATTCTTAATTGCACTTTTCCTTTAGGTCTAATATGCATAAAAATGATGTCAACCCTTTTCTAGGTAGACAATTTTCTAGATTTGGAAGACTTGGACATGGATGAAGAGAGTAAGCCGCAAATGAGCCAGGGTATGCTTTCTACTTTTCTTTCTATACTTGCTTGACCCCTTTTTAGAAACTACAAATAAAGCTTTAGACAGCCCCCCCTCTTTTCTTAAAGCAATTCCTTTCACCACCTCCCCTGACAGAGAGACAACTGGAATTGTGAAATTTTTAAATATTGAATATTTCAGCATAAGGTTATAATAGCCTCTTGAAGATTGTAAAGCCTTTGGTCTTAAACCAAAACCAAATAAAGATGACCGCCTCCCAATCTACCATGCGATTGATTCTTGGGTATTAGTTTCAAGTAGAGCTGTTTTTAAATCAAACCTTTATTTTCTAGAAGTCCGATGTTCTAAATTGAGATTATTTTCAAAGGATGCATAAAATATCAATTGATCATAAAAATCAGAGAAATATCAAAATTGAATTCAAAATAAACAAAAATAAAATTCCACATCTTTGCTTTTATATTTATTAAATATGTAAAACCAAACATGTAATATTAAAGTTTTATTATAAATATTCCTTCTGGTTTCCACCTGGGCTGTACTGGGGAAGGGGACTTCTTAATGCTAGTCAATTAATATTTTTGTAGATGATGCCTGTTTCCTTTTCTGGTCAACATTTTATGTAAGCACAGGTATGCTTTGTTGCTCAGAGGACTTCCAAAGTGTGTTCACAATTAGGGTTATTTGTTTTGAAAACTCTCTTTGCTGACTTAATGTGCAAGAATATTTCAAAGTCAATGTTACATGCTAGGGAAGGGGTAATTTCTATGAGGATTTGGGTGTTGGCATAGTGTTGTTGGGTTCTTTAGGTAGTCAGAAATATGAATTATGGTCATTATTGTTGGGGGATGGAGGCTTATTAATACTCAGACAGCAACTAAAGTGGCTGGGGGTAACTGGTTTGGGGATAGGGACAATCTGTTTAATCTACTATATAAGCCCCTCCTCTGGATTCTCTGGAATTTGAGAAGGCCTGGATAATTGGAAGCAGTTAGCATTTCTATTCTATGCCGAACATCTCTACTCCTCCCCTGAAGGGATCGTTTCTCAAGCACTTTCTTAACTAGTGGGCTTTGCAGATTTTTTAGTTATTTATTTGGTTCAAGTGAGATTGGAGATCTAAAGAAATCACATAGCCAATGAGGTTTATCCGAGGCACGATTATTGCTAATTGAAAACTTTTCCCAAGTGCCAACTGGCAACACAACTGGAAAAAGACCTTGAATAAAAGGGGGAAACGGTAAAGACAAATGAGTTCAAGTGGCTAAGAGACTTCAAAGAGAGTCGGGAGGTCATCCCAGAGGTAACTCTTACACACACCTCAGTAGGAGCTCATAGAACATCTAAGTGCCTATCACCCCACTCAGTGGGGTTCCTGAGAGCTCCGGAGACACCCTGGTCTTATATAAGGGGGGATAGCCCCAGAGACTGATGCCTTATCAGTGGGTTCTATTTTGTAATCTGTGCTCCTGAGAGTGACAGAATTAGACTCAAATAAGTCCTCCCTGCACATGGTTCACCAGTCCCTTCTATTCAAACCTACATGTGATGCTGGAGTTTCTTAGGTATACTTCCAGAGACTGGAGCCTCCCACCTACCTATGTGCCAGGTGTGCATGAAATCTAGGTGGAGCTGCAACTCCTACCCTACAGCTCAATGGACTCATCCAAGTCACCTGGTGAGGAGACAACGATGGGAAATGGCCATCCCAGGGAATGGAGAGTGCCTGCATCTGCAGGCAGGATCATCCCACCCACCATATCCATGGGATATAAGCCCTCTCTCACTTGGAGTTGGAGTGGACATCACCATCCCAGTCGCCTCTGGATTGGGGGAAGAACTATGGACTAGAGTGGACTTGATGGTATTCTCTTGCTCACATAGGGTGATTCTTGCAATGCAAGAAATTATAACAATGAGGTGGAGCCAGTGGCCACTTGACAGTTTTTGGGTAGGGAGGGGATGAGCAGTTGAAATACAGGGGCTTCTTTGGGAGTTGGAGGTTGTCCTGAGTACTGTTGTGGCAATGGATGTAGGCCATTTTAAATCAGCACACACCACTCAGAACTGAGTGGGAGAGAGTGTGGTCTACAGTGTGAACTGTGGTCTATGGTTGGTGGCAAGGCTCCAGGATGTGTAAGTTCATTGAGGATGGTGGGCCACACTGTGGGAGATGTTTGTGTGGGATGTGGTGGGAGGTGTGGGAGGTGGACAACATGGGAATCCCAGTGGGTTCCGTGTAATATTTTAGGTAATCTAAGCACCTCTTAAAATATATGTATATATATATATATAAATAACATTTTTGTAAGCAAATACACATATATGCATATATATTTATATATCATTTTACAAATGTTTGTATGTATTGTGAGAATTTTGATTTTTACCCATAATAAAAAAAAAAAAAAAAAAATAAAGAAATCACATTCTCCAGGGACAGTTTCTCTTACTTTAATATCCTAGGGGTCTCTGAATTTCTATTGAAGAACGTTGAAGGGACTCTGATTGGATAGGAAGGGTGAGCTAAGTACTTTGTTAGAAAGCAAGCACTGTTTTTTAGTGTTACTGGTGGGGAAGAGGTGCTTGTTAAAAATGCAGATTCCTGGGTCCTGTCGTTAGAGAGAGTCTAATTTAGAAGGTCTTCGGTGGCATCTGACAATCTACATTTTTAACCAGTACCCCAAATGATTCTGATGTTGGCAGTCTGTGGATGACATGTGGAGTCAAATGGTTCTAGTCTCCATGTAATACATTTGCTTTATAAAATTAATCTTATAGGAGAACACAAAAGTACATATGTTTAAATTTCTCACTTCCTGCTGGTAATGGGAAGGTTTTTAGACTGATGTAAACTGACATAGCCATGGGCTTGCTTGAGGAAGCTTTTACCAAAACTTTTTCTGATTTTCATTATATCAATCTTTTAAATTACCCTTTTCCATTATTTTCACATTGTTTCCTTTAAACATTTTTAGTTTTTTTTTTTTTTTACTACCATGTCTATTTCTTTATTTTATTTTATTATTTTTTTTTTATTGTGGGTAAAAATCAAAATTTTCACAATACATACCAACATTTGCAAAATGATATATAAATATATATGCATATATGTGCATTAGCTTACAAAAATGTTATTTATGTATATATATAAATATATTTTAAGAGGTGCTTAGATACCCAAAATATTACACAGAAGCAACTGGGATTCCCATGTTGCCCACCTCCCACACCTCCCACCACATCCCACACAAACATCTCCCACAAGTGTGGCCCACCACCCTCAATGGACTTACACATCCTGGGGCCTTGCCACCAACCATAGACCACAGTTCACACCGTAGACAACACTCTCTCCCACACAGTTCTGAGTGGTGTCTGCTGACTTAAAATGGCCTATATCCGTTGCCACAAAGGTACTCAGGACAACCTCCAAATCCCAAAGAAGCCCCTGTATTTCAACTGCTCGTCCCCTCCCTGCCCCAAAAGTGTCTAGTGGCCACTGGCTCCACCTCATTGTTATAATTTCTTCCATTGCTAGAATCACCATATGTGAACAACAGAATACCATCAAGTCCACTCTAGTCCATAGTTCTTCCCCCAATCCTGAGGGGACTGGGATGGTGATGTCCACTCCACCTCCAAGTGAGAGAGGGCTTATATTCCATGGATATGGTGGGTGGGATGATCCTGCCTGCAGATGCAGGCCCTCTCCGTTCCCTGGGATGGCCACTGCCCATCGTTGTCTCCTCGCCAAGTGACTTGGATGAGTCCATTGAGCTGTAGGGTAGGAGTTGCAGCTCCACTGAGGTTCCATGCACACCTGGCACATAAGTAGGCCAGAGGCTCCAGTCTCTGGAAGTATACTAAAAACTTCTGCATCACAAATAGGTTTGAATAGAAAGGACTGATGAACCATGTGCAGGGAGGACCCATTTGAGTCCAATTCTGTCACTCTCAGGAGCACAGATTCCAAAATAGAGCCCACTGATAATGCATCAGTCTCTGGGTCTATCCCCACTTATATAGGACCTGGGTGTCTCCAGAGCTCTCAGGAGCCCCTCTGTGTGGGGTGATAGGCACTTAGATGTTCTATGAGCTCCTACCGAGGTGTGCGTAAGAGTTACCTCTGGGATGACCTCCCGACTCTCTTTGAAGTCTCTTAGCCACTTGAACTTATTTGTCTTTACCTTTTCCCCCTTTAATTCAAGGACTTTTTCCAGTTGTGTTGCCAGTTGGCACTTGGTATTAATCCCTCGTTGCCAGGGAGGCTCATCCCCGGGAGTCATGTCCCACACTGGGGGGAAGGTAATGCAATCATATGCTGAGTTTGGCTTAGAGAGAGGCCACATTTGAGCAACAAGGAGGCTCCCAGGTGGGAACCCTTAGGCACCCCACTACTGTAGGCTAAGTCTCAGTTACAAGAGCAGAGATTCACAAGGGTAGTCATCAATAAAAAGAACACATTAGTGGGTCATCCTCTTTTGACAGACACTGTCCCTGCACTCATAGGACTATTGCTGCTCCCTTGGAGACTGTGGCAGAGCTCTCCAGGCTAGGAATTCAGATTCCCTCATTTATTGTGTGATTGTCCACCCATCGTGACCATGCCCCATCTTTTGATCCTTTGAACGATTTTGTATATCTTTCATGTATATTCGGATGAACTAATTCCCATGAAACCCCCCTCCCAGACACCCCCCACCAATAATCCCCTGCAGTACCCATTGTAACCATTCTGTGATCCAGATCCTCCACGAACATGTAGTCCATAAAATAATCAAATACACCTACTAGGAAAAAGCAACAAGTATGATAAGCTTACATGCAAGAGACAGACATAAGGAAACTCAGGGGAAAAAAAAAAAAAAAAGAGAAGGGAAAAAAAACAAATAATCAAACAAAAAACAAAACAATATAAAATATAATTAGCGGATTAGGACATTCAAAAAATGGGCAAAAAGGCAAAGGAAATGCCTTTAAAAAAAAAAAAATATATATATATATATATTCATTTTTTTTTCCTTTCTCTCTTTTTTTCCTTTCCTTCCTTTTATCACTGTGTCATCGGATGTCCGGTGTGCCGTGACACCTTCCCCCTCTCAATCCCCACTGCCTCCCAATTTTTCATTTGATTTTCAAAGAAGTTTTAGGTCACAACAAAGTCACACACGGAGTGCCGGAGACTCTCAGATACCAAACCACCCTCCCTTCCCCACCCCATATTAACCCTCCCCCTTTTTTTTGAATATTAGCATTGTTATAACTGATATACAGATAGCAAAATATAGCAACTAAACATTGTCAATAATTTACAGTATAGTTTACAATTTAGATGATACAGTTTAATAATTTTGATGATATTTACCATGTCCTGTGTCCATTACTGTAAGGTAATGAAAAACCTTCCCCATGATCACCAAACACCCCATTAGATCTTGACTGTTCTCTTCCCCCCAGCCCCCCAGGGCCCATGATACCACCCTCTCCCTACCCATGGAATGTCAAAATTCACAGTTACATGCCCTGGGGATTTGAACCTGCCCTTCCTAATCCACCCACCCGCCAGTGCTGCACCACCAAAACCAGGAACACCACCACTCATCTGCCCCATCTCCCAACATGCAACCACACTCTATCCCTTTACCATAGATTATGTCCATATGGGTGATGGCTCAAAGCCTGCTCTTCTCTCACTCTCCTTTGTTAACCTGTTTTTATTATTTATTTCTTTATTTAAAAAAAAACTTGAGGCAGCGGATGTGGCTCAAGCAGTTGAGCGCCTACCCTCCCACATGGGAGGTCCCGGGTTCGGTTCCCCTTGCCTCTTGAAAACAACAACAACAAGCAAAACAAATGAAAAAACCAATTCAGGAAAGCTGATGTGGCTCAGTCATTGAGCACTGGCTTTTCACATACGAGGTTCCAGGTTTAATCCCTGGCCCCTGTACCTCAAAAAACAAACAAACAAAAGCTTTGAATAAAAAGGTCTCAGAAGGGTGATATTTTTTAGAAATCAGATAACAGGCAGTCTTGCATATGTGTATGAGAGGTTATTGAGGCTGAGCCAAGTCTCAGTGGACTGAATGAGTTAGTCAGGACCTTCCCACATGTAAAATAATGTGAAAAGCCTAGGCTGAAAAGCAACTCAGGCTTCAGTGATCTATTCCAATGACCAAAAAGACCACCAGGGCTTCACAATTTTCATAATGCACAATCTGGGTCACTTGAAAGGAAAAAATTAAATAGTCTCTGCCAAGGTGATGGGCCTAATTTGTATTACACTTCAGGAATGTGAGCAGAAGGCAAATATTTATATTAGATGGGAAATGTGACATTTTAAATAGGCAAGTTGCTTGTATAATTTTGGTAGCTGGGAGGTTTTACAGATTAGATTCTGTTATTACTGTTTAAGCAACCGATTTGCCTAAGGCTGCAAGGAAGTGGAATGCATATTGTTTTTCTACCACTGACTTCATTTGTTCACCTTATTTGCTTTCATAAATATTCTCCAAGTTTCAGAGCATGATTCTCTTGCAATATTTGGCATATATTTTGGCATCCCAGATGGAGAAAGTGAAGACAGTGTTTTAGAGGAGCAATTTTGTGCAGTGGTATTGAGCAGTTGTCTGAGGGTAACATTTTAGCACTACAACACTTGGTGCCCTTGTGTTTGTTTGACATCAAGCTAACCATTTTTTCCTACCTTGAATTTGAGATAAGGTAGTTAACCTGATAGTACTGAACATTTGTAGTGACTATCCTGCCCCAGACAAGCTGTCTCAAACTGTTATCCAGCAATATTGTTATTTGGGATAGATATAAGTTGTTATGCTGAAGCCATTAGAGTAGTAACAGTCTTCTGGTCATCTTTATTTTTTTCCCCCTGAGTTGGACCAGCTTGTTCTCTGGTTGAGGTCAGTTAGATTAAGAGATCCTTTGAGGTTGAGTTCTCAGAATTATATACTGTCTTACAGAAGTCACTTGACCAATGGGATGTTTATAGTTTGGTTGATTGTGTAAAATAAGAACTGGCACTCATTCCTACTCAAAGATTGGAAGCCTTGTTTGATGTTCATTTTCAAGTTCTCTAGTACTTCCAATCATTTTTAGTTACTAATGGACAAATACATACAAATAAGGGAATTGGTTACTTTACTTTTTTATTTTTTTAAATTTTTAAAAATTTAAAACAATTTATTAAAGTCTACCATTCATACGTGAACATACATAAACTATAAGTATTCAGTAGACATCGTGATCTTACAGAACAAACATGCATAACATCATACAGGGCTCCCATACTGCATCACCTCCACAAACACCCTGCATTGTTGTGAAACATTTGCTAACAAATCATGAAAGAGCATCGTCAAAGTATTACTGCTAACTATAGTCTGGATCTTCCTCCCCTATACATTTTTTAAGGATTTATTTATTTACTTTTATCCATTTTTAACACCCCCCCTTCCCCCCGTTTTTGCTGTTTCTGTGCCCTCTTTTCTCATCTTTCTCCTCCTGTCTTCACTGGGATTCGATCCTCGGAACCTCTGATGTGGGAGAGAGGTGTCCTACTACCGCCTGTGCCACTTTAGTTCCTGGTTTTTTGGTGCATCTCATCTTGGCTCTCCCTTGTATCACTCTCCTGTTACGTCATCATCTTGCAGCGTGGCTTGCAGGGCCTGGCGGCGCAACCGTGCTTGGGGCCTGACAGCTCACCCGCTTGCGGGGCCTGGCGGCGCACCTGTGCACAGGGCCTGGTGGCCCATGTGTCTTCTATATTTTTCTTTTTTAAATTTTTACTGGGAGGTCCTGGGGGTCGAACCCAGGTCCCTCCATATGGGAGATGAACACCCAACCACCTGAGCCACATCCGTCCCCCTGTTATATCTCTTAAGGCTGACCAAAGATACCCTAAGTTACAGTCTTTTCCCATACAGGATGGTCATATAATCAGGCTTAGTTTATCACCAGCATTCTAAAAACCAGACCTAGGGAGAAAAACTAGGTCTGGGGACACATGCATGGTTTCTAATATAATGAATGTTTAGCCTACTCTGATTATCACAAAATCAGGACAGCGAGAATATTCACAGGAATTGGTTACTTTAAAAAATTATTTTCTTTTCTGTAACTTACAGTAGCTTTAGGTAGCTTGATGAATGACTGGGGCACTTTTTCAACAAATGTTTATCAACTGTGACTGGTGTCTGGAATATAATGAAGAATAAAACAAATCCTGTCGTCATAGAATTCATAGTTTAGTAGAAGAATCAGGCATTAACCAGATAATCACCAATATATGATTACAAATTGTTCTGGATCTCATGAGGGCATTTGGCAGGAGAACCTAAATATGTCTGGGGACTAGAGAAGACTCTAAGAAAATGGAATTTGAACTATCTAAAGCAGGGGTTCTTAACCTTTTTTGATCCATGGACCCCTTTGCCAGTCAGGTGAAAACCATAGACCCTTTACTAAGTTCACACTATACTGTGTATTGTTTAATAAATATATCATACCTGCACCAACAAGTTCCCACAAGAATAATGTTTTTTTGAATTTCAATTCAAGCTATGGACCCCTTGTTAAGAACCTCTGCTCTAAAGGATGAGTGAGCATTAATTAGGCAAATAGGAGATGGGAGTGAATAGGAGAGTATAGGAACTGCATAATGAACAGCATGTGTAAAGGTCCTGAGCCAGGAGGAGATGGCTCATGTCAACCAGCTTATAGTTTAGGATTTCATTTGTTTTACATCTAGGACTGTTACAATTCAGTTCTTTCATTGCCTAGAAGAGCACTAAAAACATGGAGGGGAAAATCTTCGCTTCACAAAGGTCCTTTGTCCCCTTTCCTCTAATTTTTCTATGTGCAGACGAATCCACCTATAAGGTCCTGCTCGAAAACCATATTAACCACAGAGAAAACCTGCTACCCAGTCCTCATGATTCCACTCCATTCTGCCCCTCTCATAATTCTTCTGCCTATTTCTCCCCAAGGGAAGAGGGAGGCTTTATGTAATTGCTGAGATTGGGAAAAGGAACTAAGCATAGATATATCATCCCTTTGTGTATTTTGGGCTCTTCAAAGATGTATCCCTTCTCTTCTGTGCCTGTCTCCTTTCTGATAGTAAACACTATCAGTTATTAGTTGGAACCCAGACCTGCCTTGTGCAGCAGTTTTCAATCTTAGGGACACATTGAAATCACCTGAGTTGTTTAGAAATCTGCTGCTTTGGTCCTGCTTTTGGAGAGATTGTTTCAGTGGCCTGATGTGACCTGGGCAGTGACAGTTTTTAAAACTCTCCAGATGTTTCTAATGTGCAACTAAGTCTGAGAACTGAAGTCGGAGGTATTATTGCAGACCCTGTTCTCAGGGCTCTATGTACATGAAGCAGTTTTCCTTACGCCTGTCTGGATAAGTAGCAGCTGTGAAAACTTTCTTTCAGGTTGGATGGCCCATGTTCTATATTTGGGAGGAAGGCCTAATAAATTAGCAGCCTTATTGTGACTGTGGGACAAGCCCCATTTTCCAATTCAGCTCTACCTACCTTATCCTTGCATGGACAGTAATCTTTCTCATTTTGACCTTCCACTTTCATTTACTCTGCTTTTTTTTCCTCAAAGAAGTTTCTAGTTAATGTGTCTCTTATAAGCAGCATACTGTTTATATTTGTATGTATATGTGTATACACATGTGCACATATATACATATACATATATATATATATTCTGAAACCTTTGTCTTTTAATTGGAAGATTTAGTCCCTTTACATTTAACATAGTTGCTGATGTATTGAGGTTAAATCTGTTATCTTATTATGTTTTCTACTTGTCCTATGTTCTTTCCCCCTCATTTCCTGCCTATCTTTGGATTAATCAAGTATTTTTTATTATTCCATTGCTCCCTGTGTTTACTGGGTATAGAATTCTAAGTTTGCATTTTTTTGAGCATTTTAAAGATATTATCCAATTGTTTTCTGGCTTTCATTGTTGAAAACTATTGAAAAATCATGGGTCAATTCGATGTTTCCTAATGTTTTTTAAATATTTTCCTTTTGTCTTTGTTTTTCAGTAATTTCATTATGATGTGCCTTGGTGTGGTTTTCTTTGCATATGTTTTGATTGGGATTTGTAGAGATTCTTGTTAAGTGTTGGGAATTTCTCATTGTTATCCTTCAAATATTACTTATGTCCCAGATCTTTTCATCATGTCGCATATATCTCTTAAGCTCTTTTAGGTATATTATATTCTTTTTTATTTCTTTTCTTGCTTCAGTCTGAATATTTACTCCTATCTATATTCTACTTCACTAATCCTTTCTTGACTTGTTTCTAATCTGCTGTTAAACCCATCTGTATTTCAGTTATCGTAATCTTTTTTTTTTTTTTTTTTTCTTTTCTTTTTTTGGTGCTTTTCCGTCCTGTAAGGGAAGCTGGGGCTGGGGCTGCGGTTCTCCCCGGGCAGCCTTCCTCTCCCTCACCTGTACACCTGTCCTACCCTGAACCTGCCCCCACTGGCCCCACCTGCCCCCACCTCCCCCCACCTGGCCCCCCCTTCCCCACCTTCTCCCACCTGCCCCCCCTCCCCTCACGTCCCCCCACCTGTCCCACCTCCCCCCCCACCTCTTCCCACCTCCCCCTACCTTGTCACACCTGCCCCCACCTGCCCCCTCCTGCCCCCACTACCCCTACCTGCCCCTACTGGTCCCACCTCCCCCCACCTCCCCCCACTTGCCCCTACCTCCCCCTGC
>JAKSZT010007815.1:11989142-12028486 GCA_026826555.1 Tolypeutes matacus | reverse complement strand
CTTTTTCGGTTGTTCTTTGTGGGATGGTTGGACTGATATTAACTAGACTAGGGGTGTGGTCAGGGACTCCCTGGGGAACCTTGAGACCATTTCAGAGATCTACAGGTCAAAACTATTTTCATAATAATACTAAGACATTCTTTACCCTTTTCACTGTGTCAATATTTGCACTGACGTTGCAAAAACGATGATGGTAACAGCTTACACAAATCAAGGTAGTGGCAACAAAACTGTAATCTTCGCTGTTATGCATTTGTAGTTAAAACAAATGCCAATTTCCATTAAGAATGTCCTTGATGAATCAGTAAAAAATTTTCTTAAATCTTGATTCTTGAGTATAACTCTTTTTAATGTTCTGAGTGCCAAAACAGAAAGTATGCACAAAGTACTTCTGCTGCATATTGAAATATAGTGGTTGTCTTGTGGAAAAACACTTGTGGAATTGTTTAAGTGTGGTACACTGAAATAATTTGTTTTTCATGGGACACCATTATACTTGAAAGAATGACTGATGGACAAAAAATTTTCAAAGATGAATGATGTAAGCCTGTCACTTGAAGGCAAAAAAATGATAGTATTCATTGCCAATGATAAAATTGTCAATGAATCTAGTGAAAATTTTTAGATTTTTAGAAAACCTTTGCTTTTGGAAAATATATTTTCCATAAAATATTTATTTTGACATATAATGGGATTGTTATTTTTAATGACTCAATAAATATGAAAATTTATGTTTTAATTTCTGATATGATAAATAATGACAGCTATAGCTCATAAACATAAATTCTTTGGGTTCTTCAAATTTTTTTTTTTTTTTTTAACCAGGCCAGTAGTTTTGTAGTTTATTGAGAAATGGGAGAAAAGAACAGAATGGGAGAAAAGAACAGAATTTATTGAGAAATGGGGGAAAAGAACAGAATAACGCACCTAAACTGTAGATGTGGGCTTCTCTAGGCAGAGAGAGCCTTCAATCATTTTTAAAAATGAGAAACACTGAGCTAAAGTATCATAGCTGGAAGATATGGTTTGCTAAAGCATTTCTTGTCTATATCATTAATGTTTTTTTTTTTTTTTTTTTTTTACCGGGAGGTCCCGGGGATCGAACCCGGGTCCCTCCATATGGGAGACGGACGCCCAACCAGTTGAGCCACATCCGGACCCTCATTAATGTTCTTTTGGAATACTCAAACTTTCAGGAAAATTTGACCATTTCTATGTGGCAACCATGGTGGTTTGAAACTGTGTATAACCCAGAAAATCATGTTCTTAAAGCTAATTCATTCCTGTGGGTATAAACCTATTATAAGTAGAACATTTTGAATAGGTTATTTCGGTTAAGGCGTGGCCCAGGGTGGGTCTTAATCTTCTTACTGGAGTCCTTTATAGATGGGATGAATTCAGAGAGAGAGAGATAGAGAGAGAGAGAGAAATAGAGCCATCACCTGATGATGCCTTGATTTGGACTTTTTTTCTTTGTTAGCTTGTAAGCTAACAAATTTCCACTGTTAAAAGCCAACCCATTTTATGGTATCTGCTTTTGGCAGCCTAGTGAACTAAAATGGCAACAAAGGAACAGATTGGTTAGTTTTGTAAATAAACCACGCAGATTAAATAGTATTATAGTCAATATTATTAGATGTCAGGTAGACTGCTCACTTCTTTTTGTTGTATTAGATTACGTAGTTATAGGCTCTGACTCACTGATCATTGACTAAATACAGAAAGACAAATGTCATGCATACATAGTTTACAAATATTGGGAATTATCCTTAGAGTTGAGAAAGAAGAGACTGAAATATTTTCAACCAGTCTTGCCATCCATGGTGGTTCATTTTTGATAGTTGCCCTAACCTTCATATGTACCTCAGAAAAGATGGTGGGGGGAATAGATGTAGCTCAGTGGTTGAGCGCCTGCTTCTCATGTATGAGGTCCTGGGTTCAATCCCTGGTGCCTCATAAAAACAAAAACAAAAGAAAAGATGGTGTTATTTGGTGAAGATGACAGCAAGGCCTTTCATTGTTTTACAAATAACAATTAGTAAGATCAAATTGTTTCTGAAGGCATTTCAGTTTTAGAAAATTTGACACAGAACTTTGGAAATTCCATTCCACCATCAGTGAATTCAACCATTTTTTTCACCTTAGATAATATGAATATATAATTATTATAAAAGAATGAATATATAAAATGGTTAAAAGATAACTTTGTTTTCTTAATAACATGCCTTACCAGATTGTTCAGCCCATATTGGTTTCACTCTTTTATAAATGTCTGTCACCTTCAGAGTTAAGGCCATTCAATTTTGTTCTTGATTATTCTGATTGATTTTATGTGTGAAAGTCATACATGTAACAACATTTATTAGTTCTTGAGGGCAACGACAATACTTATTTTACATTGCCCACAATGCCATATTGGCAGGTAGACTCTTGATTCTTTTTTTTTTAAAGATTTATTTATTTACTTTATCCATTTTAACCCCCCCTTCCCCATTTGCTGTTTTATGTCCATTTGGGCAATTCTCTGTATCTGTTTCCTGCCATCTCTTCTCGTCTTCCTCCTCTAGTCTTCACCAGGATTCGATCCTGGAGACCTCTGATGTAGGAGAGAGGTGTTCTGCCACCTGCGCCACCTTGGTTCCTGGCTTTCAGAGCTTTCGGAGCATCTCGTCTTGTCTCTCCCCTGCATCTCTCTCCTGTTACGTCATCATCTTGCTGCATGGCTCCCGGGGCCTGGCGGCTCACCGGCACACAGAGCCTGGCAGCCCATGCGCCTTCTATATATATATTTCTAATTTTACTGGGAGGTCCCGGGGACTGAACCCAGGTCCCTCCATATGGCAGATGGACGCCCAACCATTTGAGCCATATCCGCCCCGACTCTTGGTTCTTGATGTTCATTTTAAAAGTTAAGATGCAAGCAGTTCACTTCTTATCTGCAATTATTTGTGGAGAATTTATTATATAAATATAAGGTGCTCTGTTAGGCATCAAGACATATGAGTTTGTGCATTTTGCTTTTGCAATGAGGAAACTAATAGCAAGAATTTAAAATGTGAGGGATACTGAGCCTTACTTGTTTGAAAGATGTGTTCCCATAGAAATAGAAGTTTTTGAAAGAGTATTTTTGTTGAAAATCCTACCTCCTTTGCAAATAGATTAGGGAGGTGAAGAGTTTCAGTAAAGGAATTGCACAGTTGTCACCCTCGGTGCACAATATTGTCAGTCAAAATGATGATTTTAAGTAGCCTTAAAGCAGAATTGATTTTGATTTCACATTTGAACACATGTTTACACTGGTAGTGAATGGGGTAGATACTGTTTTACGTATTAATAGGCCCAAACCTTTCTCGTCCTGTCTTTGTTGTTGGTAGGCCCCTAGCCAGGCTTGTACCAGTCCTAGACAGTTATGCCAGAGAGATCGGTGAGGAAGTTTGACCTTGAACTCATAAGTAAGTACATTAGAACCCACCAACCTCATTGAGTTTAAAAATATTACTTTGGGTTCAAAATGCTTGAGATTTGACTTAATGTTTATTAATCATGCTAATGTGCAATAGCAGTTCCATTTTTTTTTGGTCCTGAGTTTGGATGTATAATCTGATAGATTAAAAAAAATATGTAATGAAAATTTTTATCAAAAAGAAGTTCATAATGTGACATTGTGGGTTAAGAGCATGGGCTCTGCAGACAGACTGCCTGGCTATACCACTTTGTAGCATGGGATCTTGAGTAAGGTTACTCTTTGTGCTTAGAGCTCATTATTTGTAAAATGGGAAATAATGGAGTTGTTGGGAAGATTCACTGAATTAATACATAAAAAAAGGCCAGGCATATAAGTGTTTGCTGTTGTTATTGTTTTTCTTTCTGCTAATAAATTATATCATAGCCTAGGATTTCAATTATTAATCATAGCAGAAGTACCTTCATCTCCACTTCTCCCCTCCATTCTTGATTTCCAGGCTGTATAGCTATGTTCTCTGTTGCTAGAGTTTAAGAATTCTGTAATTATGCATGTGTTTTTTTGTTTTGTTTGTTTGTTTGTTTTTTTAATTTTGTGAAGGTGTTATTTGCAGTGGTGAGAGAGATGCATTCCAAATAAGTTTCGGTTTTGAATATCAGTAACTGCTCAATTATCTCTCTATATATGCTGCCCTTGGCAACAGCCAAAACATGCCTGTTGTTAATTAATCACTTCTACTGAGAACTTAATTAGTGGCTTAATTAGGATCATCATTGAATAGCAGGCAGCATCATCCTGAGCCAACTGCAAGGTATTGGCCAGCTTCGGCAAGCCCTTCTGGGCCTATGAAAACTTAGACTGAGGTCCTATGCTTCTATTTGTTGTGGGGTGTTTTGTCCTCCTAATAGAAAATGCTGGAAAATCACCGGTTGTCTGTGATGCATGTAGGTATTATCACACATGAAAAAATAAGGGAACATATCTATTTATAATGGCTCTATCAGAAAACCAAGATTGGTTATTGACTCCTGTGATTGTGCTAAACAAGCTGGAAGAAAGTTGTTGTTTGCAGGTGTTGAAAATTAGACCATGCATTCTGAGTATGACAGAGTATTTCGTTTTTCTGCTGAAAGTTAAAGTACTTTCCTTCTGGCATCATTGTTTTTTAATATATATTTTTTGAAATATTGCCATATCGTTACAGGATGAAATCAGCGCTCTAATTTATTTCTCTTCACCCCTCAGGAAAATATGGAAAAATGAGGAAAAGTAACATCATTTTACCTTATTTTGCTATAGAAGTAGGTACTGGTTTGGTTGTGACAGTAACAATTAACTTACTACAAAAACAATATGCTAGACCTTTTGGATGAAATGTAACTTTACAACAGGCATATAAAAATAAATACACCAAAAGCTTATGTTTTCTAGAAAGGACAATCACTTGAGTCAAGATCCTACTGTGAAATGGACCTGTTTGCTTCCTTGTTTGGGCTGCTATGGGCCTTGAGATGATTTAGGTAAATTGTAAACTTGCTGAAAGGATCACGTGAAGTATTTTGTATCCAACAGATTTGCTGCTGCTTCCAGGAGAAGTGGAACAGGATGTAAGCACCAGTGTTACTTCCTGCTTTCCTTCCGTGGTCAAGCTTCTGACCCGTGAAGGCAAACCAAGGCCCAGCGTAAAAGGAGCAGACAAACAACTGGAAGAGGTACTCCACAGGGAATTCAATTAGACTTGAAACTGCTTTGATTTTGTAACTTGTCCTTTCAGAGAAATGCCACCAGACCTGTGCACTTTTACATTTTTCTCTGATTTGGGAAAATTTAGAATTCAAGTTGCTTAATTGGTCCTTCTCACTGCCATCCATCGCTAATGTGTGCTTTTCTTTTTAAACATATAAAACAATTAAGCTTTCATGTGGAAACTAGTTTGTTTTATGATATATGCCATGCTATAGAACAGTGCTATCTGCAGACTGCATAATAGAATGGACAGTTTTCTAACCTCTTTTTATCTGTACTGGCCATTTTTCTTTTTATTAGTGCTTCTAAGGTACTTATAAACCTCTTATATTAGTTAAGGTAAGCCCAGGCTGCTATATCAGAAAATCCCAACAACAATTCAGTGGCTGAAAGGGGATAGAATTTTATTTCTCTCATGTAACAGTCTGAGAAGAGCATTTAAAGTGAGCCGATCATTCAGACACTCAGGCTCCTTCTTTCTGGATCTGCACTGCCACTTAGGACATTGTCCTCTTTTGCATTTTCTATGCATGGTCACTATCACATCTGGAGCGGAGGGGATGAGAGCATCAGAGAGCATGCTCCCCCAGGGCAGTGGAATCAGGACCCTTCACTTCTGTTCACAGTCCATTGGCAACCACTCAGTCTCATGGCATTGCTAGCCACAATGGAGGCTGGGAAATACCTAGCCTTGTGCTTCAAAAGTAGGGGGGATTGGAGCCTCTGTCATACCTTTATGCTTGCAAATGTACAACCTGAATATCTTTTGCCATCACTTTACAGCTCTTCTACATATTCTTAGCAAATGTGCCCCAGTAGAGGATGCTGGTTTGGATAGTGACCCTTATCAACCTCCTCAGTCTAATATAAAGGGTGACCAGGCACAAGAAGTTATTGATGGCTCTTATTATTGCTTCCTAATAAAGTCCCTAGTGTGTTTGTTGATTATGTAGTCATTCAGGTACTAGTCTTGTCACTTGAAGAAACTCTGTTATGGAAGTAGTCATTCAATCAGAAATAACCATACATTTCAATTTTTTTTTGTCCTTTGTGTGGGTATATGTGTTAATTTTTTTTTTTCAATTAGAGAAATTGTAGGTTTACAGAAAGGTCAAGTATAAAATATGAATTAGATGTACCAGCCTATTATTAACACTTTACATTAGTATGGTACACTTATTATAATTTGTATTAGTCAGTCAAAGGGGTGCTGATGCAAAATATCAGAAATCGGTTGGTTTTTATAAAGGGTGTTTATTTGGGGTAGAAGCTTACAGTTACCAGGCCATAAAGCATACGTTTCTTCCTTCACCAAAGTCTGTTGCCACGTGTTAGAGCAAGACAGCTGCTGATGCTTGCCAGGGTTCAGGCCTCCTGGGTTCCTCTCTTCCCAGAGCTCCATTTCTCTCTGGCCTCAGCTCCTCTGTTTCCTCCGCAAGGTCAGCTGTAGACTATGAGGCTCCCTAGGCTTTGCCTCTCTCCACAAGGCCAGCTGAGAACTGTCAGGCAAATAGCTCATCTCTTTTCCTGGGGCCTTCTCTCCTTCCTCACGACCTCTATATGCTTACTTCCTGGGGCTCCAGCTCAATACTCTGCATCGGAGCTCCACCTCAAAACTCCAACTATCTCCTCTGCTCTGCCCTGTAGTTTTATGTCCTCAACACTCAACGTCCTATTGACATGGCCCAATCAAAGCCCTAATCATAACTTAATCACACAGACCAGTTTACAAGCATAATCCAATATCTCTTTTTGGAATTCATAACTATATCAAACTACCACATAATTCATAAAGGAATATTTTTATAATTGTACTATTAACTATAGTCCATCACACATTTCAATTTTAAATTGCCCTTTTCTTAAAGAACTTATGTTCATTGAGATCACAAAGATATCTCCAGGATGCTTGCAGACTTACATTAATCCCCCAGATTGGTTACCAGATAAACTAGCACACATAGCTACTTTTCAATGTGCTTTTTTTTTTTTTTAAGTTATGGATTGCTCTAAGTGGTAAGAAACTGAAATTCAAGGTCATTTCTAGTAGGAATCAGTTTCTTTAAAAGACTTGTTCATGTTCTTGGCTTGAGTTATGCCCATACAAATTATTGGATCGGTGAATGGTCATGGCATCTAGTATCATTATAGAAATTATTATAAAATGATTTTAGTCAATGGATTAAAAAAAAAACTGAATGATTTCTGGAATCTTTCAAATAGCCAGTAAATGCAAGTTAAAACCCCATATATATGATCATGTCTTTAAAAGGAGTATACATTTCTTACCAGAAAATAAGAACATTTAAAAATGTTGGAATGAGATATGAACAATTTTTGAGTTGGCAAACTCATGAGCCATAGATGAATAGCTTTTGCTGTTGTTTGAATATCTGTAGCAGTATCTTGGTAGGGATTCTACTCCTAAGCATTATTTGTTAGATACAATTTTCAGAATTATTTAGAACCACAATACTGTGCCAACTCTGCCTTGGCTTAATGGTATTAATCTTATTTTTTTATTATTATTATTTTTTAAGATTTTTATTTATTTATTCATTTATCCCCCCCTTGCTGCTTGTGCTTGCTGGGTCAGCCAACCACGCTGTGCGGGCGGACCTGCCTTCACCAGGAGGCCCTGGGAACCGAACCCGGGGCCTCCCATATGGTAAACGGGAGCCCTACTGATTGAGCCACGGCCGCTTCCCTAATCTTATTTTAAAACACCCAATAACAGTAACAAAACATAGTCATCAATTTCCTGCAAACATGTCCTGCAAGGCCTATTTTTGGGCTAGAAATGGTAGTTGCTTTTTGTGACTTTAATCTCGAAAGATGAAAATGTATCCCAGATGTCCTGACTGATTCTTAATTGCCCATTAAGAATCCATCAATTTTCTGATGTGGGTTGGGTCAATTTAATTTTTTTCCCTGATTTTATCACTGATTTTGTACATGTTCATTTTTCTCTTAGAGTCAAACATTTTCTAAGAACCTTCCACTTTCTGTTTGTGAATAACTTCTTGCCTTGGATAGTCTATTTTCATGAATTTAAAAAGTTTTGAATGGCTTTACAGAGCAAAAAGAGTTCACTTTAGGAAGATGAAAAATTTTCTCCTCCAAAAACCATAAGAAAGAGGGCATAAAAAAACCTTAGGCATTTTAATAGATCTTCTGATTTTCCAATTCATAATGGACTCTAAAAATTTTCACCTATAAAGACAGTTTATTTACCATATTGCTATTTAAGATAGCCTACAGCCAAATACTGCTGTTACTGATTTGAGCATTAAATTCAGTTTTCTTTAATTTGCCTGTGTGGAGTTATGGATGGAAATGATTCCTCCTTTAACAGTGTGTCTGTTAGAGTAAGTCACTTGAGCAATTTTAAGAAACTAGCTGTTTTCTAATAGTGTACTATTCCCTGAAGGCTACAAAAAGATTTCAGTCCGATTTGAAATTAGAACCTGAAATCCACATATTTCTCTTAGCTCCTTTGGCAAAATTAACAAGTTAATGAGTTCCCAGTTGATTTTTGTTTAGTAGCAGGGGATTTGGTATTCCATGGCACAAATTCTTCTCTTTGAAATAAGTCAGAATTTCAGTTTGTAATGTAAAAATCTCAGTCTTATGGTTTAGAACCCTAAAATGAACCTAACTTGAAAGAATGGAATTCCTAAAGCGTTCCACAACAGCCAACGATTGAAATACATAGAGATGCAACCTTACTATATTTTAAACGCTGTCATTGGGAAGATCACAGTGATGTCTTCTGAATTCCAATTTACATCTAGTCTCACTCTGAATTTCATATGTGCCCCTTGTTTTGAAAGACTTTAAATTCATTCATGTATGTCTTCAAAAGCTTACTTGATTAAAATGCCAAAAAAGCAGAACCAGTGCCAAGCATATAGTTCATAGGTAAGAAATATTTATTGAATGATCAGATATATAAAGAAAAAACCTCACTATTTACTAGGAGTGAATTTCTGATATAATAACATGGTTAGGGTCATTCTATCTTTTCCTGTTTGTTCACCCCCCTCGACATGTAAACATGTTCAAGTCTCCCCTATCCTTAACAAAATAGAACAAAGGAATATACAACCTTCCTTTCACCTTAGACCATGTATTGCTACTGTCTATTCTTTTTCTTCCTTTTCCTCCAGACTTCTTAAGCCATTAGGCTCTACTGTACCAGCTAACTCTGCTTCCTTTCCCCTCACTCCCCATTTGATATACTGCAAGATGTCCTTGGCTCCACACACCCTACTGATGTATTCTGAATAAAGGTACCAGTTTCTTTATAACTCCCAAATCCAATGGACACTTTTCATTATTTAGTGGTGTTTTCTACTGGGTTTGACATGGTTGATTGTTGCCTCCTCCAGTGACAGTCTTACTCCACTGGCTTTCACTTCACTCTTCTCTGGTTCTTCCTGTATTTTTTAGATTGCTCCTTCGCTGCTTCCTTTGGATTTTTTTCCTCTACCACCCAAGAGTCACTGTTCCTCAAGGTTCCATGCTTAACCTACAGTTCTTCCCATGCTATGTACTTGGATTGAATTTCATCTTTAAATTACTGCCTTTTGTGCTTAGATTTCTAGACCTGTATCTTTAGCTTGAAACTTTTCCTGAGCTTCTGGTTTGTGTGTTCAATTGTCTATTGGATATCTCCACCTGGATTCTTTCAGGTACTTCAAATTCAACATGGTAAAAATTGGTTTATTTTTGTGTGTTTCCCTTCTTGCATTCTTCCTTTTCTTCCTTTCCATCCCCTATCAGTCATCAAGTACTACCAATTTTGCTTTAAATCTCATTGTACGACCCTCTCTCTTAAAAGCCTCTCTGAAAGCAAATGGTGTGTGCTACAATGAAATCATCTAGCACCTCTGTGTAGCTTTATACTAAATATGGTGATGGTGATATAATTGAAAACTATGGTTTATGCAAGAGTAAAAAAAAATAAGTAAATTGTCAAAGAATAATAATTGTTTTGGCATAATATTTACTGACTTGCTAAGAACTTTATTCCTTGCTATTTCTACGGCCAATACTCTGTAGCTGATGAAGAAAATCATGTTCCAAAATAGAGAAGAATTAAAATTTATGAAAAAACTTAAAGGAAAATAAGATTTTTCCATTTAAGAGCAAATTCCCGTATCTCTACAACATTAATGGTTTGATATTGTGGCCAAAAGGTATATAGGGACCCCAGTGAAGGAAGAAGATTAAGAATGCAATGGGCTGGGCCATATGTAGGAGAACTAACTAGACCATGGGAGTTAGTCCTTATCAGAGAGTCTTAAAGACCAGAATACAACATTGAAGGAAGACTTACCTGATAGAGTAAGCCTTCCTTCAATGTTGTATTCCCAGCATGTCATACATAATAAACACTCAATAAGTGACTATTGAGTGAATTAATAAAGGAGGGGAGGTGAGAATGTGAGGTTGTTTGTGTTGTATAGAGGGAGTTTGAGGACTTGGTATGGTATCTTCAGGATTTTAGTACAGGAGAGGGACTTGTCTAGTTTGAAACTGCATTTCAACCTCAGTGGGAGGTTGAATCTAGTGAGAGTAGCTAATAAGGTCTAGGCAGGTTTTAGGGGCTTCAGGGCAGGGCTCCAAGTCCTAGGGCAGAGGGCACACATGGTTATGGATAGCCTGAAGCTTGGTGGAAAGGAAGTTTGGCCTTTTCCCAAGCATGAAAGAGCCGCAAGAGTCTCTTCAAACTGAATGCACTGGTAGAGATGGGGCTTTTCCTCAGGCCCTGCCAGGGTGGGCTAGAACTGGCTCAATACTGAAGTGTGGCCAAGCCTGCTAGCTTCAGGGATTGTTGCTGAGTGGGGCTGGAGAAGGCAAGGACGTTGATGTGCAGGAAATGAACATATTGTGTCATGGCTTTCTCCATTTGAACCTGTCTTACCAATGTTGCCCCGTTGTCACTTTGGCTGCGGTGCTGATTAATGTCATCTCAGAAAGTGACCATCAGTCACTCTGCAGGCTGACTTGCTTCCTGCGTCTTCATGCCCTTTTAAAAATGGTCTATGGTATTATATGTGGTCTTGGGTTCTTGTTTGATGGAAGGCACGGAAATTGTTCAGCTTACTCAGAAACGAAACTTCAAAGTTGACTATTGCTGGTGTTTTTGTTGATTCAAATCTTACTTCTTTCCCTACTAATTGTAGCCTTGGCAAGTTACTTAACCTTTCAGGGCTTCACAAAATGGAAGTAACAGCACCTATTTGCGGTGTTTAAAGATTCCTGACTGTGTGCCTGGCACGTGGTAAGGACTCACTCAGTGGCAACTCCCAACATTATCTTTGTCAGAATAGCATGCTGGCACCCTCTAATAAAGAGGAAATGAATGAGTCCCTGAAATTTGTCCTCTTGATGGTTTTGCAAAGAAAGGATGATAGATGGCTGGGTGTTTGCTATAGAACTGCATAACTAATTACAAGACATCACTTGCTGGATTAGAAATATCTACTTTTCATAATTTCTTTTTCTCCTTTAGTAAAAGCATATAGCTTCTGAGTTACATGCTTCATTTTCAAGGATACTGCAAAAACCACTCAATGAGATCATCTTCCATGCAAGAATATTTAAAGCTGATTATAGCTGCAGGGAATTTTTTTTCACTCTTGCATAAACCATAGTTTTCAATTATATCACCATCACCATATTCAGTATAGAGCTACACAGAGGTGCTGGATGATTTCATTGCAGCACACACCATTTGCTTTCAGAGAGGCTTTTAAGGGGACCATACAATGAGATTTAAAGCATTTTTTATTTGTTAGAAAATATACTTTTTATCTACCTTAGGAAGTCTTTAAAATTATGAATTATGAATAAATATAGACAAAATTATTGCATCCCTTTGCAGTTACTCTGATTTCTAGATAAACTCTGCAATATTTTTAAAATTCTTGGTAGGAAAGAAAGGATCTTGGAATTTTTAATTTGAGATGATGCTAAGTATTTTAATTCCTACTTTTACTGGCCTAGGATTTATAAGTATTATCGGAAGAAGTGTATCAAATGTACAGTATTTTTATCTTAGAAAATTATGTTTCATTGATAGTCTTTTTTTAGTAAATGGTCAAATTATGTTTAAGATTGATCAACATCTCAAGGTACAGTTTCTCACATTTTAATATAGCATAGTTTTTCCATATGCCTCCAGCCCTAGCACTACAAGTGGTAAAAATGTAATGAATGTATGCAAGGGAGATTTTCTGATTCTTGCCTTGGGCAGCATTAGTTAATGATAGTCATTCAGAAGCAGCATGCTACAAATGAAGCATATTAAGAGCTTAAATTAGGTCAAATTGAATAATTGAATTTGTTCTTTCACTTAAAAACAGATTAATCAGCTGAGAGTGTTGAAGTCTAAAAAAAGTTTAATTAAATGTTAATAGAGAGTTTATGTTTTCAACTTTATCTTCATTTATAATGATTTCTATGTTTTTTCCTCCTTTCTTACTTTCTTTTAGATACTCGGAGATGAAGTTCAGGCCTTCTCACTTGATGAAGATTTTGATTACGACAGTGTAATGCTAACCCCCAAGTTCACTCCTGCAGAGATGGACACCATCAAAGAGCTACCCAAGCCAAAAAGAGAGAACACCAGTGCAGACTTAGAAGAGCCTCATGACTGATTCTCTAAGGCATCTTTGCATTTATTTTCATTTTGTTCTTATTCAGGCAGCACTAATAAGAATAAAAGATCAACCTTCTCTAATCCCCTTTGCAGACATTTATATTTGTGCATTCATTTTCAGAGTTTTTTTTTCCGGGGGAGATAGACGGACAAGTTCTCTACCCTGGCAGAGGCCTCTTCTGTCATGTTGCTGTATCCCATGACCAGTTGGGGAATGGTGCGGATGGGAAGTGGGGACAGGAAGCAACACCTACTGAAGGGTCCGTTTTGAAGACAGTGTTGCTCCAGGTGCTGAGGGGTACTGTAATGAAGATTGGAGACATGATCCCACCTTGTTGGGAGTGCAGGACCATTGCACATGCAAAATTACATTGTAGCATATAGAGATTTGCGTACATGCATAGGTCGCAGGTCACAGCTGTCCAGAGAAAGTGATACATATGGGAGGTTTCACTGAAAAGAAGACATCTGGGAATTGATTATATGCCATTAAATTCTTGCACTTTGTTGTTGCTATTAAGCTAGGTGTAACGATAGTTACAAAATACGAAGAATGATCTCTTATCCCCAGAAGCTTCAAATTATAATTTGAGAAGAAAAGGCATAGGCACTGAAAACAACTAGAGAATATAAAAGCATATTATGAAGGGCTAATTGTGTAGCATACCCATAAATGCCTTAAGTGAAGGAGAAAAGAAGGGTATAGGCAGAGAAGAAGGAGGAATAATATGTAGGAAGTCATTTTTATTACCGAGGGAATCAGTAACAAATCAAATATACTTAGGCTTAATTGGTTTTCATACAGGGCTATGCTTATGTGTGTGTGTGCTTGTGTGTGTGTGTGTGAATGGTGTATATGTATTTGTAAAAACTGCCTTTTATATTATTTACAATATAATGCTCTTGATTTCAGATTGGGGTAGAGTCAAGTGATCTCCACATCTATTTTTCTTTATTCATTCAACAGACTTTCATAAAACACCATTTTTGTGCCAAGCCTTAGGCTAGGTAATGGCAGAGGATGCAAGTAAATTAGATATTGTCTAATTAATAGGGAAGACAGATGTATACACAAATAATTACAGTAGAACTGCGCTGTCGTCCAGTCCAATATAATAGCACTTGACAGTGCTGACAGAACTGATTTTTTAATATTATTAAATTTCAATTTAAAATTTTAAATAACCTGGTATTTTATTTAGGTATTGGAAAATTTGGAAAAACTTGGGCACGTCAATCTACTTTTTCAACTGGAAATTTTATGAAATCTAAATCCAGATCAATTATTTTTTATGACAAGTTAGTGTCTGAATTAAAATATGCTGTAAATGTAAAATACACATTGGATTTTGAAGAATTAATATGAAAAAATTGTACAGTATCTCATTTTTTATGTTTATATATTTTAAGTTGATTACCTGTTGAAATGATAATATGTTGGATATAGCAGGTTAAATAAAGTAGATTTTTAAAATTCACCAATCTCATTCTACCTTTTTAATGAGGCTTATAGAAAATTTCAAATAACACTTGCATATTTTTATTTGGCAGGGCTACAGTGGGGCCTAATCCATGTTGTCGGAGTGGTGTGTATCAAGAGCTGTTGGAGCAAAGCGAGTTGAAATTATTTAATTATGCCCTGAGAACTGGGAATTTCCACAAAGGAGATATTTGAGCTGGGTCATGAAGATTCAGTGGGAGGTTCTGAGGCAGAGAAGAGGGAAGGCCATTCCAATCAGTAGGAATAGCATGGAGAAAGGCATAAAAGTGTGTGACAAACTGTATTAGTTTCTCTGGCTGCTTAAGCAAATGCCATGCGATGGGCTGGCTTAAACAATGGGAATTATTGAGATTAGGAAAAAGTCCACATCAAGGCATCATCAAGGCAATGTTTTCTCCCAGAAGGTGGTGACGTTTTGGGGCAGGCTGCTGGCTTTTCTCCGTCCTTAGCTTGTCACATGGCAAGGCACATGACAGTGTCTCCTGGTCTCCCCCTTCTCTTCCTGTCTGAATTTCATTCTGCTTATAAAGGACTCTAGTTAAGACCCATCTTGATTAAGGTGGACCACGTAACTTCATCAAAAGGTGCTATTTGGGGAGAGGATGTGGCTCAAGCAGTTGAGTGCTTATTTCTCACATGGGAAGGACACAGGTTTGGTTCCCGGTGCCTCCTAAAAAACAAAAACAAAAAAAACAACAAGCAAACAAATGAAAACACCAACTCAGGGGAGCTGATGTGGCTCTGTGGTTGAGCGCCGGCTTCCCACATACTAGATCCCGGGTTCAGTTCCCAGCCCTGGTACATCAAAAAAACAAACAAACAAAAAAACACCCACAGGAATGGATTAAGTTTAAGAACATGTTTTTCTGGGGTACATTCAGCTTCAAACCACCACTCAAACTATGACTTGAAAGAACATTGCTTTCTGTCTGGCTAATGTACAGGCAGCTGCAGGAAAGGAAATAGATTAGGGTTAGATTCTGAGTTTTAAGTAGAGAAATAACAAGATCAGAAATGTGTTTCAGAATCACAACTCCAGTGTGAGTATGAAGGATAAAATGAATGGAAGGGAAACTAATCATGGAGTCCAGTGTGGAGGCTGCTAGAATAGTTGGTGTGGGAGATGATAAGAGCCCAAATCAAGGCAGTGTGGATAGAAGAGGATGCATGTTTTCATTAGAGATTTGGGAGGACAAATCAGAAGGATTGTTGGCTGATGTACTGTGGGATGAGAAGATTTTGGCTTGCAAATGTCTATGTAGCATGCTGATTTGGGGAGATAACCACACAGGACCAAAGATTCTTTCAACTCAGTATAGCCTTTTGAGGTTTTAAATAAAGAAAATGCTTTTATCATTTTCAAGACATCCCCATTTTATTGACTTAAATAAATTTATTAATAGCAGAAATAAAGCCATCTTTTTAAGTGTTTTTTAAAAATTTACATTTTATTGGAGTATTTACTTAACTAACTTGGTAGGGCAGATGGCAGGTAAACATTACTGCTGAATATTCTATCTGTAGTGTTGGCATACCATATTTGGGTGTTCTTCCTTTTGGCAATTGTTGATTCCTGCATTATTTGGGACAATTGTGCATTACAGCAAAAATGATACTGGAAAATGGGTCCCTTAAAACCTTTGAAGGAAATATTTTGTCTTGATTGGGTTGTTACTCTTGCCCTAACTAGCAAATACTCCTGCATGACTGCTTTTCAGCTTAAAGATCCCCCGAGTCAGTGAAAATAGTTTGTTTCAGTGCGTTTAGAAGAACCCTTTGCTATTGATGTCTGATGCTTACTTGGATCAGGTAAGATTAATAAAGTAGGAGATAAGGAGAAGCGTCAGATTGTAGACATCAAAATGGGAGAGAAGACCATGAACATTTAAAAAATATCTTGAAATAATGTGATAGTTGCAATACAGACTAGCTGGAATGGGAGAAATGTCACTTCAAGCCTGAGACACCAGTCCTAACTTGTTCAATGTGGTGGCATATTGAGCAATTCTTACCAATTCAGGATCCGTCTGATGTGGAATGGCTCAAGAAGAAGAAAAAAGATTCTGTCCTGATGTTGAATTTCCTCACTTCCTTCATCAATAATTCTCTTTTCTTTTCTCATAAATAAGATAAAACACTGTATCCTTATTTAAAAATAAGAATTTTTCCCTATGTGCCAGGTGACTCTGGTTGAATTAAAATACATGTAAAGACAGTTAATGGAATATTATTCATTTCATGTGCTTGTTTCTCAAAGATTGGTGGTAAGAGAATACAGTAGCATGGGAAATGATATGAAAGGAACAATTTTGTTGAGAATTTTCTAGAAAAAGTTTTCTCCATATGTTGAAGAGAAATCTACACTCTTCATCATGGTTTACTCAGCCCTTAAGTAATCTGGCCCCTACTGCCTCTCTGCTCTCATCTTGTACCACGTTTCTCTCTTTTTTCAAACATGCCACCTTGTACCCACCTTAGGGCCTTACTCTCGCTTGTCCTTCTGCCTAGAATGTTTTTGCGTTGGTCTCCATGTTGCTGGATCCTCTGCATCATTCAGATTTCAGATGAAGTGTATCTCCCCAGAGTGTCTCTTGATGACCCTATCTAAAGCAATCCCTTTCTCACAATATCCACCCTATCCCTGTGCATCCCATTACCCTACCTCGACATGTTCATTATCTAGCTCTTTCTCCTTTTAGAATGTGAAATGCAGGAGGTCATCTGAAAACTGCCTGGAGGAAGGTAGGTGTCCAATAAATATTTACTGAATGGCTCAAACCTAAAGTATAAGCTGATTAGTTTGAAGAACCTGGGAGTCCATTTCATCAATTCGGTTTGCTTAGGCATATATTGAGCCCTGTACTAAAAAAAGGGCTCTTCAGAGAAACAGAACCAATGGATACGTATATAAGGAATTGGGTCACATGACCTTTTCATTCCAATCTCTTTCTGTATTCCCTCTGCTATTGTTCAGACCTTTCTTTTTAACTTATCTCCCTCTAGAAGCCTTCTTACTTTCTAATTAATCTAAAACGGTTCTTCTCTCTCAATTCTAGCTTGCTGTACACATTACTTTCATAATGTTTCATATTGAGACTACTAATTTGCTTCAAAACTACCGATAGCTGCTCATTGTCTGCTAAATTATAAAAACGTCTCAATTTGACATTCAAGGGGCCCTATTCCCATGTGCCCCATGATACAGACAAAACTGGCTGCTCGTGGCTTCTGACTATTTCCTTCCACCTTCATGCTTTTGTTCCTAGTGTTCTTTCTTTCTGAAGGGTCACCCCTCATTTCTGCCCGTGAATTTCTCCTCATCCTTGAAGATGCATCCCGAAAGTCACTTCCTTCATGAGGCCCTTCTGATTCACCCAACCAGGTGTAACTTCTTCCCCAGGACCTTGATGTCGTTTTGTAATATTTTTGGTATTCATCATATTCTGCCTTGTATTATAGTTATTTGTGTACAAAGTTTCCCCCAACCCTGAGGACAGACACCAAATATCACTCACTCTTGTGTCTTTATTAAGAACTGTCTCTTGCACACAATGGCTCTCATCACTGGCCTTGTTTTCTCCAAGTTCAGGCTGAGTGCTGCAAAAATGGATCATTTTAACTTTCAGCCACTCAACTAACATTGATCCAGAGTCTGGTTTCTTTGTTACATTTTATTACAGAAACAAATAATTAATGTCATGATTTATGAACACATTGAATTTATAGTAAAGTAACTAACAAAAAATGTCTGAATAAGCTGCACTAGAATTTTGATTTATTGAGATAGGAATCAAGAAGTAATTCTATCTAGTGCAAAAGTGGGGGAAAAAAAGACTCAATGATATAATTCTAATGTAAGTAAATTTTGCATGAAGGAATACAGGAAGACATGTACCAAAATAATGACAAGGCAGTAATAAAGGCTATGGTACATGATATATAATTATAATGTCTTTTATGTCTACAAAGATGTGCAGTCTTTCCAAAGAGTTTTTTTGTTGGTTCCACCTCAGATGGTACTAGATTGTTATCCTTATTGTGTGCATTTAGAATATTGACATTTCTGTTAAGATTAAAAAAGGAAATTCAATAACTTTCCAAATTGTGTTAATATTGGCTATATTCTCAGAAAGAAATTAACATAAATTTTAGTTTAGATTTAAAAGTATTTTCAAAGAACAGCTTATGTGCAAGTGGTAGTAATGGCGCTTGAAGTAATTAGGGTGTTTAACAACCAGGCAGAAAAAGGCACTAATTATTCTCATCATCGTTTTTTTTCCCCCATAAGGATGGGAAAACCTGGAAAGGATTTGAATCATATGCAGACTGGGGCTTTTTTTATTTTATTTTAAAAACCAAGGTCTCAGATGTCTCTGCAAAAATGGTCTTCCTAAGTCCTTTAGATTTAAGTGGGTCAGTTTCTAGGACTTGTAGAGGACAGCACTGGAAACTAGAGGTTAACTCATTCCTGAAGAGGCTTTAGTTCCTGAAGAACATTTTATACTTTTATTTAAATGTTTTGGTTATAGTGTTATCCTGTTATTGATGTGTTGACTTTCATGATTTCTGATCACTCTATTTTAAAGTATATAAAATAAAATTTGCGTGTTTATATATCTGTGTGCATATGTATGTATACAGACATACATTTGTATGTGTATATATATATTGCAGCAATTGGGTTTAATGCCCTTTCTCAGGGAAAAATCTGTAGCTTTTGTCTGTAGCCATCTCTTTATTCCTTATTATTGCTTTGGCCTGTGGGCTTTACCTATGGCACGTGCATCTGCTTCCCCAATCTACCGGCTGTAAGTGCAACATATAGAGATGCATATTGCTTGTTGTCTTGTGCCTGAAACAGCTGAACACCTGGCTGCTTGTGTGCAGGTGCACAGAACTCTGAAGAAGGGGTTTTAATTTAAAATAAACAAAAAGAATATATGCAAGTTGCAAGTGAGGGCTTGTGGTATTGGACTTGAGATGCTTTTGCATTCAAAACAAATAAGGATATGTGAGTCTTATGTGACAGGCTGTGGGAAGTGCTGGTCATAGTATTTGTTTTCGGACAAGTATTTCAGACATAGTGTTTGTCTTCACTTATATAAGGCTTTCTATTTGTCAACCCAAACAAGTCTATTGTATATTACTTAGCTATTATCTTTAATTTGCAAGGATCACAAATGCTTTTACCCAGTTATACCCAAAGTGATCCCTTCTCTTCGTGCTGAAATTGGGCTTTAATAGGCTAAATATCAATTAAATAGCCCATTTTAATGCCATCACAAGAGTTTTTAGAATGAGAAATGAAATAACTTTTGCAAAAAGTGTTCATTTTCCCTAAATCTGAGTCATATTTTTAAACAATTGATCAGGACAGAAAGAATTAAGAAAATACTAAGTATCAATTGTCTTCCACATGTTCAGCATCATCTTAGGCAAGGTGTGAGGAGAAGGACAAAGGAATGAATGAATGCTTTATCATATGACGGAGGGTCAGATTTTGACACAGGGAGAGAAGGCAATGCAATACTCTGGGGAATCCAGTGGTAAACTAAGTATGTATTAGCTTGACCTTTTGCCTCAGCTGAAGTTTTATAGTTAAAAGGAGAAGAAAATAGACTTTATACTTTCTAGAAGTTGTAGCATCAATGGCAAAATATCAATATATGTATGTATTACATTGGCCCCTCTCCTTCCTGTTAGACATTTTTGCTGCAGCACAGATGGCACATGTTTGGCTTGTGGTGGTGAAGGGTTGACATCAAAGGCAAAGAAACCCTTGAAATTCATCCCTCTCAGCCCACAAGAACAGCTTCTCCGCACCACAGTGATGAAAGCTGGAGATAACAGGGGCATTCCCACCGCTGCAAGCTCTCTTGTGGGTAGCTGACAGTTGACACAGGTGGGCGTAAGGTGCTGCCCGCCTTTTGAAGGTTGTCTGTTGAAGGGGAATGCCTCTTCTCTGGGATGGTGCTCTGCTTTGGGTCAAGTTGCAGCTCCTCAGAAATAACCAGGTGGTGAATACCTGCCCAGCTTTTCAGAAAATCAGAGGTGGCTGTCAAAATACCCATGATCATTCAAAGGCTTCCAGGCAACGTGGTGAGTCTGTGACATGTGGCCGTTTGAGGGACCATCTTGATCTAGTTTTTTTCTAGGGGTCAAGTTAGATTTCTGAGCAGCGGGTGCATCCATCCTGTCCCACAAGCTAGATGGGGGGGAGGCTCAGCCTGTTCAACTTGGGGTGTATATGGCTAAACTGCATAAGTAGTGAAGCAAGTGTTAAATGAGTCTGACATTCAACAAGCAAACATTATTTCTTTTAAATTCCACTGTACTATTTTATCTTGACCCACAACCAAACGGATCTCATTGTAATACATTATCAGATGCATGCTAATTGGCTCTTTAATAAAACCCTCAGAAGGGGATGGAGTAAACAATGAAAACTTCCACACATTAGCACCATAATGTACTACAATATTTTTTCTTCTTTTCATCAAAATTTTCCATTTAATTAAATCCCAAGTCAGCAAACAAGTCCTCAGCTTCTTTTATTGCCTTTTTAAGAAAGTAAATTATTTATTTTTCATCCTTCTAAGTGGCAAATAAGCACAAATTCCTGGTCAGTGCTGAAGGTTTTACTACAGCCAATAAATATTTATTGAGTGCTTGTGATGTGCCAGGTGTTGACATCATGGAGTGACATGTGTGCACAAGACAGACCACATATTAGTGAGTGATGCTATGACAAACATCAGTGTGGGTGATGTGAAAGAAAGTATCTGGATGGTTAGGGAAAACCTCATTAAGGAGGTCACAGATAATTTGAGGCTGAAATGACAAGATGGATTGAGACCTGGGAAAGAATGTTTCAGGCTGAGCAATCGGCTAGGATAAAGCCCTAAGGTGGGAATAAGCCTGATGGCTGGAGGAGCCGAGGAAGGCCTGTGTGGCTGGAGCATGAGGGAAGACAAAGGTTGTTGGGGACGAGGTCAGAGAGATAGGGAGGGACCAGAGAATGTATGACTGTTGTAGTCCCTGGTAAGGAGCTGGATTCTAATCTCAGTGCTATGGGAAGCCATTGGCTTTATGTGTTTAAGAGATCACTTCTGCTGTATTGAGATGGGGTCAAGAGAAGGAACAAGGAGGCCAGCTACGTGGCTAGTGCTGCAGCCATCCAGGATGAGGTGATGGTGGCTGGGCTTGGATGCTAATGGTGGAGGTGGAGAGACGTGGACGGATTTAGGCCCTGTTTTGGAGATATAGCTGATGGGACTTAGTGAGGGATTTAGATATGGGAAAGGTGAGGGGATGAGAGGATTTGAGGCTGAATTGTAGGGTTCTCTTTACTAGCTTCTCTTCCAACCTCCAAGGGTTAAAGCCAGGATAAAGAAAAAGGTGCTGACTGGGGCCTGGGATTTGTCTGAAACTTCCAAAAATAACACTGCATGATATTATATGAAGTTTCATTGTCTATTGAGTACTATGCTCTCTAACTTGGATATGATACCTCTCAAGATAGATGCTATATTCCTTCTTTTCGAGGGAAAATCTATGGATTATTTCCTAATGCTATCACTTTGCAGTAGCTCAGCCTCATTCTTATTTATCTCAGCATCTGCAAGAGGTTTTTTAGCCAGTTGTATAACCAGCTCTGGTACACATAGCACCTAGCATAGACACAGGAACTGAAAGGCGTAGGGATGCAGATTTAGGAGTTTACTACTCAATGTGGTGCACAGAGCTGTGTGGCTCTGCAAACTGTTATGTACTGTTTGGTACCAGTCTCTGGTGAGATAAGAAATGGAGAGTAAGCATTTAGATACCTTGAGAGCAATTCAAAGTTGCTGTGGCATCCAAGTAGCATTTCATTTTTCTAATAATTTGTTTTTATTGTAGTTTACAAATGTATCCATCTGAGATGGATTGGAAATTAAAACAAAACAAAGCAAAACTTGTCCTTTACCTCAGATAGTTTTAAAAGCATGGATTTAGGACAATAGTCAATGCCATTGCTTTCCCAAGTGAGAAAGGTATACATGGTGGCATCACGTGACAGGTTGAAGGTATTTGGGGGAAACAGAACTAGTGCTTGCTGAATCATTCTTTGTCTTCTTCCAATCACAAGTGAGTCGTGGGGGAGTCCAGGACCCTCCTGACATGCCTAACCTCTGTGGGTATCTGAAAATTGAAAATGAGCAAATAGAGTAATTCCAGGAGTCCACATTATGTGAAAGAATTAATAAACCTTTACTTGAATAGACAAGAGAAAACTCATGTGTGGAGAAGGCCAATTTTAACTATGTCTCCTTCCAAGGAATGTTGTGTAAGCCGCTCCCAACCAGTGATTTAAAATCGGTTTTGCTGTTTCAGAAAGCCATAAAATTTGGATTTGGAAGGCACTTCAGAGACCGTTTAGTTCAATTCCCTCATTTTACAGATGAATTAACTGGTATCCTAAGGATACCACTTGAGAAGAAAATCCTATAAGATCCAGAAACCAAGGATAAGGGGCACTGGTTGATCTTTTCTGCCACAAACTCAGCTGAGGTTGAGGGTGGTTTTTCACAATGCTCATTTCTCAGTGTTGTAATTTTGATCAACTTTCTTCAAAATCCATATCTCTGCAAAATCGGAGTTTGTGAACCTGTTTTTAGGCTCCTGTTTTGACATAAACCAAAGTTCTTTTCAGTTGTAAATTTGGGTTGGAAAACTAAAATTGTGGGTTATAGCCACTTTGTTCAGTTTGCACATCTGACGGAAATATTTGCAAGAAAACTTCATGAGGCGTATTTATGAAGAAACCAAGCAACAAGTATAATTTGTCTGCCACCTCCCTTTTTTCCACTTCCAATAGGGATTTACAAGCATTTAATTATTTTAGTTGAGGATTTCAGGGCTTAGTGATTAAGTGGATGAGCTTCGGGGTCAGGAAGAGCAGAGTTTGCTTTCAGCTTATATTAGTTAGGTGATTGTATAAATAATTTAACCTCAATGGGGTCAATTTACTCATCTCCAAAGTGGGTTAATAGTACTAACTTCATAGTGATGTTGTGAGGGTTAAAAGGGATGACATGTGTGATCCTTTAGCATGGTACCTAGTATGAAGGAAATATACTCGATAGAGCATTGTAGGCAGATGTATCTGATGAGGGGATGGGGGTAATGAAGGCAGAGAGGATCAAGTTAGGCTACCAAGTCCAGCCCAGTGTGAGGATCACCTGTTACTCAGACATGACAACAGAGGTGCAATCTTCAGACTTGATATGGAGTGGGGTGAGGAGATACCCCTGGTGGCAGTTCTTGGTCTGCTAGTGTTTTCTTTCTGCTGGGTGGGCTTCTTTTCAAGCAGGGAATTAGAAGTGGTAACATAACTCATCTGGGCAAACCGAGAGTGAAGCCTAAGCTCTAAGGCTGTGGGTCTCTGTCCCAGGGGCTTACTGGTGGGAAAGAGGGAGGTGGGACACCTGTGAAAGTTGGTCACAGAAGAGGACACTGAGCAAAGCAGAAAAGTTAAAGGCAAGCAAATGAGGATAGAGGTATGAGTTAGAAGTTGAGGCAGAGGTCAGGTCATTTACTAGAGGAAAGAGGAAATTGGACTGAAGGAAAGCAGATGTCTCTAGCCAGGATTTGAATCTGGTCTGAGCTCTTGGTTTCCTACCCTTGTATCATCAAATGGAGCTAGGGGAGGACATCAAGCTTCACCAAGATGCATGGCTCTGGGCAAGTTTCTCAGCCTCTTCATGCCTCATTTTTCTAATGTGTAAATGGGTTATTTCCTACCCTGCAGGGTTGCCATGAGGAATAGAGAACACACACATCCAGTGTCTAGCACAGGTTCTAGTATATGCTAGGTGGTGAAAACGTTAGCTGCTGTTTTTATTAACACGTCTTCTGGTTCCAAAGGGATACAAAGTCCTTCCAAGTTGAGTAGTCTGAAAAGATGGATACATGACAGTAAATTTACTTTCAGAGATCCAATAAATTGAATGGTTTAATTAGACCAGTATTTCCATAAGTGGGTTCCTTAGACTATTAAGGCCTTGAGATGCTTTATAAAAGCTTCTATGGTCAGATATGAAAAACATCTCCTTTTGCAATTTCAAAGTGCATATTTGCATATTCAAGGATCCTGCAGTAAGGAAAATCATTTTGCTTAACTTAGTAGGAAGCATTTCCCAAACTCACTGTCTCCTTTTTCTTTTGTTTTGTTTTCTTGCCTCCCTCCCTCCTTCCCTTCCTTTTTTGCCTAGAATTTTGCTGGCTTTAACTAAGGAATACTAACACCGACTTTGAATATCTACTCTGAATAATCCAACTCAGTGGGCTCATCTAATGAAATCCCTACGGCTCTCCAACATATTTAAATGAAAAAAAAAAAATTACTTAGAAGTATGATTCATTTTACTCTTTGTCAATACTTCTGAAAAATAGCTTTCTCTTCTGTGAATTACTGCCAACCTGATTGGATTTTCTAGAGGAGCATTTCTCAAACTTTAATGTGCATGCAAATCACCTGGGGATTTAAAAAAAATGCAGATTCTGATTCAGCAGGTCTGGGGTGGGGTCTGGGATTATTCTAGTAAATTTCCTGGTGAATAGGCCTCATCCTAGATCTATGTGAGCAAAATATACATTTTAACAAGATCTGCCAGGTGATTTGCAGGCATATTAAACTTTGAGAGGCACTGGTCTAGATCAGGGTTTTTCAGTCTTGGTATTATGGACCTTTTGGGCCATGAGATTCTTTGGTGTGTGTGGTGGGGGGGGGTGTCCTGTGCATTGTAGGGTGTTTAGCACCCTTCCTGGCCTCCTCTCCCCTCCCACCTAGTTGTGATATCCAAAAATGTCATTAGACATTGTTAAATGTCTCCTGAGGAGCAAAAGTGCCCCCAGTTGAGAACCAGTGTTCTAAATCCATCAAACTGCCTTTCTTTCTGTCCCTGGACCATTGCAGAGAGATTTTAAAAGAGATGATCAAGTGCCTCTTGCCCATCGATAGTTCCCAAAGCTCTTGTACAGCATCAGAATCACCTGGGGAGACACAGCTTTACAGATTCTGACTCACTAGGCTTGGGAAGAAGTTTGGGAACCTGTTCGCCGCCACCCCCCCCATAAACATAATAGTTTAGACTTACATAACACTTAAACTCTTCCAAACCCTGCTTTAAGAATTTCATAAACATTAAGTCATTTAATCTTCATAAAACCTCACAAGGTACATGATATTATCTTTATTTGACAGATGAGGAAACTGAGTCACAGAGAAACTTTTTAGGATTACTGAGCCAGTGTTGGAAACTGGGGTTCCGTTTCCAGAGTCAGCACGTGTAAGCAGAGCTTACATTGGATTTTCCATGTCCCTCACAAAGTAAATAAAAGGTGGTTGTGGGGGAGAGGAACAAAGGATTGTCAGTAAACTGTTTGCCAAAATCTTTCAAAACATGGACTTTACAGGGGTATGAGGAAGCATATGATAAAAGGGATCCGTATTCTTCAAAAAATTGGGCAAATGTGGGTGATGATTGCTCATGTATCATAATGTTACTCTCCTGCAATATTCCATGTCATAGGGGGATTTGCTCGAGTGACTAAGGAGGAAATTTAAGGGGCCATGGAAGTGCTGGAGTAAAGAGATTTGATAACAGGGAAAGCTTTTAGAACCCCCCATTTACAATGGAGGCAGCTGCTTCTGTTGTCTGAATATGCTCTTGTTTGGCTCACAGTAGAGTGTACTGAGCCTCTTTTATGGAAGTGAATATTGCAAGTGAACAGTTTTTTTTCCCCCACAGAATTGGAGATGAACACACATGGCTAGCAATTTTTCCTCCCTACTGCTCTCCCATTCTAAGAACTGCTAATGATCCTATCCCCACCCAGGCTTTTAAAAGACATAGCTCCAAGCTATAGTGGGAGAAAGAACATTCTCTTATCATTTTTTTTTGCCCTCTTCTGAGTATTCAGAAGGAGTTCTGGCTAAAGATTCCAGGAACTCTGAAGACAGCTGCTGGCAGCCCCAGAATAAATTCATTATCTAACTGCCCCTTGTCCCCCATGGCCTGGGAGCTCTTTATGGTGGAAAGTGTGATCTGCTTTGAAGGCGTATCTGAAAACTCTGCTAAGTTGAGATATTTTGAAATACTCAGTCTTTTAGAATCCTCATTTGGAAACTAAAAAAGTGATATGAAAATCAATTACCTTCACACACGAAAAAATTCTTCATATGGTTAATCTTCCTTTTCATAATTTCTTGATTATGTTTGTAAGTAAATTGCCTTGATTATACCTTGGATGGAAAGGAATGTCTTTTAATTAATTTGAAACACGCTGTAGTGATGCTGATTTGTACCATAGAATGATAAATTGTGTTGAAAGCAGTAAGTCTCTTTGACAGGAATAAGCTGCAGTTGGGTTTTATTTTTATTTTTGGCTTGCTGCGGACTCAGAGCCCTGCTTTCTTAAAGGGACCCGCCAAAGAATTGGTGCCGTATTTAGAAATCAGGCTGGCTTTATTGGCTGTTGCTGTGTGTTGATTTTAGGGTGGTAATTTTGCCAACTGCTCTTGTTTTCTTTTTAAACTAATAAGGTCATAAGCAAAGCTAAGACCCCTGAATTCTTTGAATGACAAAGCTGGATAGAGCAATTTCAAAGTGATAGCTCCCAGGTCCTTGAGGAAACGTTTCTGATTTATAAAATTGGCAAGATGCTTATTTATCTTTTGAAAATATTTATATACATTTCAAAGAGACAGCGAAAGAGCTTACAATTAAAAGTTTTCCCAAATACTCAAAGAAAAGGGAGGGGCAGATCTCTCCCCTTTTCTATGCACCAGGATGAATCGTATTTTCTCCTATTTCTAATTTGTATCTAGGAACTTCAGTTCGAGATGCAAATTTCCACACACCAACCATTGAATCAGAAACTTTGGGGATGGGGCTCAGCAATCTGTGTTTTAATAAGCCCTCTGTATTAGTCAGGGTTCTCTTGGGAAACAGAATCAACAGGAAATATCTGTCAATAATATGAGATTTTAAAAGAGTCTCTCACGCAACTGTGGGGATACACAAGTCCAGGTTCCGCAGGCAGGCTGCAAACCAGGGGCTCCGATGGAAGTCGGATGAAAGGTCCTTGATGAGTTTCTGGGAGAAGGTGCTTGTCCAACGACGAGCTGGGAAATTCTCTCTGAATGTTGAAACCACTTCCACTTTTAAGTCATTCAACTGATTGGATAAAAGCGTCACCCATCGATGATGTAATCTCCCTGATTGATGCAGATGTAATCAGCCATCCACGCAGTAAACTCACTGGTGATCGAAGTCCATAAATGCTCTTGTATTACAATTAGCCCAGTGCTTGCTGGACCAAACACCTGGACACAATTACCTGGCCGAGTTGACACATTAGCCTAACCATCACACCCTCCTAGTGATCCTGGAGGATCACTTAAGTTGAGAACCATCGTAGAGCACTGTTGATAGCTGCCCATATGAAAAGGATCAGGTGAAGGCAAATAATTTTGTTTTACTTGAATCAACAGTTATCTGTAGTTTTCATTAGATAAGTCACCTGCTCTGTTATTACATGTTACCTTCAAATAGTTGGTAAAATTAAGATACCTGATATTAAGATATTAGTTGAACTTTAATTTAGCTAAGTCATTAAAATCTTAATGACTTGGATAATAGAGGGGAATGAAAGCAAAAGCATTATATATATATATATATAAAGCACTTTTATGTTCATTTGGCTCTAGAGTGCATTCTCTAATTTAATATATGAACTGTTGCTTGATTTTCTGGCAAATCACAAAATACCCAAATTAAGTAAAGCCATAAAAGCCACACTCAAGAGAAACTAGACAATTGCACAATTTTCTTGCACGGACCACCTGGCTCTCCATTAGGGACCAAATTTGTCCTTTATGAGTGCTTCTCAATTTGGGCTGTAAATTGGAAACACCAGAGGATATGTTTAACGACAAAATTGCGGTGACTCAGAATAGCCCTCGAGTTGGGAACCTTTAATTCTTCCAGCCCATCAGCTGACACTAGTAGTGAGCAGATGGCCTTGCCCAATGAGCCAGTACTGTCCCCTTCTCAGCAAGGGCCAGAGCCTGCCGTGGACCTCAAAGAGGAGAGTTTCAGAGACCCAGTTGTAGTTCTAGGCTCTGGGGCTGATGTGGATTATCTGGAGCAGTTTGGAACGTCCTCATTTGAGTCTGCCTTGAGAAAATTGTCTTTATACATCAAATATAACACACTCCTGAGAGGCAACCCCAATAAACTGGTTCCCATGGTCATGGGGACAAGTGGTATTCATGATGCAGACAAGCCTTCTTCAGGAAGTTGGCCCAAAGGGACGCTGCTGGGATTTGATTGCTTAGGAGTCTTGGATTCTCCTGTGACAGACTCTCCCACATATGTCCTTGGCCCGTGAGCCTGCCTCAGCCCATTGGCACCATCGTGGTGGTTCTGCAGCACAGCCAGAAGCACCTGAATGCTGCTGCGGTTAGAGCCATGCAGAGAGAGAACCTGGAATTGAAAAGCAAGTATGAGGAGCTCCACCGGAAGTGCCTGCAGATGGCGAAATCCATGGACAGGTTTTCGGGATTGTACTCTAGGTGATGGAGGAGGCTCAGAAACAGAAGGAGTTTGCCAAAGCCAAAATCCAGAAGGTTCTGAAAGAAAAAGATCAACTTACTATAGATCTGAACTCCATGGACAAATCTTTCTCTGGCCTTTGCAAGAAATTTGAGAAACAGAAATAGGGGATTGAAGGCAATCGCAAAAATGGAGCATTGCTGAAGTGTGTAGGGGATTACAAATTAAGAATTGAAAAGGAAGGCCAGAGGTACCCAGCTTTGGGGATTCAAACAGAGGAGAAACTCGAGACAGCACAGGAGGAAATCACTAAGGTATAGTGGAAGGCCCACGTGGAGGCATTGCCTTCCAGGTGATCCTGACAAAAGAGCAGCTGTGGATTCATTCCTTGGAGAAGGCCACTGAGCAGAAAACTAAAGAAAATGATGAACTGGTCAGAATCTGTGATGACCTAATTTCAGATTTAAAAAGCAGATGTGGAAGTCATCGACCTCCTCTCTCTCCTGTCCATCTGTCTGTCTGTGTGACCGTGTCTAAGCAGGTCTCCTGTGTTTTTTTCTCTCTTATATTTGCTTTTAGTGGAGATAAAAGTGATTCTTAAAAAAAAAGCTATAGAAAAATTTAAGCATATCATATTTTCACTTCTGGATGTTACATTTTTCATGCTACATTTGACTTATTCAATGTTGATGCTGGTCTTTAAAAAATTAATGAAAAAAGGCACAAGGAAAAAATGACACACATATATACAGAGTGATCCAGAATAGCCAATCACGGGCAGCATTTAGTACTATGTCTTTTAAGGCTTCTCTTTATTAAGCTGACTTTTCTTTTTTAAATCACCATCTATCACTCTCATGGGGTCTTACTAAAATTGAAGCAGACTTGTAAAAATTATTTGAAGTAAGATTAATTTTTCAGTAGAATATATTTCACATATGGGAGACTGCAGAGGAACAGGAAATTTTGCATAATATTTAATTAGTGGATGTTTGCTTGGTAAAGCCTTATGTGACCCGTGAAATCATCAAAATAATGATGGGTGCAAATTGCATATCCAAGATTGAGACCACGTAGTTCCTCATCCAGTCTGCTTATACCTCCGGGAATTGCTGGTTTCTGACAATAGGGTTTCTGTAGCCCCAAGTGTGCCCTGGTTGCTTGCTTTCTCTCTGCTTCAGTGCTTTTCTTTCAAGCTGCAGAAAATGAAAAAAAATAAAGAATTTCAGCACAGCAGAGGAGGAAGGGAAATCAGGAGCTGGGAGAGTCCCTTTACTCTGGGCAGGTCTGATTTTGAACTACTATCTAGAGAGTTTATTGCTTTCACCACTCATTCGTGTAAGTCAGATCTTGCCTTTAAAAAATAACTCGAGTGCTGTCTCCCTTCCCATTCAACTGAGGGCTCCTTGAGGCTGGGACCAATGTCATCACCTCGCTTCTGCACTTCCTATAGTACTTACTCCAATGCTGAGGATGTAGCAGATGCTCAGGAAGGATCTGGAGAACTTAACTGAAGAGCAGTGGTAGTGTAATGCGGTGACATTTTGAAATAAGTGTTTGCTTTTTTGTTTTGCATTTCCCTACACATAATCTTGTCTCTCGTTTACTTGAGGCATGCACCTACCTCTTAGGATATTACAAGATGGATGCAAAGAGAAAGAAAGAGTTAATATTCCAGTTTTGATATTTAAAGTAGTACCTTTTGATTTTTTAGGAAGACAAAAAGATCTTTGTCAAGAGAGAAAGATATTCCAAATTCCTTTTACTTCCTTCATCTTTAACATACCAAGAAGACGTAGACATCAGTGGATTAAAGCATAAAGACTCTCCAAGTTGTAGCGGCTACTTCCTCTGCCTAGGACAGCTGAGCCACAAGACATGATGCCCAGAAAGAGAGAATTTGTAAAGGATGTGGAAAATCCACAGTCCGCTCCTTCTGACATGGGGGGATTGTGAGAAAAAGATGGGGAGGAGGGTGGTGAGGAAGGGGTGAGACACAAGGGTTTTGATTTCCTTTTTTCTGGGAGCCCTGAAGATGAGACTTGTGTGTGTGTGTGTACCACCAGCATCATGCTTGAGTGTGTGTGAGTGTTGTAAGATGAGCAGCACATTGGGGTGTTTAATGTGTTTGGGTGTGTATGTGTGTGTATACCACCAGCATCGTGTTTGGGGGTGTGTGTGTGTGTGTACCACCAGCAGTATGTTTGGGTGTGTGTTGTAACAACCCGCAACATTTGTGTGTGTGTGCATGCATGTGTGCAGCATGTGTGTGTGACACCACCAGCATCTTTGGGATTCTGGGTGTGGATGAGCTTCTCAAGCTGCCCTTGCAACAACCTGTGGACAGCTTCGTCAAAGGACACTTGTCAGCACAGCCTAGTTAGGCTGAGGAGGGCCTGGGGCTGGCTTTTCCGAGTCTCCTTCATTTCTCAAGTGATTGAAAGGGACTTGAGTCCCTTCTGCTCCCAGGGCTGACCACTGACGTTTGCAGAGCCTGACTGGGTTGCTCACAGAAAGGGGTTGCTTCAGTGGGAAAATGAGCCGTATTGCTGAGGACAGCAGGCCAGCGATTCCTGGCCAGGCCTCCGGGGCAGCAAGTGCTGAGGTGGGGCTTGTCCGGGGGCCCCTGGGACTTTGCAGAGGCACCAGCAGAATGTCCAGGGCATGTGTCCTGCCTCGGTGGTCTCCAGTCTGGGAGCCAGCACAGCCTGGGCCCTCTGCAGCAGAGGCCAGTCCTGACCATCTCCTCTCTGCTCCTGAGGTCACGGAAGCCACGTCCTTCCTCTCACACTCATGGTGCCATCTTAGAGAGGAGCAGGGTAAGGGGGACCAGACCCCGAAACACTGAGCACTTACCCAATTCCCCCAATCAGAAACGGGATTCCCAATGAAGACTAAATTACGAGACTGGACAAACATTTTGTTTTTTTTTTTCCCTTCTGCCTTCAACTCCGTGAAGGCTGTGAAGACGACCAAGATCGATCATAGAGGAATGAAAAGGCGATTTGTGTATCTGAGTATAGTGTAAGTGACTTTTGACACTACTACAATGTTTTTATTCCCATATTTCTTAAAATTCTTAAGGAATGAACAGTTCCCAGGCTCCTCTGTACGGTCCAGAGTTAGAGCTCTGTTTATAAAGGCAGCAGCTGGAAGCAGAACCTTCCAGGGTAGAGATAAGGTGGGAGAAAAGCTGCTGCAGATGAGCTGAGACTGAGTGTGGGAGGAGCAGCCTGCTGGCTTGGCTGAAAGCTGCTGGCAAGCGGATTCAGGCAAACAGACTAATGTGGTTATTCTCTTATAAAACCTCTTCTGCCTTCACAGGGTCAGCCCAAATGTCTCACTTTACATTTAATCTCCAGGAATGAGGATTAAAGCTACTTCGAATTTAATTATGTAACTAGGAAACACCAAAGCGGTCATCCATGGAATTGAAAGAGTCTCCATCTCCCACTGCAAATAATGCTCCCCAGATATGAATTATTTGTGTGTGTCTATTTCACTTTGATATGGAACATTTTTTTTTTAAATAGCAAAGCATTTTGAGAATTACAGGTAGCATGGACATGGAGGACCTAGCCAGGCCTTGACATGCTGAATTAATCATATGGGGTAAACCATAATAATATGGAGGTAACTGGGTTTTGGGAATGGATATTAAACCCAGCCTTCAGTCTGTAAGTATATACCAGATATACTAGCTATAGGGTGAAGTTGTGCCAGGGGAGAGATCAAATGGCCTGTCGTTAGAAGCATGCTGGTTGAAGGAGGGGTTGGCATTTATTATTCTGTGCCAAAACTTGAATCTTTTCACCCAATATCATCTTTAATCCTCTTAATATCCATACGAAGTAGAGATTTATGTATTGATCGTATTGATAAAAAGACTCAGATTCTGAAACTTTAAGTGACTTGTCTAGGTCCCCAGCTGATGGGTGGGGAGGTTGGAATTCAAGCCTAGATCTGATTAAAAAAATTTTTTTTAATTGTATTTTAGAGCAGTTGTAGGCTTACAGACAAATCAGGCAGCAAGTACAGAGTTCTCATATAACCTCCCACCTACCCAGGTAACCTTTTTGCATTGTTACAAATGATGAGTCACTATTATTATAGTTATATTATTAACTACAGTCCATAGTTAACAGTATAATTATACGTTAGGATTCACTCTTTGTGCTGTCTGGTTCTAATTAAAAAATAAAAAAATTTACTGTGGTTAACATATATATACAAGGTGAGTTTTCCCAAGTACTTAGCTCTGATTTTAAGACCGCGCTCTGTCTGCTACACAACACTGCCTCCTCATGGGAGAGGTGAGAAAGTCTCCCAGAGGGACCCACAGTTGAGTTTTGTTCTCCTTGGTAGAACAGATGTCATTTATAATCCAAAAAATAAAAATAAAAAAATAAAAAAAATTAAACATCAACATTCTTCCTTCTAGATGGTGAGCAACAGGAGAGCTGGGGCCATGTGTGGTTTGGCTAGTACCCTCTCCACAACACATGACACAATGCTTGGGACATGGTCCATGGCGGATTGTAAGTAACCATGTGCTATTGGGACCCTGAAGGCAAACAAGATTTGAGGATTGTTCTTTGCAGATAATCAAGTTTACTGAAATGTGTCTTCAGTTCATTAAAAAAAGTACGACATTCTTTTTCTTTTTCCTAGATAACGTTCTAAATGGTGTGTGAGATTCTTTGATGTACAAAAAACTCCTATATGATTAATAAAGAGGTAAGAAATGTCAAAATATAGGCAGGTCAGCTGCTGGAAGGATGATAATTGCCGGGATTTTTCTGAATTTCTCCTTCGTTTTTTCCCTCTTAAAAAGGAGGATCAGATTTGGCTCCTAATGGTCGGGAATGTGTTCTATGATGTTTGGAGAGTCAGAATGGGAGCGAAAGCATTAGAGCGCTGGGCCACACTTATAGCCAACACCTGAGATTCAGGAATGGCAGGGAGGCTTATTAAGCTGAAGGTAGACAATAGCTACTAATAAGAAAGGAACATGGTGGGGAGAGAACAGAATGAATTGAACGACAGCGGCTGAAAATGGATTACCCCGTTCTACTGTGCTGTCTGACTAACGTCTTACGTCCCTCTGGAAATAGTCCACATCCCTTCCCTCCCAGCTGACGTCTGTGCTGAAAACGCAAAAGTGAACCGCGGAGGGAGACTTGGAAGGAAGTGCCTCCCTTTTAATGTGGAGTGGGGATTCTATCTGCCTCCGCCAGTTTCAGTCTGGAACCACTTGGGGGCAGTGTTGCATCATTACTTGGGCTACCGTCGCGTACAGCCGGACTCCAGGTGAATTCAATTGCCTAGCAATAAATTGGGAAATGCAGAGATCGTGTTGGTTTAACCAGCAAACATTATACTTGTCTTTGGTACTACTGATTGTGTTTTCCATGATAAAATATAACATACTCTAGGAAAAGTAATACGTTATCATCACCCCTTGTTAGAACAGTCATGTAATTCAAGCAAATAACCAGCAGGGACACAGTCTGAGTTCCTGTCTTACACATCCGGTGTTCCCCAAGATCAGAGTAATTAGTTTTAGTCCATCCAGCCAACAACTACTTGCGGGGAACATTTAATGTCATTAAAAAACAAAAAACAAAAAACAAAACACCCACCAAGAAATAAGGAAAATGGGCACGGCGCACACAGCAACATCATATTGCCACTCTCGGTTCTAAAACAAAGCTTACAAACTATCCCGGGGGATTCTCATAGAGAAAACTATTTTCCAATGCAAGCTTTTTCCATTAAAATTTCTATTTGCAGTCCTGAAGTGTTCTTAAGCACATGGGAAAACCTTTCTCCCTCATTAGGACACAATCTCTGAGGTCATAGTCAGGCTTGAGTTCTTTTAATAAATCCTTGAGACCAATTGTGTCTAGGGAAAAATACTAAAATGAATTTGGGGTGCGATCAAGTGCCACAGCATTTCCGGCCTTTTCAAGTGCTTGGATCTGAAGCTATGACTTTTAAGGTGAAGTTACAGAATTTAGTTTTTTTTTTTAATCTTGAAAAGATTCAGGTGTGAATGAGTTATTTCCATGGACCATGTCAGGGAAAGCATTCTGCTTGGTGAGTGGTTCTCAGAGTTTAGTGGGTATTGGAATCACCTGGAAGATTTGTTAAACCAGTGTGCTAGGCCCCACCCTCAGAGCTTCTGATTCAGTAGGTCTGGGGTTGGACCTGAGGATATGCACTTCTTACATGTTCCTAGGTGCTGTGAAAACTGCTGGTCTGGGGACCACATTTTGAGAAAGGCTGGGCAGCAACGCATGTCTCATTCAGATGCTTTGCATTAAAATGTTGAGAAAGATTGGTTCAATGGAATGAACAGCTTGCTTAAGGATCTTAGGATGCAAGTTCAAATCCAGACATCATAACTTAGGTGGATGTATGAGGGCAGTGACTCAACCGCTACAACCCGGATTTGCTATGTGTTTGAAATAGGATTATACTCAGCTATCAAGGTTTGAATCCTGGTTCTAATTGTTATCCATGTGGCCATGTGCAGATTACTTAACCACTTTGGTTCTGATTCCTCATGGATAAAAAGAAATGATACTTTATTTTAGCATTGTTTGGGGAGTAAAATATTTGATGTAAAGGCTTTGCCTCTCCCTCCCTCCCCTTTCTTCTTCCTTTCTTGGTATATGTACCTGATAGTACTTTATAAAATGTAAAACATCATAGAAATGTTAGTGCATATTTTGCAGAAACATTGCTTTATGAGCAAGCCTCCCCAGCAATTTTAGGTGGTTTGTTTTCACTAACTAGCCTAGCTAGTTCAGATAAATGGTCTATTTTTGTTCCATAAATTCATGATTGTCTGATGGAAATCACTGGGCAAACCAGATGTTTGCATAATGTAACCCAGGATGCAGGAGGAGGCATGGATAAATCCTGGAATCTTCTCCAAATTGGGCTGGTCGACTCTGCTTCCCTCTTTCAGCTCCCCTTGTTTACAATATGAATAAAGAGCTGGGAAATGGATGAGTAAATGCAGCTTGGCTTAAAGAACGGGTTCAGCAGGTCTCAGGAGAGACTGGTGCCCTAGCAATGTAGGTACACCTTGTGACTGTGTCCACTTGATGTCAACATGACTTGTAAAGTGAAAAAATAATTGGTCATATAACTCTTAGATGGTCTGAAGATGCTAAAGACGTCTAATTCTGTTTTCCTCAGTAACTTGTGCAACTTGGGTTTAGTCATTTTCCTTCAGTGAGTTTCCCCATCTACAAAGTGAGGGGTTTGCATGAGGCTTCTTAAACCACACTCTGCAGACAGGATTCAGGGACTACCCAAAACTCGTTACCAAATCTTGTGGTTGTACATTTTTATGGAGAGAAGACCCATAACTTTCATCAGATTCTCAAAGGGACTATGGGATTACAAGTTTTAACCCTCATGTGTTACTGGAGTGAATACTCAGCTCTAGCTTTGCCTTTCTGCCTGTGCTGCTAAGAATCATTTTAACTGGGGTATTCACTGATCAAGTAAAATGGATCAACAAGCTCTTTTGGTATTGTGTTGATACTGCTTGTGAATCACACCACTAAAGGAAATTAACCTGTTAAACTATAGTCAAAGTTTGGAAAAAGATCAGTGGCAATGGAAAGGCTAAAACCCTAGCAAGGCTTTCTGGTAGTATGTGGCAACATCTTGCTGAGGGTGTCACTGTAAATGGGCTCCAGAAACTGGGCTTTATGAATATACCTAGAATTGATCAGGCTTAAGGTGATTATCACTCACTAACTCAATTCACATGAGACTGATGTATAAAATGGAATGCCGATGTGATTATTTACAAAGAGTAAGATAACTCATGCTGGTGTCTGGACTGCTCCTTTTATAGGCATTGAACTGCTTTGAAAGCTGCATTTAATCAGTCAATTTTTGGATAAGGACTCAAACAAAGGGTCACAAACAGTTTTGAGGAATATTTCTTTTGGGTCTGTGTAGCCATTTGGCAGTTTGATATAATTATGAATTCTAAAAATCGATATTGAATCATGCTTGTAAACTGATTTGTTAATCTGGGCATGATTAGTTATGATTAGGGCGTTGACTGGGCCACATCAGTAGGACGTTGAGCCCTACCCCTTGGTGGGTGGGGGAATCAAATTGTAAAAGGCAAGGCAAAGGATAAAGGGAGCAGTTTTTGAGAAGCTGTTTTGATGTTGGAGCGAAGGCCCCAGGATAGAGACTAGCCATTCGTCTGAGAGTTCACAGCTGACCTTGTGGAGTGAAGCAAAGCCTAGAGAGCCTAATAGTCTACAGCTGACCTTGTGGAGGAACGAGAGGAGCTAAACCCGGAGAGAAACGCAGCCCCAGAAAGAGAGGAACCCAAGAAGCCTGAACCCTGGCAAACGTCGGCAGCTGTCTTGCTCCAACACATGGCAATGGACTTTGGTGAAGGAAGAACTTATGCTTTATGGCCTGGTAACTGTGGACTTCTACCCCAAATAAATACCCTTTATAAAGACCAACCAATCTCTGGTATTTTGCGTTAGCACCCCTTTGGCTGACTAATACAGTCTGGTTGAGGTTCCAATAGGATGACATCGATTATGCTTCAGTAAAGACTTGGTAGACTTTTTGCTTCTTCCTGTTCAGTGTTAATTCTATCGGTTTGCCTTTAATGTAATTGGAACTTTTGGTTCCAAGTTTATTGTGGAACTTTGCCCGCAGGTTTGGCCTAAAAAGCCAAATATTTTTGTTAGTGAAGATATTCTTAGCCATCATTGTGTGTGAACCCAGTTAAGTTGATGAGACGTAGAGCCTAGTTTTTATTCCCAACGCCCTTTAGATGGTTGATCTATGTTGAAAGCAATGTTACACATCATTATTTTTTAGTTTCTTTCAATTCTTTCAATGAAACTGAAGCTCCTGTTCAAATACACTACCAGTTTTCTCACTGTAAGAGCCTTGGATATAAGAGCTCTCTTACGTAGTTCCTGGTGTCTCTTCTCCCCCAAGTGAAGATTGACATAGCAGAAAGGTACTCAGCTATCAGACTGACTTTCTGTTCCTCTACTAACTTGTCAGATGAGCAAATCTCTTACCAGTTTGGTAATGATACTGCTTACTCTGTGCTCCCCTGTAGGCATGTTGAGACCCTCAGGCTGCTCCTGCAGAATCGTGCCCACCTGAGCAGGCATTTTGTAACTTCAATCAGTAGTTGTCACTGAGTTCTAAATGCTCTGCCTTCTGTAGAGAGAAGCAACACATAATGTAAGTGTACCTCTTAGCGGGCAAGCCTGATGTATACATGCATGCATTTATACCAAATAGTCAAGACATTTTCACTGTTCAAAATGATCTCCTCACCAATTCTCTCCAGCATACCTATATTATGATTTGATTTATGAAATATTATTTTACCCAGGCTTGCCAGAAACATACACTCTATAAAGTGAAACACGGAGTTGAAATCATGCTGCCTTATACTTGGGATGCCAGAGATTTTCCTGTAGATGGAAATCAGAGGCGGAAAATTTCAGTAATTCAAACCTACAGATACAGCCAGACTCTTATTAATGCCAGGCAGGAAGCACCGCCATGAAACAGGTGAAGCTTGCTGTCTCAGACCCTCCCTTCTCTTTGACCTCATTTCCCACCCTTGGGAGTGGACCTGCCCCAGGGACTCAGGAGATTGCCTCCAGGAACTGTTTTAACTCCCTATAAACACCAGTGCCCTGGGAAAATGGCTAAATTGATTCCTTCTAAGGCACAAATGATTGACTCTATCTTGGTATGTAATCTATCCTATAAGGTATTTGCATTTTAACAGAAAAAAGTAAACCAAAGTATTACATTATAAATTCTAGAATTATAGAAGCAAATTATATTACTATATTTACTACAGCAAAATGGTAGGTCAAACTTTGACAGAGTGATAGTGGGGGCTGGTGAGGGTGTATGCTACCTGAGTCCCATTAAATCAGACTTTGTCTCCTATTTTTAGGTCTGAATTCTCTGCACTTGTTTCTAGCTGTGCAATTGATATAAATAACATAATGGCTAATGCCACTCCTTTGAGATCAAGCCTGCATTAACCTGTGGGGTTGTTTTATAGTAATTAAGTGATAAAAAACCTCTCTGAGGTTCATGTGTGTATCAAAGGCTTTTGTAGTTGATTACCAGGGGAGTGGAACTGAAGAGTTTAATCAACCACTGAAGTTGTTAGGTTCAAGTTTATGCCATCACCACGGTTGCAATTCTGTAGGAAGGAAGAAGGGGGGGGGGAGGGAGAGAGAGAGGAAGGAAGGAAGGAAAGAGGGAGGAAGGGAAGGGAAGGAAGGAAGGAAGGAAGGAAGGAAGGAAGGAAGGAAGGAAGGA
>JAKSZT010007815.1:11967303-11989132 GCA_026826555.1 Tolypeutes matacus | reverse complement strand
GGAAGGAAGGAAGGAAGGAAGGAAGGAAGGAAGGAAGGAAGGAAGGACTTCCATCCACTGACATGCAGCACACATGCTTCTTCACTTTCATTGCAGGTTGGAGATTTGTCCTTACCTCTCTCAGTCCCCGAGCCAGGCTATTCTGCAAACTGACCTCATCCATGTGCCTGGGCTCAGCTGGGGAGCGAGTGGTGTTGATGAAGAGCATAGTTCCTCTAAGGCCAGGTGGCTTTGTCCCTAGGCAGACACTGCTGAATGCCCTCACTCAGTCATACTTGAGTCCCAGCATAAGAAGGACAAGGGGATGTTGATGTATCCATATACTCCATCCCAAAGTTGGGGAGTCGATAGGATGGTAGTGGTATCACCTCTGCAGGTAAAGAAAAGGACACATTTTCTTCCCTGCCCCTTCATTCATTCACTCATCAAATGTTTATTGTGACTCATAATCTATCTGGGCCCTGGATTTGGTGCTGAGAGAAATACTCAGGTTGATGAGACATGGTTCCTGCCCTCAAAGGGCTCAAAGCAACTAGTCTCTCTATATAAAGTGCTTTGTCTTTTATATTATATTATATTTGCATTATAAGAAGCAAACAAGAAGAGGGTATAATTGATTATTTCTTGGGTAAAAATGGACAGCTTTTAGAGGAGGTGTCCACTGAGTTGAAGCTTGAAAATTGAGGAGTTAGCTGGGTGGAGGGATGGGAAGTCTGTAGGATATTCTAGCCAGAAGAAACAATCCAACACATAGAAACCCTTAGAACAGAAGGGCAGAACAGGTTTTCTGTAGCTAGGAGGAAGGGTGGTGGGGTAAGTTGAGTGATAAGGGATGAGTCTAAAAAAGTAGGCAGGGGCTGGAAGGGGGCTTCTGAACCATGCTAAGACTTTATCTTTGCTGTATACCATGTAGGCAGTAGGGGGCCTTCAAATATAGAAGTTTTCACCTGGAGAGAGGGGGTGTTTTGTGATCAAATAAAAAACTTTTAGAAAGAGCCTTATGCCAGCACTATGAACAATGGATTGGAGGAAGAATGGAGAGTGTGACCAGTTTGGGAGGCTGATGTCATAGTTCAGGTGAGAGATGATGGGGTCCAAACCAAAGCAGCTGCAGTGAGTATGGAGGATAGGGGGCCACTTTAGGAGATACGTAGTACCATAGGCGTAACCCTATTGGCTATAGTCGGGTGGGGTGTTTTGGGAGAAAAAGTAGAAAAATACTCTTAAAAAAGAAAACGAAAACAAGATATTGGCAGTATTTTTCTCAAAGAAAGGGGGCTTTATTTAAACAAAGGGTTTGTGTTAAATGTTCTTGATTGTGTCCCCATCTCTGAACTCCTATAGTACTTTGATTTAGAACCACTTAACTTAAGTGGAATGATAGTTTCCACTGCACTGGATAGTGGGGAAACAAATATGAGTACGACGGGGTCTGTCTTCTCATGGAGCTCACAGTCTATTGGGGGGACAGATAGGTAAGCAAATGAGTGCAGCAGAATGTGGCATGCTATCACCCAGGCATGGGCTAAGAGACCTGGCCCTGACACGGCATGGTAGGAGTGTTCAGGCCATTGCATTAAGGGTCCGGAGGGGCATAGTGACATGATTTGATTTGAAAAATCATGGCAGGGTGGAGGGTGGATTGGAGTAAGGTCAGTCTAGACTCTAGGCTTGCGGCTCTGGCTCTTTGCATTGTGGAAAGGAGCTGTGCCTTGTGGGTTCTGGAAGCTTGACTAAGTTCTAGCATTGCCTTCTCTTTGGTCATTTAGGGGTCCTGAGGAGTTCACTTTTCTTCTTGTTGGCATTAAGGGCTGGACATTGGCCCTGCTGCGAGAAGACAGGATAGGGGCAGAGGTGAGGGAAGAGAAGACAGAGTGCTGCTGCCTTGGGAGTGAGTTCCAGGTGGACATTGACATGGGAAGTTTGCATGAGGCTTCCAGATGCTTGGGTGCTTCTGGGGAAGCAGCAGGAAAAGGAGACAGGAGAGCAGAATGGCCCTGAATGGTGAACCAAGAGGAATGCCCTTTCATTTTGTCACGGACCGGTCCTAGGTGGCCTTCAGGTCTGCTTTTATATTACTGTGGTAGTCATATTAATAGCAATAACTTATATAGCTCTAAGCGCTTTAGGTATATTAGCCAATTTAGGCATCATGACAACTATATGAGGAAACAGAAGTTCAGAGAAGTTAAGTCACTTACTTAAGCTAGAGCTACTAAATGGCAGAGCTGGACTTTGAACCTAAGAAGTCTGGCTCCAAGATCCGTGCACTTGATTACCAAAATGTCTCTCAAACTTTATCCGTAGAAGAGGAGATGAGTCCATAAAAGCTGGGGGAATAGCTCCTTCTTTATCCCAGCAGTCCCAAAATGAGTCACTGCAATGCTGTTTGGTTTAAAATACAGAAGAAGAAGGAAGGATATTGCCCTTGTGCCCCTGAATTCCAGGTTAGCGTAGATGGCTGTGGAGGGAGGTGGCCAGGAGCTGAAGGGTATCCTGGGAGGCCTCACATGCCAGCTGGGCCTTTGAGGGAATGCTGTCTTATTAGCTCTAAAGATGCTGATCCCGAACCTGTGCCTTTCCTTATCAGCTTGCTCCTGGAAATGGTGGGCAGCTGAAGCCAAGGCAGCAAAGGAGATTAGAGGCAACTGAGACCTAACCAAGCCACGGACCTGGAAGATGAAAGGGTGAGTCTTGTTTGAAATTGCATCTCCCGGGCCCACTTCAATGCCTGAGCTTTCAGGCAGAATTGTGGTGCACACACTTTTCTTTATTTTTAAAAGGTAAAGCATTGATTGTTCTGGAGACAAGACCCTCACCTCAGCTGTGAACTAATGCCTCAGTCGAATGTAGGGATCAGTCTCTCCATGGCTGTCCAACCTCTGGGCAATGTTTTATAGCAATTACCTGTACAACCAGTTGCCATAGTTACCCATTGTCTATCCTTCAAGAGAAGAAATATCTTGCTAGGCTAGTTAGCAGGAGAAATAGGTGCTGAGGCCTGACAAGAAAGAGTGGGATATATGCAGAAAAATATCTTTATCCATGTAGTGACCAGTTTTAGAGCATCTCTCCTATCCACAGGCCAGTGATCATTTAGCTTTCCCCTTCCCATTTTCTATGGGAAGCATCCCAGCTCACAGGGGTGAGCCCTGGACAGCCATATTTGACCTGGGTGACCGTATAGTCATGTTCGTCACTGATTGGGCCACAGTGAACAGCTGACCCAGGCTGGGGAACTCACATTCTCTCCCTTGGAAATTGGGACTGAAGTTTTTTCCAGTCAGTCTGTCTACAGAAATGGCAGGACCTGTCCTACATAGGCCTGGAAGCCTGGGGACCCTTTTCTGTCATGTGGAATGAGGAGGAGGGAAACGAGCTCTGTGGAGGGAGAAGAAGAAACCTATTTTCAGTGGGAGCAGAGAGCAGAGGGAGAGCCTCTTAGAGTTTTTCGGTTCCTGATTCCTGGGTTTGATTACACTGCCCTGGAGTTTCTTTCTTCCTTCTGTTTTTTTGTTTACTTTTTGTTCTCACTGGCTTCACTTAGCTGTTGCCACTTGTCACTAAAAACATATACTCTGCTCTCATTTGGGGGTTATTCCCAAAGACTGTTTTCAAAGACATGAGACCATAACTCCTCCTGTCCCTGTCCAAAGAAAAGTCAATAATGGAGTAACTGCTGGTTCTTTTCTTACTGGTGACCTTTAAAGACAACAAGAAGATATTTTACCTTGGCTAAAAAGTAAGCCAATAACCTGCATTCAAGGACCCTGAAGGAAATACTCTAGAGGAATATGTCTTCTTAATGTTCTTGTTTTGCTTAAATTAAAAGTGTTCAGCTTCATGTCTTTCCAAGGAGAGGTGCCTGCTAAGCTTTAATTTTACATGGGAAAATGATTTTTTTTTTTTTTTTTTTTACTAATTGGAATGAATGGGAACTCTTCAATTTATCTCAACTCCCGTGAAAACAAAGCAAGCCACTTTGTAGGAAGTACAGGGGCTTGCAGATTCTTCCTACTGCCCTTGAATTCTGAGGTTAGTGTATAAAAAGATGTTTCCATCAATTAACATCACATTAGAGAGTTTAAGTAAAGAAAAATGCCCAGGTCTTCCTTTTTAATCACAATGAGGCATTTAGGGAAATACTGCTGAGATTTCAAAAAATTTGGGAGGATAAGTGAAGGCCTGGAGTGAATAGAAAAAGAAAAAGATGTTGATTTAACTGAACTACAGTGGCGTTTAAAAGGTCACTGAGCAGAGAAAAGGGACACAAAAAATGGGAATAGTTTGTAGACTCTTTTAATGCAATGTGTGTCAATAGAAACAGCCACCAAAAGGATTCTGGCATTTGTGTGCCCCAAGGCAGTTTCTGCTGGAGAGAGGGGAGGAGAGAGACTTTATTTGGGCATTTTATGATGTTCTGTTGTTTCTGTGGAGGAGTAGTATTGGTTAGCACTAGGTCAGACAAGGCAAATACATTTCAACTCACATATAGTTCTGACCATTTGGGACATTATCTCTTTGGGGAATTGTGTTGAGCTGGATTCTGAGGGTGCATTCAGAATCCAGCTACTGGATACTCCTTCCCACAGGGGAAGGAGTATCGTTAAGGCTAATTAATGAATGAATACAAGAATGCTGTACATGTAGCATCCACGAGACCAAAAACCACAAACTGATGACCCATGGGACAACATGAGGCCTATGAAGGGTTTTGTTTGTCCCAGGTGGTCTAAAAACAACACACCAAACCTGAGTAAACGAACAGTAGAAATTTCATGTTGTTTATGGAAAAAAAAAAAAAAAACCCACATCTTCAACTTTTTAAAAATCGCTATCTCCCGCAATACTGGGTGTTTCCACATGGCAGCATCAGGATGGAGTTGCATAATGGCTTAGTTCAAGCCTGGCCCCTGCAGACGTTGAAGTGTGGTCCTAGCCTGATTATGCCTTCTTTGGGCTCCATGGCTGCAGATTGATTACATGGCCACTAGATGGAGATGTTACAACTTTTTGCTATGAAAATTGCCATGCAAATCAGAAAGGGCTGAAACTTCAAGACCATCCCTGCTTAACAGGCAAAAAAAAAGGACAGGCAAGTGTGGCAACAGCAGGCATCATGTAGCAGGGTTATGTGAGAACAAGACCACGTGCCGCAGCATTCCCAAAATATTTGGTTGCAACGGTGTTTTCTAGAGGATTTGGGCATCTTTGAAAGTTGGCTAGGATGAGGATATGACCTGTACAGGTTGAATTCTGGAAGAATCCTCCTTGCTCTTCTAATATTACTAATGGGCTTTGCCCAGAACTCCAGAGCTATGCGTCCAACTACTTGCCATCTTTACTAGGTGTGTCAAAGATACCTCAAATATAAGAGTCTAACAGCTAGAGGATAATCCTAGAGTCCAAATCATAGAGTCATTTCATAATCCTAGAGTCAAAATCATAGAGTCATTTTGGTGGTAGATGAGGATTGGGGTTAATAATACAAATACAAGGTGTTAAGAATATGGGATTTAGTTTTATGAGATGTGAATATGATCAAGCAGGTTTTTTTTTTTTTTTTTTTCCCATTTTCTTCATTAGCAAGGACACCTTGGTTATGTCATTTAACTAACCTGTACTCATTTGTTCATCTTTTGGAACACTGGAGAAACAATTGAGTTTGCTTTTAGGATTAAATAAGATAAATGTGACTGTACAGGATTTTTTTTTTTAATGTACTGGGGCTGGGGATTGAACCTGGGACTGTTATTGGATTTTGTCTAGGTTCTTGACTATGCTGCAGAAATGAATTTCAAGAGCACATTGGGTTAGTTAGGCCAGTAATTTATTAAGGTAGGGAGGGAGGAGAAATGGGAGAAAATAACAGATCATGGGTCCCAGGTAGAGAGGAAGAGGCTGAAGAGTGATAAAGATGACCAATTTACAGACTACAATTTCTCATTATAGATTATAAATGCCCAGGTTTTACTTCCATGTGGGGGGACATGGCGAGAGCAGGGCTCAGAAGGCAAGAGAGCAAGAGAGTGAGAGTGTATTCCCCTTTGGGCTTGCTTTTTGAACCATTAATTATTCCGCCCCTTTGCTAATGGCATGGGAGGAGTCCCAGCTGTTTGCTGTTTTGATTGATTACCCCATCCATCAGTCCCCCAGAAGGGCCCAATTAGAAGGCCCCTGGAGCTTCTCCTGGCTTCTGGTGGAAACCTCATTCTGAATGAGATTTTCATGAGGGTCTTCCAGCAGCCGTCTTGAGGGTATCAGTGTCTACATGGACTTCCAGATGCATCTATTGATTCCCTATTTTACTAGCCTGCTTCAGGACCTTGTATGTGGGAAGCTGACACTCAACCACCGAGCCACATTGGCTCCCCTGAGTTGTTTTTTTTTTCATTTGTTTCTTGTTGTTTTTTTTTGTTGTTGTTGTTAGGAGGCACCGGGGACTGAGCCTGGGACCTCCCATGTGGGAAGCAGGCGCTCAACCGTTTGAGCCACATCTGCTCCCCTGGACAGGAGTAATGCTTCCATAATTTGTTAAGCTGCCTTTTTTCCCATGAAGTTGAAATAAGGTCATTATTCTTTTTTAAAAGTGTCCAAAATGGAACTCATCACCCTCAGCCTAAATCCAACCTTTTCCCAGGGTCTTTATTTCAGGGAATAGCACCTCCCCCCATTCAGTTATGAAAACCAGGAACTTTTGTTCATTACCTGCCTCCTCCTCAACACCTTTACCAATCATTACAAAGCCCTGTCAGTTTTGCTCCTGTTCACTCTGTCCCCTTTTCTTTACCGGAGCTGCTCTCCCAGTCCAGAATTTCCACTGCCTTTTGTCAGACCTCCTAACTGGCCTCTCACATCCCCCTCACTCCACTCTAATATGTTCTCCACATGATAGCCACAAGCATCTTTACAAAACCCACAACTGATCCTGTCTCCTCCCTGGAAGGAATAGAAGTTCAGTGGCTTCCTATTGCTCTGAAGATACAAGTCCCATTTCCTTAGCACACACTCACATCCTTACAAAGACTTGGCATTTGCCTTTTAAATGTCTTGCATAGCTTGTCACTTTCCCTTTTACCTTAGCAAATTGATCTTCATAGGGAAGCAAATCATTTCAGTTCCCAGACCAAAGCATGACTGGGGAAATGTTTCCATAGGGGATAATGAATAGAGACAAATTATTCTCCTTTTCTTTGGGTGATACTTTATTCTTAGTTCTTTCAATACCTTCTGTAATTGCAGCAGCCAATATTCCAGACTTTTCCTTTGCCTAAATATCAGCAGCCCATCCTTACTTCCAGGTGATAGAGGAGTAATAGGTTCACATGCTTGAACTGAATAGTGATTAAGTGGCCCAGAGCCAACTTGTGGGTCAACTTTCCAGTTCTTTTGGAAACAACAGTTTGGAGACACTTGGTTTGGGGCGATAGCTATATAGATCATCTCACCTTCAGAAGACCAGCCTCATTCAAATTTACTTTTTTGGTTGTATTGGGACATCACGTCCTGAACTCCTTGTAGCCCTGCAGCTTTGACTGGTAGAAGTGAATGATGGTCCACAGAGCTGTGCTGTCCAATATGGTAGTCATTAGTCATATAGTGGCTACTTAAAAATTATCAGAGTTAGGTAAAATAAAAAATTCAGGTCCTTATTTGCAGTAGCCATGTTTCAAAATCTTAGTATCTACTTGTAGCTAGTGGCTAACATATTGGACAACAATGATATAGAATAGCATCGCAGAAGATTCTCTTGGCCAGCACTGCTATAGTTTCCCACAGCAGGGATCTTTGCTTGATAGATATGATGTACTTGTAGTGAGAAAGGTTGTTTTCAATTAAAAATAATCAGTCTTCCATATTAGGTGGTGGTTGAGCTTTTAGTAAAACCATAAGGAAGGAAAGTGAATCCTTGTGGTCTGGAGTGAAGGAAGTAGGTCAAAGGGAAAAATATGGAGGGCAGTTGGATTTGAAGGGAGAACCCCTTCCCTTTGCAGTGATAGAAGGATAGAGTGAGAGAATCTGAGTTTGGGTGCTTTTCTCCTATGCCATGCTGGCTTCCTTGTGCACACAGACAACATTATCCACAGGAAAACCCAGTCTAGTGTTTTTTTCACTTTTCCATAGGATTAGGCCTGTTGCTAAGGAGAAAAATGAGCAGTACTCACACTGGAAATAGGGCAACTAACTGTAAGTCATGTGGCCCACTTCTGAAAAATTCCTGCCTTCTGTCCCAGCAATGCTGTCTGTTTTTTGGCAGTGCCTTTTACTTGCCACTTGCGTCTTTCTTTGTTTTCCTTCTGAGGCTATAGGGAAGTGGATGATTCTATTTTGGTGCATGGTAGTTAGATTACATTCAGCTGAGAGATTATTATTATTATCCTCCTAAATAATAATAATGAGAATAGTAACAACTAACGTTTATTAAGGGTTTGCTGTGTTCCAGGCTCTGTGCTAAGTGTTGCATATGCTTGCTCTCATAATTAAGAAAACCTCGAGGTTAAGGGTACAGGTCTCCATTTTGGCCCTATCATTTACTAGCTGTGCCCCATTCTCCTAATTAAAGGGAGTTCATGGTGTTTACTTCACTTTTGTTAGGTTTAAATGAATTATATGGAAACCATTTAGAATAATGTTTGCATATAAAGAACACTCAATAATTATTCTTACTCTCATTATCTCTATTTATAGTGGTGAGAAAATGTGGGTTTAAGGAGCCTAAGTAATATTCCCAAAGCCAAGTACTTAGCAAATGGGGGAGCTGGGGTTGGAACCCTAGCCCTTTTGATGCCAAAGTCATTTCCTGAACCTGAACTACTCCTTGCTAAAACATATGACACTTTCAGCTATGTTAACATGTTACCAAGTAAGATAATGCACATAGAAGTGGTTTAAAAATTATTCTGTCATGGTTAGATTATCATCATCATCATCAACAAAAAGCACTCTGTGCTATTTTTTTTTGTCTCAGATTTTTAACACCAAAAACCATTGTTGTTGTTTTTAAAGAAGTTGATGCATTTTCTTTAGCCACTTAAGAAAGGGATGTTATTGCATCTGTGACTGTGAGCAGGGGTGCTGGAGGGTTTCCAATTTGTACAAAAATAACATATTTGGGGAGTTGCCCCGAAGAGCAGGAATCCAGCCTTTATAGAAATGAAGCTACCAATTAGGATCTCAGAGGACCAAAGGATCCTAGGTACCAGAAAGCAATTATTCTAACAGAGGTTTGTGGATGCCGATGGTGACAGAAATGGAATTGGTCCCCAGGGATACAATAATAATTTACACGTGGTCTCTCTTGTTAAGGGGCACAAAATTTAGTGGTGGGGGAGGAGGAGCCATAGGCAACATTTTGGAACTTGTCTGGGAAGTTTGGTGTCATAAAAGTGACACTTAATCTAGGTCTTGATGGATCAGTAGGGGTTCTCTGAGGAGAGTACAAAGGCAATCTAAATGGAAGGGGGCAAAGAACAAAGTACAAAGGCCTTAAGAGGTATTTCTTGGTTAAATGATCAGTTGTTTGATCTTGGAACTTGGGGCACACAGAGGCAAGTTTGTGGAGATGAACGTGGGCAGGAAGGCTATGTTAAGAGACATGCTAAGAAATGCTGACTCTATTCTAGGTACTAGGGAGCTACAAAAGGTTTTAGCCAAGGGGGGGGTGGTAATGTGATTAGACTTGTGTTTTAGAAAGGTAACTTGGCACCTGTATGGAGGGTCAAAGATGAAGGGGTGAGACTGGAGAGAACAGTTATGAAGATTCTGGATAGTGCAATGCTGAGGGAGAGGATGGATTCAAGATATATCAGAGGGAAAAACAACAACAAAAACAGCAGGACTTGGTGACCAAAATTAAAGAAATAAGGAAGAGGAAAAGTTCAAATCCATTTATTTAGTTCAAATTTATTTACTTAGTGTTTACCATGTGCCAGGCAATGTGCTAAGCAGAAGAGATACAAAAGCAATTAAGGAATGGTTTCTGTGTTTAAGTAGCTGGAAGGAGAGAAAAGGATAATGATAAATACATACAATGCACTATCATGCATGCATTGGTAAAGTGTGTACATAAAAAATACCCAGGAGGTTGCCAAGAATGAGTCTAAGTTTTCTAGCTCCAGTGACTGGGTAGATAGTAGTGTCATTGAATAACAGAGAAAATTCAGATGAGGAACAGGTTTCTGGGGGAAATGATTGGTTCAATTTTTAATGCATTGGTTTTGATGTTCATGGGACAGTGAGAATTTAAGACATTCTAGCAATATAGTCATTTACAATCTTATATTCTAGCTTAGCCTGGATTTATAAGAGTCACAGAAAAATAAAGAACATTAGTTGTCTTTAAAAAAAAACAAACCCTGCTGGCATGATGTTTCTCCTTTTAAATGTTTTTGTTATGAATATAAAGAGAAGACAGAGACTATTAAATGCCTCTTTACCTCCCACAGTCTGACTTGGGTTTTAAAAATTCTTCCTGCACTAATTACTAGGGTGTTGTCTATTCACCCTGAATACTTCTGGTTCAATTATTTTTTTTGTAAAAATAGCTCTGAATGCTAATCCTGTGCTAATCTTGTTTTTATTTTGCTGGTAAATGGCTGATATCCTAAGAAGAGAAGGTCTTGTAATCAATATTGCCTTCTAAAGGTCAGATGGTCTATACATTTACAGTGGGCTACGTCTGACATGGATTAAACAGTAATTTATAGGTAAGTGGAGATTTATGCAGAACATTTCATAGTTTGCAAAGATTAATGCAAGATCCAAATGTAAATATATTAACTTAACCAACTATCTGGAAAGCAAGTTTAACAAAAACTGGAAATAAATGTAATATAAAACCACATTAGAGACAATTCTAAACTCTATTTTTTTATTTAATAGAAATTTTCTTCTAGGGAGCTCAAAGAACTTGGCAATGTTTTACTAGTTTCAACACTTATTTGGAGCCTTGAATACACTAATTCAGTAGAGAACAATTATAACCCTGATGTTAGGAATCAAGGATGACATATGATTATAGGTTTTCCATATAATAGTGGGAGAGAAGTTTTATGCATCACTGTGTTCAGGAGGAAAGTGAGTATAACTTGGAAATGAGCATAAACAGATCCAGGATATCACTTTATATGTCTATAAAGAAGGCATTTGAGGCCAGCTGTGCTAGCATGGAACAGTGGTTCTCAGCTTTCTGGATTTCACTGACCTATGGAGCATGGAGGTTTTGCCAATACGGAAACCTACCATCTACCATTACCCTAATTTATGAAAGGACGTTTTAGCACCAAATTGCAGGAAGAACCTTGTGGCAGTGATTGTTGTGTGTTCAACAAAAGCCAGAGCCAAACTGCAGTTAGATGAGTGGAAGTGGGCCTGGCCCATAAAAACCTCCCATGTAGTCCTCTCTCTCATTCTTTGTCTGCAGTATGGACGCCAAGAGGCCCTGAGGCCCCAGTGGTGGCTGAGTCTGTGTGACTGGACCCTGTGTACCCCAGGGGCACATGGAAGGCCACCTGCCGACCTGGAACAGCCTCACTGAGTTCCAAGAGAACAGGTGCAGAGCTGAAACTCAGACCTCTGAGGAGGGGGACATTGGTGAATGGTGCTGATATCTCTGAGGACACAACGGAACTGATTCTGGGAATGTGGAAAAAAGACTGGATACTGGAACCAACTGCTACTAGAACCAGCTGCTACTGGTAGGGTAAAGAAGTATTGCAGAGGTGACATTGATAGCAAGAGCAAAAACAAAACAAAACAAAACAGCCTGTGAGGAGCACATACCTTATCCCTCTTCCAGCCACGCAGTTTCTGTCTAGTACCCTCTATTGGCAGAACCTTCAGGAAACAGCTGATCAAACAGAGCATGATTTGCCGAGTTCCAGAACCACCATCATAAAACTGAGTATAGAAAAGGTGGGTTTTGAGCAGAGAGGCAATAGCTTAGTTACCTGCACAATAAGAAATAATCCTTCATTATATTAAAACACTAAGATTTTAGTGTTTATTGCAGTTGCTAGTGTTATTGTAATCAAAAGAGATCTCAAAAATAAATCTAAATGGAATAAATTCAGCCTTTCAAAAAATCCATCAAATTTTCCTTATTTTCTCATTTCATTGAGGACAATGCAAACTCATCTTCTGTCTCTGTCCGTGAGGGTAGGGCCAGTGAGTGTGGAGCACTAGTGCAATTAACTCTAACCTCTCTTTTAAGTATTTGGATTCTCATATGTGTACAGAATCCTCTGTGTTTGTGTGTGTATGGGGGAGAGAGAAAGAGAGAGAGAGAGAGAGAGAGAGAGAGAGAGAGAGAGAATTTTGGTTGGGGGCAGAAGCCAAGGGGGATAGTATAAGATGAAATGGGTATTTTAATATCTATTTCCTTTGTGCTCCTTTGATTGGGTTTATATTCCTCTGCTTAGAGGAGTTGGGATGAAAACTGCCTTAACTGCTTTTTGTGAAAGATCTGGTCAAGGGAGTGTGGTCAGTAGCTTACAGAACTGTTCAAAAGAAACTAGATCCAAGAAGAGCTGCTTTGGGCCCCAAGCAACAATTTGTAAATTGGAGTTGGGGAAGAATTGTCTCTGTTTTCCTGCATGGGCCTCGGCAGTGCTCCAGCAGCTCACAGATTGAAGACTTTGGGTGCATCCTGAGAAAGCACAGGGACTGGTCTCTCTGGCCTCAGCAATTCCCCTTCTACCTCTCTCTCACTGTTCCAGCCATGCTGGTCTCCTAGCTCTTCCTGGAATAGGCCTCCTCCTGCCTCAGGGCCTTTGCTCTTGTTACACCCTCAGTCTGGAATGGTAAACCCTCAAACTCCATTAGGTCAGTCCCTACTTCCTTCAGGTCTCTTCTCAAATGTCACTTTATTAGCAAGACCTTCATCTCCAATTATCATCTTACTCATTTTATGTATATATTTATGGCCTATATTTCCACACTAGAATATGAATTCTATGAGGACTGGGATTTTTGTCTATTTTGTTTCATGGTATATTCCCAGTACCTAGACTCATGCCGCAGAATAGTACCTATTGTTTCTAATATTGCTTGCCCACAGTAGGTCCTCAATAAATATTAGTTGAATTAATGTTGTTGTTGTTGTTGAAGGTTTCCCTGGCATGGACATGCTGCTCACTCCATATGACCTTTCTAAAATATACCTCCTGTTTTGGCAGTTTCCTTCTTTAACCTCTTCAGTTGGCTTCTTTTTGCTCTCAGAATGAAGTTCAGAGGCATAACATGGCCTATGAGGTGCTTCTCTACTTGTCCTTGTTAATATCTCTATCCTCACCTCTTGACACTCATGTCTTTGCACTCTGCACTCCCACCATATTGAAATACTTGCAGTTCTCCAGTGGAGCTGTGTTTTCTTTTAACTTCTGGGTTTTGCATATGATACTGCTTCTTCTTTGAAGATACTTTCTACCTCTTTCATCCTTTAGGATTCAGCTTGAACATTATCTCCTCTGGGAAGACTTCCTACCCTAGAGGCACGATTATTCCAGTACTGCCCTATGCACCCAATTGTGTAGTGTATTGTGATGTATTGTGATGATCCAGTTTATTATACTTTTGAACAAGCAGTACTTTGAATTATACTAGTTAAAACATCCACCAAATAGGGACTAGTATAGGTATTTTCTGCTGAAGGCATATGAGCATGAAATGGGAAAGAAAGAATGATAAAACTGAGTTATTAGGAAATGAAGAGGAAGAGGAGGTCCTGTCTGGGCATATCTGCCTGCTGGCATGCTGGTGTCCTACTGGAACTCTCCACCAAAGTCACTCTGGGTAAGGCTATAGCCAGATTGTGTTTGATATTGGGAAGCCCAGTCTAGGATGGTGGTAGTCCAGGGTGCCTTCAATTAAACAAACACACAGAAAAATTAGAAAAGCAAGTCAATCAGCATTTGGAGAGCCATAAGAGGTGCAGCATTCAACTCTCAGAAGGGGAGCTGGATGGAACCAGGTAGGATTCAGGACTGGGTAACAAACCTTGTGCTAAGGATGTTTGGCAATGTAATGGAATCTGAAGATCTTGCACCAAGTATTTTTTTTTCCAAGCATGCTTGTTATGGTAATGGGGAACCTGAGGAGAAATTCAGCCAGGGAGGGATCCAGGGAGTGCTGTGTCTTGTGGGTTACTTGAGGACATGCCTGGGCCTGGGTGTTTGGCAGAGAAAGAGACTCAAGTAACTTATCTGGGAGCCTAGAGGCTTGGCTGGATCACTGGATCCCAGAATTGGGAACCTTACTTAGCTCATTAGCCATTATCTCCTGGAGTTCCCAGAGTAACCTATGGAATACAAAGAAAAAGCCATTGCATAGTAACTGGCAATCTTATTATTACGATGGCAGGAGCCTATGGAGAAGAGAGCAGTATAACTGCCTCAAGCTTTGGACCTGGCTTCATAGAGAACACTGAAGTTTATTCTCCCCGGGAAGAGTCTTTCTCCTCCAATAAGAAAGAAGACTTTTGCTGTAGAAACTTATAATTGTCAAGAAAATAGTACCTCTAGAGTCCTCCTGCCTCCAACCTTCTACATTCAAGACCTCCATCACGTTTCTGAATATCCAAATTGTCCAACCTTTCCATACCATAAGGAACATGGGGGATTCTCAAGGATGTCTTAATACAGTTAGCTATACTGATAGAAGGAATAAAGCATTTATTTGCAGATTTGTAGGCCATTGAAATAATTCTGCTTCATAACTACCAAATACTGGGCATGTAAAGGATATGGATAAGAATTCTAAGTTGTTCCTAATGGCTTTATGCTTCCAGTATTTTGGTTTATTCTTCAGTTCCAACACCCATGAGCAGCTTACATGACTGTAAACAGGAAGCAGATGGTGCAGATGATAGGGGCAAAGGTTCTGGAGTCCTGGGTTTGTGAGGTTTGGGTTTAAACTCTTATGCCTTAACTTTCTTGTCTGCAAAATGAGCATAATAAGAATCTGCATACCTTATAGCATTATTTTGTGAATCAAATGAAATGGGGCATGTAAACTGCCTCATAGTAAGCACCCAATAATGTAGCCTGTTATTACATTCACATTTCACATATGCCCCATCAGGACAATAAGATAGTCTCTGGATTATTTTATTTATCTCCAGGTCATCACACTGTCTGTAGCTCATAACAAGTGGTCAGTGCTTGTTCAATGAATAAGGAAATGAAAAGCTATTTTGATTCAGTAGGTCTGACGTAGGGCCCAGGAATTGGTATTTTTAAAAAGCTCCTCAGGTATTTCTGATGTCGGGGTCTTGAACTACACTTTGAGAAACACTACTAGGTTCACTGGCTTACAAGATGAATCTTGCATGGGAAAAGCTATTTCCTATATATCAGTCAGGATTCAGGGAGGACAACAGAGCCACTAAAATTATTATGGGAATAAGCAGTTGACCACAGCTATTTGAACCTCCACGGTGTGGGAGGAGCTGAGGAAGTGAAAGTCCTGGAAAGGAGGATCAAAGAAACAATCATTAACCATGATAGCCCGAAGCATTGCCACTGATGGGCAGGTCAGAGCTTGCAGGAAAATCCCAGAAACTGTGTTTGTCTGGCTGTCAGAGTGAAACCTCAAAGGGGACGGATGGAGAGGTTTGGGGAAGCTGCTGCCTCTGGTGGTTGGCATGGGGCCAGCACTAGGAAGAGGACCTAAAAGTTGGAGTCTGCCAGTCACTTCTACATTTGTCTGTCACCATGTCTGCCCTCTCTGACCTTCTGAGAATAATGACTTCTTAATTTCTCCTGCAAGTTCCTCTTTTTTTTGTCATGGCTAAGCCAGATCCGTATGGGGAAGGAGATCTTGTGCAATGTAATTCCCAGGCTTAGTCAAGTGGACATCGTACACTCTGACACATATTAATGCACTAAAAATGAAGCATATGACACCCTTTCCACCCCACTGCCCTCAGATCTCTCAGTGCTGTGCATTCATTCTTTCTCCTAAGTTTCTGTGTATTTCAGGAGCACTTGCAAGAGAATTATTGTGTCTTTGTTAGTGAGAAGGGGGCAAAAGGACCTAAAAAGTGTCTGGTACTTCAGGGAACCGAGCTCAGCTGACTAGAAAGCACATGATGGAATAATAGATTTGCAGCCTGGCCCACAGAAGCTCTAGCTTCCTGTGTTTGGAGATTCTTTACAAATCTGTGTATATTTGGCATGTTGAAAAGTATGCACACTGAACCTGTGTCCTTAAGCCAGCCTCTCCTACCAGCAGTAAATAACTTAAACAATAGATGTAGATGTGACATGAATGGAATATGTTTAGAACCTTATCGTTAGGAAAACTGGAGGGTCATGTTTTCAGTATTAAGCCAATTGCAAAGAGAGAAACATGCATGTTAAGTGTATCTGCAAGACTGTCATCCCCAAGCAGCCTCAGAAATGACCTTTGCAAATGAATAGCTCCAGGGTTGGCAGAATCCTATTTGCAGACAAAGGTGGAGGATGTCTCTAGTAGGCTAAATAATGGCCCCTAAAGATATCAGGTCCTCATTCCTGGAACCTGTAAATCTTACCTTTTTTGGAAAAAGGGTCTTTTTTTATCTTTTTAATTAAAAAAAAAAAGATATTTAGATTACATAAATGTTACATAAAAATATGGGGAATTCCCATATGCCCTGCTCCCTACACCTTCCACATTTTCCCACATTAACAACATCCCTCACTAGTGTGGTATATTTGTTACAATTCATGAAAACATTTTGGAGCTTTGCCACTAAATGTGGATTAGAGTTTAAATTGTAGTTTACACTCTCTCCCACACAATTTTGTAGGTTATGTTATGGCAAGATATGTAATGGCCTGTATCTGTCATTGTAATGTCATTCAGGACAGTTCCCAATTCCCGAAAATGCCCCCATATTTCACTTGTTTTTCCCTCTCCCTGCCCTCAGAACCCCCAGTGGTCACTGTCTCTACATCAATGATATAATTTCTTCCATTGCTAGAGTCACATTAAGTCTATAGTAGAATACCAGTAAGCTATTCTAGTCCATAGTTCATCCCCCAATCCTGAGGATTCTGAGATAGTGATGACCATTCCACCTCTAATTGAGACAGGACTTAGATCCCATGGGGGCAGATGGATAGGACTCTCTTGCTTGCAGTTGTAGACTCTCTTGGTTCTTTGGGATGGTTGTTGTCCATTATCACCTCCTTGTTAGTTTTCCTGGGTAGGTCAAATGAACTGGAGAGTAGGTGTTGCAACTCTGTGAGATTCAGGGCACAGCTGGCATAAGGAGAGTCCAAAGGTTTAAATCTCTTGAACATACACCTACTAACTCTAGTATTGACTATAGGTTCAAATAGAAGGGTGAAAAGAGCCATATTTAGGGAAACCACAACTGAGTCCAACTCTGTCACATGGGGGAACATAAATTCCAAAGTAGGGCCCACTGGCAAGGCTTCAAATTCCTGAGCTATCTGCCCTGACTATAGTGTCTGGATGTTTCCAAAGCCCTTACTAGTCCCACTATTTGAGGTAGTATTTACTTTGGCAGTCAATGAGATCCTACTGAGACATGCATAAGTGTAACCTCTGGAATGACCTCCCGACTCACTTTGAAGTCTCTTAGCCATATAAATTCATCTGTCTTTACCTTTTCCCCCTTTTGGTCAAGGTCTTTTTCCAGTTGCATTGCTAGTTGGTGCTTGGTAGTAATCCCTCAGTGCCAGGGAAGCTCATCCCTGGGAGTCATGTCCTGTGCTGGGGGGAAGGTAATGCAATTATATGCTGAGTTTGGCTTAGAGAGAGGCCACATTTGAACAACAAGGAGGCTCTCAGGAGGTAACTCTTAGGCACCCTATAATACTAGGCTAAGTTTCAATTTCAAGAGTAAAGCTTCATAAGTACAGTCATCAATATTAAGGGCCCATCAATGCACCATCCTCCTTCACTAGTCATTGCCCCTGTACTCAGGGGAGTCTTGCTGCTTCATTAGTGAATGTGGCAGAGCTTCCCACGATGGGAATTCGATATTCTTTCAGTTATTATGTGAATCTCCATCCACCGTGACAATGCCTTATGAACAATTGAACACATTTATATGCCTTATATGTATGCCCAGGTGACCGTCCTTTCATGTATACCCCATCACTGACACCCTGCACAAATGATCCTCCCGTCATAGTTGTAACCCTTCTGTGATCCAAAACTTCTTCAAAAATGAAGCCAACAAAATAGCCTAAAACAATTAATAAGAAAATGAAATAATAATGATAGTTTTAAAAATAGGAAATAAAATACAAAAAATTCAAAAAAGTTAAAAAATTAAAAAAGATTTGGAATAATAAAAAATAATGAAAAAATATTAAAAAATTTTTTGGACATTATGTCTTTCATAACCGTAAGATCTGTTGCTTGTTCGTATAGTGACATTTTCTTCTGTTTATTCCCCTAATGTCTTACTTTTTCCATTTTGTCTTCAAAGAAGTTTTAGGTTACAGGAAAGTCACATAGAGAATATAGGGGATTACCATATACCCAACATCCTTCCCCTGGAAAAAGGGTCTTTGCAGTTATGTTTAAGTTAAGGATCTTGAGATGGGAAGTTTGTCCTGGGTTATTAAGATGGGCCTTTTTTAAAGGACAAAGGTCCTTAAAAAAGAGAGGCAGAGGGAGATATGAGATAGAGACAGATAGGGAGGCATTGTGAACCACAGAGGTAGGGACTGGGGGGATACGGCCACAAACCAAGGACTGTTGGCAGCCACCAGCAGCTGGAGGCGTCAAGGAATGGATTCTCCTCTAGAACCTTCTGAGGGCCCATGTTCTACTGACACCTTGATTTTGGCTCAGTGATACCGATTTCGGATTCCCAAGCCCTTGGATTGTGAAAAAATAAATTTCTGTTGTTTGAAGCCACTATGTTTGTAGCAATTTGCTACAGCAACCACAGGAAACTAATACATTGCCCCTTTCTCCGCCATCAGCATCCCCTTCCCCTCTGCTTTGGGAGTGGAGCTCCCTGTTTGCTGCAATGGTGGGGCTGCTGGTGGTGGTGGTGAAAAGGGTGAGTCATCTTTTTTGTCCCTGAGTCCATAGCAGAGGAAATCTGGCTTTCTGGCATTACTCATGGTAAACAATGAGTTGTTCAATTATAGCACAATTGTTTCTGTCCTTTCATTCAGCTACACAACAGGATTTGCATATGGATTTAATGTGTCTATTATAAATGTATAAATATAAACAAGCACACATTTGTGTGGTAAAATTTCAGTGAATTCATCCAGGTAATATTTCCTGTTTCTCAGGAAACATTTGGGGATATCTAAAATATAGAGTAAACTTTTAAAATTTTCATTTGTTCATTCAACAAATATTCTTTGAGAGTCCTGTGCTAGCTCTGTGGGTCACAGTCTTGACTCATATTGGACAATTTCAATTCAGATGAAATGTTATGGTAAAGCAAGTACAGTGTACCAAGGGAGGCAGTGGAAGCTCACGGAATAAAGATGTTAACAAATTCTTTGACCATTTTCCCATTGAGAGGAGACATCTATATTCTTTATCCTTGAATCTAGGTTTGTTCTGAGACTGTATTGTCCAGTTGAATATGGCAGAAATGATGCTGTGTCCAGCTTTAAAGAAGTAGCAGCATTCTCTTGGAACTCTTGTTCTAGAGGAAACCAGCCATCATATAATGGGTCTGACAATCCTGAGACCACCATGTTGTGAGGAAGCCCAAGCTAGCATTGTAGAGAGGCTGTGGGGAGAGAGAGGCTCAGCAAACTCTGGCTATTCTAGCCACTCCCGCCAGATGCCACCAAGTGAAGAAGACATCTTGGATATTTCAGCCCCAGCAGATGTGATGTAAAGAAGATCCTGGAAACCCAGCTAGCAGCCAGAAACAAGGCCCCAGACATATGGCCCAGAAGAGTTGTTGCAGCCATCTCCAGCTACGTGAGCCATCCTTTTGCTATCCTAGCTCTGGTCTGCACAACATCTTAACTTGCAAAATTGTGAGCTTCATAAATGATTGTTGTTTAATACTACTACTAAGTTGGAGGGGGGCGGTTATTTCAAAGCTATAGGAATTGGACAGGACCCTAATCTAGACTTGGAAGATAAAGGAGAAATCCTATATTTCACATATCCAACTTTAAGGGCATTGAAAGCATTAAGACACAGAATTCTTGGACAATGCCTATGTGCAATGCCTATGTGAATAAAGATCCATTCTCTTTATTCATGTGGAAGTGTTAGCGGCCCGTGCCTCGTCAGACCTCAATCCTCAAAGTCCTTTCTCTGTTGATGAACTCCATGGAAAGCGCTGATTTTAATCCCCATATAAAATTGCTACATGTGTGGTGCCCACTGGTCTCTTGAGACCTGGGGTTGCAATTTGCTACAGTGGCCACCCTCTAACGACTCTACAGGTTGTTACCGCAGGCTGCTAATTCAACCTTTCCTCAACCCGTGGTTCTATGCGGTGGAATGCTATGTGATTCTGTTACCTAATCTGCTTTGCTAGAGACCCCTGCCCTTCTCTCTTCTTGCTTGTTATTTTTCTCCATCCAAAGTTACTTTCTTGCATCACTGGGTCCAAAGATCCCTCGAACTTTTATTCCTTCAACTCCCTTCATCATACATTATGGAAAAGCAACATCACTGTTTCAGCATGTGGGCCCCGGAGTCAGTCAGCCTGGGTTTGAAGTCTAACACTGCCTTTTGAAGTCTGACACTGACTTTTCCTCTTGGCACACCAAACGTTTGTTGTGCAGTCTTCTGGGGTGTGGGGTGGTTTGGGGTGGGGTAGTTAAATAACAAATTTGAAGCTGAACTTCCTACTGGGTTTTTATGTGAAAACCATAAAACAGTCAATTACACGAGTCACACTTTGGAATAATAATGCTAACAGCTAGCATGTGCCAGGTGCTCACCCAGTGGCAGCCATGGCTCTAAGTGCTCAGTGTAATCCTCACGCTAACCCCAGGAGGTAGGTATTTGGCCATGGTCATGCAGCTGGTATGCAGTTCTGAAACCAGGCAAACCAGGATTTGAAACCCACCCGTTGTTTTAAACAAGAACAACTAAGACCTGGAAGAAATTTTTTTCTTTTTGGCTGTTGAAGTTTCCTGGGATTCTCCTTTGAGAACTATAGGAGACCCTGAAATCAGAAAAGGAGATGGGGAACGTGCCCTCTGGTGCAGTTCTCAAAGTTGGCCCCAGACCAGCAGCATCAGCATCACCTGGACCCTTGTTAGAAATGCAAGTTTTTGGCTTTCTTCCCTTGTCTGCTGAACCAGAAGCTGGTGGAGTGGGCCCCAGCTGCCTGTATTTAACAATCCCTCCAGGTGCTTCTGATGTGCGCTCAGGTTTGAGAACCTCTGCTCTAAAGGGAAAGGGACTTCGGGCTGCGGAAGGGGATGCCTGGCTTCTCTTGACCTTGGCCAGGAGCTTCAGGAGGTAGAATGGCTCATGAAATCATTCTATCTGCTCATCTACTCGTTATCTTAGAAAGCTAGGAGATTCTGAAGGCAGGACCAGCCATAAAAACTAGTGACAGTGCTTCTGAGCAAGCCCTTGGGTCACGGGGAAGAACACACAATAATCACACTAGTGCCTCCTTACGTGAATTAGCAACACTGCATTTCACAAATTGCTTTCCCTTGGTGAATTAGGGGTTTTTGTATTTATTTTACAGGTGAAGAACCAGAAGCTCAAGAGAGTTTGACTTCCCCAAGATCATACAATTGATACATGGTCAGAATGGTAACTTGAACCCTATCTAGTCTACCACTGACTGTCTGCCTGCCTGCCTGTCAATCTATCTATCTATCTATCTATCTATCTATCTATCTATCTATCTATC
>JAKSZT010007815.1:11946084-11967293 GCA_026826555.1 Tolypeutes matacus | reverse complement strand
ATCTATCTATCTATCTATCTATCTATCTATCTATCTATCTATCTATCTATCATCTAGCTATCTAGCTATCTAGCTAAAGAAGTTGTAGGTTTACAGAAATGTCATGCAGAAAATACAGAGTTCCTATATACCCCCCTTCCTATTATTAACAATTTGCATTAGTGGTTCCTTTTGTGGAACTGATGAAAGAATATTATTATAATTTTACTATTAACTATAGTCCATGGTTTACATTAGGGTTCACTCTTTGTGTTGTATAAGGCTATGTTAGTTTTAACAAAAAATTTATTCTGGTAACATATATCCAACCTAAAATTTTCCTTTTTAACCACATTTAAATATATAATTCAGTGCTGTTAAATTCATTCACAAGATTGTGTTACCATCACCACTACCCATTACCAAAATTTTCCATAACCTCAAATAGAAATTTTGTACAATTTAAGCATTAGTTCCCCATCCCCAATCTCCACCCTGGCCCCTGGTATCCTGTATTCTAGTTTACTGACTCTATGAATTTGCTTATTTTATTTATTTTATATCAGTGAGATCATATGATATTTGCCCTTTTATGTCTGGCTTATTTCATGCACCATGATCTGATTATTATTATTATTTTTTTTAACACTGTCCTCTTCTCTCCAACTCCATCCACACCATTCACTCAACCCATGCCCACACTGTTTTTCACCTGGATTATTGCAATGACTTCTTCACTGGTCTCCCTGCGTTTACTCAGGTCCCTCTCCAATCCATTCCATTAAGTCATTCATTGCACTCACTTTTCTTTGGAACATCCACTGCGGGCCAGGTGCTATTCTCAATGCTGTGTTACAGCAGTGAACAAAGTCACAGGTATCATGCAACTGCTAGAGCAACAGGGGTCCTCTTACAACTTTAAGTTGGATCATGCTGCCTTCATGGTTCAAAGTATTTGAGGGCTTCTCTCTGTACTCAGAACACAGTTCAAATCCCTTGCCTTGACTGACAGGCCTTGCCTGAACAGGTAGCTGTCTCTCTCGCCAGTCTAATCTTCAGTTCTGTCCTCTGCTCCCCATGCTCCAGCCACACTGGTTGACTTGTGGGCCCTTGAACACTCCAAAATCTTCTGCACCTCTGGACCTTTGAACAGCCTGTACCAGGGCCTGGAGTGCTTTCCCGTTGCTCCTTGTGTGTTAAAAGCTTTCTCATCCTTTGGGTCTCAGACCAAATGCTCCCTCTTTAGGGAGTTCTTTCCTATCCGACAGCACAGTTACCTTTCCTCACTCTGATATTCTCTACTCAGCCCGTTGATGGATGGTTTCTTCCTTTCACAATACCACATTTTGTTTTATTTCATCAGTTTCTTCTCACTGGAATGTCAGCTCCACGAGTGACCATGTCTGTCTTCCTCTGCAGTTGGCACAGTATCTGGCACCTATATTGGGCACTCAAAAACTGTTGAATGAATAAATGAACAAATGAATGCATGTAGGAGCCTAGCTCCACTGTCCATTCCATGACACCAGATTTGAACCTCTGACCTTTTTTCCTGTACCAGCTCTAGAACCCCCATCATCTACTGACTTTTCTGTTCTTATACCTCTAGCTCCAGGGAACTTGATACAGCCACAGGTCCCGGCACAATACAGGGTACTTCGCACATGTATTCTCAGATACTTGAAGCAGGGGAGAGAGTGGAACACTGTGTGTTTTAAAATTCACTCAGCTCAGGAAAAAAATTACTTCAAAGCTAAGAGCCTTCTCAGCTGTAATATTTAGACTTCTGGAGCTTATTCAGCCTTTTCTCATAGGGGCACATTGGAAAATAGGAAATTAGAGAAGGACTTGGGGAAGGATGTGGAAAAACCATAAATATGTGAAGCTCTTTTCTCTGTGCCCAGAAGGGATGTAAAGAGGGACTCTGAAAACATCCCTCTGGGTTATTGAGAGGCTCAGAATTAGAGTCAGTTCCTGTAATGGCATTTTGCTTTTCAGCTCTACAAGATGATTCCTTGTTGGGGCTTTTTACTCTACTGAGTTTACTTTTGAGTACTTTGGCTTCAAGGTTTGCTTACAAGGGGCCATGACAATTGCTTGTAAAGTAAGGGATTCCTCTGAATCTTTGTCTTTGGTTTAAACTTCCCTCCTGAGCTTTAGACTCTTTTTATCAGACTGCTTGCTAGAGATCTCACCTGGATATAAAACAGCCATTTCAATCCCAACTTGCCCCAAATAGAATTTGTTCTCTGTTCCTCAAAATGAATCCTTCCTTCTTCTGTAGTTCCTATCAGGACTAAAGGCACTACCCTCCATTGTCACCCGAGCAGAAGTGTGTGGGCATCATCTTCCATGCTTCCCTAATATTGATGGTAATAGGTAATAATGTGGATTGAGCACTTCCTGTGTGCCTGTGCTTCCTAAGTGCTTATGTGCATTAACCCACTTAGCCATCCCTGGAGCCTGTGACTAGGACACTGTTGCTCTCCCCATTTTACAGATGAGATAAACTGAGGCTATGCACAAGCATCCTAATATGTCTCATTACCAGTAGTCCCTGTCCACCACATGGCAGCCTGACATTTTTAAAAAATGCAGGTCTGATTATGTTCACTTGCCCCCCCCCCCCCACTGTCATCAGAATACAGCCCCAAGTCTTAGGCAGGAGTACAGGGCTCTTCAAGAACTGGTCACCCAGCACGCCTCCAACCTCACCTCTAACTGCTCCTACATTGTACCCTATATACTAACTATGCTGGACACTTGTGATCCCTTGAAATATGCTTACTTTTCCCGGTCTCATTCAATTATTTGTTCATTCTACAAGTATTTTGGGGAAGTCTCCCTGTGCGAGACATTGTTCTGGGCACTGGTGATATTGCTGTGAACAAAACGGATCAAGCCCCTGCCCTTGTGGCACCTATATTCTCGTGGGGATGTCAGACAATACACAGGCAGCCACCTCAATACGTAATGTCGTGGTCCTGTGTGCTAGAAGGAGACATAAAGCAGGGGAAGGGGAAGGGGAGTGATAGGAGGGCTATGTTTTATAGGATGGTCAGAGTAGGCATGTTGCAAAGGCCCAGAGATGGCAACTTTCCTCCTTTTCAGGAGGACCACAGTGGCTGCAGTGGTGAGCTGGGGTCACGGGAAGAAGGTCCTAAGATTCCAGAAGCCAGGTCGCTTAAGGTCCTGAGGCCATGGTGAGGGTATCCGTTTTCTCCCAGGAGTGATGGTAAGCTGTTAGAAGTTTGCGATCAGGAAGTTGTAGAATCTGATTGGCGTTTTAAAAGGCTCACTCTGACAGCTGCATGACTGTGTGGTGAAGAGTCCACAGCGGGGCTGGAGTGGAAGCAGGGAGACCAGGAAGGAGGCTCTGTGCAGCTCTCATTCCCATTCTGGGAATGCCCTCTCCCCACCCAACCCTTCACCTTTGCTTGGTGACCATCTACCCAGCTGTCTCATGCATCTCAGGGGTGCCTCTACCCAAAAGACTTCCTTAATTCTTTTTCTCCATCCTCCTAACACAGAAGTGTGTTATCTCTTTCACAGTACTTAATCTCACTGTTGTTTTATTTTCAGGAGGTGCCCGGGATTGAACCCAGGACCTTGTACATGGGAAGCAGGCACTCAACCAATTGAGCTACCTCTGCTTCCTAATTAATCTCACTTTTTTGGTGGCTATTTATGTACATGTCTGACTTTCCTAATTGACTGTGTTCCTTAAGGACAAGGACTGTCTTCCTTTCTGAGGGCTGCCATAACCATGTACCACAAACTGGGGTTCTTAAAACAACAGAAGCTTATCATCTCACCGTTAGGCTAGAAGCCCAAACTCTGTAGGGAAGAATCCTTCCCTGCCTTTCCCTTGCTTCTGGGCACTTGCTGGCCATCCTTGGCCTTCAGTCTCTGCTTCAGTTGTCACATGGCCTTCTCCCCTGTGTTGGTCTCAATTCTCCCCTTCGAGGATACTAGTCATATTGGATTAAGGCCCTCCCTAATCCAGTTTGACCTCATTTTAACTAATCCCACCTTCAAGGCTTTTATTTCCAAAGAGGGTCACATTCATGGGACCTGGGGTTAGGACTTGAACATATCTTTTTGCGGGGAGTGGGGGAGGAAATTCAACCCATAACAGGCTATTTCTTATTTTTCTTTGTTTTTATAACTCCTGGCATGACATTTGAGAGTTGATAGCACTCAACAAGTGTTTGATGAATAAAGGAGAGAATGAATGAATGAACAAATGAATAAGCTTGCTTGGCAAACACTAAACACGCACATGCTTATTTGACTGAACAAAGGGGAAGCTTTAAATAATTCATTTCAGTCAAAAAAGGGCTAGGTATGTCTAGACCAGCTTTAGACTGGAGTTTACAATTGTAAAGCCATCAGATTTCAGGAATGTTTGTGGAAATTTGATTTGTGGAGTTAGGAAGCAGTCCTTTTGATTATAGTGCCATCTGTTGGAAAGGGCTCAAGGCTGTTAGCTCATTTACCAACCTTTGTTCCTGATTTCTATCACTGTTGCAGAGGTGCTGGGAGACTAGCATACTAAAAAATGCAGCCGATATCAGCAAAACAGAACAGGAAATCACACCATTTTGTTTCAGGATGTCAAGGACTTCGGCAAAACTCACTCCTGCTTCTCGAGGGTGGCTTATGGCTTCTCAGGTTATTCGTTCGTTGAATGGACTTTAATTGGTTTTCTCTCTGTACCTCGCTTTAAATAAACCTGATATAAGCAACCCTTTTATTAAACAAATGATTGAAAGGTGATTTATTTGATGAATGAGTGAAATCATTATAGGATTCCTTTAAATAGCAGTCTTCTTCAGTACATTTTATTTTTTTAAATTTTAATTTTAACGTTAAAATGGCCGTCTTTTGCTTTATTGACATGTAAATTGTTAAAAAATGTCCTCACGATTCAATAATTACAAAGACTCAAACTTACATTAAAAAAGTAAAACCCAGAAGCCCCAGCAGGTGCCAGCCCCAGCAGAGGCCCCTGGGGGCGGTGGGGCGGCAGGTGCTGGGCACGGGACATGCGGGGCCCAGACCCGATGGTGCCATGTCACTCAGTGCCGACTTGTGGGAAGTGCACTGTTGTGATTTGTTAAAGGAAAGCATTTACATGCAACTTCAAAGGGCATGTGGTACATGAACTTTGAAGGGCACATTGGCAATGAGCTTTGTGTAGCCCTAAGCTCTACAGTCTTTATCAGCAGTACTTATTGAGCATCCATAGTGGCCAGTGTCCTGTCGGTGCTGTGGGGAAGCACAAAAAAATAGAAGGGACCAGATTCTGGCTCTCAGTGTAGACCTGTGCTGTCCCATGTGGTCTCCTTATGTGGCTACTGAATGCTTGTAATGTGGCTAATGCAACTGAAGAGCTGAATTTTAAATTTTATTTGTCTAATTTAAATTAAAATTTAAAAAATGATTCTTGATTCAGTGTTTGGAAAACTTTTTAGTATGTTTGGTACAACTTGGGTATGTGATCTTTTTCAATTTTGTGGAATCCAAACAAGGATTTCTGATGACAATTTAGTGTCTGAATTAAGATGGGCTGTAAGTGTAAAATATACACTGATTTTTGAAGACTGTAGTATGAAATGATTTAAAATATCTTGTTAATAATTTTTATACTATTGCATGTTGAAATATTTTATATTTGTTGGAATTAATTTATTAATAAAATTAATTTAACTAGTTTATTTTTACTTTTAAAAATATGGCTATTCACTTTTAAAAAACTTACGTACATGACTGACATTATATTCCTACTGGATGGCACTAGCCTAGAGGAACTTGCAATCTGTGCTGGGTATGCCCATTACTTCTTCCCCACCCATATTCTGTTCAAGGTAAAACCATCCAGTCTTGGTACTTAGGGCAGCCTAATGTACGGAGGACCCTGGCCCTGTGATCCCATTTAATTAGACCAGGTCTGAACAACCAGGGTTGAGAACCAATGTTATAATATTTGGTACCTTGTTTGGTCCTTGAGGTGGTTGATATTAATCAACTCTCAGAAGAGCTCCACGAGCCCTCCCCAAAACTCCAAACTGGGTCAACCAATTTTCTCATCCAGGATTTTGGGTGAGAAAACACATGACTGTTGCTCGTAAGAAGTTGTTAGGCACGGAATTTCAAGGTCATGAGTAAGAGATGGCCCCACTGTAACCCAAAGCCACACTCAAGAAAGTAAGAGCCTTACAGAAGCAGCTAGTGTGCAGAATAGAGTGGGCCCGTGCACAGAGCCACAAAGCCCCAGAAGAAACACAGTGGGGACCTGGATATACTCCCCACAGAAGGGTTTTGTGAGTCTCTTGATCTTTATAATTCTCCCTTTGCTTGGGTTGGATTTCTGTTTCTTAAAGCTAAAGATTCTCTCTTTCTCTCTTGTACAGACACACACACACACACACACACACACACACGAATGATTAGAGAAACAAGTCAAACATTTGCCAAATGTAAAAAGCATCAAATATGCAGGCACTGAAATTAGAGACATGCACATGCATGCCCGGGCAGAGGAAAAGTGGGATGAGGGGTGAACTCGAACAGAAACCTTCAAAGTGTGGCTGTAGTAGTCCACCAAAGGGGTGCCAATGCAAAGTACCAGAAATCTTTTGGCTTTTCTAAAGAGTATTTATTTGGAGTAAAAGCTTACAGTCCCACGGCTGTGGAAAGTCCAACTCAAGGTACCATGAGAGGTACTTTCTCCCTAAAGTCAGCTGCCACGTGTTGAAGCAAGATGGCAGGTGGTCTCTGCCGGGTCTCAGCCTTCCCCTCTGGGCTTCCCCTTCCTCTTGAGACTCAGTGGACCCAGCTTCTTCCCAATCTCAGCTGCAGGCAGGCATAGGGCTTGCCTCTCAGGGCTTCCTGTATCAGTCTCGGCTCTCTTCCCAAGGTCAGCTGTAAGCTATCAGACAAATGGTCCATCTCTCCCCGAGGTTTTAGCTGTTTGAGCCTCCTCCTATCTGTCACATGGCAGGATCAAAAATGGCAAGGTTCTCTCCTCTGTGTATCTTCTTGAGTGAGTGTCTATTTATATCAGCAAGGGGGTGGAGACTCAACCTGAGTCACGCCCCCTGATGTAGTCAAATCAAAAAGCTCTAATCTTAACAGGTAATTTAATTAAAGGTCCCTCAACTGAATTTAATACAAAAGTATCACATCTAGAAGAATAGATCAATTTACAAACATAATCTTTCTCTTTTTGAGATTCATAAAATATTCTCAAACTGCCACAGTGGTCTAGAGATCATTGGGAGGACTGAGACCCTTTCAAGGGGGTCTCCATAAGGTCAAAATTATTTTCCTAATAATACTAAGCTGTTATTTGCCTCCTCACTCTCATTGTCTTATGAGTATACAGTGATGTTTTCCAGAGACAACACTTGTGTGATATAGCAACAATTCAATGGAAAAGCAGATATGGGAACCCGGTTGTCTTCTATTAAACCACACATTAAATAGATTTATAAAAATTGGAAAACAATGCTACTCTTCTCACCAATTATTTTGAGTCTGGAAAATATAGTTATTTTTCATAAAAATAATTATATTAACATGTGAAAAATTTATTAAATATTAAATTTCTCAATTTTAATTGCTAATATAATAAACATCCATAGATAACTCCAAAACTCTTTGGAGTCCTCAATAATTTTTAAGAGTGTAAATGTTCTGAGCACAAGATAGTGAGATTAATCAGGAAAGAGTTCTTGGGGTGGAGAACTGGTTTAGAGTTGCTCTGAGGTTTTATTTTATGCTCCTAGTCCCTGACTTCCACATAAGGTACAAGCAGGGATGTGATTATAGTTGTTCTCAACCCTGACATCGAAATCAACCCAGGAAACTCCAAACAAATATAAATTCCCAGGCCTCTGCTCACTCCCCCACTCCCCCTCCCTTATATTTGTTTCATTATGTTTGAGAGTTTATTCAGGAATCTGTATTTTTAAGAAGTGCCTCTCGCTCTCTTTGCACAACAAGCAAAGAGGAGCAAAAAAAAAAAAAGAAAAAGAAGCCATTTAATTACAAAGAGATGGGCTACAGAAGATTAAAAACAAATGAAGGTGCCTTCCCAGCCGGGATGCTGGCGGTTTTCTGTGAGCTGCATGGATGAACCGGGGCCTGAGGGCTGGTTGCTAGAGCCAGTGAGAATAGCAGGCACAGAGGTAGTCTGAGCTCACCTGGCTGCCTTTGCCATGGCTTGTCATTCAGCGCTGTGAGCTGATGGTGTGGATGCATTCACAGGCTCTCAAGGGCACATCCTGACACCCAGGAAACACATCAGAGTTGCTAATTGGAAATGATGAGCTACTGTAAGCATGAGTCAGTCCTTGTGTCTTATTTCCAGAGCTTCAGTGCTTCAAAAAATGGTCTCAGGACTGAAAGTGTCTTCTGAGGCATAGGCAAGCTCTATTGCAGAGGTAGGCGGGAATTTGTCATCTGTACAGCAAGACAGCAGAAGATTTCCCCAGGATGGTGTTAAAGTTATTTTTTTAAAAGTAAGGAGACTCCCCTGCAATACCATATAGACATACATTGAATTCTTCTGAGATTTTGAATAGTGCTGTGTTTATTTTCCTTTTATATACAAGAAAGGTACAGGGAGGGTTGGTATGGAATTTTCTTTTCATTTCTTCTCACTATGTAGTAATTTATTGATATGGATTGTGGGTTTATTTATGATTCGCCAGAATGTTTTTCCTTCCATTGTTTTCTTCTGGAAACAGACTTTGCCTTTTTGGACACAGGGATACTATATGGTATAGGCCTGTCCATTCATAAAGTCCTGTTCTTGGGAAGAGGACCTTCATGTTGCCCAATTCTAGTAACTCCAAATAGCACCATTGCCATAGACTTCATTTTTTAAATAACATTTTTTTATCCCCCACCCCCCCACCCCCAGGTGGCTCCCTTGTCTGTCTGCTCATCTTCTTTTTTATTTATTTATTTATTTATTTATTTATTTATTTATTTATTTATTTATTTATTCATTTATCCCTCCCATGCTGCTTGTGCTCGCTAGGTCAGCTAACCACGCCGTGCGGGCGGGCTTGCCTTCACCAGGAGGCCCCGGGAACCGAACCCAGGGCCTCCCATATGGTAAACGGGAGCCCTACTGATTGAGCCACAGCCGCTTCCCTCTGCTCATCTTCTTTAGGAGGCACTGGGAACTGAACCCAGGGCCTCACATGTGGGAGGCAGGTGCCCAATTGCTTGAGCCACTTCTGTTCCCGTATAGACTTCAATTTGAATGCATTGCCTGATGTTGTATGACAGGACAGCTTTGCCCTGGAAACTGAGTTGTCCCAGGCATGAAATACATGAGGATCAATCAGACTCTGTTCTTAGAATTAACCTATGAAAGTTGGGAGAGAAAAACTCTCTTTCCACTTGGGTTGCTAGAAAGGGACACTGGGGAATGGGGCTTTGATGGAAACCATTGTAAGAGAGAATGACACCAACATACCAAACACAGCAGGAAATAGAAAGTAAAGATTGTGTGAGAGAAAGCTCTGATGATGTGGTTTGAGCCCCTGGATCCAGCTGAGCCTGAAGTCAACACATTTCTGAACTTTCCAATTCCATGTTTGAATACATTTTCCTATTTTGCTCCTATAAGTGCAAGTTGGAGTACTGACTAATAATTTGTCCTCATAGGTAATTATATATATGCAACTTGGATGGGATGTGGAAATCTAGGGAAAAAGAAATCTCGGCATTCATACACACTAACTATACCAAATTCTTTCTAAGAAGCATCTTACTTTAAGCAGAACCGTTCATTTTGATCTTGGTTGCAGAGAAGAGGTTTAATGCCGATGTAATATTGATCATAGACAGAGAAATAAAAAGTGTTGTCACTATTTAAAATATGATGTCAATTAATAATAAAAACAAGGATATTTGTAAAACATTTTAAACATTTATGTTTGAAAAATTTCCATTTCAAAATCTAGTTCACATTTTATATGTATGATCACATATAAATATATATTATTTTACAAAGATACCATACCCTGATAAAATTATTCTGTAACTTGCTGATTTCATTTAATTTATTTCACTGTTTTCATTTCATTTCATTATTGATGTGTTAAGAACTATTTCATGCATTTTGTTATCATTTTTATTTCCTCTTTGAGTTATACGTTGTTATATTTTGTCCACCATTCTTAGCCAGTTTAGCTAATTTATGAAACATATTAACAAAATTTCCCCTTTCTATTTTGTAAATATTTTCTCCCAAACTTTCACTTGCCCCTATGTATGTATGTATGTATGTATGTATGTATGTATGTATGTATGTATGTATCTATCTATCTATAATCTATCTATCTAGTTTGTCATAATTTTCCATTGATTTTTCTAATAAGCACATAATATAGCACAAAGAAAAGCAATTGAATGATACATTGGGGTGCATTCACCATTTTTGATGGGCTAGACCAGTGCTGTCCAATAGAACTTTCTGGGATGATGTAAATGTTTTAAATGCGTAATGTTATTATATTATGTATATTATGTATGTAATGTAATGTATAGTTAGCCACATGTGGCTATTGACTTAGTGTGACTGAGAAACTAAATATTTAATTTAATTAATTTAAATTTTTGTTTAAATAGCCACACATGGCTAGTAGCCACTGTATTTTTCACCTTCTGGTTTATCACTTGGAAAACAGTTTCATGTTAAGCCTGAGAGGAAGGTGATTAGAGAGAAGAACAAAGTCAAATGGCAGGTTTGCTTGTCTGGAACTGGAGTGAGAATAAGGGGATGATGGTCTCCCAGGGCCAGATTTCTCCGTGACTATGGGATTTGGTAAATCGCTTCATGCCTGCTGGCCTCATCTTGAAACAGGATTAACCCTTAATGTACAGGGCTGGAGCAAGCGTTTGTTGTCATGGCTCAGCTGTTCAATAACAGGGTCACTCTTTTGCTTTTCTATTATTTAATATTCTACTTCCCCTGGATTTGGAGGAACTGGTAAGAAGCATTTGTCTTTTCCAGAACTTTCTCTCTAATGCTCTAATGCTAACAGACCCTTTATAGGTTCTCTGCTGGGGAATATTCTGGGCTGACTCTGGGTGGTAACTGTCAAAGTACACCTGGTCCCTTCTGACTTTGGAATGTGTGACTTAGCCATTAGAAGTCTTGATTTTAACATATAATCATATGAGAGTCTTAGAATAACCATTTGAGGTAATCAGGAAGCGATTATGATATGGATTTTGTTATTCCTGTTATACAGGTGAGCAAACAAAGAACTGGGCCTGGCAATTGGTCCCTCTGACTCAAGACTCACTTTCTACCATATAACATGGTCACTACCTGCACAAATGTGTTCTTGTGTGAGTGTGTGTGTAGGTGTTTGGATTTGGGGATGATTTGGGGAAATGATAAATAGTGGAGGAGGGCTGCATATAGAGCTATGAAATGAGAGATCACAAATATAATAATGAAATTGGAATTATGACATGAAAATGCCTCATCAATTCAGCTCAGATCAGTGTAATAACTGGATGCTTCTGTGAACTATTCAAGACCATTTCATTATTATTAGACAAAATTATTCCATCATATTCTAAATGTCTACACTAGTTGTCGCTTTTGAGGTCTCATTTTCCTGCTCACACTGGGTTGTGAGATAGATAATTACATACTTCTGAAAAGGATCAGTATGTCAATGTGTCCATTCAGCAAACAAAGTAGCTCAAAGCAGGAATGAAAGTGAGTTTTCATTTTAAGTGTCAACTGATTGGTAGTGGCTCTTTGGAGAACTGGACTGTCTTGAGATGGACCTGAAGGGGCTTTGGGATTTAGTAGGAAAGTATGCCATGATTGGTTAGTGGTGTCTGCCATGAAACCTAGATTATAAAGTCTATTAGGGCAGGGAATGGTTTATGTCTATTATATTTATTGCTGTGTGCCAGTACCTCGTACAGTGCCCAGCACACAGGACATAAATATTTTGTTAAACCAATGAGCACTGGAGGAGAGGAAGTGGTGATGTGAAAGTCAAGCGTTTACCATTTTCTATAAGGAGATCAGAGCAGAATGAGATATCCTAGGAAGCCCTACAGAATAGTCTCAGTTAGGCACTGGGTCTGCTTCTGGTCTTTGGCAACTTGCTTCTACATCCTCATCTTGTCCTTCCAAGCCAAAGAGAGAAACGGCAGCTGGAGGTGGTATCGCAAAGTGCCTGGACTGCTAGGACTCTCAACAAGGCTTTGAATATCGAGGCTGCAGTTGTTTAGTCCCTGCCCACCGGGAGGCTCCTTGGTTCCCAGTTCTCTCTTTGCTTTTGCGATTCCTCTGCCTCTCTGGGTCTTTAAAGTCACACCCTCTATTAGTTTCTTAGCACTGCTATAACAAAGTATCACAAACTGGGTGGCTTAAGATAACTGAAATATAGTGTCTCATAGTTCCAGAGGCTAGAAGTCTGCAGGGATGTGCTTCCACCGAAGTCTGTAGGGTTCTGGCGTGGCTTGCGGGCAATCTGTGGCATTCTGCGGCATAACTGTGTCTGCCTCCATCACATGGCTGTCTTCTCTCTCTCTCTCCTACTACTTGTATCCAAAGTTACCTCTTCTTATAAGGATATCAGTCAAACTGTATTTGGGCTCACCCTAAACCAGTTTGTCCTCAACAGGTAACTTCTTCAAAGATCCTATTTCCAAATAGTATCACATTTACAAGACCAGGAGTTAGGACTTGAACATGTCTTTTTGGGGGGCACAATTCAGTCTATTTATTTATTTATTTATTTATTTATTTATTTATTTATTTATTTATTTATTTACTTTTATCCATCACCCCTCCCCACCCTGTTTTTGCTGTTTTTGTGTCCATTCACTGGGCAATTCTCTGTGTCTGTTTCCTGCCTTCTTTTCTCATCCTTCTCCTCCTGTCTTCATCAGGATTCGATCCTAGGAACCTCTAATGTGGGAGAGAGGTGTCCTACTGCCTGCACCACCTTAGTTCCTCACAATTCAGTCTAAAACACACTCCCTCCATGCCATGAAACCTAGATTATAAAGTCTATTAGGGCAGGGAATGGTTTATGTCTATTATATTTATTGCTGTGTGCCAGGACCTCGTACAGTGCCCAGCACACAGGACATAAATATTTTGTTAAACCAATGAGCACTGGAGGAGAGGAAGTGGTGATGTGAAAGGAAGCACATCCATGCCCTGCACTAACCCACAGGTGGGCCTGACCACACTGCTGGAAATCATAATAGCTCTTTTTAAAAGAATGCTTATTTGCGTTCTAGGCACTGTCCTGGGCACTTAATGTGTTATAACTCATTTAATCCTCACAAGAGCTTTATGGGGTGAATACTTATTTGCTGCTGAGGAAATTGAAGCACGTAGAGGTCTCCATTCTTATGGTCACATAGTGAGTAAGTGGCAGAGCAGAGATTCAAATTTGGGACTGCCTGACTTCAAAGCCCATATGCATGACAAATATCTTATTCTGCTTATGGGCTCAGACTGGCCTGCTTGGTCTGCACCCATGGGTAGACTCTGACCTTTGTGGAAGTTGTAGGTGCCCCCTCAAACCACGCTAGAGTCCCCTTGGTGCTGGTAAGTGGTGTATTTACTCAGAGCTGACGCTTGGCCTACTGTCTACATGCAGAAGCAAGCCAGGCAGTTCACAGCCTCTACCCAAGCCCTGGATTCCATGCCTGTCCTGGAAATGCATTGGCCCAAACCACAGACCTTTTTCTGGCTCCCCAGCCCTCTAAACAGAAGTTGAAGGTACTCCCTCATAGCAGTGTTTACAGCATGTCCAGGGCACTCTGAAGTCATCATTTTGATTTTTAGCAACTCTAATTAAATTTCTGGTTAATTATTGCCAGTGTTCTCATTCAAGAAGCCCATCAAGGGATTTTTGTACAATTGCCTTTGGAAATACATTCCGGTTCTTACCAAGCTTAACTGGTAGCAAGTTCTTCCTTATATCCAATCTAGATTTCTCTGGGTTCATTTTGGCCCAATTTCTTCTCATGCCACTTTGCTAAGAACAGGAAAACTGCTGATCTTCATCCCCTTTCATCCTTCTTAGAGTGGAAGATCTTAGCTTTCTCTCCTTTACTGAATTTATAAAATAATAGTAATTCTTGTTTGGTTGATCTCATCTAGAGTTATGTAGTATTTTTTTTTTTTTTTTTTTTAAGATTTGTTTATTTATTTATTTCTCCCTCTTCCCCCTTGTTGTTCGGCACTCGCTGTCTGCCCTCCGCATGTTCCTCCATGTCTGCCCTTCCTTTCCTCAGGAGGACCAGGAACCGATCCTGGGATCTCCCGGAGTGGAAAGAGGTGCTGAATCTCTTGCGCCACCTCAGCTCCCTGGTGGCTGTATCTCCTATTGTCTCTCTTCTGTCTCTTTTTGTTGCATCATCTTGCTGTGCCAGTTCTCCGCGTGGGCCAGCACTCCATACGGGTGGGCCAGCCTGCTCTTCACCAAGAAGCCCCGGGAATCGAACCCTGGACCTCCCATATGGTAGACGGGAGCCCAATCACTCGAGCCACATCCGCTTCCCTAGAGTTATGTAGTATTAGTTTTCTATAGCTGCTATAGCAAATTACCATAACTTTAGTGACTCAAAATAATACAAATTTATTCTCTTACTGTTCTGGAGGTCAGAAGTCTAAAATCAGTGTCATTGGGCTAAAGTCAAGGTGGTTCATTCTGGAGCCTCTGAGAAGAGAATCTGTTTCTTTGACTTTTTCACTAGTGAGTGGCTGCTTGTATTCCTTGGCCTGTGGCCACTTTTTCATCTTCAAAGTACATCACTCTAATCTCTGCTTCCATTATTACATCATCTTTTTCTCTAACTCTAACTCTTCCTGTGTCCTTTTATAAAGACCCTCAGAAGGGTCCTTAACTTAATCACATCAGCAATGTCCCTTTTGCCATATAAGGTAGTAAACACAGGTCCTGGGGAGTAGAACATAAACAATTTAGGGATCCATTATTCAGCCGACAACAAGTTAACATGCCCAGACTAGAAGGTCTCATTTTTGGCAAAATATCTTCTATTATGCCAAGGTTATCAGTCTTCACTAATTATATTACTCTTCAAAAAATGATGTTCCTTGCAAATAATGGATAGTTAGTATAGAAAGTTTAGAAAATAGAGATAATTAAGAAGACAAAACAAATATAAATTTAATAACACTGTTCATAGACTACTTAAGTTTTTGTAGAAGGTCATTCACTCATGTGAAGGAAACTCTCTATAAGCAACTAATGCCCCATGGAAGTTTTTAGAAGTTGTATTTTCCTAAATGGCATCCCGATCCTTAGCTATTGTAAAGACCATCTCATCTCAACACTTTGTGTTAAAATGAGGAAAGAAAAGATCAGAAATAGTAAATGAACTGCTCAAGATCTCAATCAGTAAGTGAAAAACTAGATTATAAATTAGATGCCCTAGTTCCCAATTCAGTGTTTCTTCTCTTCACCCCTGCTGATTTTTCCTCAAGGGGTTATTATTCATTGTTCGTTCATTCATTCATTCATTCATTCATTCATTTATTCAGTAGACAATGTTAAGTGCTTCCTCTGAGCATATCGTTGTGTTCAGTTTTGGAGACTGGGTGAATATCATAGTTTCTGCCTTCAAATAGATTGGAGTCTGGTAGGAAGACAGACATGTAGGCAAAATTTAGACTGTGGTGTGATAAATGCAACAATGGGTGTGTGTATAAAGTATAGAGACAGCTCCAAAGAGGGAACCATTACTTTTCTATTGTGAGTCAGAGAAGGCTTCCACATGGATAAAACATCTGAACTGGTTTTTGCTGGGTACAGAAGGCATTAACAGCAGTGGGATTAGTGTATATAAAAATTAGTGTATGTAAAAACATGCTTAAATTGTACAGAGTTTCTATGTGGGGTGATGGAAGTTTTGGTAATGTTTAGTGGTAGTGGTAGCACCATGTTATTAACATAATTAACAGCACTGAATTATGTGTTTGAATGTGGTTAAAAGAGAAAATTTTAGGTTGTATAGATGTTACAAAAATGAAAATAAAAAAATATATAGGATTGTATGGCACAAAACAGGGAACCCTAATGTAAGCCATGGACAATTATAATAATATTCTTTCATCAACTGTAACTCCACTAATACAAAATGCTAATAATAAAGGCGGTGTATGGGCTCTGTATATTCTGCATGATTTTTCTGTAAACGTCCAACCTCTCGAATGAAAAATAAATTTAAAAAGCATAGACAAATGAAAATAGCATGATCTAAGGGAAGGCTATGTGAGGTTTGGTATTTCTGGAATACATCTGGAGGGTGGGAGATGAGGTTGTGGGAGAGTGTAGGAGACTGAGGTACCTAGAGTTTTTTGTTTAACCACTGTGTGATCCCATTTCCTATCTTCTGGCTCTTGGAGAATCTTTCTCCAGTTCCTTGAGGCCTTTGTGGAACTGTCATTAATGGTGTCATCTAATTCCACTACAGTGGTTAGTTTGGAGAGAGGCATGTAGCAGGGAACAGGGCCAACTGAAGTCTTCTCAGAGATTGCTACATATTCTGGATGAGACACTTTTATTCTCTCTGCAGCAGATAAACTGGGAAAAGGTGGGTGTGTAGCCCCTGGCTGTCCCCCTGCCACCGTGCAGGATGGAGACAAGAAGAGCTACAAGATGGAGGGAGATGAGTTCTGGCAATGTCACTGTGGCCCCTGGATCCAGCCATGCCTGAAAATTCATGTTTGGACTTCCCAGTTATAGAAGACAAAATCTTCTTTTTTACTTAAAAAAAGTGAGCTTTGGCTTTCCATCAATTGCAGGCCAATATAGGAAAGGAACTTTGATTTTACCCCATAGGTGAGGGACAGTTATTGATGGGTTTTAAGTGGGGATTTGAGGGGTCTGGTACCTAATGCCTTGTATTTTCTTAGTGAATAAGAAGGTGGGAACATGCTGAGGGTGAAGGGTCAAGGCTGTAGAGGATGTTAAAGGCTTTGGAGCAGTAACCAGGATACAGGACCGGAGTTGCCCAGTGATTGAGAATCATTATTGAATAGCCAAGGGGATTAAAGCAAGGGGTAGGTTTCTTGTTATGAAAGTGTTAAAATCCTTTTATTTCAATTGGGTTTTGGGGTGAAAATTATAAATCTACTCTTAATTTAATAAAATGTTGCATTTTATAAAACATTTTCACTTTCAAGGCATTTTCACTTTCTATTATATTACCTTATGCTAGCAAAATGTAGTGCTAAAAACTTGGACTTTTTAGCCAGGTGAACCTGGATTCAATGCTGTTTCTGTTACTTACTTGCTGTGTGAGGTAGGTAAAGTTACTTAGTCTCTCTGAGCCTCAGTTTCTTAATCTTTAAAATAGAATTAATAATAATACATATCTAGATTGATAAAGATGCTTTTGGCTGTAAATAACTGAAAAATGCAGATCAAATTATTAAAAACAATAAAGTCCAGGAGTAATGGAAGCTTCAGGCACAGCTTGATCTAGCATCTTAAACCCCCAGTTTTCTTACTCTTTATTTCTAGGCTCTACTTCTTCAGTGTTGGCTCTCATCTTGGAAGTATATGCTTTCTTGGATACAAGATGTCTGCCAGCACATAATGGAGTCACTTGATTCCATGTTCAAGCCCAGCTGGGGAGAAGACTATATCTCAGCATTCCCAACAAATTCCCAAGGTTCCTTCCACCTCTACTGTTCTACTGCTGGTCCACACCTGGACTGTGGTGAGGGGCAGAGCGACTATACTATGCTGATTGATCAAGCCCTAGAGCTAGGGCTGAGGTTAATGTCACAAAACTGCACGGGGGAGGATGTCAAAGAGGGTGGATTCTCATGGGAAATTCAGAGTATCATCAGGAGAGAGAGAGAGAGAGAGAGAGAGAGAGAGAGAGAGAGAGAGAGAGAGAATGCTAGGCAGCAAATATCAGGTATATAGTCAACCCCTTCTTATAGTTGTCCTCCGGATTAAATGAGGCAACAAAAATAAAGCATTTAGCTCAGTGCTTAGCACATAGGAAATGCCCAGTTAATATTACCTTACTATTTTATCTTCCAAATATGTATTTTATTCCATAAATGATGTGTATACAATGTAGAAAATGTGTAGAAGTAAAGCAAGCACCCTTTACTGCGGGAAGGAGAAGGCCTTGCAGTGGCCTTTTTGCTTATAGGAAACGGAGGCCCTTCCTGAGACAAGGACTGGCCCAAGTTCTCATGTGAGGACCAGACCCCAGGCCTGTAGCCCCAGCCCAGCTGCGCTTCCCCTTTGGTTGTCCTGCTTTCATTATCTGTCCCATCTTTCTCAGGTGCCTCTGTAGCGCTGGACTCGGCAGTCAGCCTGACAGTGATTTATGGCCCTGGGAGTCCCCAGGAAGGTAACTTAGAGCCACTGTGAACAAGCAGGTTAAGGGGAGCAGCTCCATCTGGAAGCCTGCGAAGCCTCCATCCAAGGAAGTGCTGTCTGCCACGCCGTGCCCGTGGGCACCCTCTTCGCTGTCATCGTCTGCCTCAAACCTGTCATAAAGCGGGAAGCTGCCAATTAGGGAGGCCACTTCCAGCTGTGCTGCTCTAGGCCCATGCTATAGTGATTCCCTCCCACTTCCCCCAAATGTTACATTAGGGAGGGAGGGGTCGCCTTTGTAAGATTGCTCCCTGATGGCAGCAGGACACGAGAGAGCCAAAGTTCTGTCAGAAAGCAGAAGTCAGTTATTGCTGACAACAATAACAGTGTTTGAACATGACCTATTTTATTGCTCAGCACTTGGTCCGAGGTGATAAATTCTTTGTGAGAGACTGACAGGTCTTGTAAGCATCCAAAGGGAAAGGTAGCAGTAGGGCTGTGGGAGGCACACCCTTGGAGGGATGAGGGGATGGAGAAAGAGAGAGTGCAAAAGAGACAGAGAGAAGAGTGGACATGGGCATGCTCATTTATGACCAGTAATAATTGCTCCCTTTTATTAAGTGACAGGCACTGGGATATGTGTTCTACATGTACTTTATCCAACCTTCACCACAAAATAAATGTGATTATTCCTGGGGAGTGGATGTAGCTCAGTGGTTGAGCAGGTGCTTCCTGTGTACAAGGTCCTGGGTTCAATCTCTGGTACCTCCAAAAAAAAAAAAAAAAAGTATGATTATTCTTGTTCCAGCAGTTATAAAAGCAGGGCCCAGAGAGGCCGCAAAGCCCAATTCAAGCTCCATTGTGTCTGATTTCAGGGCCCAAGCTCTTTCCATGTTATGCTGTTTATCATATTCAGCTGGTATCTTCTGGGTTTCTTTCTACTACTAATATCATTTTACATATCTACTAACTAGTCATGAGTCTAAATTTTCATTTGGATTAGCTTTGAGAAATGGAGGATTTAGGAAACAGGAGTTGAGAGATGTTGAGTGGAAGGATGTGTGTATGTGCTTGCCTATGTGTGGATCTTAATTGGGTCTGTTGTGGTTTCAGCCTATATCTGTAGTAATATTTTATTAATTGTGGTCCTACATCTCCACTGGCAGCTTAGTGTAATCCTGAGGCAACAGGCTAGAAAGTGACGAATGAGAATAATTTCTTGATCGATGGGTTGTTCTTTCTGGATTTAAAAGGGCTTTGTTAAAATGATGGGGCCTCATTTTCACACCACACCTTCAATGTCTAGATATAAAAAGTTCCAGATACTTGGAGGATGTCCTGTAGAGCCAGGCTTTCTTTTCTGTTCCAGGGGGTCTAGCTGCAAGCAAGCTGCAGGCCTGAGTAGCTCATGAAATCCACTAATACCAGATGTGGTTCTGGACAGGTGTCCTGACATGCCTCCACCCTCACCCCTTCTTTTTTGCTCTCATCCTTTATTTGCACCTGTCTCCATCTCTAATAATGCAACATTTGGTAATTTAGTCCCGGCATGTACCTAGCGTTATGTTTCTCTCTCCTCTTTGCCAGCAGCTAAGCTCAGCCTTGGGCTGGCTTCGGGAAGTGGCGGCTCACATTTGGGACCCATCCAGACTTTCTGCCTTTAAAATCTTTCTTCCTGCATCAGCCATCATGCCCAAATTTTCATCATCAGTCATTTATTTCTTTTAACTCGGTAGAACTTTAATTTTTGGAGAACCTTATGAAATTCAAATAATCTTGAGAGGGCTAATATGTAAGAGTTTATCAGCCATCACTCTTGAGAACTCCTAAGCACACTGCCTCTGGGGAGTGGGATATAGACATAGGTGTCTGGAACTGAGAAAAGGCACAGGCATGCATGGGGAGGGGGGTAAGAAGAAGACACACAAGGCAAATATCTATTTCTCAGTTTTGTATAGATGTGGCCTTTTTCCTGCCGAAAGTTAGTGGGAAGTTCCAGGGAGGCCTAAGGATCCTGCGATCAGACATAGAGGGAATATATGACAAAATGGTCTTTTTATCAGGAAGGGCAATGCTTCTCCATAAAGGCTCACAGTGTCGTATCCCTGTCAGAATAGCATTTGGAAAATGCCACCCGATGGCATCCTATACAGACCCTCTCTCCCGCTGCATAGAATCCAGAGCAGGGCACCCATAGAGGCTGGGCTGGCTGTCAACCTGGTGGAACAGGCAGAAAATGGTCTCTTTTGCAGGATTGTGAGGACTAAATGAAGCAAAGGATGAGACATGCTGCTCTAAAGAGTGTGTTATGATCTCACCAGCCAGGAAATCCTTGCCCTTGTCTTGTAGTTTTTGGCATCTCTGAAATTCCTACCACATTGGCTGCCACATACTCAGAACTCAGTAAAGGTTTATGAATAAAGGTTTATGAATGCTTGGAGCAAATAGGCTGGGAGTACAATTAAAGAGTTGAGTGTTACTTAGCATTCTGGGGTCATGGTTTGAGGGTAGCATCTATTCTTTCTAGGCAATTATGGCTCAAAATATTCTTCTTGTAAAATATTTTGTCTGGCAAGATTCTTCAACATGAATGTGGTTATTAGGGTTTTCCATCTATCTTTTCTTTCTGTCCATATATCCATCTATCCATCCACCCATCTTTCCAATGTTTTTTGTGTACTTACTCTTTGCCATGTGACTTTTGGAGGCTACATCTAGATTTTTTTCCTCTGAATACACAGCTTCTTCCCAGCCAAGTAAAATGTTTTGTTTTGCTGCTGGGTTGGGCAGTATGTATGTAGGATCCTTCCTTCCTTCCTTCCTTCCTTCCTTCCTTCCTTCCTTCCTTCC
>JAKSZT010007815.1:11904338-11946074 GCA_026826555.1 Tolypeutes matacus | reverse complement strand
TCCTTCCTTCCTTCCTTCCTTCCTTCCTTCCTTCCTTCCTTCCTTCCTTCCTTCCTTCCTTCCTTCCTTCCTTCCATCCATCCATCCATCCAACCATCCTCCCAACCAACACATACTGCTTGTGCACCTATTATATGCTAGTTCCTGTGCCAGGTGCTGGGGATACAATGGTGAGAAAAACTAGACATGTCCTGGTCTTAAGGTATCTTGTAGTCTGGTGGGAGGTGACAGAAGAGAATTGAATCACTCACCTTGAGGTTATCATTTTGAAAAGTACCATAAAGTAGTTTCCTGGGGTTATGGGAAAGGACCCTGGGAGAACTGACTTAGTCCAGGAGGTTGGGGGAGGTTTTAAGAGAAAGGAAATAGATGAGGGGAGATAGAAGAAAGAGAAGGCGCTAAGAGGAGTATGTTCCAGGCAGAAAGAATAACATGTGCCAAGGTGGGATATGTCATGATGTTTTGAGTAACTGGGAGATGCCCATGTGGCTGGAGTGATAAAGACTAGGGAGCATGGGGGTGAATCTGTAGAGCTAAACAGAAGTGTAAATGAACACCTGTCAGGTTTGCAACCATCCCCCATGTTTGGCCATCTTTCTTACCTTTGGGGGATTTCCCACACCAGGAACTCCACCTCCCCCAAGTTAGAAACTAGAACTCTTTTTCTGACCTCTCTTGCAACTGGGACTTGATAATGTTCTATGTGCTAGCAATCAGAAGCTTCCCATCTTCATGTGGCTTCTTTTGAGAAGAAAGCAAGGTGAGTTAGCAGGTGCCATGCAGAGTCCACCCTCTGGCAAGGGGGATGCAGAGGCATCCTCTTTTCAGAAGCAGCAGCAGTGGAGGATCTGTGTCCAGTGCTCAACAAAAGGAGGGGGAACTGGGGGCTTTATTCTGAGGGAAGAGGTCAGGGAGTTCTTTATAAGAGTCCATGGTGAGGTTGGTTGTTATTCTCAGCTGTGGAGCCTCTGACTCTTTGTCTCTCTGGGAGGTCCTTTGAATTACCGAGTATCCATGAATGCATTTATATTTTGCCTCATTCACTTACAGAGGGCTCTGTCATGAGCAATAAAGATTCCCAACTGCCACCAGGAGCAAGACCCTGGAAGGCCTTGCAAGCCATGGTGAGGGCTTTGATGTTTATCCTAAGAAGAAGATATTGAAGTATTTTACTTGGGGATTGGGGGAGATTAACATGTTCAAATCCATACAAATGCATTGTTGTAACTCTAATATGTCCTAGACTGGCAAAATATCCTATAGGCATCGTCTGTAAAGAGTAGCCCACAGTTTCTGTACCTCGTTGGCCGGTTGTGGTTGATGGGGTGCTTGTTCTGATAGAAAAGAAGCACAGATGCAGTGTTAAGGGGAAAGAGTCAGAGACAGATGAGGTGCTGGGGTTAGATCAGTGCTTCCCAGTGTTTGTAACATGACATGCCCAGCAATGATTATATTCCTCCAGCCTATTGGGGAAATGAGGACGATGGTTCACAGCTTGAAGCAATGGGCCTGGGGTCTCCTGCTCCTCCAAGCCCCTACCAATCACTGCTGAGGGGATCAGCATCTGCAGCACACACAAGGTGTGTCCTGACATGGGAGTTGGGGAGATCTGGGTTAGAGGGCAGGGGTGGATTTTAACCCTTTGGCTGCTGCTCCCTTGTTGATACTGCTTCTCTCTTACATACCTTCACATTCTCATTCCATCTCTCCCTGGTCACCTTGTTTCCGCCCTGTGTTCTGTCCTAAACACAATGTGCTGCTTCCAATTCGTTAAGTCTCTGATGTCTGATGTGCTGTCTTTGAAGTGGTCCAGGCTGGACCCAGCCTTTCATCAGTGTTCAGATTGTAGAAGCTGGATCATGTCTCTGCTGTCTCTTTGCCACCCCTGTGTTCTGCAAGTTCTATTGGTGAGGAAATCCTCATTAATGAAAGAAAACAGCTCAGTCATATTTCAGTTAAACTCAGTGAGAAAAAAAGACTTTGAATTCTACTTAGAGGGAAAGGGCATCTGCATCTGGAAAGGCATTGGAGGCACAGGGAAACAGTTGGTTTGAATAAGGTCACAGATTAATTAGAACCGGGCTTAATTAAAGCTGTGTGAGCATCTGGACAACTCTGCCAACAAAAGGGATCATCTGGGTATCTTTGAACAGTCCCTTTCTCTGCTGGGCACTCATCCTCTGGTTTGGGCCTTGGTTCCAGCTGCTGTGAGCGACTCCTGTGCTGGAAGCTTTTCCAGGTCATCCACGCAGTCTTCCCTATGCCTGGTTAGTTTGGCTAGAGTGCTGTTCTAATGAAGTCAGGGTCCTGGGCTGGAGCCCCACGTGGGCCTTTGTTTTAGTCTGTTCTGCTTGCCTGACTCTATATGTTTTTATATGGGGAAAAAACACACTGCTTGGGCAAAGAGTGGGTGGGGGTGGGCTGTGAGTACTCTGGTCCCAACCACCTATCTCCTTCATTCCACTTGAGACAGGCATGGCTTTCTTTGATACACAGAAGGGCTCAGCTCATGTGTCCCAGTAGAGAACTGGGTGCTAGAACCTCCTGAGTGAATTAGACTTAGAGGAAAGCACACACATGTCACACTTAGGAGGTGGCTGCTTTCATCGTTTTCTTCATTAAATCCTGCTCTCCATCCGGATGTTATTTAGAGAGTAGCTGATGAACTAATCCATACTAAATTGGAATGACCAACAGTGGTTTAAAGTGTTATCTATATTAGAAATGCTTATGTACTGGACATAGGCAATACATTTTTTCCTAAAACTGTCATGGAAGCGTATCTAGACTGGGATGACCAACCATTTTTATACGCACGGAACTGAAGGGGTTTCCAGCATGAGACCTTTTCTCTGCTGAGACCTGGAAAGTCCTGGGCAATCTGGGATAAATTGATCACCCTAATCTAGGATAGTTTTGAGGGGGAAGGGCCAGGTGAGGCTATTTGGAGGCTAAGCATGCAGAGCTGCCTGTGCTTACAACCAGAGCAACCACTCTTTGCTATGTTTTATATTTTGAAGTCGTAGATAAGATTTCTGTTGAGAAGCATTTGAAAAGCAGTGTTCTCAGAGAACGAGGGTCTCGAAAGAAGTCTGTAAGGAACAAGAGCAGGGAAAGATATTTGAGGGCAGAGGTTCTCTGAGGTCCCTGCCTTTCACCAAGAAGGCATTCACCCTGGTGAAAGCAGGGTTTGGCTGCAGTCATAGCAGAGAAAGGAGGGGTTACTTTGAGTGGAGAATCAAAGGGAAAGGGCTGTTTTGGATGCAGGAAAATAAGTGATGTAATAATTTGTGCTTTTACTTGTATTTTACCCTTTCGTTTCTTTGCTGAGGCAGGAATCTGGACACTAATTTCCCTTATCTCAGGAGAGTTTGTGTCAAGGTGGAAGGTAGAAGTTGCCTACAAAATGCTTTCTCTCCTAGCTATTGTTTCCATCAAGACTCATTTAATTGATACAATATGTTTAGTACAATTGTGGGCAATGGCAAGGGAGTAGGTGGAAGACTTTTGTTACCTATAGGAGATTAGAGACTGATGGTTTTTGAACATCAAAACCCTTAAGGAGACGGCAAGACTTCAGAAGGCAATGGCTGCATGGGCCCGTGAGAATTTGTATCCAAGTGATATGTTTATTTTATTTTTTTATCTCAAATGCAGCATGAAAAGATGAATTTTCCTTTCTCTGGGGGCTATTAGGACTCTTCCCAATTTTCTTTGGTACCACAAAACCCAGTCTCCCAGGTTACCCATTTTCACCCTGAACCCTAATGGCCATATAATTCTGGTCCACCCTCCCAGTTCCCTGCCTTTTCATTTTGGAAAACTTCCCTTTTATTATGTCTTGAACACTCAGTTTATGATTAGCAATGATTCTGTATCCTCAATATCTTTGAGTACTAAAAAACAAGACGTCCCCTGATGACTCCATTTACTCTGTGGATTTCTTATATGAAGTTTACATTTTTCTTAAATCAGATCCTGGAGATATTTCCCTCTGCTGTTTCCTAGCTATTCCTCTATCATTCTTATAAAAGCAACAACTCCTCCTTTCAGTTATCAAATGGTAAGATAAGAAGGCATTTTCCCTATCTACTCTTGGATTTAAACAAAACAGAGAATTAGAAACAGAAAATGCAAAGTCCATCTTTAAAACACCAGGAGATTAAAAAAAAAACAAAAAAAAAACAAACAAAAAAAAACACCAGGAGACAATTGTAACTCTGAGCCATAACATCTGAGGAAGGGATGTAAAGTTCAGTAAAAGTCACATAGTGATTCTTCCATCAGGAGAGGATGCCTATGGCTGCCAATCTCAGACCAGGCTGGCAGAAAACAGTTCTTCAAAGTCAGTAACGTACCTTTAGGGACAAAGCTTTGATTTAGTTAGGATCAAGCTCAAGTGCATCTAACAGAACATCCCAAAATAACAGTGAAGCAGTTTGGTATTGTTTATGAATTCCAAAAATAGATATTGGATTATGTTTGTGAACTAGTCTGTTCCTCTGGGCATATTAGATTGGATTGGATTCAGAGGTTTCACTTTAACTTGATTAAATAATGCTTGAGGCTTTGATTGGCCCACGTCAGTAGGACGTAGAGTCCCCGCCCCCTTGGTGGACGGGGACTCACAGAGGAAATGACATGGCAGAGGAGAAAGTTAGAGTTTTAACGCTGGAGCCCCGGGAAGTAAATACACAGAGAAGCAGATATGTGAGGAAAGAGACAGGGCTCCTTTAGACACAGCACAGGCCCCGGGAAGAGAGATGAGTCTTTAGACTGTCAGTTTATAGCTGGCCTTGTGGAGAGAGCAGAGCAGCTGAGCCCAGAGAGGAATGAGCCCTGGAAGAGAGACAAGACTTGTCCCAGTCTGTGGCTGAGATCGGAAGAAGCTGGGACCACGGAGCCTTGGGTGGAAGAGGAAGACTGAACCCTCGCAGATATCACTCATCATCTTGCGTCAACACCTGTCAAAAGACTCTGGGTGAGAAAGTACCTCTTATGGTCCCTTGAGTTGGACTTTTTAGCTTCTACCCCAAATAAATACCTTTTATAAAAACCAACCGATTTCTGGTATTTTGCATCAGCACCACTTTGGCTGACTAATACAAACAGAAGTTTTTTTATTCTCTTATATAAGAGAAAACTAGAGGTGTGAGTCCAGAGATGTTAGAGTGTCTCCACTGTTACCAAGACATTAAGTTATCTACTTTTTGGCCCCACCACCCTAGCATACGGCTTCCATCTTTATGGTATCCTCCTGGTGCAAGAGTTTACCAAAGCACCAACCATCACATTCATATTCCAGGCAGCAGTAGGGAGGATGAAAAGAGCTTTCTTCAGCTTTCTGTGTTCCTTTTATGGAGACTTTCTAGAATTCTTTCCCAACAATGCCACTAGAACCTGATTATATGGTCATACTTTGTTTTAAAGGAGTCTGGGAAAACTCATCTTTTAGCAGTTTATATTGCTGCCTCCAGTAATAGAGTGGTTCTGATATAAGAAGTAAAGAGAATGAGTGTGAGTAGCAACTAGTGAACTCCAACCTGTTCTTGTTGGGAACAGGGAAGATAGGTGAGGACTTGTTACAAGAACTTTGCTTGGCCTCATTGGTAAAGAGGATGGCAGGCAGGATTGAATGAGAAATTATATAGATAAGCCATATTGCTGGCAAGCAATCTGCTGATGAGCAGGGTGGGGGAGAAGGAATCTAATTATGAAAACTCCTGCAGCTACTGGTTACTGTTGACAGAAAAAACTAAAAACAAAAACAAAAAGAAAACAAAAGGAAACAACCTCAATCTCACTCACAATCTCATGACAAAAAGGTAATTCCTTCTAGTTTGGTACATGGTCTTGGGCAAGTTCCCTGGATATTTAAGGATCTATACAAAGACTAGAACAAAAAATGGGAGAATTGGAAAAACCAAAGTCAGATAAAGAATACCCATCAGAAAATATTGCCAGGGAGGAATAAACATGATCAAACATACCACAACATTAATGAAAAAGAGCATATTGAAATAATTGCCTCAAGAAAACAAGGAGCAAAAAGGTGAAATAATAGAAGGAGATGATGTGGAAGATGGCAGAGCTCAGGAAAGTGGTGGAGAAGAAAATCAAGTTCAACAAAGGAATGGAAGTAGCACTAAAAAGAATAGACAATGCTGAAAATATAGTAAGGGCAAGTGAAATGAAATGTAAATCAACATAGCCATTTTCAAAAGGTTAGGACAAAAATAATAGATATGGAAGACCGACACAGGAAGTCCAAAATACCTATCATTGATGTTAATGAAAAGGTAACCAAAATAAGGAAACCAAACCAATATGTGAAGATATAATTTAAGAAAACATTGCAGAAATAAAAGAAAATTTGAATCTATATATAGAAAAGTCATATCGTATCCCAGGATAAAGAGCTGGTAAGTGAAAAAAAGCAAGCATTAGACTAGTATGAATAGTAGGCTACACTTTATGTAAATAAAAGAGAATATTTGTTTTCTTAATGTATCAAATACCTCTGAAATCATCTCCAAAAATTGTCATCAGTACTCACCTCTGGGGAGAAGTATTTTTCTTGTATAACAGATACTACTAGCTACCTAGAAAACATCATTTTTTTCTCTTCTATCTAAAATTACAGAATCCTGACTTTAACTGGATATTTACCACCTCTCTTTCAGCTTAAGACAGTGGTTCTTAACCAGGGATATGTCTGCTACTCTTCCCTGGGACATTTGGCAATGTCTGCAGACATTTTTGGTTTTCACAACTGGGTATGTGTGTGTGTGGATGTGCTAATGGCATCTAGTGTAATGCTAGCAAGGATGCTACTAAACATTCTACAACAAAGAATTATCTGACCTCAAATGCCGGTACTGAGGTTTAGATACCTTGGCTTAAGTTATGGACAATGGGATGTATACAGAAATAATGCAAGGACCTTCTTGGAAGTCTCCTTTAAACAAAAGGGGCCTTATTCTTCTTTCCTCAATCCTGCTACTTGAAACGTGGATATGATATCTAAGGTTGAGCAGCTTTATTGGGACATGAGGACAAGGGTTATACCCTAAGAATGGTGGAGTACGGAGCTGGAAGTAGCCTGTATCCCTGATATATTCCTTCATTTTTTCATTTAACAATATTTATTGAATGTCTACTATGGGCCAGACACTGTTTCAGCTAATGGAAATAGAGCAGTGAACAAAACAAACAGATCCATATCTTTCTGGAACTTAAATTCTAATTTGTTCACAATAAAACAAATGGATAAGTGAAATGCATCATATGTTAAATGGTGGTAAGTGCTATGAAGAAAAATAGAACAGGCAAGTGGGTTAGGGAGTCCCTGTTAAGGGGGTTTTGAATTTTACATAGAATGGTTAGGGACAGTCTCAGTGAAAAGCAAAGACTTGAATGAGAGAAGAGAGTAAGGAGAGCAGATATCTGGGAGTGCTTCCAGGCAGAAGAAACAGCAGTGCTGCACATGTTTGAGGAACCACATGAAATTGCTATTTGCCCAATATTAACATATAAAAACAGCAAGAGGGCCAGGTTGCTGGAGTGGAGTGAAGGACGGGAAGAGTAGTAGAGATCTAAGTTCGAGAAGCTATGGGAGCTAGATGGCATAGGGCTGTGGTGAGGACTTTGACTTTGACTCTGAGTGAAACGGGAAACAATCAGAGGATTTTAAGCATAATGACACATTCTAATGTAACATTTTAAAAGATGACTCTGGCTGCTGCTGTAAACTAATTGGGGGTTGGGGGCAGAAGGGAGCCCACAGAGAGAACTGTTGCAAAAAGCCTTGCAAACAATGGATGGTGGCTTAAACCAAGGTAAGAGATGGCAAGAAGTGGTATGATTTTGGGTATGTTTTGAAGGTAGACCTGACAGGGTTGGTTTGTTGATGGACTGGATTTATCATCTGAGTGATAGAGAAGAGTCAATGATGGCCTTATGGTTTCTAGCCACAGAGAAGGAAGGATGGAATTTCCATGAATTGATATGTAAAGATGTAGAAGGGTAAGGTTTGATTTTAGCTAAATTATATTAGACATGTTTATTGGAATTATAAATTAGGTAGTTAGATATATAGGTTGAACCACATGAAATTGCTATTTGCCCAATATTAAACTATAAAAACAGCAATTTTGTATGGTTTAACCTATCTAAGTCTGGAGTTCAGTAGAGAGATCTGGGCTGGATTTATACATTTCAGAGCCATTAGCATTGAGATGTCTTTTAAAATGATGAGACTGGATGGGTCATCAAGGCATTAGTGTAGAAAGACTCTGCTAAACCCAAACCAATATGTTGGTAGTAGAATTGCCTCCCTTGGCCAGGTTGGGAAAACATTTTCTTATGTCTTCCTTGTATCCTGAGAGCAAAGGATGGTTGAACTTCAGATTGGGGCTGCTCTCTGCATGACAAGTCGCATGCCATGTTTCTATGCCTCTATTGACAGGAAAAAGCAAAAAATGTTGGGATTGTTTCCATTTGATTTTCTTAGCATTTGCAAGTACTTCTTTTTCTTTCCTTCTCCCTTTCTCCAGTGTTTAAAAACTTTTTATTGAGCTATAATATATACATATGGAAAAGTGCACAGAACCTAAATGAACAGCTTGATGAATTTTCAACAAGTGCCAAGTATGCATGTAATAAGCATTTAGATCAAGAGTACATTTTTACTAGAATCTCAGAAGCCTTCCTTCTGCTAACTTTCAGGCACTATCCCCACATATGTAATTGCTATGCTAACAATTCACACCATAAATTACTTTTGCTTGTTTTGAGCCATACATACAATATATACTCTTCTGTGAATGGCTTTGTTTGCTTAACCTTTATATTCATGAGTAATGATAGTTTGTTCATTATCATTGTTAAATAGTATGAATTATATTTTATGACTATTCCATAACTTATTTATTCATTCTTCTACTGATGGGTACTTGGGTGGAATTGTTGGCCCACAGGGTGTGCATATGTTCAGATTTAGTGGAGACAGGTTTTTCAAAGTGGTTGTACCAATATATGAGCTCATCAGCATTGTATGAGAATTCTGGATACTCTGCACTCTCACCAACACTTGGTATTTTGTTTTTCATTTTAGCCATTCTGGTGGGTATGCAGTGACATCACATTGTTGGTGTGTATGTGCTTTTTTGTTGTGGCAACATAAATACAATATAAAGTTTCCCGTTTTACTCATTTTCAAGTATATGATTCAGTGGTATTAATTTGCTTTTTTAAAATGATTAATGAAGTAGAGCTTCTCTTCATTTGTCTATCACCATTTGGATATCGTCTTTTTTGAACATGATCACACCACTTCTTGCTACCTCTTACCCTGGTTTAAGCCACCATCCATTGTTTGCACGGCCTTTTTGTTCAATTATTTTGTCCATATTTCTATTGGGTTGTCTGTCTTTTGTAAATATTCTTTATATATTCTGGATATGAGTCCTTCGTAGAATCTAAGTATTTCAATTTTTCCTCCTACTCTATGTTGCCCTTTCACTGCTTTAATGGTGTCTTTTAATGAACAGAATTTCTTAATTTTAATAGCACCCAATTTATTAATGTTCTTCTTATGTTTAGTGTATTTTTTCCTTGTTTAAGAAACATTTGCCTATTTCAAGGTCATAAAGATATTGTTCTTTGTTTTCTTTAAAAATATGTATTGTTTTATCTTTCATATTTGCATCTAAAATCTATCTGCAAATAATTTTTGTGTATGTGTGAATTATGATTCAAGTTTCACTTTTTTTCTTTATGGAGATCCAGCTGACCTAAAGTTGTATAATAATGAATTTTTTCTTTATGGATATCCAGTTGACCTAGTGTTGTATAATAATGGCCTTTGTCTGTGATCCTGGAGGGTAACCTCTAAGTCCTTGGAATTGACGGAGTGATAGGACTGTTTTTGTTATTCATAGTGGGACACTGCACCACACCTGATAGTTTGTGCTAATGAGATGACTCAGGCTGGGGGTCACCCCACTGGAAGTCTTAGGGTGAGGAGGGGCTGGCCACATCGAAAAAACTGGACATGATGGGAGCTGGTGTAGCTCAGTGGTTGAGTGCTGGCTTCCCACATATGAGGTCCTGGGTTCAATCCCCAGCCTTGGCACCTCAAAAAAAAAAAAAAAAAAAAAAAAAAGGCTGGACATGTGATTAGAGGCCTACTTCCAGGGAGAAAAGAGGATATTAGAGATGGGAAATTGAGTTCAACTATGTGGACATTGCTTCAATCAATCATGCCTATATCAATAAACTCCATAAAAGCTCTGGACACAGAAGCTTGGGTGAGCTTCCATGGTTGGTGATACACATTGAAGTTCTAGGAGGGTGATTCATCCTGACTTCATGGGGAGAAGACACCAGAAGCTTCACATGTCTTTGACTTTGCCCTATGCATCTCTTCTTTTAGCTCCTTCTTATTTGTTTTCTTGTTTGCTATAATAAACTGTAATCATAAGTTCTGTGAGTCATTCTAACTAATTATCAAACCTGAGGGAGTAGTGGGACCCCCAAATTTGTACAGAAGTGAGAGTGGCCCTGGGAACCCCCCAAACTTGTAGCTGGTGTCTGAAGTGAGGGCAGTTTTGTGGAGGACTATGCCCTTATCCTGGCCTACTCTGGGTAGTTAGTGACAGAATTGCTTTATACTTAGCATCATTTATTGAGAAGACCACTGTTTCCGTGCTGGACTATGAAGTCACCTTTGTCATAAATCAAGTTATTGTGGGCATGGCCTATTTCCATAGTCTACATCATGTTCAGTTTATTCTATTTTTCTATCCTTACACCAATACTACACTGTTGATTACTGTAGCCTTATGATGTCTTGGTGTGATAAATTTTAATACCTGGCAGTATGTTCTTTAACTTTGTTGCTCCTTTTCATCATTGTCTTGGCTTTTCTTGGCTCTATGTTTTCCAAATAAATTTAAAAATTAGACTGTGAAGTCCTATAAAAAGGATTGTTATTTGGATATAGATTGCATTGAACCTGTAGATTGCTTTGGGAAGAACTACCAGATTTACAATATTGTGTCATGCAATCCATGAAGATGGAATCTCCCTCTATTTGCTTAGGTCTTATTTAATTTCTCTCAACAATATTTGGTAGTTTTCTGTGTGAAAGTTTTGCACATCTTTTGCTAGATGTAGTTGTTGGCTTTTGATGCTATTGTAAATAGTGTGGTTTGGAGACTTTTACTTTTTTCTTCCTTGATTTGATCTCTAGTCCAGAGCCTGAAATCTCATGGGGGGATTCACTCTTCCTTTTCTTATGTAGTGGTAGAAAGAAAGGGTGAAGGAGAGGGAGAGACAGAGAGAGGAGAGGCAGAAAGCAAGGTTAAAATCTTTTCTCCTGGAAAATGGACCGAAGGGATGCAAGCTCCCACGAAGGCATTTGAAACAGCTCCACAGTAGTGGAGTCTGCAAGTTCAATTTCCAGACTCAATGGGTGCCTGTGATATAGTGAATAAATATGTCATTTAATATGGAGCTCGTTAGTTCCGCTAAGCTAGACAAAGCAATTCAGAATAACTTTTTATGCAATGCCTAGCTATAAAACTTTTTTTTTTTTTTGCTTGGTTTTTACTGCTTCTGGCTTTCTTTCTTTTGCAGTTCTTCCCCCAACTCCCCATGATGAGATTTTCTACTTGTCAGTGAGATCATTTCAGCTTTGGAGACAAAAGCTTCTCACCCTCAGCAGAGTCCTTCTCTGCTTCACACTGATAACCTTTAAGAAGCAGGGAGGCATCATCCTTTCTTCTCTTTGTCTTCAGCAGCCAGTTTATCACTCTTACTGGTCAGGTAAGAATGGTAATATATTTTAGTCTGTTTCTTTGAACACAAATATTGCCTCAAACTTCTTGGCTCAGATTGCTCTGTTTTTGCTCATTGATGTAGTGGAGGCATACCATTTTTTTCTCATGTCCTTCCCCTTACAAAGATCTCTTTCTTCTAGGTAGCCATTCTTCCTTCACTCCTACTCTATTTTCTTTGGAGGGAGTTGACTCCAGCTCTAGCTCCAGCTTTGTCGGCCAGAGAACTGTATTCTTTTCACAGTGATTGCTTTAGGGAGGGGCGGACGGCCCTGCTGGAGATAAGGAGGCATTCTGGGGAATGATGGTAGAGAAGCACACTCTCCTTTGTGTTGGGCTTGCCACTTAGAAGTTTTGTTCTGGAAATGATGGCAGCTACTGTTATCACCGATTCTAAGAATGAAGCCTTTGTATAGGAGAGCAGAGCTGGGAAAAAGACAGAGACCAGGTAGTGGTGAGCTTTGAGCTCCTGAAGTAGAAGGCACGCTCTAGATTGTTAAGTTTTATGAGGCAATACGTTTTATTTTTTGCTTAAAGCAGTTCAGTGTTTATTTTGTGTTGTGTATGTACACGTGTCTGATCAAAATGATTCGGATACAGTGGTATCAGATGAAAAGAAGAGGCTTAACCTTAAAAGCTTTGTGTAGGAGTCCTTTATGTGGGTACTGACTTGATTCTTTCCCATATTATTCTGTTTTGTTAAGGTTGTTGAAATTTAATCACATTAAAAAAATATTTTTATTATAGAAGTTGTGGCCTTTTACAAAATAATCATGCACATGTGTAGAATTCCCATACACCACCTCTTCACTAACATACCACGCCGTGGTGGAACATTTATTACAGATTATGAGATAATATCTTCACACTGTTACTACCAATCATGGTCCATAGCGTACATTTGCCACAATTTTTCTGTAACCCCCATTATCAGCACAGTACATCTTTGGCATTGATGCAAGACTATTACATTATTACTGTTAACCACAGTCCATAGGTCACACCAATTGTATTTTTCCCATGCTTCCTCACATTCCCACCACCCTGCAATAGTGATGTACATCTGCTCTAGCTCACAGAAGGACACTCTTGCATCTGTACCATCAACCACAATTCTCATCCACCTCTGGATTCACTGTGTTATTCAGTCCCTAGATTATTCTCTAGCTTTCTTTCAATTGACATTTACATCCCTAGACTACACTTTTCAGCCACAATCCCATTTATAAACTGCTACTCACTATAATGTGTTACCATCAAGTCTATCCATTTCCACACTTTTATAGTCAGGCTAATTAAAACTTCTACATACATTAAGCATCAGTTGTCCTTCTCAGCTCTCCTCTTATCTCCTAATAACCTATACTCTAGGTTTTAACTCCATGTGTTTATTCTTTGTATTTAGTTCATATTAATGAGACCATGCAATATTTGTCCTTTTGTCAACATAATGACTTTTAATAAATGTAGCAGCATTTCTGAAAGTCCTCCCCACACCCATTTCTTTGCCATGCTGAGGCCAGAAGTTACATAGAGGACAGAGCTCTTGTTGCCTGTATAAAAGGATGCAACAATCTCCATTGCATGTAGCAAGACAGGACATAGAGTTGGGCAAAAGCATTTAGGGGAAGAAACATTTAGGAAGAGGGGAAGGTCCTGGATTATTGCTGAAAATCTGGCAGAATCATCTAGGTATCTGTAATTACTTTTGGTTCATTCATGTAGAATGTGGGTTACTCGGGCTGCCTTCAGAGTGCAGATAGAAATGGGTCCCCAATTATACTCATTTCCCAAAACAACAGAATCTTATGTGCATTGTTTCCTGTTGTCTCAAAGTTTGGGCAAATGTCCTAAAGGATGAAAAAAATACAGGTACCAAGTACAACGACCGTCTTTAAAAGCACCTACTTTTCCTCTGGGCCCAAGCCTGGAGAGCTCAGAAACCGCTTCTAGAATCACACTCTGTGGAGAGGAGTGGAACTAGGACAAAGGTGGACAAGCCTACCCTGCCCCAGGCCTGAAGCCGGCTCAGGGATGGGCAGAAGAAAAACTACATATTGAATGAAGTTTTGAGTTTGATTATGACACTGGATGAGCCATTTAAATTACTGAAGCGAGGCTGTTCATGACCTGAAGGGACCGGGAAGCTATGGAGCCTGCCTGCCTGTGATGGGATTCTCAGAGTGAGCTTAAGTGGGCCTAGGAGCAAGGCTGCAGTTGCTTTATGATTGATGGTAAAATGGTCAATAATCATAACCCTGCAAACACAGCTCTGAAAAGCCAGAACATTTTTTTTATTTCTGAACTTGATTTTTTAAAGAAAAAACAATTTGCAATATTCATTATAAAGGGTTGATCAACAAGGTCATGTAAAGTGTGTGATCTGGGTGTGATACAGATACAGTCCAATCACCTAACTTTCCTAGATCACAACATTGACAGTAAGAATGGATATTCACAATAAATACCATGGGGCACGACAGGATCCTGAATCTTAGAGACATTAATGTTTCTCAAAAGTTTTCCCATCACTGCTATTACTCTAGTGAGTCTAGTCCAAACCACTATTTCCTCACACTTGAATCCTTTGTCACCTCAAATCCATTCTTCACACTGCACTTGTTCTCATGGGATTTTTTATGAGTATTAACTAAGGAATTGCTTATCACAGGGTCTGGCTCATTACAGATCCTCAATAAATGCTTGTGCTGTTGCTGCAGTCACCTCTACCACCACCTATTTCACCTATAATGAGAAATGGTCACCACTACAGCCTACTATCATCGTCATTATCACCACCACCATCATAATTATCTTCATCATCATCACCACCATCATTTCCTTCCGTAGCTTCCAACTCTTGTTAGGATCAAATTGAAACTCCCTACTCACTTATAAGGTTCTTTGTAATCTGTCTCTTGCTTACTTTTCAGGATTCATCTCTTGCCACATGCCCCCTCGCCCCAAACACTCCAAGCAAACTCAACTTTGTAGCTCTTCAAAGATTCCATGTTCTCTTTCAATTTCATAGTTTTGCATGTTATTCCTTTTGCATGGAGCACCCTTATACTTTAAGCCCATACTTGGACATCACTTCTAGGAAACGTTTCTTGACTCCTACACCCTGAACTAGACTCCCCTTCCTATGTGTTCTTTTGAAGGCCTCTACTCCATTGCCATAATGTTTGTCCTGCTATATCGTGATTGCCCCTTTACGTGTCTGTATTCCACGATTGATCATAAGCTTTAGGAGTGAAATAATTATAACAAAACTGTTTACCATCAGTGCCTCAGCTCCACAGTGTCCAGTAGTGGATGCTCAATGAGTGAGTGAATGAAAAACTAGACCGACGATAGCTTAAAATAAGAATTATTATTTTTGTCATGCTAGTGCGATATTAGAAGATTCACTATAGGAAAGATTCAACTATGTTTCTGCTAAGGAAAGAAAAAAAGGAAAAAGTCTTAGAGATAAAAAGCTATCATTAAGCTCTGAAATAAAAAGTAATTCTCCTGGGCAGTCGGTTGGTCAGAAGATTCAAATACCAACCCCACCAGTCCTCTCCAGTCCTGAGCATGTTTACTAACCAGAGTTTATTGTTTTCTTTTTTCTGTAGATGAATATGACTGGACCTCTGATGTGTACTCCTTCAACTCCTTCAAAAATTTTAATCTTTGCATAACTTGTCTAATATGACTTTCTTGGTTTTCACAAGATGATTGGTGCGGTAGAAACCCTTAATATAGAATCAGAGGATTTCAGATGGCATAGGATACTTTCTCAAGAAATACTGAGAAAAATAGTTCAGTGCCATAGAGTCATGGTGCAAGAAGAGAAATCTGGTACTTTTCTCCCTCCATGCCCTCACTGCTGGGTGCTTCTCCTTCCATGCACTATCAAAGGTACAATGGATAATGCATGGGCCCTTGGAATCACAATACTAAGAGTTTAAATCTCAGCTCTTCTTCTTTATAGCCCTGTGCACGAGAGAAATTTATTTAACCTCTTGGATCTTCAGTTTCCTCACTGGTAAAACTGAGATAATAATGTCTACTTCAAAGGGTAGAAATCCTGAGGATTGACCAAGGTCACATAACCAGAGGGCTTTGTATAAATAGGGGTCTTGTTTGTAAGCAACAAGAATGAATTCTGAATGATGGAAGCAAGAGGGAATTTACTGGAAGGACATAGCAGTTGCTAAAAATTGATTAGAGACTTAAGGATTGAGTTTGGATTGAGCAAGAACTAAAGCATATTTGGAGAGTAAGAAACAGGAAGCTTAGAGATAGAAATGACAAGTTAGTACCTAGCCAAGACTATAACGAATGTTCTGTAAGCATTCCTTTGTCCTTGCAACACTCTTTCAAGATTCAGAGTCCCAGGAGAGAGCACCTGATTGCTTGAGTTTAGATAATGTACCCTTATCTAGGCCAAGGAAGTATATGGCCTCTGGACAGTAGGTGGTAGGTACCTAGAATTCCCAAGAATATATACAGTTAGGAAGTGGGGGTATTCTTCATAAAGGCAGGGAATGAATGTTAGGTAGTGTAGCAGTTTGGGACTATTTTATGAATCCCAAAAAGAGAAAGAGTATGTTTGTAAACTAAACTAATCTAATCCTCTGGGTGTGATACACTTTGATTGTATTAAATTCAGTTAAGGGGTCTTTTTTTTTTTAAAGGTTTATTTTATTTATTTGTCCCCCCCCTTGTTGTTTGAGGTCACAGTTTGTTCTCTTTGTCCATTTGCTCTGTGTTTTCAGTGTCTGCTTGTTGTCTCTTCAGGAGGCACCGAGAACTGAACCTGGGACCTCCCATATGGTAGGCAGAAGCCCAGTCACCTGAGCTACATCTCCTTCACAAGGGCCCTTTAATTATATTACCTGTTAAGATTAAGGCTTTTGATTTGACTAGGTTAGTGGGCGTGACTCAGGTTGCGTCTTCCCCAGGTTTGATATAAAAGGACACTCACTTAGACAGACATACAGGAAGAGAGAGAGCTCTGTAATTTTTTATTTTGCCATGTGACAGAAAGGAGAAGGCTCAAACACCTAAAGCCCCTGGGAGAGATGAACCATTTGCTTGATAGCTTACTGCTGAGATTGGGAAGAGCAGAACAACTGAAACTGATATAGGAGGCCAGGAAAGAAACAAGCCCTATGCCAGGAGAGAGAGGACTTCACTTAAGTACAAAGCTGCAAGAGGCTGGGCCCACGGAGCCTCAAGAGGAAGAGGAAGCCCAGAGGGGAAGGCAGAGACCAGCCAGAGATCAGTGACCTCTTGCTTCAATATGTGGCAACTGACTTTGGTGAGAAAGCAACCTTGAGTTGGGTTTTTACAGTTTTCTAACTTTATAAAAGCCAACAGCTTTCTGGTACTTTGCATTGGCAGCCCTTTGGCAGTCTAATACGGGTAGCCACAATACAACAAATACTCAAGTTCACTCCTTGGCTGCATTATATCAATTAAGATATTTTCAGTAAAAAGTACCAGAAAGACTGACTCGAACTGTGCATTGAAAAGAATGTCCAGACTCTCATAACTGAAAAGTACAAAAGTAGACCTGCTTTAGGTGAGGTTAGATCCAGTAATTCACTGATTGTTGCCAAGGGTTTGGTTTCTTTGGGTCTCACAACTTTGACTCCTGTGGGTTCACTTTGTCCTAAGGCTAGCTCCCATTTTTAACCCAAGATGGATTCCAGCCATGTCTAGCGTTCCATGTTTTCTACTTCATATCCAGTAGCAGAGGCTCAGCCTTTGCTTGAACATCCCAATGAAGGGGAAGTTTCTCTCTCTTTAATAATAATTGTAATACACTTGGATCCCATTTCAGGTCATCTGTACCACTGTTATCACTTCTCCTGCTCTTGCCATAAGCTCTTCTTTTACTGTCACCATTGCCACATAATGAACACCACTGCCACTGTCTCTGGGCTGAGCACTTTATGCATATTTTCACATTTAATCATTGAAATTTTATTTCCTGAAGCTAAGTTTTCTCATAAGCAAAATGAAGACATAGGACTGGATAATCTCAAAGAAAATATCTACCTTCCGAGATTCTATATCATTTAGGTGAGGCATGTGGAGACTGCCACATTATCTTTTGCCATGTTCAGAATTTATAGTCATGGAAATTATTATTGTGGATATTATAAAACAACATTGGCTAGGGTTTATTTCTTTAACTGCTCTTTCACTAGAATCTAGAACAGGGGTTCTTAACCAGGGTTCCATGAGCTTGAATTGAAATTCAGAAAAACATTCTTGTGGGGACGTGTTGGTGTGGGTGTGATATAGTTATTAAATAATACACAGTACAGTGTGGACTTAGTAAGGGGTCTGTGGTGTTCAATTGACTGGAAAAAGGGTCCGTGGAACAAAAAAGGTTAAGAACCCTTGATCTAGAACATTGCCTGGCATATAGTAGGCACCTAATACATATTTGTTGACTGCTCATTACTGAGCACCTTTTGGTATTGTCCTGTGTAGGGGCTGTACTTACATTATCTCATTTAATCCTGACAACAATCCTCTTACTTTAGAGATCATGAAACCGGGACTAAGGGAGGTTCAGAAAACTGCTCAAGTTTTCACAGCTAATAAATGGCAGAACCAGGAGTAAGATTCAACTTGGACTGACTCCAAAGCTTGAACTCTGTGCTAGATTGAACAGTGTTCCCCCCAGAATCTCATAATGGGACCTTATATGCAAATAGGGTCTTTGCAGATGTAATTAGTTAAGTTAAAATGAGGTCATACTGGATTTGGGTAAACCCAATAGCTGTTGTCCTTATAAGATGGTCATGTGAAAACACAGAGAGACAAATCAGGAAAATGGAGTGTATGTCTACAAGCCAAGTAATGCCAAGGAATATCGGCTACCACCGACTCTGGGAAAGAGGCGGGACAGATTCTCATTCAGAGCCTCCAGAAGGAAACTAACCTTGCCAACACCTTGGTTTCAGAATCCTAGCCTCCAGAACTATGAGAAAATAAATTTCTGCTGTTTAAAGTTTGTGGTACTTTGTTATGGCAGCCACCGGAACCTAATGCACACTCCTTGGTGTCGTGCTGCCTATTGATAGCATTTTTTTTTTCTTTTTTTTTTAACTTTATTTTGTACATTTAATAATTGAAAACATAAGCAATAAAAAACTAAAAAGTAAACACAGATGAATAAATGTATACAATTCTCAATTAAATGTAATGGATACATGTAAATTTTTTTTGTTTTGGTTTTTGTTTGTTTTTTTTTGTGTGTGTGAGTCAAACAATATATTACACAATATATTTGGTTCATAGTAATGCATTCATACAGTATTTGTCCTTTTGTGTCTGGCTTGCTTCACTCAACATAATGTCCTCCAGATTCATCCATGTTGCCATATGCTTTATGACTTCATTTCTTCTTACTGCTGCATAATATTCCATCGTGTGAATAGACCACAGTTTGTTTATCCATTCATCTGTTGATGGACACCTGGGTTGTTTCCAACTTTTGGCAATGATGAATAATGTGGCTATGAACATTGGTGTGCAGATGTCTGTTCGTGTCACTGCTCTCAGTTCTTCTGGGTATATACCCAGTAGGGGTATTGCACGGTCACATGGCAAGTCTATATTCAACTTCTTTAGGAACTGCCAAACAGTCCTCCATATTGGTTGTACCATCCTGCATTCTCACCAACAGTGAAGAAGTGTTCCTATCTCTCCACATCCTCTCCAACACTTGTAGTTCTCTGTCTTTTTTATAGTGGCCATTCTGATAGGTGTGAAATGATATCTCATTGTAGTTTTGATTTGCATCTTCCTAATCATGAGTGATGTTGAGCATTTCTTCATGTGTTTTTTTGCCATTTGTATTTCTTCTTCGGAGAAATGTCTATTCAAGTCTTTGGCCCATTTTTTAATTGGGTCATTTGTCTTTTTATTGTTGAGTTGTAACATCTCTTTATATATCCTGGATATTAAACCCTTATCAGATATGTGATTTCCAAATATTTTTTCCCATTGAGTCGGCTGCCTTTTCACCCTTCTGACAAAGTCCTGTGAGGTGCAAAAGTGTTTAATTTTGAGGAGGTCCCATTTATCTACTTTTTCTTTTGTTGCACGTGCTTTGGGTGTGAAGTCCAAGAAACCACCACCTACTACAAGGTCTTGAAGATGTTTCCCTACATTTTCTTCTAGTAGTTTTATGGTCCTGGCTTTTATATTTAGATCTTTGATCCATTTTGAGTTGATTCTTGTATAGGGGGTGAGATAGGGGTCCTCTTTCATTCTTTTGGTTATAGATATCCAGTTCTCCTAACACCATTTGTTGAAGAGACTGTTTTTTCCCATCAGCGTGGGCTTGGTAGGTTTGTCAAAAACCAGTTGACTGTATAGGTGAGGGTTTATTTCTGGATTCTCAATTCTATTCCACTGATAGATATGTCTATCTTTATGCCAGTACCATGCTGTTTTGACCACTGTAGCTTTGTAATATGTTTCAAGGTCAGGCAGTGAAATTCCTCCCACATTGCTCTTCTTTTTTAGAACACTTTTGGCTATTCAGGTGCACTTACCCTTCCAGATGAATTTGGTAATTGCCTTGTCTAATTCTGTAAAGTAAGCTGTTGGGATTTTGATTGGTATTGCATTGAATCTATAAATCAGTTTGGGCAAGATTGACATCTTCACGATATTTATTCTTCCAATCCATGAACACGGAATGTCTTTCCATTTGTTTAGGTCTTTTAAAATTTCTTTTAGCATTGTTTTGTAGTTTTCTGCATATAGGTCCTGTACTTCCTTGGTTAAATTAACTCCTAGGTATTTGAGTCTTTTTGTTGCTATTGAAAATGGAATTTTCTTCCTGATTTCCTTCTCAGATTGTTCAGTACTAGTGTACAAAAACATTACTGATTTTTGCGTGTTGATCTTATATCCTGCCACTTTGCTGAACTCATTTATTAGTTCAAGTAGCTTTGTTGTGGATACTTCAGGATTTTCTAAATACAGGATCATGTCATCCGCAAACAGTGAGAGTTTTACTTCCTCTTTTCCTATTTGGACGCCTTTAATTTTTTTGTCTTGTCTAATTGCCCTCGCTAGAACTTCTAGTACAATGTTGAATAACAATGGTGACAGTGGGCATCCTTGTCTTGTTCCTGATCTTAGGGGGAAAGCTTTCAACCTTTCCCCATTGAGTATGATGTTGGCTGTGGGTTTTTCATATATCCCTTTTATCATATTGAGGAATTTTCCTTTTATTCCTATCTTTTGAAGTATTTTTATCAAAAAAGGATGTTGGATTTTGTTGAATGCCTTTTCTGCATCTATTGAGATGATCATGTGGTTTTTTTCCTTCAACTTGTAATGTGGTTTATTACATTGATTGATTTTCTTATGTTGAACCAGCCTTGCATACCAGGAATAAATCCCACTTGGTCGTGATTTATAAGTCTTTTGATATGCTGTTGGATTCGATTTGCAAGTATTTTGTTGAGAATTTTTGTATCTATGTTCATGAGAGAGATTGGTCTGTAATTTTCTTTTCTTGTGGAATCTTTATCTGGCTTTGGTATCAGGGTGATGTTGGCTTCATAAAATGTGTTGGGTAATTTTCCCTCTTCTTCAATTTTTTGGAAGAGTTTAAACAGGATTGGTGTTAATTCTTTTAGAAATGCTTGGTAGAACTCACCTGTGAAGCCATCTGGTCCTGGACTTTTCTTTGCTGGGAGATTTTTGATGACGGATTCAATCTCCTTAATTGTGATTGGTTTGTTAAGTTCTTGTATTTCTTGTTGTGTCAGTGTAGGTTGGTTATGAGTTTCTAGAAATTTGTCCATTTCATCCAGGTTGTCTAGTTTGTTGGCATATAGTTTCTCATAATATCCTCTTATGATTCTTTTTATTTCTGTGAGGTCATTTGTAATTTCCCCCCTTTCATTTCTGATTGTATTTATTTGCATCTTCTCTCTTTTTTTCTTTGTTAGTCTAGCGAGGGGTTTGTCAATTTTATTGATCTTCTCAAAGAACCAGCTTTTGGTTTTGTTGATTTTCTCTATTGCTTTTTTGTTCTCATTTTCATTTATTTCCGCTCTAATCTTTATTATTTCTTTCCTTCTTTTTGCTTTGGGATTGGTTTGCTGTTCTTTCTCTAGTTTCTCAAGTTGTTCAGTTAAATCTTTGAGTTTAGCTCTTTCTTGTTTCTTAATATAGGCATTTAGGGCTATAAATTTCCCTCTCAAGACTGCCTTTGCTGTATCCCATAAGTTTTGATATGTTGTGTTCTCATTTTCATTTGTCTCAATATATTTACTGATTTCACTTGCAATTTCTTCTTTGACCCACTGAATATTTAGGAGTGTGTTGTTCAGTCTCCACACATTTGCAAATTTCCTTTTTTCCTGTCTGTTATTGATTTCTAGTTTCATTCCATTATGATCTGAGAAGGTGCTTTGTATAATTTCAATCTTTTTATATTTTTTGAGAGCTGTATTGTGACCTAACATGTGATCTATCCTGGAGAAAGATCCATGGGCACTTGAGAAGAATGTATAATCCGCTGAGTTTGGATGCAGTGTTCTGTATATGTCTGTTAGGTCTAACTTGTTTATCATATTGTTCAAGTTCTCTGTTTCCTTGTTGATCTTCTGTCTAGTTCTATCTAATGATGTGAGAGGGGTGTTGAAGTCTCTGACGATTATTGTAGAAATGTCTATTTCTCCCTTCAGTTTTGCCAGAGTTTGTCTCATATATTTTGGGGCACCCTGGTTAGGTGCGTAGATATTTATAACTGTTATATCTTCCTGGAGGACCATCCCTTTTATTAATATATAATGGCCTTCCGCATCTCTTATCACTTTTTTGCATTTGAAGTCTGTTTTGTCTGATATTAGTATAGCTACCCCTGCTCTTTTCTGTTTACTATTCGCATGGAGTATCTTTTTCCAACCTTTTACTTTCAGCCGGCTTGTATCCTTGTGTCTGAGATGAGTTTCTTGTAAGCAGCATATGGATGGCTCATGTTTTTTTATCCATTCTGTCAGCCTGTATCTTTTGATTGGGGAATTTAATCCATTCACATTCAGTGATATTACTGAAAATGCACTATTTATTTCCTCAATTTTATTCTTTAGTTTTCATATGTCATCTTATTTTTGTCTCTCTTTTTACTCTTTTGGTTATCCTTTCTGCTTTTCTTTCTTCTATACTCTCCTCCAAGCCTCTCTCTCCTGTCTTTTTCTTTCAGGTTCTAAGGCTTCCTTTAATATTTCCTGCAGAGGTGGATTCTTTTTTGCAAACTCTCTTAGTTTCTGTTTGTTTGTGAATACTTTATATTCACCTTCATATTTGAAGGGCAGTTTTTCTGGATAAAGAATTCTCGGCTGGCAGTTTTTCTCTTTCAGTTTCCTAATTGTATCATACCACTGTCTTCTCACCTCCATGATTTCTGAAGAGAAATCTGCACAAAGTCTTACTGGACGTCCTTTGTACATGATCGTTTGCTTCTCTCTTGCTGGTCTGAGCATTTTCTCTTTATCTTTTACATTTGACATTCTGAATAATATGTGTCTTGGTGTAGGTCTATTTGGATTTATTCTTATTGGGGTATGGTGTGCTTCTTGGACATGAAAGTTCATTTCTTTCGTGAGAGTTGGGAAATTTTCAGCTATTATTTCCTCAAATACTCTTTCTGCCCCTTTTCCTTTCTCTTCTCCTTCTGGAACTCCAATGACACGAATGTTCTTGCGTTTTGTGTTGTCATTCAACTCTCTGAGCCCCTGCTCAATTTTTTCCATTCTTTTCTCTCTCTGTTCTTTTCTCTCTTCAATTTTAGCTGCTCTGTCTTCAGTATCACTTATTCTTTCTTCTATCATTTCGAGTCTGCTGTTGAATGCTTCAAATGTATTTTTTACTTCACCTATTGTGTCTTTCATTCCCATGAACTCCGTTACTTTTCTGTTCATGATTTCAAATTTTTCTTTACGTTCGCGCAATGACTTCTTGATGTCATTGATCTCTTTAACAATATTCTCTTTCATCTCATTAATTTGATTTTGGAAATTTGTGCTCATCTCACTGATTAGTTCTCTCAAATTCTGCATCTCTTCTGGGACTTTGCTGTATTCCTTTTCTTGGGCCATGTCTTCTATTTTCTTAGTATGGCCTGTAATTTTTTGTTGGTGCTTAGGCATCTGGTTAGTTTGTATTTTACTTAGATGCTCTATCTTTTTCTCTTTTATGGGGTTTTAGTGGCAGGAGGCTGTGAGTTACCACCACTCTTTGATTTTTGGCTCAACCTTGATCTTTAGGATTGTTCTGCTGGTTGCTCAAAACTGGACACTGGACCCAGTAATTGGTTGTAGAGTCATTTCCTAGGGCCTTGGGCAGGGAGGCTATAGAGGCCAGGAAAAGACTCTTACTTATTAATTTTCTTATGTGCACTTCCTTGGTCTGCCAGGAGATGGCGCTTGTTGGCTGCTCTCAATTCAATGCCTGGTCGGAGCGTATTTGTTGTGACACAGACCAGATCAATGTGATAGAGCTTCCTGTCTGGGGGCTAGGAACCCTGTGATTCAAACTTTCTGAGACAGTTCTCCAGACTTCTCTCGTAGCGCCCCCCTTTTCCCAGCTAGGAAATATTTCCACTCCCTTCTGAATCCTCAACAATCAGTCCCTGTTAGTAGAGGATGAGATTGGGAGGTTTGTATATCTTTAGCCCCTTGCAGGCTCCAAGGCAAACAATGGCGCAGCCCCACCCAGCCTGGAAGGGCTCTCTGGACAGGGCAGACCAAACCTGGGAGTCCAAGGCAGGGTCAGCCCCAGGCTCTCTCTCCCCTCTCCCGTGGTGTCCTCAACAATTAGTCCAGGCTAGAAGAGAGGGAGGTTGCGAAGATCGGATTTCTCCAGTCCTTTCCGGGCTCCCAGGGCAAACTGCTGTGTGGAAGGGTCTGTGGGGCTCTGCAGCCCAAATTTCAGGTCCGAACCTGAGTCAGCCTAAGGTTTTGTCCCTCTCTCTCCCCTTTTCGGGAGTGGCAGATCCCTGAAGCCCCCTTTGTCTGTGGTCGCAGGCCCAGGGGCCCGAGAGTTCTGAAGAGTGTGGGGGAGGGTGCCGGCAGCAGCAGAAGCTGCTACTTGCAACTCACAGTTCTGTAGTCGCGATTTCCCTCTTCTGTCCCTCTCTCCTCTGGGTGTTGTGTAGCCTTCACCTGCCGACCTAAACCCTAGAAGATCTTTTTCGGGGCTGTTTCAGCTTGTCCTCTAGCTATTTTTCTGGAGAAGAGATTCCCGTGTCTTACTAGTCCGCCATCTTCCCGGAAGTTGATAGCATTTTAACTCTCAGGAAATCTCTGCACTGAAGTTTAGCTTTCACATGGGGGCTTTCACGTGGAGTTTCAGGTCTGGTGAATTTTTGGACAGCAGATGGTAGAGAGGAGAAGCCTTGGGGAGAAGGATTTAGGAAATAATAATAATCCCCATTATAAGAGGCAGAAGGATCTACTTCCTTTAAAAAATAAAAGTTTGATACAGTTAAACAATTGTGAAACTTTCCCAATGCTATTATCTTGCAAGGAATAACTCAGATTCTTCCAGAAAGAAGTATGAGTCCCATATTTCTTCTGCATGTGGGAAGGGGCTGAGCAATTGCTGACATTCCTTATTAGCAAGTTACAGCACTGGTCCCCTCCCCTTCCCGTTTTTATCTCCTCTCCTGTTATCGGCGAGTCCCATCAGAACCAGAGCACAGGGGTAGATATCCTTTTATTTCCTTCCATTTTATGATACTGCTGTTATCACACAGTTTATGTTTCCCCTTGTATCTGCCTTGCAAGCTGGCATAATTCAGCTGCCACATCACTTTCATTAATCTAAAATCTTTTGAATTTTGCTGCAAGTTCTCCAATGATTTGTCTACCATAGAAAGTTTCTGAAAGAAAATAAATTAAGTGAAAAAGGTTTACTTTTTCTCCAGGTGGCAACTAGAAAATTTTAAATTACATATGTAGCTTACACAGTATTTCTACTGGACAGCACTGGGCAGACTCTGGGTCAGCACCATCCCTCAGGCTCACCACCTACCCTGGATCACACACTGTTCCTTTAAGGTTAAAAAAAAAAAAAACACCCCTATTTCTTTGCTTCCATGTCTTTATCTATGCTCTTCCGTTGCAGATGCTCAGATTGTCCCTTCTTATCCACACACTGAAAATCCTGTTCCTCTTTTAGGCCTTGCTTACAATATTTCAAAATCTTACTTTAATTTTTAAATTAAAAACACATTTGAAAAATATTTTTAATGCCCCTTCTCAAGCTGTTGGTGATACTTTATGGATCTTTCCAGTTTCAGAACTTCTGTTTTAGGAAGGGTTTTAACAAACCCCTGCTCTCCGTGCTGATCCTCTTCTTTGTCCCCAGCAGACATTGCTAATCTATCATAGTGTTCTCTTTTTGATCTTTTGATGAGAATCCCCAATACTGTGGTCCAGGCAGCAACTAACCAAGGCTCCGAGTAGGGGCACAGTTTGAAATGCTGAAGCACATTGTAGGTGGGATGCCCCAAAGGCATCCATATTAACTATGTGAAGATTTCTTACCCAAGCAGAATTGTAAGGGAAGGATGAGACATTGTTACTCTCAAGGGAGAATAGATGTGAGGGTCATTCATTTGCATAATATCCTTTTTTTTGGTAATAATAAACTTTATTTTTAGAGGAGTTTTAGATTACAGAAAAGTCACATCATAGTGAAACCTTATGTAGAATACGAATATGGGTGATATTGCATATTTTAAGACTGATTTTATAAAATACAAATACAAATAAATTAGAAGGAAACAGAATAGCACCTATGTATAGCAGGGGAAGCATAGAGAGATTGAGAGGTGATGAGTTTGTTTGTTTGTTTTTTGTTTTTTGTTATTGTTATTGTTGCTGGAATAATGAAGATGCTCTAAGAAAAGGAATTCTTAACATTAAAGGGGTCCATGAACTTGAATTGAAATTCAAAAAACATTATTCATGTGGGGATGTGTTGGTGCAGGTGTGATATGTTTATTACATAATACACAGTATAGTGTGGACTTAGTAAGAGCTCCATGATTTTCACCTGACTGGCAAAGGGGTCCATGGAACAAAAAAGGTTAAGAACCTCTGTTCTAAGAATAACTGGAATGATGAATGCACAACTATGTGACTGTACTGAATACTATTGATTGTACACTTTGGATGGATTTATGCTTTATTAATATGTATCAATAAAATTGATTTGTTAAAAAAATATAGGGAATTCCTATAAGCTCCCCGCCCCCAACACACACATATTTCCCCCTTATTAACATCTTATATTAGTGTGATACATTTGTTAATTGATGAACCAATATTGAAGCATTGGTACAAACTAAGGTCTATCGTTTACATTATGGCTTAAACTTTGTGCTGTACAGTTCTCTAAGCTTTGACAAATGTCTAGTATCATGTATCTGTCATTGCAATATCATACAGAACAATTCCAGTGCCCTAAAAATGCCCTGTATTCATCCTTCCATCTCCCCTCAGAACCTCTGGTAATCACTATCTTTATATAGATGCTACAAGTTCTTCCATTACCACATGATAATAACAGTAACAATAAATCTACTTTGGTCGTTGGTTACACTCCTCTTTATGTTTGTTCATTTCTCAATCTTGAGAATTTGGAATGATGTCTGCGTTTGACAGCTTCTAACTAATTGAAAGGGGCCATAGATCTTATGGGGCAGATGGAAGGAACTGTTTTGCTTGCAGGTGTAGATACTCCTTGTTTCTTGAGATGGGACATGTCTATCATCATTTTGTTAGTTGTCCTGGGCAGGTCCAAAGAACTGGAGAGTAGGTGTTGGCTGCACTCAGCTGAGATTCAGGGTTCAAACTGCATACGAACAGACTGAGGATTTAAGTCTCTAGGACATATATTTAATGGGTATAATGCTAATTGTAGGTTCAAATAAGAGGGGTAGAAGAATCATGAGTAGGGAAATTATAAATGGTTCTAACTCTGCTATATTTAGGGAATAGATTATCATATATTCCAAAATAGGGCCCACTGAGGGGTTGTTGATTTCCTGAGGCTGGACATCCCTGGAGCCCTCGGGAGCACTTTGTTTGAGGCTTTGTCACTGTGGCAGTTAGTGAGCTCTGCCTGAGACCTGCATAAGCCTAACCTCTGGAATGACTGCCCCACTCATTTTGAAATCTCTTACTGTAAAAACCCTTTTGTATTTAATGTTTCCCTCTTTTGGTCTAAGTCTTTTTACAAATGCATTGCTGGTTGGCACTTGGTAATACTCCCTTGGTACAGGGAAACTCATCCCCAGGAGTTATGTCCCACGCTGGGGGAAGATAGGGAGTTTATTTGCTGAGTTTGGCTTAGAGAGGAGTCACATTTGAGTATCAAGGAGGACTCAGGAGGTAACTCTTAGGCAGCAATCATAATTAAGCTAAGTTCCATTTTTACAGGATAAGTTTCATTTAAGTAAAAGTCTTAAGATCAAGGGCTTGGCATATTGGCCTGTTTTCTTTTATTAGGCACTGCCTACATATTCAGGAGATTTTTGCCATTTTATTTGAGAAAGTAGCAGGACTCCCCGGGATGGGAGTTTAATATTTTCTTGGTCACTGTGTGGGTCTCTATCTATTGAGAAAACATACCTATGACAACACGAATACATTTATATCCCATAGAGATATACGTTGCTGTGCCCTTCCCCCGTATATTCCTCCACTACTGACATCCTGTACTAGTGATATAGCTGTGTTATAGATAGTGAAAGAACATTCTTATAATTGTATTCTTAACCACAATCCTTGGCCATCCCAGATCTCACTGAGTTGTACAGTCACCCATTTTATCCTCTGGTTTTCCTTCTAGCATCATGGACAGCTGAAACCTTCCTCTTTCAATCCAGTTCATACTCACACTTTAGCACCACTGACTACACTCATTTTGTTGCACCACCATCACCTCCGTTCTTTGCTTACCCATTACTATCAACCTTATTATAGCTTCTCAGATAAGCACTGGCTTACCACGCTCTACTCCCCTTCTATCTCCTGGTAACCTGTCTTCCAGACTCTACCGCCATGAGTCTTCTCAATATCCTTAGTTCATATCAGTGAGATCATGCAGTATTTGTCCTTTAGTGACTGGCTTACTTCACTCAACATAGGGTCCTCGAGATTCATCCATGTTGTTGCATGTGTCAGTATGTTACTCCTTTTAAAGCTGAATAATATTCCATTATATGTATATACCACATTTTGTTTATCCATTCATCTGTTTTGGACACGGGTTGTTTCCATCTTTTAGCAATAGTGAATAATGCTGCTATGAACATTGGTGTGCATTTATGTGTTCCTCTCCCTATTTTCAGTTCTTCTGGATATATACCCAGTAGTGGGATTTCTGGGTCAAATGGCAATTCTATGCTTAGCTTCCTGAGGAACCACCAAACCATCCTCCACAGAGGCTGTACCATTCTATATTCCCACCTGCAGTGAATGAGTGTTTCAGTTTCTCCACATCCTCTCCAACACTTGTAGTTTTTTTGTTTGTTTGTTTTTAAACAGCAAATCTAGTAGGTGTATAATGATCTCTCATTGTGGTTTTGATTTGCATTTCCCATAGCTAGTGATGCTGGGCATCTTTTCATGTGCTTTTTAGCCATTTGTATCTCCTCTTTGGAAAAGTGTCTGTTCAAGTCTCTTGCCCAGTTTTTAAATGGGTTGTTTGCCTTTTTATTTTTTAGACACAGAATTTCTTTATATATGCTGGATATTAGACCCTTATCAGATAAGTGGTTTCCAAATATTTTCTCCCATTGGGTAGGCTGCCTTTTAACTTTCTTGACAAGCTCTTTTGAAGCACAAAAGTTTTAGTTTTGAGGAAGTCCCAGTTATCTAATTTTCTTTCATTGCTTGTGCTTTGGGTATAAAGTTAATGAAACCATTCTTATCACAAAATCTTGTAGATGCTTCCCTACATTATCTTCTTGGAACTTTATGGTCCTGGCTCTCATATTTAGGTGTTTGATCCATCTTGAGTTAATTTTTTGCGTTGTTGATAATATAAAGTTTAGGTAAACTGGCTCCTTCAAAGCAGATTGTTTTTTTTTCCTCACGATTCTGGTCAAGGCCTCTTTCAGGTTTCTGTAAATAGTGGAATGCTTCATGTTGAGCCAAGACTCTTGGGTAGTACAAACATAGGCAAACTCTCTTGTTGTCCCCTTTGTTATGTCTTGGTGATGGGGAGGGTAGAGTTGGGAGAAGATTGGAGAAGAGACAAAAGTTTTATGAGAGTTTTTCTTTCTGAACCAGGTTTGGGGATTTCTGATCTCTTCTTGTGGAGTGGATATTATGTGGTTGACATAGTTTCCCATCTTTTTTCAGCTAAATATTCTCTGTTATCCCTCTGGGACTTTAAGGTGCTAAAGCCATTGATTTTTAGCTTTGGTAACAGAAACATTTTCCTGACTGCCTAATAGATTTTATTCATGCCAATCTCTTCTACAATACAGAAAATTCATCGAAGGTAAGAACTGATATAGTCAATTACAGGATTGTGTGTGTGTGTGTGTGTTTTGTAATTTAGATGAGCGACTTATATAGGCAAAGAAGTGCTAGGCACTTTGGATGAACACCGTCACCGAAGTTTTAATGCAGACAGCAAAATTATAAAATGTGATTTCAAAGAATTTGGAATCTAGTTGGTGAAGCGAGACAAGTACCAGACAAATTACACAAGAGTTAAATAGCAGGGTAAGATAACAATACCAGGGCTGTGACTGGGAAACAGTGATGTGTTGCAAAATACATTATGCAGACAATAAGAGCTATGGTTTATCAGAGAAGAATCTCTCTCTAATATGAGCAATGCCCTTTATTCAGGTAGCTACACCAAAGGACACATCACAGATGAAGCATGCATAATAAAGCAGAGCCTTAGGTCAGCATCCAAGTCAGAACTACTGAATTCCCAGTTTATTGATGAGAGTGTTTGTTCTGTATAGGGTTGTTGGAGAATAATAGAAAGAATGAGTAGTTTCTTCAGATTAGTGAAGAGATATAATTTTAGGCAGCTGGAGAAGAGGAGAAAACAGGCTGGCTACAAGGATAGAAACAGAACTCTTCCTTCCTCAACTTTTTGACTTAGCTCTGGTTTCATCAAAAGAAAGGCCTTTTCCTCTTCTCATTTTATAAACAAGTCTGGCCACAGGGAAGATTTTCGGTTCGTGTCAGATCTATAATGAGGCAAAGCAGACACACTTCCTGAATGAAGTAAGATCTGCCATGCCAGGAGAGGGAGGAAGGAAGCTGATCTCTTTGGAGATGTTATTGCTCTCAGTGCCCAAGACCTGCATAAAGAAACTGAGTAATTAATCTATGAAGACACCTATGCCACAAATCAAATTCAAGATACGGCATTTCTTGGCATTTCAATAATGTTCAAAATTGGTATAAAATTAGCATCAGAAAATGGTCTTATGATGGTAAGGAAAGCCCAAGATTCTAGCAGAGCTGTCCCTCCTTGTCAATCTGCATTGGTCTGTTTTATTCTTCCCACTCCCTTATTTTAGTTTGCTAGGCAGCTCAAAGGAGATACAATGAAAAGTGTTGGCTTTAACAGTGGGGATTTGTTAACTTACAAGCTTACAGTTTTGAGGCTGAGAAAAATGTCCAAATGAAGACATCATCAAGGTGATGCTTTGTTCTTGAAGATTGGCTGCTGGTGATCCTGGGCTCCTCTATCACATGGCAAGGCACATGACAATGTCGACTGGTCTCTCTCTTCTCTTTTGAGTTTCGTTGATTTCAGCTTCTTGCTTCCATGGCTTTCTCTCTCTTTGCCCGAATTACATTCTCTTATAAAGGACTCCAGTAAGAGGATTAAGACTCACCCTGGGCCATGCATTAAATGAAGTAACCTCATCAAAAGGTCCTACTTACCATAGGTTTACAAGTACAGGAATGGATTAGCTTTAAGAACATGATTTTCAGGGGTATGTACAATTCCAAACCACCATATCCTTAATTTAATTTTAAGTTTTTTCATCATTGGAACTGAGGTATAGGGAAGTTATGAACACTTTAGGTGAGGACTGCCAGCGTTTTTGTTCTAGATTTCCTAAATCTTAGAGAAACCACGAAATTCTGTGTGGCCTCCTGGGGAAGGTATTGAATCAGGTTCTTGTTTGCATGAAATAATTTCTTTGCTCTCAGTATTGGCCTACATAAAAAATGATAGCTATCATTTATTAAGTACTAAACATTTAGAATTCTAAGCATTTTACATACATTACCTTGGTTTATTTCCAAAATAGCCTGTGAGATAGATACAATTGTCCTTGCCATTTTAGAGATGATAAATGGAGGTTCTAGCAAGATTAGGTAATTTGCCCAAGGTGGTGAGCGGCAGAGTCAAGCTTTGAATCCACGCGATCTGACTGCAAATCCATACTTTACACCACTATAATATACAGTTTCTACTAAAGAATTTCTCAACTACCTTTCAAGAATAAATCTCAATGATTCTGTATTTATCCCGCTAAGTACTGATATCAACCACCTTCAGAGCCATGTGTTTTGGGGAAGGGTCTTGTCATATTTAGTTCTCACATTTTATACTCATTTGAGTTGTTCTACTTTGGTATAATGTAAAAAGATATCTAATGCCATTAATATTAATAAATATTTGTGTTGTATTTCAAAGTAGAAAAATTACTGATAAACCTCTTACCCATAGAGTTTTTTTATTCACTCTTTGTGGCAGACCATTGAGGTAGAAAAGAAACAGGCAGGGTAAACGTGATTATCCTCATTTTTCAGTTGCTCAGAGAATTAAGACATTTAGCTAAGATTACTCACCTAGTAAGTATTATAGCTGGGGCTGGAATCCTGATTTTCCTAATCTTTTCTCTACCATCTTATGGTACTTTTGGTTTGTCAGGAAAACTCTTGTTGTCTTCACTGATCATGCCCTAGTACAAGGCAAAAGTTGGGTGAAATCCCCTGCCATCGATTTCTTAGTGAATATTGGAAAAATCTCTCTTTTTCAGTTTCTCAAATGCATTTTAGAGCTTCTGTATACACACTTCTAGGAGAGACAGTCAATGAAGCTTAACTAGTATTTGCCAGGTGGCTGGGCCCTGGATGAAATTTAAATAGAGAAAAAGAGCAATATCAGAATGGAGTCCCACAGCTGATTGTCCTGAGGCAGATGCGTCATTGTTCCACAGTGTCTCTTGTGGGGCAACATAGGCTATCTAGCTGGGCAGCTTAGGTAGGTAGGGTTTGGACACAGCCCAGTCATCCCTCCTCAATCACAAGAAGAAACAAGGTTATCAAATACCAGCACAGCTGATACCTGGAAAGCATGTTTGATGGATGGATTTGATGACCCCAGGCAGCCTCATTGCCATTTTGTGACACAATTTCTTGTTTTTCTCCCACCAAGGTGGCTGGAGGCTAACCCCATGCTTTTCTACAAGATCCATGTTCCACAGACTTGGGGATAGACACTTCTGTTCTCCCTGGGTCATCTCCAAGCACTCCAGGGCCTGCTGGTGTTCATTCTCGATGCCTCACCTCCTGGCAAGCAGTCACTTCATCCATCACAAAATGCAGGGACAGAAGAGCACCCCAAGGATTTGCTCTAACAGTGTTTGTGTTAAGTATTTGCCAGTTTTCACAGGGTAGTTTGGCTAAACAGATGAGTGAAAATGATCCAGACCCAGATCTAATAGTACCCAAGACTATGGTGATAAATTTTCCCATATCAGGAGGCCGTTTCTACCTCTACCCCCACCCGTGTGTCCTCAAAGCCTTGAAGCCAGAGGGTTGATTTGTTCTTGCCAACGTCCAGAAAGGTCCTTGTGTATATGCAGCTGGTGAATATAGCCTGGCCTTGAGCTCTCACAGTCCTGATTGTCACCATTATTCTTCTCTACCCTGGACCCAAGAGGCAGCTCTTTGTGGACTAAATTCAGGTCAGAGGCTTGGACCAGGTGACATTTCCTTTTCAAGGTAAAAAACCTGTGTTAGCTTTAACAAAGTGCTTGTGTTTGCCAAAGCCTTAGACACTAAAATTAATGCTGATTTACTCTCACCAGCTTTGAAGGGAAGGGCAACCTCTCTCATCCAGAAAGTTTCCATGATGCCAGCACTTCTGCCTACATCCTTAAATACCATCATTAGTGGCATCTTATAAAATGGTGATGACTACTAATGAGCGCCCTTTATTCTGACATAATATTTTAAGATTTCCAAAACACTCTCATATGTATTATCATATTTGATTCTCAAATGTTTTTTTTAAATATATAGAGTTGTTAAATATTCTGTTATCACCCCCAAAGCCAAAAACATTTCCATATACATATCATATTAATGTCTTACACTTCTTGAATTTACATAGCTTTCCTTTCACCTCTTCTATTTTTTTTTCTTCTCTACATGGTGCTCATTGTTTACTTGTGAATTATGCATCATCTAGTACCCCAAATTATTTAAGTACCTTAATAATCTAAATGCATGTGAAACCAAGTAAAAATAAATGGAGGAAAACCCCTAAAGCCCCTAAACCAATAGAAAGGAACTAGGTAAGGCTATAGTACCTTTTACTTGGAAGCTATTTCTTCCAAGAAAAAAGAGTGGCTGCCCTCCACTCAAGAGAGAAGAAAAGGGAGCAACCTAAGAAGCAAAATACACTTAAAAATTCAGCAGAGTTTTCTTGAAAGAAATAGAGAAATAAAAGAGGGAAATAGAACACGAGAGGCATATCCTACTATTGTAAGAAAAGATGTGACAAATGAAAATATTTCTACTGCCGTTGAAATGGTTATTCAAAGCCTGGGCATTAAAAAGCCAAGGGAAGTTTAGGCTTTTGAAAAGAATGACGGAAAAGTCTTGGTTCTCACTGGGTCCCTAGGGACACAGGCTTCTAGAATCATCCACAACAGCTTTAATATAGCAATCTGTTGAAAGTGATTCTGTCCGGCAGAAAAATAATGTGAGTATAAGGAGGCATATTTCATAGACTTAAACAATTCCAAATCCTTTGGCACAGAACTAAAAATATCTGTTCTCAAGACTAATTCACTTGACAGCACTCACTCTCAATTCTGTACTGAGGTGCTGCGACATAGGGCTAAAACAGGAAATAGAAACGAAGAGGATTTAAATAGACTGAATAGGATAGAAAGCACCTCCAATGAAGTAATCTGGTGATTAATGATGTCACTGCAAATTCTTAAACTTTGTAAAAAGACACGGATGTCTCAAATGTTATTCTCTGAGAGGAGGATCCCATCTCACACACATGTGATGACCATATTATAAGTCAGGGTTCTTCAGAAAAACAACTGACACACACACACACACACATATATATATATATATAAGTATTGAATTAAGAGATTTATTATAGGAATTGGTGGCTATGGGGATTGGCAAATTCCAATTCCATAGGGCAGCTGCAAGTTGGAAACTCTGAAGAAGGTGATGTTGAATTTCCCAGGAGAAGCTGGCTGGCTGAACTAAAGACTGCAATTCTTCCTTCTGACTTCTGAAATCCTCATTTTTGTCTTTAATACCTCCAACTGATTGAATGAGGGGACTCCTCTCATTGCTGAGGGCAATCTCCTTTGTTGATTGTAGATGTGATCAGCTATAGATATAATCAACTGACTATATATGCAAATCCATCTTTGAAAACCTGCCACAGTAACAGTCAGGCTAGAGCGTGATTGACCAAACAACTGGACCCCATAACTTAGACAAATTGACACATGAACTTCACCACAGTGACCATGTTGTTGTAATCAGTGTCTTATGATGATTAACAACTTCATGAGATGTTTTTCAACTTTAGTTCAGGGTCAAATATAGTGAAGTGAAAAAAAAAAACCAAAACCCAGCATAGACTAACTGGCATCCAGATAAGGTTCAAAACTAGGAGGATCCTTTCTATCTTTCCTCCTTCCCTTAGACCCCTTTGAGACTCTGTCCTGGTCCCATGTTACTGTTTGTTAACAGTAACATGGGGTCAGATTGCTCCAAGTACTGGTTCTGGGAATATCCTTTTTCAACTGTCTGAGGTGCTGGGATTGACTTGTTTTCTATATAATGTAGGAATGTAATTTGGACTCAAGAAAATTTGAGATTGAGTAAATTCAACTTTAGAAGTTCTTAGGGAGGAGATCATTCCAGTGGAAGATAGCTCCAGTCTGCATTTGCTGAAGGAATTTCAACTATATTGAGATGCCTCTGGATGAGATTAAGTAGAATACTTGGAGAGGAAAGAGGTTTGAACTTTAAAGTTTTTGGCCTTTGGAATTGCTATGGGCTTAATTTTGGAAGAAATAAGGAATTTTATTTCTGAATTGAAACTTCTTCTTGTAGATTTGATAATGGGCAGAGGTCATATGTTGACATTTTTGGATTTTGATATTGCTGGTATTGGAGAGTATTTATATGGCTTTTGATTTCTGTAGGCTATTTGGAGAGACTATATTGAACAAAGTAGATGCACATAATTTGGGGGTGGTAATTAGAATCAGGAGAAAATTTTAGCTTATAACACAGCATTTGGATTTAGTTAATATATTAATCAGCTATTACTGCAATAATGCTGTGTAGCAAAACTCAGTGTCTCATACCAATAAGCATTTACTTTTCTCATTCATGGGCCTGCTGGTCAGCTAGAAATTTCTACTTCTGGCTGCTGGGTAGCTAGGCTTGGCTCCAGGTTGGATTTAGGTCTGCTCCATGTGTCGCCATATTCTTTTCTTCCTGGATGAAGCAGATTCCATATTCTTTTCACAATAAATGGCATGTGTGTGTGTGTGTGAGAGAGAGAGAGAACACAAACATGACATACCTCTTAAAGCCTTGGCTCAGACCTAGACACTGTCATTGCATCCACATTCCATTGGCCCAGCCCAACATCAGTGGGGTGGGGAATATACTCTATCCACACTTGAGCACTACAAAGTCTTGTGGCAAGAAAATATGAAGGATTGAAAACAAGTGATATATTCCTCATTTTCTTGTATTTGTCACTTCACTTTTTATCCATTTGGAAAGGGAGCCAAAAAGTTTACTTGTCTTCTCTCAAAAATCTTCCATGGTTCCCACAAACTCAGGCTTATTGGCTCATTTGGGCCTTACCCAAAACTTTTTTTTTTTTTAAAGATTTATTTTATTTATTTATTTCTCCTCCCCATCATTGTTTGTGCTCACTGTCTGCTCTCTGTGTCTATTTGTTGTGTGCTTGTCTTCTTTTTAGGAGGCACCAGGAACCAAACCCAGGACTTCCCATGTGGTAGGCAGACACCCAACTGCTTGAGCCACCTCCGCTTCCCACTTGTTGCATCTCTCATTGTGTTTGCTCATTGTGTCTCTTCATTGCATCATCTTTTGCGTCATCTTATTGTGTAATCTTGTTGCATAGGCTTGCCATACCAACCTGTCACGTGAGCTCGTTGTCTTGCTTGTCTTCTTTAGGAGGCACTGAGAACCGAACCTGGGACTTCCCATGTGGTAGTTGGACACCCAACTCTTAAAGCCACATCCACTCCCCTTACCCAAAACTATTGAATTACAATCTTCCTGGATAGATTTTAGGAATTTATATTTTTAACAGTCTTGGCAGAAAATTTCAATGCATTGTTAGATTTCAGTAGTTAGTCTGTTTAATCCAGGAATTCAGCTTCCATTCAATAATGGGAATAATCTACTGAATTTATCATCTACTTGTTAATTATTAACTTGCTGAAAAACATGCTTTTTTTTCTGTGTTTGGAATCAGCTCAAGTTGCATTAGACTTCTCACCACTCTCTCAATCCATCTTGCAAGTTTCTGCCTTACCCTTGTCACTCCCCACCCCTGGAATGCCCTTACCCAAGTATTCCTATCTAAATTCTACTCCACCTCAAATCATCCATAGTTTAAGGCCCAAATCAAAGGTTAATTTTTCAATTCATCTTTTCTTAATTTGTGATTCTGTATTACTTATCAGGTCTTGCCTTTCATTGAAGGTAATTGTATATATGTTTCAACTCCAGCTTAAAATCATTAGCCAGAAAATGCCTAATTTATTTTTGTGCACTACTCAATTCCTCAAAGGTGCACAGTTTCTCGCCTTCCCAACTTACCTGTAGTTCCCTTTGGGTGCCATCTCCGCCTGTGTATTTTTATTTCCTCACCAACTTTCCAGCCACCCTTTCTCCCTTTTGTCTTGCTGATATTAGGACACTGTGGATTGTGTCTTCAGGTTGGAATGTCTTCCTTCTGTTGCCACTCTGTTTATACAAACCTCTCACTTACTCTTTATTTTCACCATTCCAGTTCCAATTTTGCCATTTTTGACTCTTCTAGTTCTTCACTTAGCTAAGTATATTGCAGCAGGGGGTATAGGTTTTTCTCTTTTAAGTCTCTGGCTTTATTCTTCCCTTGAGAGCTTTCTCTGTATTATTTTGAAAAACATGTCCCACTGATCTCTGGGCCTTGAAAGGGAGACCTTCCTTCTTATCACTCATTTTAATCATTTTTGAAAATTTCTTCCTAATCTAACTGGAGCATTTTCTCATTGTGTATACAAATGTATACAATTAATTCTTGCTATTAATTCTTGCTATTTCCATATTGTGACCTGACAGGTGATGCTCTTAAACTACATTTTACTACTTTTCTCCCTGCTTTCTTACTACTTCCTTTATAAATCCTAGTGACTCTAAAGGGCCATCTTCTTCTTTTGGTAAGATGAGCTAGGAATGTGTCTCTGATTCTATAGTGTTATCAAAGGATTCTTTATAATTGGCTTTCTAAACTTTTGGATCACTCTTAACCTCGTTGCTTTGCACTGAGATGAGATACAGTTATATTCTTCTCCCAACACCATGATTCTTGTTGGCAGCAGGGAAAGTATCATTCTCTTAAATACATTTTATTTATTTACCCATTTTGTAGGGTAATAAATGTAGGGGAGAGCATTGGTCCTTTGATCAAGACAAATGATAATGTAATACAACTACAGTTTTATTTTTTTTTTGTATTTTTATGTCTCCTATAGTCTCTTTAAAATTTATACTGTGGAGAAAATCCTCCTCTGCCCCCTGCCTCCTTATGCCTGTGACTTTTTGGCTCCCTATTGGGTAATAGAAAGTTCTCAGGTAGCTTAAATTGCAAACAGTCTCAAACACAGAAATCAGAATAAGTTCAATATATTAAATAATGAACTTAATTTAATGCCAAATCAGTTGGGGTCTGCCTCGGGATGGCAACCAGCAGGTGCACTTTTCTGTGTCTCTGCTTTCCACTTCTCCTCTTCTCTCCCACCCTCCCTCCAGCTTGCAGGCTGGTTGCTGACTTCCCCACCATCAGAGTGGCAAGAGAGGAGTGGGAAGGGGATAGGAAAGCTCTTACTCAAACTTGTACTGTCTTAATCTGGTTTCCTATTCTTTGGCCTGGTAGCTACTTAAAGCTGATTCTTTTCCATGATGTTATTGACATTTATTTCAGAGATTCTCATGACTGGGAAACCCACTCCATAGTTCTTTTGACTGAGGTGGAGGCATTTCTTGCTCCACTTCTGGGTCCTTCTATAGTTCCTGCAAATCTAGCATTCCCCTCCAACTTTCTGCTGAGGTCCTCCTAGCCCTTTCAGGCAGTCCTATTGGACAAGACCCAGGCATGTCCAAGCTGATATTATCTCAGTGTGGGCCCATTGGTAGTTTAGCCACTGCAATCAATTACTACAGTCTGCTTAGCTGTCTCAGGTGTGCGTCAGGCAGCAGTCTTCTGCTCCCAACTAAAGGGAGCATTATTTCAAGCTATTAGCTATTTATTCATCGGTCAATTCAGGTGTGTGCTAAAATTGCTCTTCTTTTGAAAGCTGTCTGGAGAAAGGACCAAAATCGGATTCTGTTAAGAAGGAGGCAGGTGCAAATAAATGAAAATCTGGGTTCAGGAAACTCAGCTCCCACGATTCTGCTTCATTTGTTGTTATCCATGAAGATCTCCTTCTCCCCTAGGTTGTGATGGAGGCTTGTTCTCAGTTTCAAATGTGATGTTTTCCATTTAAAGTGCTCACCCTTGCTGCCTCCAGCCAGCCTCCCTGTTGTCCTGTTCTACCTCACTGTTCTGAATCTAACCCCTCACTCACGCTCCTTGGACAGCTTTTCTCTCACGTGAATTGTGCTGCAGACACACCCAGTGTACACTTACAGGCAGCCTTACTCAAGTTGGGCTCACGTTCTCGTCCTGCTTTGCTCACAAGCACATGTAACCCGTGTTTCCAAGGTTCTCAACTTTCTGGAGACACCCTTTATTTTCTAAAGCAAAGCAACCCATTCCCTCTGACTGAGAGGAGTCTAAGCCCTTTCACAACTGCTTCTGAGGGTTCCTGGGAGGCATTTACATATCCTTGGTCTTTACCATCTATGTCTCTGGACCCTTTCCTTGAGCCCCTCTCTGATCAAGTCTGTCCATTCTATAATAGGTCTTGCAGATTGTTCTTGTTTTCCAGGCTGCAGGTGTACCTGCAGTTTGTGCACTGTTCAACTCCAGGGGGCGCTTTTCATGCCAACTACGATGTGGATGGCAGCCTCTGGCGTTGAGCAACATGGCATTCCCTTTGCACCTGCACTGCTTTACCCCAAGGGTACAGCATGTCCCTTTGGTCCTTCAAATAGCCTCAGCACAAAGCTGGTTTGTGCAGTTACAGAACAGGAAACTTAAAAATAGTTGCCAGATGTCATTTCATACACTGGCCATTAGTTATTCTCTTTTGTTAGGGTGTCTCCCATTGGTTATGTTTCTCCTCAGGCCCCCAGCGTGCCCCTGTGTTACTAAGATCAGTTTCTCCCTCAGGTCAGAATTCCCCTTTCCTCTAATTTCTTGGCTTTGAGACTCTTACAGGAAGCAGTAAATCAGTTACAACTTAATATTCTCCCAGAGATGCTAGCTACACAAAATGAAGATAGTTCCTATCTTTCTCCCTCCCTCCCCTGCTCCTTTCCTCCTTCTCTCCCTCCCTCCCTCCCTCCCTCCCTCAGTGTTGAACAATTGGACAATGTCCCTGGCCTTATAGAACCTATATTCTTCTAAAAAGAGAGAAACAACAAATAAATAGACACATAAACATATGATTTCAGATAGTAGTAATTATTATGAAGAACAAGCTGGGAAAGGGAATAGAGCAGTGATTCTCAACCTTTGCTACACAGTAGAATCATCTGGGGGAGCTTTTGAATGCCCCATGCCTGGCATCCCAACAAAATTTCTGATCTACTCAGCCTAGAGTGAGGTATTAATATATGTTAAAGTTCCCCAGGTGTTTCTAGTGTGCAGCCAGGGTTGAGAAGCACTGGGTTAGAGAATGAAGGTATTTATCCTACTGTAGATATGGTAAATAGGGAAGGTTTTCTGAGGAGATAACCTCTAAACAAACCAAGGTCAGGGCCAAAAGAAGACACACAATGGTGTGCTCGTAAATGTTTAACAACTGGCTCTCTGAGGACAAAAGCTCTGGTTTGAAGGGTTAGCAGATTTCCATAATGGAAATATTCCCACCATGGCTGATTTCAAACTACCAATGTGATAGCTCTGAACGAGGAGCTGGGAAGGATGCTAACAGTTAGTTGGTGAGAGCCTGTTAAGAGCCAGCTAAATAGTGTAGGCAGAGTGCACAGGCCATGCAATGGCCCTACCTTTTCATGTTCGGCAGGGTAGTTCAGCACCTATTCAGTTCAACCCCTCCCTGCCACACCAGGCTCAGAGCATTTCCTTTACACAGTCAGAGCATCCGCTGAAGTATTCCTTCACTGCCAAACCAAACCAAACCAAACCAAACCAAACCAAACCAAACCAAACC
>JAKSZT010007815.1:11835040-11904328 GCA_026826555.1 Tolypeutes matacus | reverse complement strand
CCAAACCAAACCAAACCAAACCAAACCAAACCAAACCAAACCAAACCAAACCAAACCAAACCAAACCAAACCAAATAAAAAACAAATAAGTATAACCAGAACAGAACAGAACAAAACAAAACAAAACACCCAAACCACAAATAAAAAACCAGTATTTTCCTAAAGAGGGATTCTGTGTTCCCTCCAGAATTTTAGAAATGCTTTAGATTTCAAAGTGGCCCTCCTTGTTTTTTCTCCTCATTTTTGGTTCTAGCAAACATAGCACTTTGCATATCTCATCTTCCATTTACCAACCCTAAACTTACTGTTCCTCCCAGCTTGCCCATTCCTGGAAACTCTGGACACTTTGAGTATTGACTTTGTGTTAGTTCTCCCTGAGTCTTCTCTGTGATGGTGGAAAATAAGAGGTCCAATAGAGATGAGAGACTTGTGTCAATCCCCCAAAATATCCTAAGATAAGAAGTAAACAAAAACTCTGTAGTTACTGTACTGAACAAACTGCCATTCTTCACGGACATCTTCTTGAAATGATATTAAATCACACAAGCAGGTTCAACAAAATTGGAGAGCCATGCACACTGTAAGGCATAATCAGAAGCATGGAGAATTATAGTGAGTGATTTTTCACAATACCAACAATTTTTACTGTCAGGAAAGTGTGCTTTTTTTTCCCCCCTGAGAGCAGACGGAATGTCAAACAGAAGTTGTAATTGGGCTATGTGATTTACATACAGATTAATCCATTATTAGTCTAAGTGAGAATCTTGATTCAGTAAGATGATATTTATCATCCAATTGCTTTGCTCACATAATCCAAGTGACTTTGCAACTTTAATTGTATTGCATGTTCTAGAAATATTGCCCATGATTACCCCCTGTTTGAAATAATTAGGTGGTAATTAGCATTACAAGTTTCTTTAAAAAGTACTATCATTAGAGAGATTGCTAAATGAATTACCTGGCTCTAGGGACTAGATTTTCTTGGCATAAATACCTTTCTCCACAAAAGGGGCAGTGGTGTTCAAAGGCATTTTTTAGAGAGAGCCTGTATTAGTTTGATATCACAGCTGTACAACAGACTTAGTGGCTTAAAACAACACAGATTTATTACTGCATGGTTTCTGCAGGACAGAAGTCTGGCAGGCTCAGTGGGGTCTCTGGTTAGAGTCTCAAAGGCCAAGCTCAAAGTGTAAGCAAGGCTGCATTCCTTTCTGGAGGCTGTAGGAGGGAACCCATTTCCCTTCTCATTCAGGATGTCTGCAGAATCTAGTTCCTTGCTGTCATAGGACTGTTTTCTTTGTGGCTGTCAGCGGAGGGCCATTTCCAGCTTCTGGAGGCCTCCTGCATGTCTTGGCCCCCTCTCCCTCCATCTTCAAAGTTCTGAATCTCCCCTGCTTCATCTTCTGTAACATCCCTCTGACTTTGGCCAGGAAAAGTTCTTCTCTCTCATGAGCTCACATGATTAGATTGACCCACCATTATAATGCAGGGTAATTTCCTCATCTCAAGGTTCTTAACCTTAACCACACCTGCGGAGTCCATTTTGTCTTGTAAATGTGATACAGTCAGAGCTTCTAGGGATTAGGGCATGGTATTTTGGGGCCTAATACAGAGTCTGAGCTACCTCTAGGTTTCCTTCAGCATGCTGTTTTATCAAAACGTGGTAGCACACATTTCCCTCTCCTTTGGAGTACTGAAGGAATCTATCAGAAAAAAAAAAAGGACAATGACTGCTTGGAGGATGCTACAATAGGCAGAAAGAAGAGAGTTTCTGTCAAAGAAGTTGAGATTTTGGGGAGGAAGGGTCTCATAATGAGCTGTTGATTTTCAAAATATTGGTTTTAAAATGTTGGCGATTGAACATTTATTTATCTAAGTATTTGTTTGGTTGTTTATTGTCTATCTCTTGCCAGTGAAATGTAAACTCCTTGAAAGCAAGGACTAAATCTGTCTTGTCTGCAATTGTATCCATAGAACCAAGAGGAGGGCCTGGCATGGAGTTTCTTAACACCTGTTTGATATATATTTATTGAATGAAATATTTATGTAGCAACTACTATGTCAGCATCCTCAGGGAGTCCAGCAGCGAAAGCGACAGACATCGTCCCTATGTGACCAATACTGCATAGATATTAAATGAATAATTATGCAGTCAATTAATTATGATGGGGATAATGTTATTAATACCCAGAATCTTAGAAGCAGTACACATGAACCTTAACTATTTTATTTTAACTTAAAGTATACAATTGTCCACCAATATTTTGGTGTAGGGACCAGACGTTTTTTTCTGAATTGGGTTTGGCTGAATGAAGTTCTACAGTTTTCTTTGTACAGATTTCATTACCTCAAGCACATATTCTATGATTTCCAGTTTTTGCTTCTTTTAAGTGGAGTGAGGACTCCAGATTAGGAGTTGGCAAACTGTGACCCATAAACCAAATCTAGTCTGCCACCTGTTTTGTATAATCCACAAATGAGGAATGGTTTTCACATTTTTAAATTGTTAAAAAAAAATGAAAAGAATATTTTGTGACATGTAAAAATCATATGATATTCAAATTGCATTGCCTATAAATAAACTTTTATTGCAACAGAGCCATGCTTATTATTTATGTATTGTCTTCAGCTGCTTTCAAAAACCAGGAGAGGTGGGTAGTTGTGACAGAGTCCATATGGCCCGCAAAGCCTAAAATATTTGCTGTCTGGCTTTTTAGAGAAAAAGCTTGCTGATCTCTGCTCAAGGTACTTGAGGAGTAAATTGAATGCAGAAACTTTGTAGATTCCTCCTCCAATTATTTTGTTGGTGGTGTGTGTATTTGAGGCCAGGGTATTGTGTGTATGTTGTGTGTGTGTGTGCGGAGATGTGTGTGGGTGGAGAGCTGCTGATAGGCTACTTTCTAAAACTCTATATCTTAATACTTTTCTGGTGACTGCAATTCATCAGATCTTTCCAAAACACTCAATTTATTTTTCATAGAAATGGCTCTTTCTTTTTCCTTTCTTTCTTTCTTCTTTTTAAGCTCACATTTCATCAATTGACCCTGTCCTTAATATTACATAACGGTGCTAACAAATACAAATTAGCATTAATCGGTTTGGAGACAAAGCCAGCTGACTCCTTGTGAGCTGGATCTCTAACTGGGCAGAAGCATGCCTAGTGCTGGGGAGGAGCCCACTGGGCTTCAGGCTTCGGCATATCGAGGGCATCTGTCCTTATGTTTTACCGCGAAGGAAGAGCTCGGGTTAACACAGCAGGCGGGCCGAGTGGGGCTCCGTTATGGGTGCATCTGCTCCGTATAAAATACTTTGGTCCAAATTGAACATAAATTTCATATTATAATTAGAACCATGCTATTGTAGAAGTCGCAAAGGTATCCCTCATGCAAGGTAATTCACTTAGAGAATTTTTGAATTTTAGGCATTTTTAATGGGGGACTATTTCAATGATAGAACCGCAAATCTCAAATTTAAGGGATTTTACAAATCGGAACTCTAATTTGACTTTCCTAGAAACCCTGCCTTGAGACCAATATCAAAGTGAAACACTTTGCCCCACTCTGTTTAGAATTCATTCAATAATTGCTGTTATTCAGTGCTTTCCTTGGAGAGATTATTACCCTGTAATCTCTTAATTCAGGAGAGAAAAGAGAAAAAATCTCCTTCAAATTAAAAAAAAAAAACAAAACGAAAAACCTGTCCTTTTCCATGCTTCTGTGCTCCCTTAAACCAGTTTTTTTCTCCTGAATATTAATTTCAATTTATTAAAACAAGGGCAATGATTGCAAAGTGTAGCAGAGAACTAAAAAGTAACATCTCAGCCAAATACAGGTGTTAAAAATAGCTCTGATGTGGGTTTGGGAGCATTTTCAGGTTTGAGACTTTGACTTCTTATATTTCAATGGTTCCGTTAGCCCTGAAATACCACTACTCAATGAGTAACTGGCCCAGTTTTATGTTACAAGGCCCTGGGATTACAGAGTCAAAGGTAACTTCTATCTATCTTTTCTAATTTGCCTCAGTAGGTGCAATATGAAAAAAGATTAGCATTAAGGAAGGGTCTTTCCTTTCTTTTAGTTTCCCTCTCTGGAGTCAAGTTAAAATGGAATACAGTCATTAAAAGGTTATCTTGTGTAACATGCTCCCAGCCAAAGGCAGAGCAGAAGGCTTTATTCCTCTGTGAGTTGTTTTATGAAGTAGCTCATGGCTGACAATCAGTGAACTAAATCCTTCGACAAGGAGAGATTTACAAGGGCTTGTCTACAGAGACAAAGTGTTTCTACAGATTTGAGCAGAGCTGGGACCAGGGATTAGCAACCCAGCACATAAATACAATTTGCCGCTTCTGGATTCCACAGCTGGGAATTTCTACAGCCGCTGTCTAAATATGCTGATGGAACTGGGTTCAAAGTACTGACTGTGCCACATGCAGGATTCATATGGCTTCCAGGGTCTACAGATGGGTTAAATAGGTGATCTCCAGTCACATGTTCTAGCCCAGGGGTTGTTTATTTGATTTCCCTGGAAGTTGTGGTGCTTAAAAAGCTCCCTGTCACTAAGGAAGGGACTACCCAATTTAAATTTTCATCCCATTCTCCTTCTGGGTCACAACTGTATGTTGTCCTTTGTGATTAGTGTTTCTAGGCAAGTTTTTTAAGGGTTATATGTATGGTGATAACAGTGTAGCATTCCCATGGGCGTTCAATTAGGCATTGTTGTTTTCACATGACTCCTAACATTCAAGGTATAACTTTTTTTGGTCTGAGTGAAGGAACTGAAGATGGATAAATTGTACTGGGGATTAAATGTACAGCTGGAAGGGCCATTAAAGATCATCCGAGCTACCTCTATCATTTTTAGATGTGAAAACTAGGAGCTACAGAGGGTAAATGACTTATCCATGGCCACAAGGCTGGTCTGGGTCAGTCTAGGGGCCAGAATCTGCAGGGTTAAAATATACCTCAGTGCTCGTGAGGTATCAGGATGCAGTGGTTACAAGCACATGCCTTGGAGCCAGATTCCTTGGTTCTGAATCCCACCTCTATCGTTTACTAGCTGTATGACTATGGGGAATACATTTACCTTTCTGTGCTTCAGTGTCCTCATCTGCAAAGGGAAACAAACAAACAAAAATAAACGGTGCTACTTCACCGGGGCCACTTTGTTTATTGAATTAATAAATACATATGAACCATTTAAAATGATGCCTTGGAAGAATCTACCACTACTACTGCTCTCATCACAATTTCCCCTACTCTACTAGTACTCCTACCAGTACTACTAGTACTATTATTAGACTGACCTGTCCTAACTCAATGTGATCTGAGAACAAATAAAAAAATATTTAAAACAAAGTGAAGAAATGTATATATAAAGCATTTCCAGCAGCACATGTGTGTATGTGTGTCCTGTGTAGTTTAAATCTATTGTGTATATATATCATTCATATAGGGCTTGTAAATAAGATCACCCAATTTGTCCCTGAACTAAGTAGGAACTGATTCACATTTCATTACGCTCAAGTTGCTGACTTGCATGCATCAATAATCCATTTTGAATTTACATGTGGCCACATGGGGAGCACATCACAATATACATTATTGGGGAAAGTCTGGGAACGTCCCTTCCTCACTTTTTCCAATGACTTGGGTCATAAAGCAGCAGACTTGAATTTTCATGTTGTCTGTACACTGAAAATGTAACCCATGTGCAGGAGGTGTGAAACATTAACTTACATATAGTAGTTACTCTCTGAATGTATTCTGCTGTGAATGGTATGAAGCTGACTGAGGAAATCACTTGCTGATTCAGTATCCTCCACCATTGTGGTTATAGGGATAGGGTGAAATAAAGAGAAAGCCTGGTGGCTCTATACCAGTCTCACCTTGTTTTAAGGAGCTTTAAATTCATGTGTCCTTTTCTCTATTAAGAGGATATTTATAGTATCTCTTTTCAGAATCAGAAAAAAAAAAAACTGGAAACAACTTTTTCTCAATGACCATTGAGAAGAAAATGGAAAAACAAATTGTGATTTATTTATACAGCAGGATATTATATAACAGTAAAAATTAATGAACTATAGCAATATTCAACAACTTAAGTGAATGTTTAGTAATACAATAATCAGTAAAATCACAAATTCTAGAAGATAATGTATGGTATGACATGGTTTTTATAAAGTTTAAAAATGGAACTAAACAATATTGTTATTTAAGGATACAGATGTTTATGCTAAAACTCTTACTATATCAGGGATTCGTAATGTTTTTTGTTCCACAGATCCCTTTGCCAGTCAGGTGAAAACCCCAGACCCCTTACTAAGTCCACACTATACTGTGTACTATTTAATAAATATATCATACCCTCACCAACACGTCCCCACAAGAATAATTTTTTTTTAAATTTTCATTTCAAGCTCATGGACCCCCTGAAATCTTCAAGAGGTCTGTGGGCGCCTCGTTAAGAACCTCTGCACCATATATATACAGATTTCTAAGTAATAAATGAATAAATAAAAATGAGATAAAAGAACACCATGAATTGTCCAGTGATAATATTGTGTTATGATTAATCCAAGTCTATGGACCGATACCCAAAGAAAACAAATTTCTTAAAGAATGATCTCATAGAGCCATTGTTTTGCAAGAAATAAGACTTCAGCCTACAGTGTGTACTGAGCAAAAGCACAGGCTGTGACTTGGAAATGGGAAACTGTTATTTAAAAGTCTTTAAATTTTTTATTTTTTATTTGATAGCATCTGTTCTCTGTAGCCTTTTCACTCCATGATTGCTGGCCAAGACATTGCTATTTGTATTGGAGTCCATCGGGTAAGGCTATGGGATAGCCTTTATAGGACATTGTTGAAAAGAAATAAAAGCTGGGCACATTTCCATTCCCTCCAGTCCTGCTGAAGCCCAGGGTAGAAAAAAGGCAACAGATTCTGTAGGCTCATCCTTCAAATACATGGAAAAAAGCCAAGCTAATCCTTTCTTCTACCAACTCGCTCCTCTTTCATCTCTGTTGTTTATTTCCTCACTCCAGCGTGTAAAAGGGGGATGAGTCCCAGAGCAAGGCCAGGCCACGAGAAGACGCACATCATCCTGGGAGCCACCTGAGAGCAGCACGACCTATTTGAAGGATGTGTCTGGGTTTCTAGTCTCCCTAAATGCCTGGCCTTTGCTCACTTTCAAGTCGAATGTCTGCTTCTGAATAGTAATAAAGACCAAACTTGCATTTCATAAAGTGCAAGGGTGGTCTTTCAGGAAAAGGCTGGAATTTAGAGGCTGTATTTTCTCTTCTGTTGACAATATACATATACTTATAAGATAAGCTTGGAGTTTCGAGCCTTTTCCAGTACTGTGACTTGGAATACAACTTGCAAAACTTTCGTTTTCAGGTCTGATGTGGAGGAATCTGAATGAAATTTTCATATCTCTCGGCAATGTTGAGAAAAAACAACTCTCCAAAGGGTACAGGGAAATATTAGGCCAGTTCTCCTCAAACATTTCTCTTGGGATACCTTTAGCAGCAAAGGACAGAGAACTTGTACCCCCAGTGGTCTAGAGGCATAGCCCAAAATATCCTGCTACGAGTTCTACAGTTTTAGGGAATCATTACATTTTATCTTAATGAATGCAAAGTTTGCTTTCTAGCCAATAATATGCCTGTGTTTGTTTTAATAGAAAAATAAGCTTTTTTTCCTGCTCCAAATGGTTGAGGTAAAAAAAACCTGGAAAATATTTATTCTCTGGCTTCTGGTATCCCTAGGGCATATCAATACACATCCCCAGAGGTTTTCACAGCTCAGTTTGAAAAGTAGGCTTAGGCATTATCAGAAGGTAGTAGTGTTTTATCATTTCTTATGTCAGATTGTTTCAATCACACACAGTTGATTTTTTAAATTAAATTGATTCACACAATTGAGTTAAATTCTTAATAATATTTAACTACAAATAAGATCAAACCATAAATGAGTAACCAGTAGTAAGTCACTAATTATTAGTTTGCTGTATGGAAATGATATAAACCAGGTTAAATATTAATATATGTAACAATTCTTATTGTTTTAATCAAAGCAGGCTTAAATTTAATTTTTGTAATTAAGAAGGTATACATAAGTAAAAATATAGAAAAGAATTAAATAATAGAGCAATTTCAATAATGAGAGGTGACCAAGTGTTTTACTTCCCTACGCTGCTGAAAGCAGATACCATAAAATGCATTGGCTTAGACAATGAGGATTTATTAGCTTACAGTTTGAGGCTGAGAAAATGTCCTAATCAAAGCATCATAAATGTGATGTTTTCTTCCTGAAGACTGGCTGTTGGCAATCCTGGGCTCCCCTGCCACATGGCAAGGCACATGGCAGCATCTGCTGGCCTTTCCCTTCTCTTCCAGGTTTCTTTGATTTCAGCTTCTTGCTTCCCTTTCTCTCCCTCTCTGTATTCATCCCTTTTATAAAGAACTCCAGTAAGAGATTTAAGACCCACCCTAAGCCACACTTTAACTCAAGTAACCTCATCAAAAGGTCCTACTTACAATAGGTTTACACAGGAATGGATTAACTTTTCTGGGGTGCATACAGTTCCAAACCATCACACCAGGATATATTTGACTGAATTCATTATCTAACAGCTCCCTGTAAAGCACTAAAATTGAGGGTCGGCCTTCTTTTCCCACATTTCTCATCATTTGTACTCTTTGTCATTAGAAAATATCCAGAAGATAGTTATGCTACCTTCTGTTTGTACAGAATTCCTAAATTTTAAAATCAGCCATCACCCCTCTGCTGAGCCCTAGAATAGCATATTCTACTTGGATGTTTGAGAAATATCTTGAACTTAACATGATCAAACAGAACTCTGTCCCCATTTCAATAAATGACATTATAAACTACCCAGTTGCTGAAGCCTCAGACCAAAGATTACTTTTGATTTCTTCTTTTATTTTCCCTCATCCTACCCCATATCCAAACCACCAGCAAGTCCTTTTACCTTTCTCAACAAAACATACACAGGATATGTCCACTGCTACCACTTTGGTCGAAGACACCCTTGTTTCTTTCCTGCACTGTAGCCTGATTTGCAGTTTTGTTTGTTCACCCACTCCCATGGCCCCAGCAGCCGGAGTAAATTTTGAAGAATATAAATCAGATCATGTCACAGCCTTGCTTAAGTTCCTCTGCTGGCAGCCATTGCACTTGGGTATGATACATAACCTCCTCTCTTCTGCCACAAGGCTGTGTGCCTCCCTCTCTCATCTCCTCTCCTAAACCTTCTCCCCCAGCTTATTTTGCTCTCATCCCTGATGTGTTTATTTCTGTTTCTGCAGTCTGGTTTCTGCCCCTGCAACTTAAGACTTGCTGCTTGCTTTGCCAAGACCAGCTGCCTCTGTATCTTCCCCAGGTGCTTTCTATCATTCAGGCCTTAGCTCACATGTCACTTCCTCAAAGAGGAAATCTGACCAACCTATTTAAATCAACCCCCATTCCTAAGTCATTCTTAAAGCATTACCCACCTTTAGTTAGTTTTGCTCTCTTCTTAGTATTTATCACCTTCTAAAATTATCTTATTGTTTATTTATTTGCAGACTACTATGGAAAGTTCACAAGTGTAGGGACCTTCTTTTTAGGGGAATCATAGACACTTATGAAGTAGCTGTGACACTTTGGGGTTTCTTGTGGATCCCAGAAAAGTTCACCACCCCACTGTTCTGAGGGTGTTGGGCCTGTGCCCCGGAGATTGGGGAGAGCGTGGCTGTCACCCCAGTGTTCTCGGAGCGGTGGCCTAGAGCTTGGCTGCCACCAGATGTTTGATGAGGGTGGAGCCGAGAAGATGGCTGCTGGGCAAGCCCTCGGAAGGATGGGCCCCCAGGAGGCCCCAAGGAGAAGAAGATATTGTTCTATAGATGCCTCTCAAACTTTGAAATCTAATGAAGTATCCCCTGCAGGTTTTTGGAACCATTTGGGACCATGACCTCTGTTTTCCTTCCAATTTCTCCCCATGGCAATGGGAACATTTGTTCTATGACTGCCCATCCTTTGTATATTGGAAGCAGATATTTTCTGAGTTTCACAGATCTACAGTGGGGAATTTTGCCTCAAAACAGACTGCATACCTATAACTGATTTTGGTGAGATTTTGTACTGAATGATTTAAGGTTTTTGAAATATTGTGATAGAATGAAGGTATTTTTGCATATGGAAAGAACATGTGCCTTTGAGATTCAGAGGGTGGAGTGTGACAGTTTGGGGCTCTTTGTGGATTCCAGAAAAGATCATGTTCTTGGAGGTGGTTCATTCCTGGGGCTATGGAATACTTTGATTGGATTACTTTGGTGAGACGTGACCCAGGGTGGGTCTTGGCCCTCTTGCTGGTGTCCTTTATAAATGGAAGAATAAAAGCCTCATGGAGACACAGAAAAAAGCCACGGAGAAGCCAGGAGAGACAAGCAGAGCCAACATCATGCCTTGCCATGTGCCTCATTGCTCACAGCTGCAACTTAGTGAGACAACATCTCCTGATGATGCCTTGCCTTGAACACTTTTACTGCCCCAGAACTATACACTTTTAACCTAATAAATTCTCATTTTAAAAGCCAACCCTTTGGCAAACTAAGACAGTAGCCACCATCCAGATCTCACCTCCCCCCACCTTTTTCTCTGGCTATCCCCTGGCCTTCTGCTACCACCTCCTTTTCTATTATGAACCATTCCACAACCTGGGGGAGATGTTTCATCTAATGAAAAGGCTCAGCCAGACCTTAACCCCAGAAACCAGGAACAGGCAGCCCCAGATGCTGATCAGAACAGGAATTCTCAGTGGCAAGGCCCCCTCCCCGAGGTGGATGAAAACCACACTCAAAGAGTATAGATTTGTCTCTCTTATCCAATGGGAAGTGGAGTGTGTGGAGCTGCCATCAATCAACCCCAACCCAGAAAAGTTTTCAGCCATCCTGGGAGATGGCCGTGATGGGACTTCTTCCCCCTGCTCTTTTGAACTCTGGTTTGTGTAAGTGACAAAGAGATTATTTGCCCTCTCTGCACTCTTTATTCTGTGCAAGTGACAAAGGAATCATTTGCTGAAAGTTTCTATTGTGTCCTGAACCTGCATTCCCACAATGCATCATTGTAGCATCTTGCTCCACACTTCTCTTTCTTGTTCACTATTGTATTTCCAGCATCTGGCTCAGTGAATACATTACTTATGAATGCCTGAACAACCCTCCATTGACTTGTTTGACACTCAAAACATCTCTTTGAGGTTGACACCATTGTTCCTTTCTAAAGGCTGGTGTCTTAATTATTGGTTTGTCTTCAAGGTTTTTCAGTAGCTCCATAATACATATTTATTGAAGGAATGCATAATTCTCATTTTGCAAGAGAGGAAACTGAAGTTCAGAGAAGCCAAGGGATCTTCTCTAAGGTTATAAAGCATGTAAATGGCACAGTTAGGTTCAAACATGTCTTTAGTCTCCTGGCCTCTAGCTAATTCCATTCTAACTTGTTGCTTCATTAAAAGAGCAATTCTTTGGTAAGAAACTTTAGATGATAAATATTGAATAGTGTAATTTCTAAGATGGTGTCTATACCATGATACAATAATTGATGGGAAGGAATATAGTTGGATGTTCAGAAATTGAATCAGCTTTTTTCTAAAACATGTAATCAATGTGTTTTCCACTGCACTCCTTGATTTCTTGTTCAGAGAGTCCCAATTTGAGCTTCATTTATTTCCTAGTGGAAGATGTTGGTATAATAAGGTTGGAAATATTATTTTGAACCATACATATTTCCTTTGACATTCTCTTCTTTGTATTTTCTCTACTTATGCAAATCCTATTTATCCTATATTCAGTAAATAACAAAATTTTTGGATCAAGATTTTGTCTTGGAGGCTGTGATGGCTAAACGGTTCAGTTGTTTGGTTAAGCAAACACTGGCCTGATTGCTACTGTGAGGACATTGCATGGACATCAGTAAGTTGATTGCATCTGTGGCTGATTACATCTACAACCAGCTGAGGAGATTGCCTTCAACGATGATAGGTATCTCACCCAAACAACAGAATGCTTTAAAAGGAGAAATGGTGATTTGAGTAGTCAGAAGAGAGAATTTCCATTTCTATATCAGCCAGCCAGCTTACTCTGGAGAATTCATTGATGGCCTTCATCGGAGTTCCCGGCTTGCAGCCTGCGCTACGGAACATGGATTTGTGCATCCCCATAGTTGCGTGAGACAATTCTTACAAAAATCTTATAATATTTACAGATATCTCCTGTCGGTTCTCTTTCCCTAGGGAACCTAATACAGAGGCAATATTGAATAGTGATTATCTAAGTTTTTTTGAGTTCAAATCTAGGCTCTGTCACTTCCTAATTTTGTGATCCCAAAAGAGTCTTTAAAGTCTCAGTTTTTTCCTCTGTCAAATGAATTTAATAATAGTACCTACTTCCTAGGATTTTTGGAAAAATTAAACAATACAGTGTATAGTAACCCCCTAGTCTGGTACAGCTTGCATTTAGTAAGTATTCAAAACAGCTAGCTATTATTTTTTTCCATCTTTGTACTTCTAGTTCTGTAGTTGGTTGACTATTGTCCCCCCAAATTCATGTCCACCTGGAACCTTAGAATGTGACTTTATGTGTAAATAAGGTCTTTGCACATGTAATTAAGATGAGGTCGTATTGGATTAGGATGGGCTCAAAATCAATTTTGGTGTTGTTATAAGGAGGGGAGAGAACAGAAGCACACATAGGGAAGAATGCCATGTGAAGATGGATGTAGAGATTGGAAGGATTCCAAGGACCACAGCAAGAAGCTGGTAACAGGAAAGAAGGATTCTTCCACAGAGCTTATGGAGGGAGCATGGCCCAGGGGACACCTTGATCAGCCTTCTAGACTCCAGACTGTTAGAGAATAAATTTCTGTTTTAGCCACTCAGTTTGTAGTATTTTGTTACAGCAGTCCTAGAAACCTAATTACACAGACCTGGGGGCATAATAGACGTTTGAAAATGTTGGTTAAATGAATCCAAGGGCCATGTTATCCTTTGATCCTTGGAAAAATCTTAAATAAGTTACCTTAAAGTTAAGCAAGAATTTAGTTTTCTTAAACAAGAAACAAGAATTGCTTCCCCTAACATTTGTCATACATTGCATAACCCAGCTGAATTCTACCCTAGAGTTATTTGACAGAATTTCCAAATATATGGATTCTTTCAACTTACATTATTGTTAACACAAAAGAGTGTATTATTGGGAGAGCCTCTGCTTTCTGCTTAGATTTTAGATTGTCAACTTTCTATTTACACAATTGCAATGACACTCTTCATAATAGCTAGTCTTTTTTCTCTGGCCAAATTACCCACCATTAGTCTCTCTCCAGAGCATCCACCTCCTAATCCTAGCATGCTCTGTTATTTTGTTTCCCTTGTCGATGGAAACATATCATTTTCCAATATTGCCTTTAAGCTGAGACATTCAAAGGTACGCACGGATTGCAGGAGTCAGGAGGATATGTGCCATCTGCTGCCTTCCTTAGGATTTGTTGCTGCTGAAGGGGAAGCCCAGCATGTTTTCTGTTTGCCAATTTTATGGGAATGATTGGGGAGTATTTAGAATGGAATGAAGTTATCATTTCACGGGTATATGTTGATCACACAGACAGAGGCACTGTGCATTGTTCATGTCACCAGTTTCAGTGTTGTGCTTGAATAAAGCAGAGATATTGAGATGACACTAATCTTGTCAGAAGAAAGGACGACTTTGCTATCTGAGATGCTCATCTCATGAAAAGACAAAAAAGCATAGGAAACAATTGAAACATCAGTGAGTCCTCTGGAATATAAATCCCTATGTTTTTCACCTCATTCTGTTTATCAGTCAGTATCTGCTTGCTATTATGAGTGGAATTATTTTCCTTTATACTACTGACTACGGGGGGAAATAGCTTCCCTTTTCAGTTGGATGATTGAAGGAGAATGTCTTAGTTTCTGGGCTGCAATGGGTTGGCTTAACAACAGCAATTTGTTGGCTCACAGTTTTGAGGCTAGGAGAAGTCTGAAACCAAGGCATCAGCAAGATGATGCTTTCTCCCCAAAGACTGTGGCATTCTGGGGCTGGCTGTTGGTGATCCTTGGCATTCCTTGGCTTTTCAGTTACATGGCAATGCGTAAGGTGGCATCTTCTCTTTTCTCTTCCGTTGACTTTCAGCTTCTGTTTTTTCATGTGGCTTTCTCTTCCTGAATTTCTTCTTCCTATAAAGGACTCTAGTAATCTGGATGAAGACTCATCCTGTTTCAGCTAGTCACATCTTAACTAAAATAACATCTTCTAAAGGTCCTATTTATAATGGACTCCCACCCACAGGAATGGATCAAGATTAAGAACATGTGTTTCTGGGGTACATAATTCAACCTATCACAATGTTAAGATCATGAAAATCAAAAAGATATAATTTTTTTTTAAAATAGAGAAGTTACAAGTTTACAGAAAAATCATGGAAAAAGTACAGAGTTCACATACACACCCCCTCCAATTTTCCCTGTTATTAGCACTTTGCATTGGTGTAGCACTTTTGTTACAATTGATCAAACAATATTATAATTATACTATTTTTTTTTTTTTAAAGATTTTATTTATTTATTCATTTATCCCCCCCTTGCTGCTTGTGCTCGCTGGGTCAGCTAACCACGCCGTGCAGGCGGGCTTGCCTTCACCAGGAGGCCCCGGGAATCGAATCCAGGGCCTCCCATATGGTAAACGGGAGCCCTACTGATTGAGCCACAGCCGCTTCCCTATAATTATACTATTAATTGTAGTCCATAGTTTATATTAGGGTTCACAGTCTTGTACAGTTCTATGTTTTTTAAAAAAATTTATTCTGATAACCTTGTTTGTAAAGAAGAGGTTATAAAACTAAGCTGAATGCTTTGAAAATTGTTGATAAAGGTGAGTTGATAAAAAAGAAAATTGCTGTTGAATAAGATGCAAAACTTTAAAGGATTAGAAAAGAATTCATAAAACTTTAGGAAGAGTTTCTGTTTGATTACTTTGCAAGAGTCTTCAAGCTTTTATTTTACTTTAAGGACATCAAAACTGGAAATATTAGATGATGCATTATGGCTATGTTTGTTCAAGAAAGAAGATGCAGTACTCCAATATTCAAAGAAACACCTTGACCCTGAATAGAAAGATTGGAGAATGAGGACACATCTAAACATTTGAAGTTAAAATGTTTAAGGTGTGTATGTATATTTTGAGGGGTTCATTTTATCCTACTTTTCCAAATGAATGACTTCTGAAGATGAGACAGCTTTACTCTAGTCAAAAATCCTGTGGGACTGAAGGTGGAAACATGAAAACAAGAGGAGATAGGATGTGTCCAGGATTGAATGACTTCCCTTCCCAAGGCCTCAGTTCCCTTTTCTCTGAAATGAAAAGGTTGGACTGAATAAAACTCTTAAGTTTTTTCCAACTTGCATAACCTACATTTCTTCATTTCAAATTGCCAAAAGTAATGACCTGTCCTATTGTGCTACCTGTTGGATAGTGTGCTGCAGTCCTCTGTACTTCTATCAGCTATATATTTTTTGAACATTGTATTGGCCTTAGAGTTTTTATTAGATTTCTATCTGGTGCTATTGTTAATCATTCAAGAGTACTTGCCTAGAGGAGAAATCTAGTTTTGGCTCAGTTTGGCTTAGACTCTTCTCAGCACAAGTTACTCCCTTGCTTAAGATCTTCAAGAGCTTATCCTTAAATACAGGGCATCATCCACATTCCCTAATGTGCAGCATCTAAGTGCATCCATGTTCAGGCCTCACCCAAGTCTGATTCTATGCACTTTTATTATGAATTAGTGCGTGTTTTCTTAATCTAAAGGGATGCCTTATGCCTCCAAGTCTTTTCTCAGAATACTGTTCCCTTTGTCTAGGTTGTTCTCCCCCCCCCAGGTTAACTCCTACATGTAACCTAACAACTCAGTTTTGGCATTCTTGCCTCCAGGAAGACTTCCCTGATTTACCAGGGCAAACCAGGCCCCTCATCTATGTCCTCCTTGGAGATCTAAGTTTACCTCTAACAATTTTACATTCCATTACTTATCCCTTCTATGTTCTTTGAAGAAAAGAACTGTATCTTATTCATGCTTGTCCCAGCACTTGCATAGTTTTCAACGTGAAGACATGGTCCAAAATTTTTTATTCAAATACGGTGTTGCAAATATAGAAGTGTAAAACTGGATATGAAAGGAAACATTTAGACATAATCCAAGACCCTCGCTTTACATATGGAGAAAGTGAGGCCAAGAGAGTTCACAATTTTTGTCCAATGTCTATTACTGGCACTGGATGCTACAATTTGCTCCACTGTGTCTTGGCAATGGCCTCCTTCCCTGGGATCCCCAATGTTAAGAGCATCTGGTTTACAAATTCACAGAGTAATTTATTTATTGAACAAGTGATAAAAACTGGCATTATGAGTAAGGATGATGGAATGTTTCCAGCTCAGCTGAGATTCCAGAAACATATTATCAGCCAAGACCTATCCACTAAGGCTCTTTCCCAGTTATCCAATTAAGCACCTATATACCACAATGACCAGGAGAAGAAGCATTATTGAGAGAGGCTTCTTGATACTTCTCTTTAGGGGGTCTCATCTAGTGGTTACCTTATCTTCTTATGGGGTATTGAATCCTTGTGATACAGAGCCAATGAGCACTTGAATGCCGTTATCTGGATCAAAACCTGCTGATATTGATTATCAGGTAAACTTCAAGGTTACATCCAGCCCAATGATATTAACTCTGACTATCCTACTATATCCCAATCCTAAATGGAAAATCATAAAATGTTTTAGTAGAAGGGAATGCAGGATGTTACTGAAAAGAGAATTAATCATTAAAAAGACACTGCTGAAAGGGAAATTAAAGGGGAGGATAATGATAGGCAAGTTAAAAAAAAACCTGTCCATAAAGGTGTGTCACTTAGGCTTGGTGTCTATAAAAGTTAGAGATAGTTTATTATCCAAAGTGGGACACTTTTGAGAGTGGAAAAGAGGACAACTACTAATGACACAAGTATGCACCAGGGCTATTAATAATGACACATGCATAAACAAAGAACTGATTCAAAAACTGCTTGGAAAAAAACAAAATAATAATAACAACAAAAACCCCAAACCCCTAAATGTTATCCTTGTTTCCTTCTGCAGTGTACTGCCTGTATCAGAGGCCACAATTTAGGATTTTTAATTTCCTTAGTGAAACCCTAGCAGTGCTTTCTACATTTGGGAACTTATGAATCTCCTTATAATCAGCAGCACAGGGCTTGCATTAACTGACCGTTAATCTGACTGTTAATTTGTACATTTCTTGTCAAACATTCTGCTGACAAAATTGATATTCCAGTATTTGAGACATTTGAATCATTTATTTTTGGCAGATTCTCTAGGCTTTATTGTGGTAACAAAGCACACCATGAGCTATCCACCTATCTGGAATTTATTAGTTTGACTCCTTGTAGAAATACCTTGAAAGAACTACAATTTTAAATTATGGTCATAAGTAGACTATTTCTCCCCCCACCCACCTGAGATGGCCCCGTCATCTGTTTGCTCGTTGTTTTTGCTCATTGTTTGCACTTGTCTGCTTATTGTTTTTGCTCGTTGTCTGTTTTTTTTTGTTTGTTTTTTTCCCTTTAGTAAGCACCAGGAACCTCCCGTGTGGGAAGTGGGTGCTTAACTGCTTGAGTCATATCTGCTCCGTGAACTATTTCTTTATACATTTGTGAAAGCATTATCAATGACACCATCAGTTTGTTGTTGTCCAATGTTCTTTCATTATGATAAATTCTTCTAAGTTCAAAGGTATATTTCCCTTGTGATCTGGTCATAGGTCCTTTTTCCTAAACAATAAGAAGTATGTAACCTATTAGCTTCCCCATTTTGCTTTGGATGCCAGGAAACAGCTATTTTAGGAATAATTATAATAGCTACACTTCGCCTAGGTTTGCTACTACATTTCTTTTTGTTTCTATATTTTGTTACTTGGTACTTGTTTACTTAATTTTCTTTTAATCAATTTTTGTGGGTTTATTGTCATTGTTGTGGTGGTTTAAAATTGTGCTATTTCTTAAACTATTACATTTTTGGAATAGGCAATGAAATTAGTTTTCTAGAACATTTGAGGAAAGGTTTTATTAAATTAAACAAGGAATATTTCTTTTTTTTCTTTTTTGTTTTCTTGCACAGTGCAAACCCAGGCAGAGAGGATTGAAAAAGTTTTCCTTTTATAATTTTATTATATAATAGGTAGATATGTATTATTTGTTTTCATCCACATTGTTCAATAAAACTTGCAGCTGGGATGAAGGCATAGTACCTGGTTCTGCTAAGCAGTTACACCTGGGCAAGACTTGGAGCTGGCTGTGAGCATAGTGAGGCAGGGATAGCAGAAGGGAGTCAAACTTCCATCCGTTCAGTGTTGAGAGGGCTCCTTTTTGAAGGAAAGCATGATGGAGCCCCCCATGTAGCATTCTGAGCATTCTTGCTGCCTGCTGTGTGGGGGTCGCAGTGGGGTTTTCACTAGATAAGTCTTGTGGTAGGTGCTGTTCCTGCTTGGCTAGCTCTTTCATCTCTTCTCTGGCCCTCTCAGTAATTCTACGAGCTACCGATTATCCTTTAACAAATGATTTTTTACAGCTTAAACTTGTCACATCAGATTTTATTTTGTCTACCTAAAACCTGCCCAACAAAGGTTTATAAGCACACATGATTTCAGGGGCTGGTCAAATGAAAAAATGACTGTTGAGGGTCAGCATAAGCCTCAGGGATTGGTGAGCCTGGGGTGGGGGTGGGGGCACATGCATTCCCCTCCTAAAAGCATTCACTTCAACTGTTCCAGAACATTCTCTTTGCTATAATTAACTTTGTTTGCATCTGCTCTCCACATTTGACAAAAGGGGGCTACCAGTTCATGGTGTTTGGCACTGAAGTTTATTTAGTGGAGTTGACATTTTTTGGTGGGGAGCAGTACAGGGGATTGAACCCAGGACCTTGTATGTGCAAATCAGGTGCTCAAACACTGAGCTACACCTTATTTTATTTTTTATTAAAAAATAAAATAAAATTTTATTTCTTAATTTTAGTGATATATCTCTTTTTCTTCATTTTTAAAGACGCTTTTGAGTATATAAATGTTACATTGGAGTTAACCTTTTAAAAAAATCTGAAAATTTAGATCACTCCTTGATTGTCTTTTTTTTTTTTTTTAAGTACAACGAGCAGTTTGCATTGTCCATTTTAGCAGCATGGTCATTGGCTCTATGGGTGCTCTGGGGCTTCTGAGACATCAGCTTGTACTGACTTATGGTGTGGCGAGGCCAAGCAGGATCCTAAGTAAGAAGAAAGGAACCATCCTGGGTGCTCCTGGCCAATAGCAGCAGGCCACTTTTCCCCTCCCTGTCCCCATATCACAGGGAATGGGTGCCCAGGAGGACCTTTGTGTTGTGAATGGATTTTAAAGTCCCCAACCGTTCCTGGTTTGTGACTTCTTTTACAAAGGCAATACAACTGGAAACTTAACTGTGGTAGACTGAGTCATGTACCCCAACGAAAGACATGCTCTTAGTCTTAGTCCACATTCCTGTGGGTGTGAACCCATTTGTTAATTGGACCTTTAGAAGATGTCATTGATATTTAAGGCAGGGCCAAATGTATCTGGGTGCGTGCTGTCCTGTATTACAGGACGCCTTACAAAGAGAGGAAATTCGGATGTAGTCAGAGACAGTCACAGGCAGAGACAAGATGCCAGCAAAAAACCGGAAGGCCAGACCCAGGAGGGAGAGATCACATGCGATGGCAGGCACTCCAAGGACTGTGGTGAGCCAGCGTCAGAATGCTGCAGGCTTCAGGGAGAAAGCGTGGCTTTGCTGGTGCCTTGATTTGGGATGTCTGGCCTCTAAAACCATGAGCCCATAGATTCTTGCAGTTTAAACTAACACATTGTGAGGTATTTATCAGAGACCCCTGGAAAACTAAGACCCTAACATTTCTAATCCTGGGATACAACACAAATGAAAGTTCTGTTGCAAGTAAAGCACTTGGAAATTGTATCTGAAAGAGTCGTCATTAGAAGGTCTGTTGGCCAGTTTTCAGGGTGGCAATTATCTGGGATGAGGCTCTGGAGAAACTGTTAATCCTCCCACTGAATACTGGTTAGCTTTAGTCCTTCAAAGAGCGGGATTCAGCATCCAATGATCTTCTCTGTGTTTCATCCAGAAAGACACAGTGCTTTAAGCCAAAATGTTTTGAAAATGGTATTTGGATTGCATTCTGTTTTATGATTCACATATGCGTCGCCTCATTCCTTCTCATTGGAATGCCACATACCAGCCTCATTAGCTCTAACAGACCTTTTAGCTGTCCTATGGCTATATGGTTTCAAAGTATTACAAACTCAGGTCACTCTAATTTAAACATGATGTTGTTGTTATTACTGCATGTATTTTACAAACTGCCCCCTCATTCATTTTCTACTTACTGCGTATATGAGAAGCAGAAGATAGCATTCCAATCAACGTTGGAGCTAACAATCCTAAATAATTGTATTTGACAAATATTGAAACCTCAGCCCCCAAATACTTACAACATTTCCCTTGCTGACACCAGTGGTAATGAAAATGTCATGGCGCTAATGAAGGATTTCTATTGCGGCCACGTGAATGTGGTCCCAATAGTCATCATCAAGTGAACCATTCAGATTTCTTGGTATTGCTTTAGTTTTGAATTCGAGTCAAGACCCGATTTTTTTCAGGATGACAAGGATTTATTATTTCTAGTCACAAATCCTGAAATCTTGGAGAAGAGTAAAAAAAAAAAAAAAAGAAAAAGAAAAAGAAAAAACAGGTGGTGGAGAGTGTGGAAATAAATGAGATGATAAGGATTGTGTTTATAAGAAAGTTATCTAGCTATTATTTGCCTGGTGTTTTTAGCCCTCACAGACAGCAGGGGAGAGATGACCATCTCTTGCATAAGTTTTGAACGGGGAAAGTGTTGCTTCAGAGCTATAGACTAGGTGAGCTGGGAGAAAGCTTAGAAAGGACCTCATCTAAGCCCCTTGATTTGCAGGCAAGGAAATGTGGTTTAGAAAAGGATATTGGCTTGCCTGGGCAGGGTGTGGGGATTAAAAAAGAGGAAACTGATAAACAAAGATATTCTCTGTTAGAGCATAGCTCCCACCTTGCCATTTTGACAGGAGGTAACAGATAGTTGAGGGTGAAAGAATGCCCTTTGTGGAGGTTATGAAGCACCAGTGGCAGAAATGTGGCTTTTCTTGGAATATAATATATTTTTAAAAATATCTCAGTTTACCTATTGCATTCTGTTTTGTGACTCATATACACGTTGCCTCATTTCTTCTCATTGGAATGCCACATCCCCTCCCTCCCTCCCTCCCTCCCTTCCTTCCTTCCCTGTTTGGTAATTTTGCATTTATCACCTGCAGCTCTTTTTCCCATTATGTCCAGACCAGTGGTTTTCAACTCTGCAGACATTTGGCAGTGTCTAGAAACATTTTTGGTTGTCACAATGGGAAAGGAGGTACTACTGGCATCTAGTGAATAGAGTCCCAGGATGCTGTTGAACATCCCACAAGGCACAGGGTAAGCAGCCCCCTGCAATGGAGGAATATCCAGCCCCAAACAACAATTGTGCAAAGATTAAGATTAAGAAACTCTTGTCTAGGCTGATACTCATTAGCAAAGAGAGGAGGAAGGAGGATAATTCCATAAGGACACCTCCTGATTAGACGGAGGGATGACGGAAAACTTGTGCTGAGAGTAGGAATCTGAGGAGAGTCTGCGAAGGGTAAGAGATGATGCCTGGTGTTACCCTGTCGCCACCTCCCCCCAGGCCATACCTTGGAAGCGCTAGAAATGCAAGAGGTATAAATCACCAGATAGGTTTTAGGGGTGGCAAAATCCTAGAGCAGGAGTCATGTTCTTTGTTCCCTTGGCTTTTGGTCTAATTGAGAAGGCTTCATGCTTCTTAGCAAGCTCCAAATTTTGCTGGTGTCTTAGCTAATGTGGCATTTAAATCTAAGTTGTGAGTGCAAGTGACTGAGGGAGATATTCCGACAAATGGTCTAAGATTCCCCAGAGCCCATAGAGGCATGTAGGAGTCAAGACATTACTGTGACACAGGGGGCTGCTGCCGGTGCTGGTTGAAGAGTTCCTCAGGGGCTTCTCTGACATGAGGAGACTCTGAAGTGGAGAGCTGTAGGGGAGGCCACCCAAGACGACATAGCTCTGCAGGAGACCTTGACTACCTGGCCCCCAGGCTGGGAGTGACACCAGCCCATGCACTCCTGGAGCCACTATACCTGGCTCTGAGGGACATTACAAGTAGAGCACCCCAAGCCTCCTCCCCTGCTCACCCCATATAGTCCCATGATGTTGCATGAGCATCACCTTGTATCTGATGTTTGGAGAAGGGAATGAGGGGAGGGAGAAGGAATCTAGAAAGATCAATTACCTGAAAGAAATTATGTTTTAAACCAGAAGAGACCGGAATTTGTAGTTGGAAAGTACCTTTCACTATTAATAGACACGAATGCTCAAGGGAAAGGTAAGAGATAGAGAATAGTTGATATTTTCCCCACATACATTCAATCACACTACATTCTTATTCTGTAGCCACATGACCTCAAAGGTACTACCGTATTTATTGTCCTCCTCCATCATCCTGACAGCCAAGTCCATCTAACCTTTGAATAAACACCAGTTGCCAGATTTATTTTACACCTGATTTTCATTCTGTTTCTTCTTCCATCTCTGGGGATCTCCTCAATGATAAACCAGGTACATGTGCATTAAGATCACATTGTCTCAACTGAGTAGAGAAACTTATCAGTGTTATCCTTGTTATAAGACACTATAGGGGAGATCTATGTCCTCTCTGATGGTGAGCATGTCACTGCACAGGAGATCCAGGTACATTCCTGAGTCCACTGGGACCCAAGCAGGAAATAGATGGTGCTCTCAAATGGGGAAATTGCAATAAAAGGCCTATTTACAAAGCTCTGGGCCAGGTTAAGGGGAATGAACAAGGGATGGTGAAGCATCTTGGAGCTAGCAACAGTGGTGTGAGGGAGCAAATGATTACTGGAGCCCAGTGACATGTCTAGCTGTGGGAAGAATCTTCACTAGAGGAAAGGAATCACTGCCAATCCATAGCCAGGAGGAAGGCAGTTGGGGAATAAAGCGCCAGGTCTTGGTCTTTTCCTTTCCTCTGATATCTTGCTATTATCTCACTTTGGCCAACTCAACTGGAAGCTAGAAGGCAAGTGTGTTGATTAATTTTATGTCAACTTGGGCTAGGCTATGGTGTTCAGTCATTTGGTCAAACATTGGCCTAGAGGTTGCTATGAAGGTATTTTGTAGTGATCAGCATCTACAATCAATTGACTTTAAGAAAACACCACACACACACAAAGAAAACACAAGTACCCTCCATAATATGTGTGGGCCTCATCCAATTGAAGCAGAAGAAATTTGGACTAAAGACTTTGACATCACTATTTTTGGAATTTCCAGCCCACTGGCCTATCCTACAGATTTCAGACTTCCCAGTCTCCAGAATCATGTGAACTTAATACACACACACACACACACATACACACACACCAACACACACCTTGTTGATTCTATTTCTTTGGAGAACCCTGAATAATACAGCAATAGAGCTCAATTGGTATAATCCTTAGACCTTAACCTCCCAGGACACAGGACAGAGAAAAGGGGAGAAAGAGTCTATAGGGCAAATGGGGAGTATCCAATACAACTATGTTTATTGATTTTCTGTGGGTCAGAATTTGGCTCTGCCACTCATTATCTGTCAGACCTTGTGCAGTTTACTTAAGTTTTTAGTAAACTAGTTTCCTCTTCTATACTATAGTAATAACAGTATCTACCTCATCTAGTTCTTTTTGAAGATTAAGGATGATAATGCATGTAAAGCACTCTTCTGGACCACGCATATAATAGGTTCTCAGAAAATATTAATGAAACTGCCGCTTACCAGCCTACTTTTCAGAGTGGGACCTTTCTTACTGGTTTGCAGAACTTTCTACAAGTTTCTCAAAGTTTCTAATTCCCTTTCTTTCAAATGCCTGCCTCCTTATGTTTATTTACCTGCACTGCAAAGTAAGTTACTGCTTCCTTTTCCTTTTCAGCACCTGCTAAAGCTGGCTTTGACTGGTTCTAGTCACCAAACATGCTAAGCCTCCATTTTAAGAACAAGTATGACTTGCAACATAGCATGCTCCATTTAACCCTGCCTCTCCCAAACTGTATTTGCCCATGTCATCTCACCTCATCCCTAGCCACACCCTTAACCTCACCTTCCCCAGATGGTATAAATCTCCAGACCTATTTTGCTTGGGGAGACTAATCCGAAGCTTACCTCCAGTCTTCTTGCTGGTCATCTATGCAATAAACTTTTCTTTTCTCAAAATCCTGGTAACTCAGTATTGACTTCTGTGTGCTTTGGGCAAACGAGCCCACTTAGGTGGTAACATTAGCTATTGATTTTCCTGGTCAGTTGGTGTCTAGCATACCAGGCAGTGGAGGGTGATTTCAGAATGCTATAGAGAAGTATTTGCTCTCAAACTCAGGAGGATGCCCTGCTAGGGAAATCCTGACCATGAGGAGGAGAATTGGTTATACTCTATCATATACTACCCTTGATTTCAGACTTAGTTTATTTTACTTAGTTCATGGGACTGCGTCCATCTTCTTTAGAGGATGATTTGAGAAATTGTCCTTCAGGAAAACAAAATTAGTCACAATTAAAGCAAAACTTTTATTGTCCAGTTGTAAATTGAGTCATTTTATGATCTCATGGTTGCCCTGATACTCAGTGATTTGAATGGGTGGTAGAAAAATAACTAGGCACTTCACTTAATTAAACAACAAAAATTGATATGCACTGTTATTTCATGTAGTGGAAGATGTGGTGTGCCACCCAAGTCCCCCCCACCCCCCATTTTAGGGCAGAAGCATGTACCCATTTCCCCAGCTCCAGGAAGCATTGGTGGTCAACAGCTTCCAATGATCCCCTCTCTAGGAATTGACATTGGCTGAAGGAAGCCACCTCACCTATACCCAATGTCCCAAATATGCCTATAAAGGCCTCAAATTTAGATAATTTTAAAGGGCCACCCCAGCTTTCTGTGGAATCAGCTTCATAGCTACTGCATTGCAGTTTGACCTCTTCCTCTACACAATTCTGCTTTCCTCCCCCTCACAGGTGTTGATCCCAAGGAAACACAGCCACAAACTCCCTGCATGCAAATCTCCATCTCACAGTCTGTTTCCAGAGGAATCCTACCAGCAATGTTTGGGGTCAAGAGTTATTTTTAAAAATATTTTCACTGACTGCTTGTAATCTGGCTATGCTCACTTAGTGTATATTGAGACCTTTCTATGAACAATAACACTCAAAAAGTTGACTCAGTAGAACCATGGATTTAGGGTAATATGAGTTTTACAAAGTCACCATATTAATATCCAAGATTGATTTGGATGACCAGATGGATTACAGAGAGTCCCCTTACCTCCCTCACTGTTCCATGTGTGTCCTGCCAAAGCCACATTCTCTGTCAAAGAGGACCACTTCCCCAGACAGATGCAAGGAATGCTTTAGTCTCATAGTGGTTGGGTTCCCATGGAACTCCTTTCCAATGACCAATTTGACTTGGAAAAATTTTTATCATGGAATTCTGTATTCCAATTAACCAGAACATACACAGTAAAGCTCTTTTTTGTACTATGTGTTGTCAATCCTTGGGTTTGTGCCAGATCTTATAGTGTTAATAGATGCTCACCTTAGGCAGAAATGTCCACCAGAATGAGAGAAAGTAATTCCGTTGTCTGGGGGCCTGAGGTGAATGTTTAAGGCTCTTACTCCATGTTAAAACTGCTTTAGGAAAGTTGTATTTGGCATATACTATTATGATTAGGAGAAAATGTAGCTCCACTAGTAGAAAGAAGTTGACTTTATCCAGTCTAAAGACAGGCCACAGTTTTGCCAGCTGATTTCAGCAGGTGTGACAGCAATGGCACTGCCTGTTTTCATGCTTTGGAGCAAGAGCCATAGGCTCTCCTTTTAGTGGAGCTAACTGATTAGCTCACAGCATTTATGAAGATCTGCCAGGCTTTCAGGGTTGACTCTGTTCATATGCAAGTAACCTAACAACATGGCATCCATGCCCAAAATTCAGGCTCCTGCCTCATAATCAAGTTGCATCACCCAGTTTTAAAAATTTAAGGCCTAATTCTGCACGTGAATTAGGAGAAAATGTGAGGTTCACACTGACAAAATCTGTCTTACAATGGCAAATACTTGGGGTCCCAGACCTTGAAAGGGGATTGTTTTATGGAACTCTAGCAGTACACAGTCTCACTTGGCTGGCCTAAGAATTAAGCAAGTGAAAATATTGAAAGCACTAACTAAACCATAAAGCATTAAAGGTCTTGTTAAAAGCCAGTTGCAAATAGCCTCACCTAAGGAGTGATGAGTGAACTCTGCCTGATAGGCTTCCTTGTAGAGGAAGAAAATACATGACCACGATCCTAGATTCAATCATCCTTAATGAAAAGATGAGACCAGTGCAATACCTCCAAAACACTTTGGTTTTTTTTTCCCTTTTCAATTTTGCTTCAAGCCAGTACGTCATCTGCTCTACATTTTTGGTAAAACACACAACATATAAACACATTTTAGTGAGCTTATATTATTTTTATTAAAGTGCTTGTGTTGAATGAGTAACTTTGGATCTAAAAGGGGTCAGATTTGAGAGAAATCTTTACTAGGGAGTTTTGTGAAGGGAAAAGAATGCAATCAAATGCCAAGTGTACAGGATCCAAGCACACTGGAATTGTCCCCATGCTTCTCACAGGGAGAGATGCTTTGGCACCCCTGGAGGGTTTGACAAGTCAATTCAAATCTATACACTGTGACTAATATGGCCTACTGAGAGCTGGATGATTCAGTCAGTAGGAAACGCACATTCCTACTACAGAGAAAAGATTCATAGGAGAATGGTAGAGTGTTTAGAACAATTAAATGTTCATCTAGAAACTGAGTGACAAGGAATTTGTAAAAAATGATAAAAAGCTGAAAGAAGATACTATAGGCATACTTAGAATTAAATGCAAATATTCACTTACAAAGCCACTAAGATCATACTTAAGAAATCTGTTGTCATGGCTGATCATATTTTAAGAAATCTGTTGTCATGGTTGATCATATTTAAGAAGTCTGTGGTCTGCTAATAGAGCGGATTCTTCAGCAGAATCAGTCCTAGAGAACCTGGCCTAGTGTTAGGTGCTAACAGCAGAAGTTCCAACTGGGGGCAAAGCACTATGTCCAAAGGGAACACAATAATAGTCTAGGTAAATAGTGAACAATGGCAGGGAGAGATAGCAGGGGTCCAAGTAGAATTATCATGGCATTAACCAGAGTAGACCCTACAGATGGTAATTTAAGGTTGAATGTTACTTGAAAGTCTAGAAAGACAGTTGAACCAGAGAAGACTATTTAGAGCCCACACCACAGGGCTAGGCTTCAGAGACTGACCCGAGTATATCAAAGAGGACAGATGAGAGCAATTTAGAACCCAAGTTTTAGAAATGTCTTGGAGAATCAAGTAAGTTATGACAATAGGAACACTACACCTGAATACAAGGCTAAAATCCAGTTTTAAACAAATTATGACTTGATGGTGGGGATAAAAATCACTCCCAAGATTATAGGGAGTCTATTTCTTACATTTTCAGGTATTTTTTGAGGGAAGCATCTGTAGATGTACTTGGTAGTGATGGCAGGAAGGCTGTCTTAGCAACCAGCCAATTCCATCAGAATGGTTCAAGCCAATTCCACCAGAATGGTTCATCTAATCATCCTTAAGTCACAAACTCAGTAACATAAGCAGAAATAATCTGATTCTCATTGTACCATTCTCTCTTTAATATTTTCCATTGGTCCTTGGGCTGCCTACAGACTCATTTTGTTTGCATCTGTTTTCATTATTCTTGAAAGTTGTGAATCACTTTGCTCCATCAGCAGTAGATTCTCTTTTAAAATCAGATCAATATATCTAACGAGTTTTCAGAACGGGTACTTATGAGCAATGTGCATTATTTATCACAGAATTGCCTGTGTGCATATTTTTTTCCCTTGAAATACTTTTTAAGAGGCAACACTGTAGGTATGCAGAAGGAAAATATGCATAGTAATTAGAAAGTGAATAACTTATAAATAAAATATTAAATTGGATTTGAAATTAAAGGAACCTCTCCTCCCTTCCTAGTATTTGGGATATTCTAAATGAGAATGTTTAAAATACATCAGTGATACAGAAATGAAGAAATATACAAATATTTCTATTGTATTTTTAGTGAAATGTGATAATTATCATCATAAATATGCACATCTATACATGGGGGATATTATAGAAATAAAAAAAGAAGTTGGAAATGATATAAGAAAAGCTTGTGCACTAAATTTGTGCATGAGCTTCCTAGCTGTCAAGTAAAAAAGGGGAAGCTATCTTTTTTTCTCTCTGTTAAAAGCATGCAGGGAGACTTTCCCTGGCATTGAAGTCTAGATTGTATAGTGTGGTGGTTGGACTCAGTAGAACTAGTTTTGAATTTTAGCTCTCTCACTGGAACTCTGGGTTCCAGGGTAATTTCATGTTGAGTTTCATGCTGATTTCAACTGTGAGTTTAAGTGTGTTCATCAGAATAATGGGTACAACAAACCTATTCCAAAAAGTGGTTGTGATTTTTAAACTAGAAAATGTGTATTAAATGCCTAAGACAGTGCTTGCACATAGTAACTGCTCAATGAATCTTAGTCAAAGTCCACAACAAACAGGGACCTTGGAAACCAGAAAATTCTCCTTCAGGCCAGATACCAGTTGAGGGGAACATAGGAAGAGCCAATGCACTTTAGAACGGGGTGAAAAGTCTATAGACTCAAAAAGTGTAATTCTTTTTCTTCTTGAATCTTTTGTAAAGGCAAGATGACTTCAAAGTGGGCATTTAGGGCTTATGATAATTAATAACTGTCACTAGCTTTTCTTTGTATTCTTCTATCTAAATATTGTATAGAAAATAAAACTATTTGCTATATCTGAACTATTGCTGAAGTGTGTCATAGTCTGAGAATAACATTTGGGCTTATTCATTATATGTAATGAATAATATATAAGAGGACTAAACTGATAGATGTTTACAGTTGAGCAAGTCAAACATTTAAAAATGTACATCAGCTCCAAGTTAGAAGTTCTAGAAGGTGTAGGACTTCCGTTCTTGGTGGGAACATGGTCGACTTAGGCAGATAGAACTTCCACTCCTCACTCTGGGTGGACTGGAGCCTGGAACAGTCTGCTCATTACTCCTGTGGCAATACAGACTGTGCTGGGTTGTTTGATGCCAACTCAGCATCATCACTATCCCCTTCTGCAGTGCTGGCTGCATTGCAGAGGAGAAGGCAAGAACATTTCCAGGCTTCCTTTCCCCATATGGTTCTATCAGGAGAACCAATCTGCCAGGAAGCAGTACCTCATGTCAGATTTGGAAGGAGCAGAGAGGCTGGTATTCTTCTGAGGCAGTTGCAGCCAAGATAGGTGGTTACCTGTCATGTTTGAAGCAGTTTCCCAGGCACTTTAGCGCCCAAGCTGAAATCATCAGTGGTACTTCCCTAACCTTCCTTCCCCAAGTTCTTCCTGTGATTGAATAATCATCTAAATCCTATGTTAAAACCCTCTCCTAGAGTGAGTAGCCTGTTTTCCTGACCAAACTCTGACTAATTCACACACACACATTTATTGAGCACCTAGTATATGACTTATGCTAAGCACCTTACAAAAATTATCTTGTTTAAATCTTGCAACAAATCTATGAGGTGAGAGCACCACTGTTACTCCCATTTTACAAATTAATTCCCATTTTAAACCCCATTTTAAACTCATAGATAATCACAACCCATTAACCTCTACCAGCTTCTTTCCATATACTCTGCCTTGAAGCTGTTACTATTGATCAAATATCCATGTTCCTTTCTAAAACAAATTATTTCACTTATGTACCATGTCTTATTCCCTCTAGCCCACTCAAGGATATCACTGTAACAATTCCCATCTCTCTTCTACATCACTAAATATCACTTCTTTACTGGGTCATTCCCATAAATATAAAAACATACTTTATATTTTTTCCAACTTAATTCCACTGCCGTTTTCAGCTACCCCAAATTTCTCAGTGTCCTTATCTGACAATATTTCTCAAAGAGTTGTCTGTACTCATTCTCCCCAATACCTCTCCCCCTATTTTCTCTTAAACCCAACCCTACTTCTTGTCAAAGACACCAGTGACTTCTGTGATGCTAAATTCAATGATTAACTCTCAGCTCTCACCTTACTGACCTATCAGCAGCATTAGATTCAGTCCATCCCTCCGCCTTTCTTCACCTGGCTCCCAGGATGCCACATCCCTGTTGATTTTTCTCCTGCTTCACAGGTTGCTCCAACTGTCTCCTTTGATGGTTCTTTTTCTTCTTCAAGACCTATTGAGACTGGAATACTTCAGGGCTTGGTCCTTTTTGTTTTCTTTCTTTCTGTACTGTTAATCGTTTGGTGATCTTATCCACACTCATGATCATTTATATGACAATGTCTCCCGAATTTCTTTCTCCAGTCTAGACTTCTCTTGACCTTGTATATTCAATTGCTTATTGGGCATCTTCACTTGTATGTCTCCTAGACGTGGCAAAATTAACAAGTCTAAAAGACAACTCCTATCTTCCTCTCCAAACCTATTCAATTCAATTTTTCCCATCTCAATGGATTGCAATTCCATCCTTCCTGTTGTTCAGTCCAAAAACCTTGGAGTGATCCTTGACTCTTCCACTTTTTCCTTCTCACTCTACTGCAGCCACTTCCTTACAGTTCCTTGAATCCTCCAGGAGCTTCCCTTAGGGTTTTGCACTTCCTGTTCCTTCTGCATATAATGCTATTTCACTAGATAACTGCAAAGCTCACACCCTCACCTTCTTCATGTCTTTGCTCAAATGTCGAAAGCTTGCTCAATAAGGTCTACTCTAACTACCATGTTTGTAATCACATCTCCTGATTTTCCTCACTTAAGCATTTTTCCCAGAGTACTTGTAACTTTTAAACATTTATTCATTGTCCATTCTCCTTTCTCCTCTACCCCCTAAGTATAAGCTAGGTATTTGTATGTGTGTATGTGTGTGTGTGTACCTGTTTCATTCACAAATATCCCAGTCAGGAGAGTGTCTAATGTATACTAGGTTGTTAATAAAGCTTTGTTGCTAAGTGAGGAAGGTTGAGCTATTTGTCCAAGGTCACATCTTTAATACAGGGCAGAGATAAGATGTGATCTCAGTAGAGTTAACTCCAAATCCTCGGCTCTTCTTTCATACCAAATTACCAACCAATGAACTGCTATGCTGGAGTATGTTTTGTGACCTCTTCATTCAAGATTAAAGAGTGATTCTTCTGTCAGGAGGCTTGGTGTCCTGGGTGCTGCTTCTCTAAGTTACCTGAAACTTTGAGGACTGATTAATTCTTTTTCTTTTGTTGGAATATTTACCCTGTGCAAACCAATAGCACTCAAATCATGACTCAAGCAGGCAGAGTAGGAAACCATTACCCTGATCTTTGCTCATGAAGGTAGAACTGGAGAAGACTTCTCCATTAAGTATTTAAGAAGGGGTCATTTATATTCTTGTTTGTATTTTTTCATTATTTTTTATCTCTATTGATAAAGCTATTAGGTGTTATTTGAGATGGTATAAAAATTGATGTGTGTTTCTGAGTACAAATGATTTCTTCTGTGAAGACTCTCCTAGGTTGAATGTGTCTGAACTTCCAACTATGATGACATTGTGTTGATATATTTGTTTACAATTCTTTTCACCCTTGGAAACTGAGTGAACATCTTCCTTCTCCTCCCATATCTCTGCAAGCTATTTGCAACATCACAGTAAATCCATAACATCTATGAGGCAGAACCCTCATGGGCTGGGTAATGAGGAGAATTCACACAGGGTGTTGTATGTAGCCGAATGGTCCAGTACAGGAGTTTTGAAGTCAGAAAGCCCTGCTCCCAGGTCTCTCTCTGCCATTTCCCAGCTGTCTGACCTTGGGCAAGTAAGTGCCTTAATCTCTCTAAGCCCAGTTTCTGCATCTGAGTACCTTCCCATATGAAGGGTTTACCGTGGTCCTTGGTTCATGTTATGTACCTCATAAAGTTGATTGATTATTTTCACACTTCTAAAAAAAAAACCCGATTGCCTATTTATCTTGCTAACAACCCTCCGCATTACTATTCTAGGATAAATTCTAACTCCTTAGCTCAGCATACAAAGCACTGTTTTGTTGACCTTACCCTTGCCTGTATCCTTGGCCTTTGCTTCTGCCATATTTGTTGCTTTCATCATTTGGAATCTTGTGTCTTCCCACATGCTGATCTCTCTGCTGGCATGCCATTCCAATCTTTTATTGCCTGGATAACATCTGGTTATTCATCCTAACTCAATTCAGGTATTATTTCCTTTAGATCTGCCCTGTCCAATATGGTATCCACTAGCCACATGTGTCTACTGAGCACTTGAAACATGGCTTGTGAAACCAAGGAACTGATTTTTAAAATTATATTTAATTTTAATTAATTTAAATTTAAAACTGAAGTACTCTAAAATTTTTTAAGTATTGATTATATGTTAAATGATAATATTTTAGATATTGGGTTAAATAAAAATATTGGACATAATTTCACCTGTTTATTTTTCACTTTTACCTTTCTTAACATGGATGATTTAAATTTACATACGTGATTTGCCTTCTATTTCTACTGGACAGTGCTGGGCTTCGTAAGCCTCCTCTCTGTTCCTATAGCATCCAGTGCCCATATACCACATTTTAAGGAAATTAATAGTTTTTGTAACAGTCTTCTCCATTAGGAGGTCTTGGGTGATCAGGACTGTGATTCATTTTTCTTTGTAGCCTTGGGTAGAGCCCAGTGCTTGGTACAGAAGAAGTCTTCAATAAAGCTAGGCTTAGATGTCCTTTCTAGGCACTCCCTTAGCATACCTCTAATAAAGCAACCATCACCTGGATCAGTGGTTGTTGATTCAGCAGTCTTCCTGTTGAGATTGAGCCACAAGGAGGACAGGGAGCATAGCTTTTTTAAAAAATTTTTTTCAATAAAAACCTAGTTTAATTTGTAAGTCACTGTAGAATAGAACATTGTGCAAAACTAATCCACAGGTATTATTTCTCAAAAGTTTCAGCAACCAAGAGAATCTGTATCAGAAATGATCAGGAAAGTGTTACTCTTATCAGACTCTCCCCAAGAGCACTTAACTAAGAGTGGTTAGTTTGAAATTAATTAGGACTTTTGCTTTCCTTATGAGTTTTCTAATCGTACCCCAAACTATACATTTCTGCTCCAATGCCCTTTACCTCTTCAGTTTTCTTGCTATTAAGGATAAAGCAGTTTCCTCTGATGAGAGGAAAACCTAAGCGCGATCAATAGACACACAATGTACAGTGACATGTCAGAGGGTGTGGGGAGACAACACAGTCGAGGGCCGCTAAGGACAGAACACAGTGATGTCTGCTTCGCCTATTGGTAAGAGCATAGCTTTTTTGACTTTCATCCCCAGTGTTTAAGATGCAGAAGGGGCTCAATACATGCCTGAATGGTATAAATTTCTCTTGGATAAGTATTATGGATAAAATAGTTTTCTTTTCCCCTAAGTTCAATCCACATGGCTGCAATTTAAACTGTCTTTAAGACTGGCTTCTGATGCTGAAGAGTAGCCCTTCGATAGTAACCATCTCCTCACTGCCTGTATTGGGCTCACTTTTGCCCTTTCATCCACTTGGTTGCTCCCTTGTGGATTTTGCAGCAGCACCCAGTGCTCTAGGACCAGGGCAGCCAGTACTCATCAGCCTTACTGATTACTCTGTATATAAAAGTTTCATTCTGACTCATTTTCAGTCTTGGGCTGAGTAGGGGGTGGGTGTTGAGGCAATGTGGTGATGAAGCAGCCTTCTCTGCTGAATTGCCCCCTAAGCCAGCCATCCTTCCCTTACTACTACACAACTTCCCACCGGATGTTTGCCCTAAACCTAAAGAGATAATCTTGATTTATGAGTCAGTTCAGCATTTAAGAGTCTAGACTTTCATTTATTCACTTATCAAGCACTTGCTATGGCCCGTGATCTCTGCTAGGCACTGGCGGGGGGGGGGGGGTGAGGAGGTGGATCCTAGAGAGAATGAGTCACCATCCATCCCTTTCCTTAGGTTTTCTGAAGTCTGGTGGAGGAACCAGGTCAACAAACCAGTGCAGTGGGCGCTGTGACACAGAGGACTGGGGAACTGCACAGGCAGGGCATCCAGCTGCATCAGAATTAGAGAGGCCTGAATTTAAAACCGATTCTATCTCTTACTAGTGGTGTGACTTTTAAGAACATTTTTAAACCTTAGGTATCTGATTCCCATTTATATGATTGGATGGAGGATTACATGAGATAATTTGCACAAAATGTTTACATAGTGACTGTTTCCAGTGTTCCATAAATGGTTATTATTTTTCCCTTAGACTGGTGATGCCTGTGCCCTCTGCGTTCTGAGATAATGCCGCTCCATTCCCCACACCTGTTAGCAACAGTGAGCTCAACATTCATAGGAATAATGCCCGAGGCTCAATGACACCCAGGACACCAACTCTTTTTTTGCAGCCAAATTGATTGACTTGCTTTTCCCAACATGTTTTATAGAGCTCTGCTGAGCCTCATTGGTCACATGATCCCCTTCGCTTGGAATTCCTTTGCAAGTTTTCTCTGCCTGCTTGGATCCATGTGCCCCTAAGGCTGCCTTAGGGAAGCCTCCCCCTCCCACTGCCAACCACAGCAGACTTTCCCTCCAGGAAGCTTCTGCAGCAGCTCTGGTCAGCACATTCAGCTGGTGCCACAACTTGGCAGCTGCTCTTATCACAATTTCCTACTTTCCTCCAGTACTATGCTTTATTTATGTTCTATATTCCTACCATGTTTCACAAAGAGTATGTAGTTCATAAATAGTTGTTGCTGGAGGGAGACTCTACACATATTCAGCTATATTTTGCCCTGTGTCAGTTACAAATGATTTTGGTTGCAAGTCAAAAAACAACAACAAAACCAAAAAACTCAACCAACAGTGACTTAAACCAAAGAAGTCTGGAGGGAGAGGCGATTCTAGGGTTCATTCCCTAGCCCCAAAATTTAAGTGGGCTGGTATCTCTGCAATTCCCTTTGCTTACTATATTTCTCATGTTTACAAGATTTCTGCTGCAACCCTAGAAGCCTCTTCCTCATGCAGCTGTGTCCAGAGGAAAAGGCAGGGAATACCAGTGGGGAGAGGAGGGAAAAAAAGGGTGTGTGGGGAGGAAGAGGGTCACTTTGAGGGTCATTCCTTTGGCTTTCTTTTATCAGGGAGGAAAAGAGCTATCTTAGTATTCCCCCCTACCTCCCACTAAATATTCCCAAATATCCCCTTATGCCTATTGGCAAGCATTTGGTTCTATGGAACCCTGGAGGAGGCAGGAATGCAAGTAGCTCTTTTTTTCAGTGTGCTGGCAGTGGCTGCTTGGTAGCTAAATGAGAGTGCCTGCCATGGGCCTCATAAATTAGTACTGTTGTCTTCATGACACATTGGAGAAGCACCTGGTGGGGAAACCAGTGAACTTCTGGGAGTAGGTCATGCAGGTAAACTGCATTCTTTCACGGTAGGACTTAGAAGTTCTAGATTGAGTGAAAAAAGATGACGCTTAGGTAATCCAAGTTGGGGAATGAAGGCTCTGTGAGGAGGGAATAGTTCTGGTGGAATAGGGCTGGTATGAGTTTGGTAGCTGGGATCATGTTTGGAATCAGTCAAATCAAGATGAAAGAGCAACTAAACTGGGGCCTGGTGGGAACAGATAGGGGATAGTGGGTAAAACATTTCCTTGAATATTACCTTTGTTTTATTCTCACAAAAGCTGATTCCAAGACAAAGATTTGGGTGCAAGTAGTTTCTTTGGGAACTGATTCCAAAAGCCTGATGAGGAAGTAAGGAAATGAGACAGGGAAGGGAGAACACTAATAAAGGGGAGCATATTACAGCTGTGGGCAATTGGAATTCATTCTCACTGTGGATCCTCTGACAGTATAAATAGTCCTCCTAGATGTCCTGCCAAGGGGGTGAGGAAATGGAAGTATTTATCCATCAGTTGATAGGGAACCAATCCTAAAGACATTACCTCCTTGACACATCTGGTCTATCTTGCCTTATGGGACTGAACATGATCCCACAGCCAGAGAATGCCCCTTGGCAGTGAGTCACAGGAAGTCATTGGCAAGTATGGGAGTGGTGTGTGAATGGTGTGCAGGAAGGGTTGAGAGTATATGGGCAGGGAACCAACAGCCTCTGCTACAGGTAGCACCCACCCTCCAGGAGGTTGGTCAAACCTCTGAGAGTTTTGTGAATCTGTGAGGAAATAAAAGAGAAGGTGCAACAACCCATCTGTTGCAGGCACAGGACAAACAGTTCAGCATCTAGCTACTGTCCTCTGAATGACAGTCTGAATGGATGCTGCTGTCTGCAGGCACCTGTGGGTGTATTTGGAAGAGCTGAGTGGGCTTGGAATGGAACAGCTAAAAACTTCCTCCGATTGGTGAGGCATTCACAACTTTCTCTTAGGAGTGGTGCTGGACATTTTTATAGTGCTTGCCTGCCCACAGTCCTGTCTTGGTGAAAACAGCCAGTACAGAGTCTGGCCCAACATGACAGATAAGATCAGGGGTGGGCCAAAACCTACAGCTGAGCCAGTATTCTATGGAAGAGCTGGTGTGAAAAAACAAGATGGATGATCCGATTCTCTCCTGAGAATTTAAACTTGAAACTTGGAAAACCTGCTCTCAGTTTCTACTAGAGTTGAAGCTCAAGGGGAAGGAGAGGCCTACTATTAATGTGCAAGTCATAGTTATGAGGAAGGCATGGCCAGTTGGTTGAGAAAGGTGATTGGAGCAGATGTACAGAAAGAAGGAGAAACACCACAGCAGGCAATTATCTAAGAGGAATGAAGGCAGTGGTTGATTTCTAGAGTTACTTTAGTCCTGACCCAATTCTGGGCTCAGTACTAGCCTGTATATATTCATCTTCCAATAAATGAACATGCCTCCATTTTTAAGATAACCTGAGTGGGTCCCTGTTGCTTATAATGAAAAGAGCATAAAAGAAAACAGATGTGTATTGTCTTTTAATTTAAATAGTTGATCAAGGGGGTATACTGATTCCTTTATCTTGAAACTTATTGACACATATTTTCCCCATAGGGATAAAAATAATCAAATGAGTTGAGTTAATGGTACTTAAAAACGAAAAGTTTTGTTTTTCTCCTTTCTCTCTGCACCTAAGGACATTCAAGATTCTTCAATGTTCTCTTTGAACTCTCAGTGACTCCTCTCTTTTTAGTATCTCTGAGTCACCAGGCTCTATCTTTTAAGCAAAATTTTTAGGCTATTTCCTGAGTTTTCCAGGGCAGTCTTGATTTCAGCTATCTGTTCAGTTGTTTCCATATACTACTAATGTCCTAGAAATGTCAATATTTTGGAATTTAACATATCTTTCAGGCAGCCTAATTCTCCAAAGTGGTAAAAAGTCATTTGTTGGACTTTATGTCCTGATTTTTGGTTTGGAAAATAAGGTTTTCATAGCCTTATTCCACTATTCTTTCAGGTCTTGAAACTTGTGAGTTATCATTACTTCTCCTTGAGCAAATGCGTCCCATGCAGCCTTTATCATTGAAGCATTGTATTATATGGAATGACATCTATCAAAATTTATTCTTTTCTTGCTACTTTGGTGCCCTTATTTTGGGGGATCAGTGTGCCCTACGGAGTCTTCATTAAAAAGATGGAACATGGACATCAGACCCATGGAGCCAATCAGCCTCCACCTCCTCTAATGAAGACACCCTTCTGCCTTTCACAAAAGCGCTTTATATTTGCTTTCTATAGTATTTGGGGACTGAATAATTTCTCTTATTAACCTAATTGTTAGGAAAAGTGTACTTCAGCATGAAAGTTATGGCTATATGGCATTCACTGCGCTTTGTTAAAATATCTTATTTTAATTAACTTACTCCCCCACTAGACTACAAGCTTCATTAGGCAATGCAGCATCTGTCTGGTTCATGCGACTTCTGTGTGCCTAGCATGGTGCTGGTTCATAGCAGTTGAGCAATATAGATGCACAATGCATGCGTGAGTGTATTCTTAGTGGATTAGTGCTCCCAGGAGTGTTTTGGGGAGGCAAAACCATTATTGGATGATACATAGTAGACCTTCGATTTTATTGGTGTCTATTATTTTTGAGGAGTTGTTGACAAATGATGGCTGATTAGTTTAAATAAAATTTATGGTTATAACTATCTTGCTGATATAATTATACCCCTTTTAAACTTGCATATTCCAATAATCAGGATGAATATTTGTTTACTTGTTGGCTGTTGTAGGCAATCTAAAAGAACAGTAAGTAAATTAATTTGTTGATTGGGATCATTAGACTTTTATAGTTGCTTTAAACCATGGTTTATGAAGGTATTGTTTGGCTCTTTTCTTATTAATTAGTATCATGAGCTCTTGTTAGCAAATAATGTAAATGTGATTTCTACATTTCTTTGATTTTGCCAGTTTCTGGATCCAGTCTTTAAAATGAAAATGATAATACCTCTACTTCATGTTCAGATGGCTTATAGAATACTGGAATTGCAAATTAGAAACTAATCTCCTAGGGGATTCAGTGTAATGATGAGTCAGTTATTTATTGAAAAATAAATGTTAGACATCATTATAAGCTTTTTACATGTAATAACTGATTTTGTCCTTGCACAAGCTATGCAGTAGTTACTATTATTGCTTTCATGTTACAGATGAACAAAAGGAGGAATGGAATGGGATATTAACTTTCCTAAGCTCACACAGAGTTAGGTGAAGGAGCAGAGATTGAGATGCTACAAAAATATAAGTGTATGCTATGAATCATAAGGAAAATCACTTGGGTTGCTGTCTCAGGTAGGGGAATAAAAGGTTTGGAGATGGGGAGTTATTCTTTCTAAAACTTCCCTTGTCATAAGGTGCAAGATACCAGAAGTTGTTTGAACTGTAATATGATGGACCATTTGGTCATAGAATTTTCAAACTTTGTATTTGAAATTAGATTGATAATTAAAGACTTAGTTGGTTTTGGGAGGGAAGAGAGAAAAGAGTTCAGACATCCAAGAAAGCATCAAATTTAACCTAATATAATATGGTTAAAGTCAGGAAGCAATGGCAGATCTGATACCCTTCATTGCCTTTTCCTCTCTGCGTATTACTTTCTTCCCTGATCCTGTCACTTTTCTTATTTATAAAAGACAGGAAGGTTTGTTCATGAGGACAAAGCTTCTGGTTAATGCAATCCTAGGATTTATGGGAGAGTCAGACCTACACTACTTTCACTTTGTTTTTATTCTTCTACATTAGCTTTTTCCAAACTATGCTCTGAAACATTAGTTCTAAGATAAATGAATGGGTGATAGGTTCCAAAAAAGTCTCCCTTGGTCAAATAAACTTGGGAAAATTGGGTCTAACAAAATTAAATTAGTTTCATGACATAGCTTTCAGGGTTCTAAATTACTTTGTGCATGTTCACAAGATTAGGTAGCATTTCTGGAACTTATTGACAGCATTTTTTCCCCCAGAGAAACATATGACTTAGTGGCCCACTGAACACACACATTTTGGGAAATGCTCTTCTTTATACATTGTGGAAATAAATATAGATACATATTTACATAGAGAAATACCATCTAAACCCATATATATGAGTAATGGAGAAGAGGACTCAAAAGGCCGTGTGGCCCAGTGGAAAGATATGGGAGTCCAGAAATTTTAGGGTTTTATTTTAGTACTGTCTCTAATTAGCTGTGCAATAATGGGTAGCAACATGAACATTTTATATCTCAGTTTATTTATATAATGAAACCTGGAACAAAGTGGTGGTGGTGGGGAAGTAAGGTAGGAAAGACCTAAGGAAAAGGTATTTGATGATTAGAAAAGGAGATATAGTATCAAGTAGCTAATAAACATCGTTACATATAGTTTTTTCATTCACTTGCTCATTCATTCATGCATTCAACAACTTTTTTTTTTTTCTGTGCCAATTGTGTGCTATGGATGGAGGGATGAAAAAACAATAAAGCTCCTGACCTCTTTGATATCTTAATCTGGAGGCGAGGGCCATAGACAAAAACAAGAAAATAACCCTGAAGAACAAATAACAACAAACTGAAAAGTGTGGCACAGAAATGAAGTGGGTGAAATGGTGGCAGATAATAGATTTGATTCCACTTTCATAAGATATAAGGATGAGCTCTCCAGAGACCCAGAGGGGATCAGACTGCCCAATGGCGTCTTTGAGGGGGGTGGGGGAAGGATGGTTGGTTTCTCCCATCCCCATATAAATCTTCATGGGGCTTCCCATTATGGCTTTAAAACAATCCAGCATTTTATTGGTGAGTAATAAATAAAATGAAAATAAAAAACTATGATTATTGTATATTTCTGATAACTTCCTGTTCAGGAATATTGCCTTGAAATATTTCCAATTCCAGCAAATGTTCGGATACTCCATTAGTATTTTCCTCTAGGTGGAGGAGAGGAAAGGTCCTCATGTTGGGTGCTGAGAAATTTGTGTCTCAGTTCTATCAATAATGACCTGAGCCATCTGGGAAAGTCATTTGACCTTTCTGGGCTTTACTTTTTCCCTTTTAAAAATTGAAGGAGTAGGATATATAGTCCCCAGTGCCTTCTAGCTCTTGAGTGTCCATTCTAGTTTCCTTAGGCTGTTAGTCTTATTTCACTCTTGTCTTTGGCATTTCAGATCTGATGTTGATGCTGCATCTTGCTCTCCTGAGCCATCGCTTGTGATTTAGCTCAATCCGACAAGTTTACAAGCTTAAAGGAACCAGCAGTCTTCAGGTTTCTATATCAAACAAATAGAAACATTAAGGAGTCAACTCCCATGCCAGCCATTTGATGCTCATGAAGGGCTAATTTAATATTGGAAAGTTTAGATAACTCCAGAGATGGAGGTGCTCATTTACTTACTGCTATGGTTCAGGCAGCTCAAGTTAGTATCTACACTAATTGAAAGCATGAATCAGAGAAAATGATGATTTGTCGCAAGTATGTGTGTGCTTAAAAAATGGGAATAATGAAAATCTAACAAAGACAAATTGAGCTGTAAGAATCTTCTAAATGGAAACTTCTGCCTGGAAAAAAGAGTAAGAAATATATTGAGGTGCCTTGAAGATCCCTGGCCAAGTTTCTCATTTTTTGCTGCCTCGGCTGTTTTTTCTTTTCAGGTGTAGTTTGGTGTCATAAATAAAATTGTCTCTGCTGGAAAGTCTATGAAGGCCCAGGGAGAAAGAAAAAGTTGCTGGGTATACCTGGTTGGAATAAAAGGATGAGGCTTTCTCCTAGGAATTCTTTACTTTTAGACACTGATGTGTGTGTATGTGTGTGCACTCACATACATGCTCCTTTGCCTGAACTTTCTGCTCCTGGCAGGGCATCTGAGACCTTCAGCTCATTTTCCTGGTTTGTTAGTTTGTTCTTTGTCTTTAATAGGAAATATGTGGTGGACAAGGAAATGTGCTGCCCAGATCCACCTTGATGAAGTACTTATTGCCCCAGCTGCTGCGAGTGCTATCTTCAGACATCCTTCAGCTGTCAGCCCTTTAAGGATTGCCTCAGCCACAGAGTGCTGCCTTATCCAAGATCAATCCCTTACCTGGGATGGCTCATGTCCAATGAAGGATTTATGCAAGTTATATTGTCCTGGCCCTCTCACTCCAACTTGGGACAACTCTGAGTGGCTTTCTAGCTCCTGATCACCCTGGGGATTAGGAATACATTTCTGGGCCTGTATTGTAGTTCAACTCCCTCTGATCAATCCTGCTGTCTTTCTCCTTCTTCCATAGGTATTGATCCCAAGGGCTCTTCTTTTTTTTTTTTTTTAATATAATTTTTATTTTTTCTAAAAGATACTTAGATTACATAAAGTGTTACATAAAAAAATATAAGGGATTCCCATATGCCCCACTCCCCATACCTCCCACTTTTCCCCACATTAACAACTTCTTTCATTAGTGTGGTACACCCATTGCAATTGATGAACACATTTTGGAGCATTGTCACTAAGTATGGATTATAGAGTAGTTTACACTCTCTCCCATTCAATTCTGTAGGTTAGGTTATGGCAGGATATATAATGGCCTGTATCTGTTGTTGCAATGGCATGTAGAACAATTCCAAGTCCCGAAAGTGTCCCCATATTACATCTCATTTTCCCTCCCCCACTGTTTCCACATCAATGAAATAATTTCTCCCTTGCTAGAATCACAATAAGTCTATGGTAGAATACCAGTTAGTCCACTCTAGTCCATATTTTATTCCCCAATCCTGAGAATTCTGGGATGGTGATGCCCACTTCACCTCTAATTGAGAGGGGGCTTCAGTCCTATATGGCTGATGGATGGGACTCTTTTGCTTGCAGTTGTAGACTCTCTCGGTTCCTTGGTATGATGGTTATCCATCCTTACCTCCTTCTTTGTTGTCCTGGGTAAGGCCAATGAACTGGAAAGTAGGTGTTGAAACTCTGCTGAGGCTCAGGGCCCAGCTGGCACATGGACAGCCCAAAGATTCAAGTCTCTTGGGCATATGCCTACAAACTCCAGTACCAGCTATAAGTTCAAATAGAAGGGATAGAAGAGGAATGTGTAGAGAAGTCACAACTGAGTCCAACTCTGTCACTCTCGGGAGCACAATCTCCAAAGTAAGGCCCACTGGCAAGGCACCAAATGTTGAAGCTATCTGACATGACCATAGGACCTGGGTGTCTCCAGAGCCCTTAGGAGCCCCACTATTTGGGGTAGTATCTACTTTGGCTGTCTATGCAATCCTGCTGAGACGTGCCTAAGTGTTACCTCTGGGATGACCTCCCCACTCACTTTGAAGTCTCTTAGCCATATGAACTCATTTGTCTTTACCTTTCCCCCCTTTTATTCAAGGTCTTTTTCCAGTTGCATTGCTAGTTGGTGCTTGGTAGTAATCCCTTGGTGCCAGGGGGTCTCACCCCTGGGAGTCATGTCCCATGCTGGGGGGAAGGTAATGTATTTATCTGCTGAGTTTGGCTTAGAGAGAGGCCACATTTGAGTAACATGGAGGCTTTCAGGAGGTAACTCTTAGGCACCCTACTACACTAGGCTAAGTTGCAATTTCAAGAGCAAAGGCTCATAAGCATAGTCATCCATATCAAGGGCCCATCAATGGGCCATCCTTTTTCACTAGGCATTGCTCCTGTACCCAGGGGACTGTTGCTGTTCCATTAGAGAATGTGGCAGAGTTCCCCAGGATGGGAATTCAATAATCTTTCGGTTGTTTTGTGATTCTCTACTCACTGTGGCAATGCCCCGTGAATATTTGAACACATTTATATACCTTATTTGTATGTCCAGGTGAACTTCTTCCTGTGAATACCCCATCACTGACACCCCGCACCAATGATCCCCCCCTGCCACAGTTGTAACCCTTCTGAGGTCCGAAACCTCTTCAAAAATGAAGCCGAGATTATTGCCAAATACAATTAATAGGAAAATGAAATAATGATAGGTTTAAACATAAGAAATAAAATACATAATAATTTAGAAAAACTAATTTAAAATTTAAAAATTGGGATACTAAAATAATGAAAAATATTAAAAATTTTTATTTTGATGTTTTGCCTTTCATCATTGTAATATCTGTTGTCCTGTATATACAGTGACATTTTCTTCATATGTCTGTTGTCATAATATCTGTTGTCCTGTATGTACAGTGACTTTTTTTCATTTTGTATTCAAAGAAGTTTAAGGTCACAGTAAAGTCAAATACAGAATATAGGGGACTCCCATATACCTAACATCCTCCCCCCTTTCCCCTTCCCGTATTAATAACATTTTTATGTGTGGATAGTACATTTGTTACAACTGATGTACAAAAATTGAAACATAGCTACCAACCATGGTCAATAGTGTACATTATGATTTACATTTTAGACCACACACTTTTATAAATTTTTGCTGAAATTTAACATGGCCTATATCCAACATTGCAAGATCATACAGAACATTTCCATTGCCCCCTAAATACCCCCTCTTCCATCTATTCTATTCCTCGCTCCCTCTCTCCTTGGGGCCCATGGTGACCAACAGGCTTCACTCCTTGAAGGACAAGATTCATAGTTACTTGCAAGAGCACTGAGGGCTTGACACACTGGTCTGTCTTCCCCTATTAGAAACCACCCATGCTCTCTAGAGACACCCAGCCCTCTGTTTGAGAACATATCGGGCCTCCCCAGAATAGGAGTCCAACTCCTTCTTGCTCATTGTGTGGGTCTCCACCCACTGATACAACACACTTTGACAAACTGATCACGGGCACATTCTTTAGAAGACTGCCCCAGGTGTGCCCAAGGGCTCTTCTTAATAAGCATCCTGCAACCTAATCTCTGTTCCAGAGTCTGTTTTCTGGATAACACAACCTGCAACAGAAGACAATATATTCCTGAAATGCAAATCTGATTGTGTTATTTTCTTGCTTACATAAAGTAAGTCCAAATGCCTTAGCAGGGATTAAATGTCCTTTATGAACTTGGCCTTACTCACCTTTTCTGTCCCAGCTCCCATTTCTGTCAACCTTGCATGCTGAGCTCAGTTGTCATGTCTGCTTGTGGTTCCTTGAATGCTCTATGAATTCTTGTGCTCTGGGAGTTGATAAATCCTTTTTTCCCCTTGCCCTCATGTTCCTTGTTTTATTGACAAACTTCTACCTTTCCTTCAGGACACATCTGATGCAGTTCCTTTCTCTCATATTCTTCCCTATTCTGCTGAGTTACTGTTCTCATGCCCATCTTATGTCACAATCATGATAGACCACATTTATTGAACTCTTCTAATGTGCCAGGGACTGTGAAAAGTGCTTTTTGTGTATTGTCTCACTTAATCCCTAGGCATTTATGGGGTTGACTCTATCTTCATTCCCATTTTACAAATGAGAAAATGGAGTCACAGAAAGTTTAAGAAACTTACTCAAAGTCACAAAATTGGTAAACAGTGGAGCCAGGACTCAGAGGATGTAGACTGTGCTCATAGCTATTTTGCTAAACTACCAGGTGTGCTTCCTGAGGGAAGGGGGCTTTCTTTATTGAGGGCCTAGGTCTGGCCCTAGTAGACTCTCAGTAGATGTTTATCGAATTAATGAACAAATGTGAGAATCCATTGCTCCTAGACCTAGCCTCAAAATGTTGAGTGAAGGAGGAAGGATCCTCCTTTCATTACAAGAGTGTCTCTGAGGCAGAGAAGAGTGGGCAGTGGCAGATAGTGCAGTTAACATTCCTGTCAGTAGTTTTCAGCTGCCCCTCTCTGGCAGCTTTCTGTGAGCTTGCTTTGGCAGGGACCTTTTCCTCCTCAGATGCCCTTTGTTCCGCTGGAAGCCAGAACCTTCCTAGAACCACTTCTAGAGAGCAGGTTGTCAGCATCTTCTCTGCTAAGTCCCCTAATGGGATTCTAGAGCCAGGAGGCATGGGTGAATGTTCTGTTTTGCCATGCTTTTGAATCTCAGTTTCTTAAGTGCAAAATAGATGTAATTATAATTTGTATACATTTTGTGACGATTGAATGAGTTAGTATAGGCACCAAAATCCTAAACACCAACAGATATTATTTATTGGTAGAATGGTTTCCTTTACTTTCTTTCAATTCTTTCCCAGGGTCATCTAAGTCAAAACTCTGCCCTTCCTACCTCTCTCCCCATTTCCAAGACCCTTTTCATATTTTTTTTCCCCAGAATGCTTCTCTCACCAATCACCAAAGGAATTAATCCATAACACATATGATTTCTATGGGAAGAATTGAATTTTTGATCTAATTTCTACACTGGGCACTAACTAGCTGGATTCTGACATCTTTCAGGAGTGGTGAGATACCAGAGTTTGAATGCACCTTTAAGATGAAGAAATTGAAACTCAAGATGGGAATGAATAGTTTAAGGTCACAGAGTAAACTGAGGGTCCAAATCCAGTTCCTATAAGCTTCCTCATACAGGACTTTCTTCCTTGTTCTATTGTGTCTTATCATACAAATCAGACATGCTTTGCATTTTAAGCATTATAGGGATATGGAGGAGCTTAAGTGTTGCTCCCTTAGGAGGCTTTTCTCATTCTTCAGGCAACTTAAGTTCACCTTTGTTTTATTTTGCCACAGGCTGCCAATGCAAAAATACCAGAAATGGGCTGGCTTTTATAATGGGAATTTATTAGGGTAAAATCTTATAGTTCTAAGGCTGTGAAAATGTCCAAATCAAGGCATCATCAGTGATGCTGTCTCACCACGGGTTGGCTGCTGGTGATCCTGGACTCCTGCCCCATGGCAAGGCAAAATGGCACTGGTCTCTGTCTTCTCCTCCAGGCTCAATTTCTTCCTGAGCTCAGTTGTGGGTGATTAGGTATATGGTTCATATCTCTCCAGGCCTTGTTGCTTCTGTTTCAGGCTGCTCCACTGATTCCACCCTCCAGCCTCTCTCAGCCTCTTGGGATGTCTTTCTGGAGCTGCAGGCAATCTTGGAGTCTTCTCTCACATGGCAGGGAAAAAGCTTATAGTTCTCTTTCTCTTTGTGTCTCTGCTTTCAGTCCTCAGTAAAAGGATTAGGCCCACCCTGGGTCCCACAATCTAATCAAAGGCCCTTAACTGAAGTGATCTAATCAAAGTGATCTACTCAAACGTTCTCTTAACTGAATTTAACCAAAGTTCCCACATACAATAGGCTCATGTGCACTGGAATGGATTAGCTCAAGAACATAATTTTCTGGGGTCCACAAAAAAACTCAAACCAGGACTCTCTTTTACATGATCTTATATACCTCACAATTCCCCTTGATGGCACTTTCATAATTGCAAGCAATCGCTGAATGTTTTTTTCCCCTAACTGACATTAAGCTCCATGGCTGCAGAGACTGCATCTGTCCTATCATTGTTTATCCTACATGCCTATGAGGGTGCTTGGCATATAAAAAGTGGTCAGCAATGGCTATAAGAATATAGTAAATGGCCAATAAACATCTAAGACTGACAGTCTGAGGAGCTTTTATTGCACTGTGAATCTTCAGGACATATCCTGCTTCTTTCAGCTGGACTCATCAGGAAGATGAAGACATGGGGCTGAGTGTCTATGTACTCAGAACCCAAGAGCTCCCTTCTTTCCTTTCTTCTGAGGTAGGAGGATCCAAAGTTTTTCAGATGCATTCTGGGTTGGTTCTCTGAATTATTTTCTATGTCACTCTCATGGTCCATTATCATGATCAGAGTCAGTAAGTATAGGGTGGGAGGTTGGGCCATACAGTTACTTTTCAACCATGAGAGTCTGTGATTCTCATCATTCATTCCTTTATCGTTCATTCTTTCAACAAATATTTATTCAGAATCTACCATGTGCCTGGCATTGTACTAGGCACTGGGGATACATTGGTGAACCAAGCAGATACAAATCCCTGACTCATTGAACTTACATTCTAGTGGCGTGGCATATGTAAACATGCACATAAATCAGGTAGCAGTGTGTGGTATAGAAGTAAATAAAGTGTGGCAGGGGATGGGACTTCTGGGAGAAGGTTGTGGTTAATTTTACAGTCTTATGTATCTGCAAATTTTAGATTCTGCCTAAGGCAGTTTGATATTATTTATTAATTCCAAAAAGAGATATTAATTATGTTTGTAAACTGGTCTGCTCCTCTGGGCGTGACACCCTTTGATTGTATTAAATTCAAAGGTTTTATGTTTATTTGATTATGTTAAGATTAGGGCTTTTATTCGATCATGTCATTAGGGCATGCAGGGTTGAGTCTCCACCCCTTTGTAGGCTATATAAACAGACAATCAAGGAGACAGGAGAAGATACACAAAGGGAGCTTCATAGACAAGGAAGAGGATCCTGCGGTCCAGGGAAGAGAGATGAGCCATTTGCCTAATAGTTTACAGCTGACCTTGTGAAGAGACCAGAGCAGCAGCTGAGCCTGGAAAGAAATGAACCTTCCAGCCTATAGCTGAAATGAAGGACCTGGAACCACGGAGCCTTTAGAGGAGAGAGGAAGGCAGAACACTTGCAGAGATCAGCAACCATCTTGTTTCAACATGTGGCAACAGAATTTGGTGAGAAAAGTAACCTTGAGTTGGACTCTAGGGCCTTGTAACTGTAAGCTTTAACTCCAAATAAATACCCTTTATAAAAGCCAAAAGATTTCTGGTACTTTGCATCAGTACCCCCTTGGCTGACTAATAGACTGTCTTGGGTCCATCCCAGACCAAGGAAGGATGAAAATCCTATTTATCACACATTTCCTACATCCTCTGCATGACCTTTGCTGCCATTCACTTCCCCTTGGGCTGACTAACTTTGCTAGGGCTGGGGTTCCAGAACTGGAGATAACTGAGGATGAGGTACTAGTTTCTAGGAAAAACACCCCTATGGGCTAATCTGGTATCAAGGAGAGTTATACTTTTCACTAATGGATAAAAGTTCAGGAGTCCAAGGAAGTTCAGTCACCTTAATGCCATTAAAGCTACGAATGCTCTTTAAAGACATAGATTTTGGTATTGAAATAATAGCCAAATAATCTATAGAGGCTGTGGAAATTTATCACTTCCCTTGAGAAGTAACTCTGCTCACAGCCTGTGGAATTTTCTGAGCTTGCTTATACTACTCAGATTGTATATAATTTCTCAGGGCTCTCAGTAGTATCCTTGATCATCTTTGAAGGGAGTACAGGCTACTAAAACCATCAATTAGGAGGAGGTAGAAGAGAACTTTGCCTGTGGTACCTTCATTAATTTCCATTATTTGCTCCTGAATTAATTTTCTCCTTTGAAAAAGCCATTAACGTGTTGTCAAGATCCATTTGCTTCAGCCATTTCCCTTATTGTGTTAATTCTGCATACCATTAGAATCAATTTTTCCTAATGATAACCATGGGTCTTCTGACAGGACACAGGCTTTTGTTCCAGGGAAAAGTGACGAAAGTGACCAGGCTGGCCAGTGTACCTCATCAATACCCCAGCTCCTGGGCTCATTGTGTCTTGATATAGTATCTGAGATGATGGAAAACAACCCAGGAGAATAACCCACTACTTTTAAGAGTAGTGCTGCATCTCTTTCATTGTTGAATCTCCAGTCTCTAGAACTGTGTTCAGGGTTTGAAATGAATCATTAAAGTATAATACACATGTGGACATGCAGTGGAACCTAGGGTCTGCTCACTTTGGGTTTAGGCATGCATGGGGTTTGGGGTGATTAAGGTGGGAGAGGAAGGTGGAATGTAAGGGAAACTGACAGAGATCTATTTGTATGACAAGCCAAGGAGCCACTTAAAATGAGAAGTTATTTTAAGGGGACTACTATCTGGGCCTGATGAGCTTGACCCATCTATGTGGGTTTGGTCATTTGCTGGGCTCAGGGGTATGATTCTGAGTAGAATGCGGTGCTGGTCCCTTTGATCTCAGATCTCTGGACCTGTACGGAAGCTGAAGGGAGGGAGATGAAGGAAAACCTACAGGCTACTTCATTAATACCTTTTGTACTTTACATTATACTCAATTGTAGGGTCCCAGCAGTGCTTACTTGTACCCCTTATCCCCTGACCTCCTACTGCCACAGATTATGTCTCAGGTTTGATTGTTCCCAGGTGTGGTAACAAAATGATCAGGTAGGAGACAGCAGAAGCAGTGGGCATGGCAGTGTACTCAGAAAAAGCCAGATGGCACCTGCCTGGACTTGCATAGGTGCACACAAAAGGACCCCTCAGTGGGGGATGGGGGTCTTTGACAGAGGCTGAGATTTTACTTGATCAGATGGGGTCAAGGTCAGAGAAATGTTTGTTATTACTGTTAATGTAGTGTCACTTGGACACACTGGCTGTGGAAATGTGTGTGTGTTTTCCTCAAACTCAAGGATACTCTGTTGGGACTCCAGAGTTCCTTAAAGATTGGGGTCTTTCTCAGCTTCTCTGGTACTTATTTGAAATATGGCTGAGAAGCAGTTCTGGATGACTTTCCAGTTGGTTATCCAGGAAGAAGGAAACAGCTCGGAGCACTTTAGCCTAGTGAATGCACTAGAGGAAAGATAATTAAGGATCTCCAGGGGAGCACAGAGGAGGGTAATCGAGAGAAGCCAAGTGAAAAGTAATGAAAAAAGAAAGAGGGCTGAAGGGCCAGAGCTCACAAGAAGTTGGCTGGACCTTGTTTAGATGATAGAAGAGCCAAGTTCATAACTGGAAAGGATGGGGTGAGTTGTAACCAGAAGAAATTTAATTTAACATTTGTCAGGTTATCCAAACTGAGTGATCTACTAAATGGGAGTACAGAAAAGTGAGTGATCTGACTCATTATGAATAAGAATTCCCCCAGTGGTGGACAAAGATCAGTAGGTTTTGGGACTGGCTAAGCAAACGTCTTTCCACTCTCTACTGCTGCTAATTCCTAACAGAGTCAGAACAGGGCCAAGCCTTTCAAGGCAGAATTGACACCGTGACGAAAGAAATTATTTCCTGCTGTGCCAATGCCACCCAGCCATGTGAGCAGTGAAAAGACTGAAATGCAACTCAGCCAGGAGTTCAATAGTCTCCGGCCTGACGAGGTGGTCGGGGGCCAGCAGTCCACAGTGTGGAGCTCTTTGCTAAGGGCTTGGCTTCCTCTCTGCTTGTCAAGGGAGGCTTGTAGTTCGGGGAGTCCAGAAGATTTCTCCTGCTCACTTCTTCAACTTGAGGTTGTAGGCAGGCAGAAAGGAAATACAATTTGCTGGGGACTCAGAACTGCTTCTGAATGAATGACAGTTCTATACTAGGATAATGCCGTTCTAAAGTTGGACCCTTGTCTTTGAGACTTTCCCATTCCGTCCAAGGTGGACCAAGCAGGTCTGTGTCGGATAATAAAAACGAATGTGTGGGAAATTGCACAATGACTCCCCGTTGTTAAACCAGCTGTCATGTACTACCCCAGTACTCTCTGCACTCCAATGCATATGATACCTCCCTGTTTTCCTTCCCTTCGGGCTACACCATGGATATGGTGACGAACTGTCTGAACTGGCCCAGGACTGACGAATTTCTCTGCATGAGGGACTTCGGTGTTAAGAGCAAGAGAGTCCCAGGCAAACTGGGATGGTTGGTCAGCCTAGCATGGGAGGGCTTTATTAGCTATGTCCTGCGCTAAGTGCTTTACCTGGTTTATCTCAAGAACCTGCTCTATTGCTTCTGAGGCAGACACTATTTGTGTTGGTTCTCATTTTGTGAATGAGAGCAGTCAGGCAAAAAAGAGATTAGCTAACTTGCCCAACAAAATGCTAGTGGCAAATTTCTTTGGATAGTGAGATTTCAAGTGAATTTTACAGTTTTCTTTATGTTTTCTATATAGTTTGAATGTATTAAATGCACGTGTAATATACTAAAACCTCAATGTCTTAGTTTGCCAGGGCTGCCATGACAAATTCCACAAACTGACTGGCTTAATCAGCAGGAATTTACTGTCTCCCAGTTTTTGGAGGGTAGAAGTCCAACATGAAGGTATCCACAGGCCATGTTTTTTTCAGAGGCTGTAGCATTCTGGTGGTAGCCCAACACCTACTTTTCTCCCATGGATATCTGTCTTTCCATCACCTCTGGTTTCTCCTCCTGCTCAGTCACCTCCTTATAAGAATTCCAGCCATAATAGAGTAAAGCCCATCTTCATTCAGTCTGGCCACAACTTACCTAATAACATCTACAAATGGGTTCACACCCACAGGACCAGGGGTTAGGACTTGAACATGCCTTTTGTGGGGGACACGGTTCAGTCCCTAACATGCAATAAACCTATTTTCTTTGTGGGAAAAGGAGTAGTACACCAGGGCTAGTTGTTTAATGAGCTGGGTCTGGAGCCTTGTTCTGGTTAATTCCCAAGCCCTTGCTCTTAACCACCACACAGGGCAGGACTGGTTTAGAGAGGAAATTGCCTTTGGTAAGTTTCTATCCTCACCCCAGATTGAGTCTTACTAGAACCATCCTGTGCTGAATAATAATGAAGAATGTTAGTGTGAGTTTTCCTCAGTTAACAGCTTCTTGACTGGGCAGAATATTTCCTTTTGGGGTGAACAAATTTCTTTCGGCTACAAGATGACAGATATGAAAATCTTAGCATACTTAATTAGCACCCTGGGACAAATGCTGTTCTTCTATTTCTCATGAATATGGGAGAGTATATGGAGCCTGGTGAAGAGCTCCTAAATTTCTCTATTTTATCACCAGTGCTGTCCATCCCCTGCTGTCTAACGCATCTGTCCAGTTTGAAGTGCTGCCTCAGAAAGAAAGTGCAATAAGGAAGGTCAGCCAGCTGACCCTACTGATAGGGGTGGAGGAAAACTCTAGCTGGGCTAGAGTTTTACAGATCACTAAGAAAACAACTCGCTTCTGTTGGTGTCTGCCTTGAATATTCCAAATCAAATGGGATTCATGCTCATTCTGTTTGCTATTTCCCCTCTTAAGCCTGAAACGAAGAGTCTTGGTAATGCCCTTGTAATACTTCTTCCACCTCTTTCTCATACTCATTTATCATTTGGGGAAAGCCAGTGTATATTTGAGGTTCAGAATCAGACTGCCTGCATTTGAATGACAGCTCTGCCCACTTCTACTTAAGGGATAATAATCATACCTAACTTATGGGTGGAATTGTGTCTCCCCAAATGACACTTATTTGGAAATAGGGTCTTTGCCAATGTAATCAAGTTAAGATGAGGGCATACTGGATTAGGATGGGCCGTAATCCAATGACTGGTGTCCTTATAAGAAATGGGAAATTAGGACATAGGGACACACAGAGGGAAGAAGGCCACGTGAAGAGAGAGGCAGACATTGGAGTTATGCTTCCACAAGCCCAGGAATGCCAAGAAGCTAGAAGAGGCAAGGAAGGATTCCTCCCTAGAGCCTTTGGAGGGAGCATGGCTCTGCTAACACCTTGACTTCAGACATCTGACCTTTAGAACTGTGAGTGAATACACTTCTGTAGGTTTAAGATACCCACCCAGTTTATGGTACTTGTTTACAGCAGCCCCAGGAAACTAACTCACTACCTCATTGGAGTATTACGAGGATTAAACAATGTAATGTATATACAATGCCGTCTTAGCAGAGTAAAAGTTCAATACCTGTGCATCAGTCAGAATTCAGCCAGAGAAGCAGAACTAGTAATGGATATACACATATGTGTGTATATATATATTACACATGTGTGCATATATGTGTATGTGTGCCTTTGTGCGTGTGGCTGAGCAAGTCCACAGTGTGTATAGTCAGAAAGGGAAGATCATGGGTGGGCTAAAACCCACGGGCATGGCCTGAAGCTGTCGTCCACAGGTTGTCAGGAAGTGAAAGTCACAAGCAGACTAGGACTTCACAGACATGGACTGAAACTGTTGTCTATAGGCAGAAGTTCTCCTCTGTCTCGCTCTCGCTCTCTCGCTTTGCTCTCTCTTTCGGGAAAGCCCCAGACCTGCTTTTCAGCCCATAGAATCAGACTTACCCAAGATAATCTCTTATTTAAAAAGTTAACCAATTAGGGATTTTAATCACATCTGCAAAATCCCTTCATGGCAGCACCTAGATTACTATTTGAATAATTGGGGACTGCAGTCTGGTCAAGGTGACCCTTCAAAAAGCTCTCACAAACTGTTAGCTGCTACCATCTGTATTAGTTTCCTGTCACATATTAACACAAGCTTCTTGGCTTAAAACAGCAGAAGTGTGTTCTCTCACAGTTCTGGAGGCTGGCAGCAGAAGTGGGCTGAAATCAAGGTGTTGGTAGAGCCATGCTCCCTCTAGGCTCTAGGGCAGGATCTGTTCCTTGTCCCTTCAGCATCTGGTGGCTGCTGGCATTTCTTGTGGTCACACCCCCTCAGCCTCTGCCTCTGTGGTCACGTTGCCTTCTGCTCATCAGTGCATGTCATGTCTCCCTCTGCTTCTCTCTTGTAAGGACACTTGTGATTACATATAGGGCCCACCTAGAGGATCCACCCTAAGTTCCTTAACTTAATCATGTCTACAAAGGCCCTTTTCCAAATATGGTGACAGTTGTAGGTTCTGAGGATTAGGACTTGATATCTTTGGGGTTGACACACTACTTCAACTATTCACATATTTTTGGAGGCTTGTTTTATGCCAGAGACATTGCCAAACTGTGGGGAATACAAAGCTGGACCAGTCGTAGTCCCTGCCCTAGAGGAGCTAACTTGAAATAAATGGAGAATTCTCAGGAACATAGCCACAATACCAAGAGGAGACTCACATGCCGCAGGACAGTTACCCATCATGTGCTGCAGGATTTTTGATGAGGAAAGAGACCTCTTTAGGTTTTGTAGGCTATGAAAATCTGGGAAGCCTTCATGGAGGAGGAGATATTTGAATGGGACTTTAAAGGATAAGATTGTGTAGAGCAGTCAATCTCCAACTAGAATGAGAATCAGAATCACTTGGAGGACTTGTTAAAAACAGAGATTCCTGGGGGCCCCATCCCAAGAGTTTCAGATTCGGGAGGTCTGGAGTAGGGCCTGAGAATGTGAATTTTTAATAAACTCCCCGGTGATGTTGATGCTGCTGGTCTGGGGTGACACTTTTGGACCCCCTGTTCTATACAAGCAAAGGCAGTGACAGCAAGGGGAATTCCTCTCTCCCCTCTTGCATTAATTAATGCCATTTTCTAAGAAAGTCACTCTTCCATTTAAAGTAACATACTTTGTCATTTTTGCCCTGTTAATGCTTTTCTTATTACTTATCATCACCATCACAGTGGTGATAGTCTACCTTTACTGCTAGAATGTAAGTTCCCTGAGGGTAGAAACTCTGTCTCTTTTGTTCACAGCACTTAGGACAGTGCCTAGCACATAGTAGGTGTTCACTAAACATTTGCTCAGTGAATGCATGATCACTCGACTTAAAGTTCTTTAACGCCTCTAATTTTGTTCCTGTAACATGAAACTATTAATTGTTGCTTCATTCTGACAATTATTTTAAAAGAATTAAATTGGTCAAGTTGGCTATTTGAGAGAGGAGTTTTTCATTTTTTCAACAAGATGTTTTGGTCCACAAAACCTATGCAAAACTGTAGATAATTTGGAATGTTCCTAAACAGTGGAGAAATTCCCATAAATGAATTAGGGTTATTTAAATTCATTTAATTCTTAGTATTTCCATTTTTGAATAAATATTTCATGCATTGCTCTTCTGGGATGCAAAGAGCCAGGAAATTTTAGCAATAATATATGTATATAATTTCTTTTCCCCACGAACTAGCACATTTTGAGAAATATCTCAACAGGTTATGACAAGTGTAACAAAAATATTATTTTAATTTCTCTGGGTCAGTTATTAGAATTACTGATAACCATACTTAAATCACACTTTATCATTATAATCCGCTCAGAGAAGGAGGTTAGGTGAGAAAGAACTGGACCAGTTTATCATAATTAAGTTTGTGCCGCACATGCCAAAACAAACCAAATGCATTGGACACATCTGTCTTGTGGCTACTGGTTACAACTGTGGAAAGGGGAGCTGAATCTGTCCAAATGTGGTATGCCGCTATAAATCAGGTGGTGAAATCTAAAACAAAGTTATAGCAAAGTTCATTTTCTGAGCTATGTTCCTAGCCTTTCCCTTCAGAAACTGATGTCACACAATAAACAGTAAACAAAATGTTGAACATGTAAAAGGATATTTTGAATTCCTAGAAATTCATGTTAGTCTTTGGGTCCGATTAGACTACAGGCTCACGCCTAGGTCATCCCCCAATAACCAGGACTAGAGAGGTAGGGCAGAGTCAGGTCAAGGGGCAACAGTCTCTAGTGGAATGGAAGGGTGACTAATTCCTTAGGCTTTGCTGGCATCCCCGAAAACCTCTCTGCTCCAGGCAAAGCAGATGCCTGGTCTCCCTAGGAATGACTTTAGGTAATGTGCCCTCTTAACTAGCAGCAGTAATCAGGCTGAGTGGTCACCTCCCGTCTCTGGTGAAGAAATGATTCCTGCGTGGGACAGGTCAATCTTTAATCCATCTTAGAGGCCAACGGGCCACAATCCTCATTCTAGAAAAAAGTACTTGCTGACCTGACAAAACGAAATGACTAATTACATTTATGTGAAATAGCGTTTACTTGTGAGAGTCCCTATTTTAACTTTAAAACAAAGGTCTATGAATTTATGAGTTCTTGTTCTTTCTTACTCTTGACAAACTACGGTTTTTAAGATCACTACAATTTTACAAATAAGTCACACTCCTGCAAAAGATGTATGATTAAAATTGGACATTAACTCTCCTAGCCTTATATCAAGATTTTTTTCTTGTTTGTAAAAGGATTTTTTTAAATATATGTATGTTTTTGTTTATGAAAAAAGGATGGAGAGAGAACAATAGGATTTTCTTTTCTTTCAAATGTCATGGTTTATAATTAAACACCTTTTGTTCTGACAGACAACTTCTTAAACGGTTATTAATTTGCTTGTTTTCCCTTGGGGTTATGGGTGATGTGTGGGCATCTACAGAGGGAATCTCAGACTGTAGCCTCACCCACAGCCTCAGGGTGATAGCAGTGAGAGGGCTTGAGTGGAGTAAGTGGGAGGTAGCACAGACTGCGGTTTACTTCAGCTTTTTCTCCCACCATCCCAGCTAATGGCAAACAAGCAAGTGTTTCTTTAGATTAAAACTTGCATATGCCCTAAAAAGGATGAAAAGTTTCTTGGACAGTCAGTGTGTAGGAAGAAGGTGCAAACTGCCTACCCAATATTAATTTTCCCTTTATTCCTTACTTACATGTTCCTAATTTTGTTTGAGGTTTCCTCTTAATCCTTTTTCCCACTGGAAAGTTGGCATAATGCATGGTGATGCGGCACCCATCCTGTGACCATAAGAACAAAAAGCATGAAGAAAAGGCCTAGGACAAAGCACAGCATCTCACCTGGCATTGTCCAGCTGCTGAACTAACACCTACCTCCAGACTTTTATTAAATTAGATGACTTGTTTAAGTTTCTGTGACAGTTCTGTTTCTTGTAGGTAATTGCCTCCTAAATGATTCAGGGTAGTATATACTACAGTAGGAAGCCAGACAACTGTTCTAGGCTGCTCTTTTTCTGTCTTTTTTCCATTTTTGTGAACTTGGAAACTTATCTTACAATATTCCCTGTAAATCAAGTCCTCAGTTGCCTCATCTTATAGTGCAGCATACAAAAGGATCTCTATAAATACTGTTGAATTTGCAAACAGCATAAACTATCCTAAATGTAGAAGAATGAACCAAATGATCTTCTGAGGTCCCTTTTTGGTGTAAGAGGTTTAATTCTATATCATTTCTGAAAGAGAATTTACTATTTTAAAGGAAATTGGTGTGTGTGTGTATATGTTTGTGATGCATAAAGTTAAAAGAATTTTTCTTTTTAAAATGTTTATGTGTATATATACATATACATATACACATATATACATATACATATACAGATACATATATATGAATACCTATAGCAGATAATATTAATGAAAAATTTTTGGTCTAAACACCAAAGCAGAGAAGACACTTGTCTTATCTGAGCTGCATTTAGTTCAGCTGGCAATTCTTTTATGTATTCTGTCCTTCTACCCAAGGCTTGTGTTGAAAGTAATTGATTAATGTTGATGAATTGAGCTTCATGGAAATCTGGGATTATTATGAGATACAGAACATGGTTCATGCTTCTGTGGCCAAAAGTGATGTGTCTATAGCAGAATATGTTCCATTTTTGTTTTCCTTAAGCTGCACCAGTGAATGGACCTGTTTCTGGATCTTTATGGCCTGTAGCACCATGGAGCTAAAATGCAACGAACTAAAGTGACTTGTGCTTTGGATATGTATGGTGCCACTGCTGTTGCCTAGACTCAGAGGTAGGGAGGGCTTTGGGACTTCTCAGGGGCCATGAAACCTGTCCACACCAGGAATGACCTTGATATTCCCCAGGACTCCAGGCCCCTCTTCAGAGTTAATTAATTCCAACCAGTAGAGAATCTCAAGAGGGGCAGCCTCTTCTTCAATATTGATGGACTATTGGGGAAAGCAAAGTGCCAATCAAGCTAATTATCAATGTGCTTCTAAAACCGAGTGAAGCTCTGAAAATAATTGTCAGTACAGTCGTTAAACACATGGAAAAAAACCATGTATGTTAATTGTTGTAGTCCCTCAAGCTGACAAACAGAAGAACTGGGATGATTTCATTCTAGTATCTGTTACCAATCCTGCTTATAGGCTCTTCTATATACCCCCTCCTTCCTTCTTTACCACTGTGTCACCCTCTACTCCCTCTCATGCCCCTTTAATATTAACATTTTTCATTTTCCTCTTGTCCTCCCCTTCATGGACTTGTTACAAAGCTTATTGCTTAGTTTCCTTTGGTTCCCTGTTTCCTTTAGAGTTCCAGCTGGAACATTTTCTCTTGCAGTCAGTGTCTGAGGGCAAGGTAATGGGAGTAGTAGGACAATTGCTTTAGAGGCATCTTGGTCCTCTTGGTGCAGTGGGATGGAAGTCTTGTGTGCAAAAAAGAATCTGCATAATAAGCTTTTACACTATGCCTCTAGTTAGGGTCTTAGAAGGGACCTTAGAATTCGGGTAGTTGGAATACTCTTCCCAGCAATGATGTGATGCATCTTTGTGTAAATGAGTTTAAATGTCTTGTCAAGTGTACAAACCTTTCAAACTAAGCCATTATTGAGGAAAGATGAGTGCATCAGAGCATCAAGCTTTATTAAATTTTTCTTTATTTTTAATGTTTTATTTGTATTTTATGCCATTCATGCAAACATATTTCAAGAATGTTGGACATGGATCTTGTGAATCATTATATCCTACCTAAAGGCAACATTGATGAGGAGTTAAAAGCATAGGCTTGAAAAATCCTATATGCCTGACTTTAATGTCTGGCTGTGCCCTGTTGTTTTTTGTTTTGGGACAAGATATTTAACCTGTCGAGGCTGTAATTTTAAAATAGGGAAAATAGTTCCTATTCACTGGGGGTAGTTGGTAAGGGTTAATATGAGATAATTTATGGATAGCGGTTAGCACAATTAACATAGAGTAATAAGTGACAGTGGAGTATGTGTGTGTGTGTGTGTGTGTGTGTGTAAGTGTGTTTGGGCTCTTCCAGACCCTAGAATCTGGAAATAATTTGTTATCTGTGTTACATACCCATACACTCACATAGCCTCACTAGCATTTTACAATTATATTTCTTTTGATAATCTATAAATGTTTATAATGTGTATTTATATGTGTGTGAATATGTGTAAAGGAGTATTGTTTCTATCGGGCATTTTGCCTAGAACACAGAACATAATGTTTACATTAAAAACAAAACCAAGCAAGAAATAATTTCTTTTGTACTTAGCAGAGAATAAATAACTAGAATTTACTTTTATCTTATTATTAAACAAATATTTCAAGACTGGCTTTAAAAAGTATTTTGTGAACTTTAGCAATGCTGTCCAATAGAACTTTATGCACTTATGAGAATATCATATAGCAGCCATTAGTCACATGTGGATATTGTATACTTGAAATGTGGCTAGAGTGACTGAGGAGTTGAATTTTTGATCTTATTTGAATTTAACTAACTTAAATTCAAATTTGAATAACCATATATTTAGTTTCCTAGTGGCTAAAAGAAATACCACACAATGGGATGGCTTAAACAACAGGAATTTATTGACTCACAGTTTTGAGGCTAGGAGAAGTCCAAAATTGAGGCATTAGCAAGGCTATGCTTTCTCCTCAAAGACTGTGGTATTCTGGAGCTGGCTGCTAGTGATCCTTGGTCTTTGGCTTTTCTGTCATGTGATAATGCACATGATGGCATCTTCTTTTTCTTCTGTGTTCCATTAGTCAATGGAACGTTAAAAACAAAAACAAGCAACAAATAATTTCTTTTGTATATAACAGAGAATAATGTTTACATTAAAAGCAAAAACAAGCAAGAAATAATTGAAATAGCAGTTTCTGGCTGCTTCTGTGGTTTGTCTTTGACATTCATTTTATGTATAAAGGACTCCTGTAATCTGGACTAAAGCCCAACTGATTTAGCTGGGCCAAACCTTAATGGAAGTAACATCTTGAAGAGATCTTATTTGTAGCGGGTCCACATCCATCAAAATGCAGACCAAAACCAAGAACATGTCCAAACTGGGATACACCATTTAATCCACATCACCATATGTGCATATGTGGCTAATGGCTGCCATATTGGATAGCTGAAGTCTATAGTACTTGGTGAAAGGTTCTCAGAGTCCAGGTGTAGGCTCAAGACTTATTTTAAGTAGCCCTAGATACAGGAAATAAATTGATCTTATCAAGTCAAGGCACATGAAATGCAAAATGAAATCTGAGTTTACCAATGAATCATTTTTATTTGTATGACATGTTAACAAGTGAGTTTTAGAAATTAAGTGAATCTATTATTTTTAGCTTCATTAAATGTAACAATTAGGGAAGCTAAATTTGTGCTCAAATAGAATCAGCCTCATTTTTCTCTCTCTCAGGATTGGCTCAAAACTGATTTCTAAGCTCATGCTCATAAGTACTTACCATTGGTTCTACAGAGAGCAACAATAAACAGGTAAATTCCAGTACTTGAAAGGTACTACCCTTAGTATAGGACTCCAAGATATGATTCAATAAAGCATATACTTAGTGTAATCTTTTATTCCATTGGTGCACCATTTAAGCCTGTAAAGCAATAATTTCCTAAATTGTACCCTGCTGGCCTAAATATTAATTCAGCTTTCAGATATTTCTAGCTTATAGTCAAGGAGCAGGTTTTACACTGTGAAATCTGGGTCTACAAATTTGATTTAATTTAAACCTCTAGATTAAGAAACCACAGCTTTCAAAATGAAACTGCAAATTAATAAATGGAAGAAGACCATGAGTGGATTGGCTGAATTGCATATTTGTCAGGGTTTGTTCAAATGCTAAGAATTATTTTTGACTCAGCTTCTAGGAAACTCAATGCAAAATTTTGTGATCAGTTTTGGAAGTTAACTATCTCAAGAGGTTAGTTATATTTATTTCTTTATTCATTTTTAATTTCTTTGCTCTATTTTGGCATTTATTGCCTTGTTTTATAATGTGTTTGATTTTGTAAGTTGGATCTGGTAGAGCTGTAAATTTACACTCAGATATGTAGAGAAAATGCTTTTCTTTCTGTCTCTATTGACAATTAATATTCCATGTGTGCCCCACATTTTGGGTGGTATGGCAGTTGAGATTATTTTATGAATCCAAAGTAAGAGAAAGATTATGCTTTTAAACTAGTCTATTCCTGTGGGTGTACTACCATTTGATTGCATTAAATTCCACTGAGGGCACTTTGATTAGATTACTTGATAAGATACATTTAGGGCTTTTGATTGGACTAAGTCAGTGAGGCATGACTCAGGTTGAGTCTCTGCCCTCTTGTTGAGTCTGATAAAATTGGAGACACAGAGAGAGACACAGACAGACACAGAGAAAAAGGAAGCTACCATATTTGATCCTGTCATGTGAGAGAAGACTAGAGGATCATTTAAGCATGAAGCCCCCAAGAGTCTGGGCCCAAGGAGCAGCTCAAGAAGAGGCAAGCCCTATGCCTGACAGCTGACACCTGAGCTCTGGGAGCTGGGCTGAGAGAGACAGTAGATTCTGGAGGGGAAGGCAGAGATCTTGGCAGAGATAGGCAGCCATCTTCGCCATGTGGCAGCTGACTTTGATGAGAAAGTGTCTCTGATGGTGCCTCGGTTTGGACTTTCCATGGCCTTGGAACTGTAAGCTTTTACCTCCAAAAAATCTCCTTTATAAAAGCCAACCCATTTCTTGTATTTGCATCAGCAGCCTTTTTGCAAACTAAAACAGGGGGGATGAAGGGAATTTATGTAGTCCCTTTAGAACTTCAAGGAGTTCTTAACAAGGGGTCCATGAGCTTGAATTGAAATTCCAAAAAAAACCACAAAAACACAAACCATTATTCTCGTGGAGACATGCTGGTGCATGTGTGATATATTTATTAAATAATACACAGTATAATGTGGACTTAGTAAGTGGTCCGTGGTTTTCACCTGAGGGGAAAGGGGTCTCTGGAACAAAAAAGGTTAAGAGCCCCTGCTTTAGGTAAATGTAAATCCTGTGGTCCTCATTTTTTTTTTTTTTTTAATTTTCACATATCCTATATTTTGCTCTTTTTTTCTCAGAAGCTACTTGTGTGTAAGGGAGTGACTTATAGGGCCTTAAGAGGAGGTGATGGTTGTTGAGTTATGGGGTTGAGTTATAAATACCCCTTCCATAGGGTGATAGTTGTGGTATGGCTAATAGGGCTGCTTTCTGAGCTGGTGTGTGACATATCCCATCTGTTAGAAGAGAATGGCCTTTCCTACTATCGATTGTACATTTACCCTATCCCTTACTCTTCTCCCTAGAGAGGTGGAGTGAGGAATCTGGTTGGAGGACAACAGGTTTCTTGATTATTTGGAGCAAATCTATCCAAGGTCCTGAGTGTCATCCTTGTTCTTCACAATGAGAAAAAAACAATAACTAGAGCAATATCTAGGGCAGGTGGTTCAGCTGTGCAGATTCAAATTCCCTTTGGATGTCCATGTCTGAACATGGATCTGGATAAGGAGTGATCAGGCCTCTTTGAATCTCATACCAGATTGGGTCCTTTGATCTAGCTGTATGACTATTAGAAGTAACATTTTGACTTCCATCTTTACTCTTGTATTTCTCAAACTCTAGATCCTGGATCAATGGGTGAGGATTAGGAAGAGGGGTAGCACTCAGATGCTCCTGAAATACTAATGTCTTTTCCAAGAACATGAAGAAGTAAAATTTAGAATTTTATATACTTTAAAGGACTTTTGGGGGAGTCAAGAAGTTGACTTCTTTGACCTTGGCTTTTTTTTTCTTTTTTAGTTTTGGCTAAGGCCTAATTTAGAAGATTCATTCAGGCCTTGGCAGATGGAAGAACTGTGTACTCTCTGCTGTATTTCTCAGCCAGATCTGAGGGCCATTAAGAGGTATCTTCAGCTCTGGGATTGCAAGAATTGACCTTCGTCTGGAGCCAAGTTAGGACTGATCAGAAAATTGTGGGACTGTCTCTGTTTGTATTCTTCCTTGGCCCTATTCTGTTTCATCCTATTACCAAGTGCATATTTTGCTTGTGAATCTTAGTGATCCTGACGACAACTTTACAAAAATTGAATGAACTTTATTCACACAAAAAATACAAAGAAACGGGGGCTCCTACTGTATTTGTATCAAACCTAGCTTGGGTAGGAGAAAAGGACACCTGACTGAAATTATTAAAGATGTAAAGGCCAATAAAAGAAAAAAGATCATTAAATAAAGCTTGTGTTTGAGATGCCTGACTCCTGGGAATTAGATTAGCATTGAAGCAGATAGGAATGCCCAAAGTTTTGGATGCCACTAAAGCATAGACTTTGTATGTTTTTCTCATTTTTAAAGTGGGGTGTAATAATACTTAACTTACAGAGTTGTTTCTGTGAATTAATGAAATTGTGTAGTAAAGGAAATTTACCTCAGCACATATGATTCAAATTCATATCTCAACAACATGACAAATTACTGCATATTATTTCCAAATGATTATTACAACCTCTAATTACAAGAATTTGGTATTTTTACAGGACAGTGCAGCAAATTATTTTTTGCAAAAACAAGCAATTCTATAATTTTAATAGATAATCTCTGACTCTTAATTTTGTGGTTTAGGTAGTTTTCTGTATTTTGGTTTTCTTAAAGGATGGCTCCTGTTTTCAACTTAGTTACAGAATTTTCAACTTAGTTACATTAAATAATTACAGAATGATGTAATTATTTAATGACATGGAAAAATAAATATGTTATGAAATATGCTGGTTATTTTACAAAGTAATGAGTAGATTTTAACTTCACTTTTTGTAAAAAAAAGTTATAAAGTATCAGCATGTATAGAAAAAACTAGACTAGGTATACAAATATCAGCAGTATTTGGTTCTGTTCAGTGTTGAAATACTTGTCATTTTGCTGTTCTGTGTTTTTCGAAACGTGATTATTTCTCAAACAAACAAACAAACAAACAAAACAAGCTTCTGGAAGGAAAGTTATTAAATGCCAGGAGTTAGGAGCCAGCAGCTAATGTCTGACCTGCAGGAGGACAGGGCCAGCCTTGTGCCTGTGGTCAAGCCCAGGTGTGGAACATTGCTCTTTTCTTTTCCTGTTGGATGCTACTTATAAGAATGTTTGCCCTACACTTGACATTCTCAGTGTGCTTCTATTTCATTGGACTTTATGAACATTAACTGGTACAACAACAAAATGTTGCTAACAACTTTGGTTTTAAATCTCTACAAAATAGAACTACTACTACACAAAACACTCTAGAAATCAAGTGCGCCTGCAACACAAAACCCACTGGCTTTGATGTTGTTCTCAGACCTCCCTTCATTTTCAACTTCCACTGCCAATCTATATTTGTTTCATGGATTCTTAAAAAGGTAATTTTTCTCACATAGACACTAACATGAATTTTTGCTGAGCAATGACCATTTGATGGCCTAGCTATGGGTCTACTGATACATGGTCTTGCCATTTAAATACTCCACAAAGTCAAAAGGAAGGATGAACATCCAAGCCACCTTGAAATGAACAAATTTGAATGAGGAGTGTTCCATTCTTTGTTTTTTTAAAATGGTCTTTGTAAAGTTTCCAAATATAGAACAGCTGGTTGCATCTATATTGGTGTAAATGGGACTCAAAAAGCTGAGATTTTCTCCTCAAATATTAAGACTGCAAGGAGCACTTTATTCAAATAGCAAGCAGTATATAAAAATTGATACCAACTTTAACTAAAGTGTTTCTAAGGTATTTCCCAAAGCTCTCTGTCTTTTTTTCTGCAGCATTTTCAGAAAGGAACAAGAACTGTTGTGAAAGTCCAAGAAACAACCCAAACCAAAAAATAAACCAAGACTATGTTCTGCATTACTACCAACTCTTCAGGACACTCTTTCACCTGCCTTTTAGAGTAAGTTAGTACAGTCATCTTTGCCACAAAATATTTCAGACACAAGGAAAGAAAGGCACAGAAAGAATTCTTTTAACTACAATGATATAAATTTTTGGGAAAAACGATTTTAAATTAAAATATTGTATCATCATGACAAAGACCAAGAATAATTGAACTCTTTTATAACCATAAAATAAAAAAGAAGTTTGCTGGAAATAAAGAGAACTCAGTGCTTGCAACCTCAGTTACTTAATACTCTTATTAGATCAGTCCAAACCATAGAAATAATTTCCTTTGTTAGAGCAAGGGAAAATCCATTTCAGGATAGTTTTTCAGGATGAAAGAAAAATGTGTCTTCAGTGGGAGAACTGCCCATTGTCAGATGATTTCTTGCTAATGTTTTTGAAGGTTTTAGACTTCTCAATTTTCTTGACTTTCTGATAGCCAAACCTTTCACCTGCATCTCTTTTTTTTTATGTTTGTCATCATTGCTGTTCATATCAACAAAAGGAGGCACTTTGAAACCGAATGACAGAGCAACCTGAGGTACATTTAAGTTGTTAACATTATAGATTTGCTTCAGAGAATGGGAATCATGCTCAAATGTATGACACATGCTTTCTGGGCTGACTTATGAAGGAAGAAGTTCTTTACAATCAATTTCTCAAACTGAGACTAAATGTCAGAAATTTTGGACTAGGAAAACTCAAATTCACTTGATGGAACCTTGGATTGCTTCAAGTAACGAAGGAAACGGTCTTTCTGGGTACAAAATGAGCAAGGCACATCCTCTTCAAGTGGCCTCTTGCTGTTCTACCCACACGATGAATATATTCCTTTGGGTCATCTGGAGGGTCATATACCAAACAATCCAGTTGACTGTAGGAATATCCAGCCCTCCAGCTGCCATGTCTGTACACAATAGTATCCCTGAATCTTCATTGCAGAACTAGCTGAAGCTGGCTTTTGCCTAATTTTGCTTCTTCTTTCCATGAATGGCCAAGTCATGCAGATCAATGTAGTTCAACAAGTTGTAGTGGTATTTCATGGACTTACGGAATGAAAAGAACACCATCATTTTTTTCTTTTGGCTCTTATTAAGGAATGTAAAGAGCAGAAGGAATCTCTTTCCAAAGAGACAAACAATGTATCCCTGCTCAAGACCATCCACTGTTGCATTAGTTTTATCATCATCAATACCACCATACAAGTAGCTCCTTTTTCAGAGAAGTTCTTGCCAGGTCTTCAACTTTTTGAGTTTGCTTGGCAGAAAAGAGCATAGTCTGCCTGCATATTGGCAGAAATTTAATAATTTCCTTTAATTCCTCTTCAAACCCAACATCCAAGATATGATCAGCCTCATCAATAACCAGACACTGTAAGTTTATAAACATAAGCCCTGGAGTATTCTGCATATGGTTCAGGAGTCCACCTGGGGTGGCCACAGTGATGTTGATGCCATTAGTACGTTTCTGTGCTTTAGCAGATCTGTTTCTACCACCCATTATCAGCTCATATGTGTGGACATGGTGAGCCCTTAGCTCCTTGAGCACACCAAAAGTCTGCATGGCCAAGTTCCCTAGTGGATGAGAGAATAGGACTCCTGTTCCATTCCTGGGCATGAATTTTTAACTTAGCAATGAGTTCAACAGCAAGGATGAAAAATGCCAGGGTTTTGCAACTGCCTGTTTTTGTAGCTGCTAGATCTCTGCCATCCAGAAGTGGTCTGATAATTTTATGTTGAATTTCAGGCACGTTTGTAAAGCCCCTTTCTTTTATGGCATTAAGAGTGTTTTCACTGACAAGATTAGTTAGCGATGCCAATGAAGTATCCTCAAAACTCCTGTCAGTCTCCGGGCAAGCTGGGCACTTCACTGTCATCTTCATCATCTGGCTTCTCCACACTATTTTCTGTTTCTTCAGGAGCTCTGGTCATTCTTCTTCGGTTTCCTCTTTATCTTCAGTTTTTGCTTTTTTTTACATCAGGCCCAGCATTTTCTACCATTTCTCTCTCTTTTTTTTTTTGATTCACAATTGGGTGACTGTTTTGCTGCTTCCCCATTGGTTCATAAGGTAGGTCTGTTTGGGGTTTTTAAAAACTTTTACATTTTTTCACTTTCATTAGACTTGTCTCCATTTTGGCTTCTGACAAGCTCACATTCATAGACTGTTTTAGGGACTTAACATTTCCAGCTTCCCCAGTTTCTTCAGACACATCTCCATTTTGGGTTTCTGATAGGCTCACAACTGAGACCCCCTGTAGTTTTAGGTTTGGCTGCCATAATTTTCGATTCTTCTTCTCGATCTTCTTGCACTAGAGTTTCAGGATAGGCGAGACTCGATGTCCATGGAGTGCCTTCACCGTGGCACCTCAGTGGGGTTCTTCAATTTAGTTTTGCTGGTTATATTGGGTGTAGATGTGCTAGTTTCTGCAGGGTTTGAGGAAGCATAGGTGATTTTAGAGAAACCCTATATCACCAGGATTGTTCCACTGAGAGAGCAAATTCAGTTCTGCAAATCTTGTTTGTTTTGCAATAGTTGAAGAAAATGGCAATGAAAAAATGGACTGTCAGATAGGTGCTGGTCGGATGTATCTTCCTAGCTAGCTATGTCAGTCCATTATTAAGTAGAGTGCAAAAATAAAATCATTCTGAGGTACAATGTATGATTTCTTTAGAATAATATAGTTATCTACGTTTAGTCTCAGGATAGTTAACTTGAGGTAAAACTGCACCCTCATTTTCTGAACAGCCAAGTCACTCTAATGAAATTTTGCAATATGACACAATGGAATGTAATGCCAAGTCACTCTAATGAAATTTTGCAATATGACACAATGGGAGAAATGATGAATTTCCCATTTCAAATCTGTTCCTCTACCACCATTTCATCAAATGTCTAGATGAAAATTAGTCATCATAAACTCATCTCAGGAAGTATTTATTGAGTACCTATTAGGTGCTTGGGACTGTGAAGGATACAAAAGCTTTCAACAAGCTCTCTGCCTCATAGAGTGCAATTGATAAGAAAGGACACCCTCTAAAAACATTTAAGGAATAATATAAAAGTATGAAATTAAGTGTGTAAGCAATTGGTAGAAACAGAATATATCTTAGGAGTTCAAGGAAGTAGAGATTGCTGTGGGCTTAGGAAGTTGAAAAAAAACTGGGCTGTGAAGAGGCATAAAAGAGTGGAGGTCAGGACACAAGGATTTATTCAGAACAGGCATGAGACTTGAGGTAGACAGCAGACACAGGGCTACAGTGGACTAATTTTCTTGGCTGGTAAAGCGAGTTTATGGGGCAGAGTTCTGCAGATAGGTGTGAACCATAAGAGAAAGCCAATAGCCATCTATACAGGCACTGTGGTTTCAGGGAATGTGTGGGCATGGATATGGGTAGGCTGCTGTTCAAGGTGATCACTTAGAAACAGCACGTAGAATGTTCCTGTTGTAGAGGACGATTCTGGAGAATTATCTTAGGAGATGTTCTTTCAGGCCTGGCGGTGAGGAGGGCAATGCCTGGCAAAAGAGAGCTGTTCAGGTTATCCTTACCCACCATGGAGGGATTATCTAAGGGAAAGGGAAAGCTCTATGGATGACCCTGGTTCTTTGTCAAGGAACAAAATCTAAAGGCTCAGTTGTGTGAGGAATATTCTTATGGTTGCAACTTAACTTATGTGGCTAGTTTATCCCTGGCCCTCTTTCCTGAATTACAACCATTTTAAGGTTGCCTTATCCTCAGGCCAAGAGAAAAAGGACATAGGAAGGGCTAAGAAGGGAGCCCTCCTTGGAAATCCATCGTGCAAGCAGTTGCCAGGCCAATATGTTTCAAAGATCCCTTTTATTACATCATCTTTCTGTTCATAAACCTAAAATAACTTATCAATTCCAACTTTACTCTTAGTAAGTCTCTTTTAAGATCAGAACTGATCTATCTATCTATCTATCTATCTATCTATCTATCTATCTATCTATC
>JAKSZT010007815.1:11683910-11835030 GCA_026826555.1 Tolypeutes matacus | reverse complement strand
ATCTATCTATCTATCTATCTATCTATCTATCTATCTATCTATCTATCTAATGTATCTATTATTATCTCATTGAGTTCCTACCATTCAAGATTGTTATTCTTCATTTTAGTTAGACTAGTCTCTACACTGACTGCCATGATGCCATAACCATTCTTGTTTCCATGTACTCAACTGTTGTTTCTCAAACCTGGAAGTCCTGAATTTTTGGCTTTGATACAAATTCTACTCATCCTTCAACATCCTTCTCAAGCCCCATCTATTCCACGAATTTTCCTTTCTCAATTTCAACCCTGAACTATATCTATTTTCTTTGGACCATTAAGGGACTAAGTGATTAAAAATGTATATAGCATAGAATTAGAAAGGACCAACATATTTGATTGTTGAAGACATTAGAACATATTGAGCTACAGTCTTAGTAACACTATTTTCAGTTCTATTTTAAAAGGATCAAGAATATTGACCGGCAGAGGTCCAGCCTCTGTTTAAATGTTTCGAGTGCATGGGAAATGTCAGCCCATTCTCTTTTGTTTAAAAGGGTTTATCTTGTCTTTCTCTCAGATGATAGAGTCATTTGGGCAGTGAGCATGCTTACATGTCTTTGTATTTAGTGATACATCACAAATTTATTGAGTGATGATGATGATGATGATAATGATAATGAATTTGATTTATTGGGTAGAGGTATGTGCAGAATGCCATGGGAACACAGAAGAGGGACAGACCAGAGCTCAGGGAGTCTAGCAAGGAAGGATGGTAAGGGCAACTCTCTGAGAATCCAGCATGATGCTGATCTTATAGGAAGATGTAGAATAGTGATTAAGCAAAAACAGATTTTACCTTTAAAAAATGAAAGGTGGTATAAGTGTTCTTAAGCTCAGTTAGAAATGTCATCAGTAATGTGACGTTTTTCTAGAAGTTCCAGGGCAAGTATTGCCTTCTGAGAAACAAAAAGGTACATATTGAACTATGTACCCAGCTGTGCGTTCAGTGTTTTGTAAGTATTATCTGAAATTATCTATAAATAAGAAATATGAAAAACTAAGAAAAACCCTGGGCATTGCTTACCAGCACCTTTAATTCTAACACATTATTAAACTCAGAGCCTTGTTGCTTTTGTCTATACTGAGCTATATTGGAAAAAAAATGAACCCACAGGACAAATGTTAATGGGGCAACATTTTCTATAATCAAATGTAGAGCTTTGCTGTTGTTTTTACTTTATGTCTTTGAGGTAGAAGTTTTTTTCCTACATATTTCTGGGCAGTGTTAAATACTCTCGTTTCTGGAGGTATCTCTGCTTGATGCTTGGTATGAAAGTAGTTTATGTAAAGGATTTTTATGTATATCATGTAACTTTTGGTAGTCGAAAATAGAAGCATTTACTTTTGAGTCAAACTATAGAGCCCTATATAGCCACATTAATGTTTGTCATTCAGCAATGGAGGTAAAGGAGGCAGCGGAAAATTGCAGGAGAGGTTTTCTTTTTTTGTTTTTTGAAAAAAAAAAAAAGTATATATTTTATTAGAGAAGTTGTGAACTTACAAAACAATCACACACAATGTGCAAAATCCCCATACAACACCCCTCCACCAACACATTATATTGTTGTGGAACATTTGTTACATATGAGAGAACATCATCAGACATTACTAACTATGGTCTATTGTGTACATTTGGTATATTTTTCCCATACCTCCTATTATTATTATTATTTTAAATATACTTAAAAAAAAAGATATTTAGATTACATAAATGTTACATAAAATATGTAGGGGATTCCCCTATGCCCTGCTCCAAACCCCTTCCACATTTTCCCACATTAACAACATCCTTCATTAGTGTGATATATTTGTTACAATTGATGAATAAATTTTGGAGAATTGCCACTAAGCATGGCTTATAGTTTATATTGTAGTTTACACTCTCTTCTGCACAATTTTGTAAGTTATGACAAGATATATATGGCTTACATCTGTCATTGCAGTGTCATTTAGGACAATTCCCAAGTCCTGAAAATGTCCCCATATTACACCTGTTTTTCCCTTCCCCTTCCCTCAGAACCTCCAGTGGCCACTGCCTCCACATGAATGATAAAAGTTCTTCCATTGCTAGAATCACAATAAGTCTATAGTAGAATACCCATAAGTCTACTCTAGTCCATCGTTCATTCCCCAATTCTGAGGATTCTGGGATGGTGATACCTACTCCACTCTAATTGAGAGGGGGCTTAGATTCCATGGGGCAGATGGATGGGACTATCTTGCTTGCAGTTGCAGACACTCTCTGTTCCTTGGGGTGGTCATTGTCCATCATCATCTCCTTGAAGAATTGGAGAGTAGGTGTTGCAATGCTGAGAGATTCAGGGCCCAGCTGGCACATGGACAGCCTGAAAGTTTAAGACTCTTGGACATACACCTATCAACTATAGCACTAACTATAGGTTCAAATAGAAGGGACAGAAGAGCCATGTGTAGGGAAACCACAACTGAGTCCATCTCTGTCACACTGGGAAGCATAAATTCCCAAGTAGGGCCCACTGTCAGGGTACCAAACTCCTGAGTTGTCTGCCCTGCCTTTAGTGTCTGGATGTCTCTGCTATTTGAGGCAATATTTACTTTGGCAGTCAATGATATCCTGCTGAGACATGCATAAGTGTAACCTCTGGAATGAACTTCTGAATCATTTTGAACTCTCTTAGCCATATAAATTCATTTGTCTTTACCCTTTCCCCCTTTTGGTCAAGGTCTTTTTCCAGTTGCATTGCTAGTTGGTGCTTGGTAGTAATGCCTTGGAGCCAAGGAGGCTCATCCCCCAGAGTCATGTCCAATGCTGGGAGAAATGTAATGTGTTTATATGCTGAGTTCGGCTTAGAGAAAGGCTACATTTGAGCAACAGGGAGATTCTCAGGAGATTACTCTAAAGCACCCTATAATACTAGGCTAAGTTTCAATTTCAAAAATAAAGGTTCATAAGTACAGTAATCAATATGAAGGGCCTGTTAATGGTCCATCCTCCTTCACTTGTCACTACCCCTGTACTTGGGAGATTCTTGCTGTCCCATTAGAGAATGTGGCAGAGCTCCCCAGGATGGGAATTTGATACTCTTTTGGTTATTGTGTGACTCTCCACCCATCATTACAATGCCCCATGAATACTTGAAAACATTTTTATGCCTTATAGGTATGTCTCAGGTGAACCTCCTCCCCTGCATCCACCATCACTGACACCCCACACCACTGATCCTCCCCTGCCACAGTTGTAACACTTCTGTGATCCAAAACTTCTTAAAAAATGAAGCCAACAAAATAACCAAATACAATTAATAAAAAAATGAAATAACAATGATAGTTTCAAAGATAAATAAAATATAAAATATTTTAAAATAATTTGGAGTAAAAATAATAAAAAGATATAAAATTAAAAAAAATTGACATTATATCTTTCATCACTGTAAGATCTATTATCCTGCATTTACAGTGACATTTTCTTCCCTTTATTTTCCCAGTGTCTTTTTTTTTTTTTTCATTTTGTCTCCAAAGAAGATTTAAGTTACAGAAAAGTCATATACAGAATATAGGTCATTCCCACATACCCAACATTCCCTCTTTTCCCCTTTTCCCAGTTAATAACATTTTACATGTGGATGGCACATTTGTTACAATTGATGTACAAATATTAAAACATTGCTACTAACCAAGATCAATGATTTAGATTATGGTTTACATTTTGGACCATACACTTTTATAAATTTTAGTGAAATTTAACATGGCCTGTATCCGTCATTGCAAGATCATGTAGAACAATCTATTGTTCCATCTATTCTATTCTTCCTCTCCCCTCCCCTCGGGACCCACAGCAACCACCAAGCTTCACTCCCTGAAGAATAAGATTCATAGTTACTTGCAACAACATTGAGTCCTCCCCTATTAGGCACTGCCTATGCTCTTGAGAGACTCCCGTCTCTCTATTTGAGAACATAGCAGGATTCCCCAGGATCGGAGACCAACACGTTCCCGCTCCTTATGTGGGTATCTACCCACTGATACAATACACTATGATAAGGTGAACACTCACATACTCCCTAGAAGCTTGCCCCAGGTGCACCCTGTCCCAAATACCCCCCACATCCAATACCCTAAACTAGTAACCCACCCCTGCCATATTGCCAAAAGAACATTCCCAACGTTGTAGTTATAACCACATACCCGTAATCCCCAGTGTTCACCTGCTCCTTTTCCCAACCATCCCCCCCATTCCATGGACAGTCCAACCCACCCTCTCCACCCTACCCCACTCACAAACCAGCACTGTCCAACCCAGTAGTATCACTGCACCACTGTCATGCCCATCCACTGCACAAGTACACACTTCCACCTTATCATAGATTTTGCCCATATGGGCATTGGCTCATGACCTTCTCTCTTTCTGTCTCCTGTAAACCTATCTTCTAGGCCATAGCTCTGCGAGTCTGCTCAATTTGCTTAATTCATATCAGTGAGGTCATATAATATTTGTCCTTCAGTGCCTCACTTGCTTCAGTCAACATAAGGTCTTGAAGATTCATCCATGTTGTCCCGTGTGTTAATACTGCATTCCTTCTTACAGCTGAGTAATATTCCATTGTACATATATATCACAATTTGTTTATCCATTCATCTGTTGATGGACATTTGAGTTGCTTCCACCTTTTGGCAATAGTGAATAATGCTGCTATGAACATTGGTGTGCACATACCCGTTTGTGTCCCTGCTTTCAATTCTTCTGGGTATATACCCAGCAGCGGGATTGCTGGATCATATGGTGGTTCTATAGTTAGCTTACTGAGGAATTGCCAAACTGCCCTCCACAATGGCTGCACCATTCTACCTTCCCACCAGCAGTGGATAAGGATTCCCATTCCTCCACATCCTCTTCAACATTTGTAGAACTTTGTTTTTTTAATAGTTACCAGTCTAACGGGTGTAAGATGATATGTCATTTTAGTTTTTTCTTTTTTCTTTTTTTAAAAATTGTCATTGTAGTTTTGATTTGAATTTCCCTAATAGCTAGTGATGTTGAGCATCTTTTCATGTGATTTTTAGCCATTTGTATTTCTTCTTTGGAGAATTTTCTATTCAAATCGCTTGCCCATTTTTCAAATGGGTTGTTTGTCTTTTTATTTTCGAGTTATAGGATTTCTTTATATATGCTGGATATTAGGTCCTGTATTAGTCAGCCAAAGGGGTGCTGATGCAAAACACCAGAAATCTGTTGGTTTTTATCAAAGGATATTTATTTGGGGTAGAAGCTTACAGTTACCAGGCCGTATAGTGTAAGTTACTTCCCTTACCAAAATCTGTTGCCAAGTGTTGGAGCAAGATGGCTGCTGACGTCTGCAAGGGTTCAGGGTTCCTCTTAGTCTTAAAGCTCCGTGGTCTCAGCTTCTTTCAATATTAGCTGTAGGTTGGGATAATTCTCATCTCTTTCACAGGGTTCGTTTCTCTCTGGGATTAGCTGCTCTGCTCTCTCCACAATGCCAGATGTAGACTATCAGGTGAAAGGCTCGTCTCTCTTCCTGGGGCCTCTGCCATGTCTAATGGAGACTTCTCTCTTTCCTCATGTATCTGCTTCTCTGTGTATTTATTTCCCGGAGCTCCAGCATTCAACTCCAACTAACTCAAATGCCTTGCATTTTCTCTGTGAGCCCCTGCCCACCAAGAGGGTGGGGATTCAACATCCTACTGACATGGCCCAATCAAAGCCTTAATCATAATTTAATCAAGTAAGAGTGAAACCTCTGAATCCAATACAATATAATATGCCTAGAGTAACAGACTAGTTTATAAACATAATCCAATATCTATTTTTGGAATTCATAAACAATGCCAAACTGCTACAGACCCCTATCAGATATATGGTTACCAAATATTTTCTCCCATTGAGTAGGCTGCCTTTTCACTTTCTTGGCAAACCCCTTTGAGGTGCAAAATTTTTAATTTTGAGGAGGTCCCATTTATCTATTTATTTTTTATTTTTAAAAAAAGATATTTAGATTTCATAAATGTTACACAAAAAATATAGGGGATTCCCAGATGCCCTGCTCCCCACACCACCCGCATTTACCCACATTAAAAACATCCTTCATTAGTGTGGTACATTCATTCCAATTGATGAACACATTTTGAAGCACTGCCACTAAGCATGGATTATAGTTTACATAGTAGTTAACCCTCTCTCCCACAAAATTCTGTAGGTTATGGCAAGGTGTATAATGGCCTGTATCTGTTATTGCAGTGTCATTCAGGACAATTCCCAAGTCCCAAAAATGCCTCTGTATTGCACCTGTTTTCCCTCTCCCTGACCTCAGAACCTCCAGTCAGGGGTTCTTTCATTGCTAGAATCACAATAAGTCTATAGTAGAATACCAGTTAGTCCACTCTAGTCCATAGTTCATTTCATTCCCCAATCCTGAGGATTCTGGGATGGTGATGCCCACTCCACCTTTAATTGAGAGTGGGTTTCAGTTTCATATGGCCGATGGATGGGACTCTCTTGCTTGCAGTTGTAGACTCTTTCGGTTCCTCGGTATGGTGGTTTTCCATCATCACTTCCTTGTTAGTTGTCCTGGGTGAGTCCAATGAACTGGAGAGTAAGTATTGCAACTACATTGATGCTCAGGGACCAACTGGCACATGGACAGCCCAAAGATTCAAGTCTCTTGGATGTACATCTACCTACTCCAACACGAACTATAGGTTCAACTAGAAGGGACAGAAGAGCCTTGTGTAGGGGAACCACAACTGAGTCCATCTCTTTCACACTGGGGAGCACAAACCCTGAAGTAAGGTCCACTGGGAAGGCACCAAACTCATGAGCTATCAATACTGACCATAGTGCCTGGATGTCTTCAGAGCCCTCAGGAGCCCCAGTATTTGGAGTAGGGTCTAATTTGGCAGTCAATGAGATCCTGCTGAGATGTGCATAAGCAAAACCTCTGGAATGACTTCCTGACTCCCTTTGAAGTCTCTTAGCCATATAAACTCATTTGTCTTTACCCTTTTCCCTGTTTGGTCTAAGTCTTTTTCCAATTGTATTGCTAGTCGATGCTTGGTAGTAATCCTTCGGTGCTAGGGAGGCTCATCCCTGGGAGTCATGTTTCATGCTGGGGGCAATTTATTGCATTTATATGCTGAGTTCGCTTAGAGAGAGTCCACATCTGAGCAACAAGGAGGCTCTCAGGAGGCAATGCTTAGTCATCCTATAATACTAGGCTAAGTTTCAATTTCAAGAGTAAAGCTTCATAAGCACCCATTTATCTATTTTTTCTTTCGTTGCTTGTGCTTTGGGTGTAAAGTTCATGAAACCATTTCCTAATACAAGATCCTGTAGATGCTTCCCTACATTATCTTCCAAGATCTTTATGATCTTGGCTCTTATATTTAGGTCTTTGCTCCATCTTGATTTAATTTTTGTATAAGGTGCAGGAGATGTTGTAATGAGGCAAGCAGGCAGTGGCTTCTACCACTTCAACTCACATTCCATTGGGTTAAACTCAGTCACCTGGCCACACCCAATGTCAAGAGAGGCTGGGAGAATTTAGTCTGGGAATGTATTCAGAAAGAACAAAAGAACATAGATTTTACTGGGCAGCTACCATATATTGCTTGAATTAAAAAAAAAAAATCCTGTATTTCTCCTGTAATGAAAAAACCCTATACAATAATTTTGATTTTGTTTTCTCCTGTTTGAGCAATTTTGCTCCTTGGAATTTGTTCTTGCAAAATAACTAGATAAGTGTACAGTTACATATGCATGAGTATGTACTGCAGAATCATTTCTAAAAGGTAAAATTGGAAATAGCCTAACTGGTATATTCTAGAGGACTGGCTACAATGTGGCCCTTAGGACAATGATATAAAGATCTGTATTTACTGATATCACAAGATGCTTATATTGTAGTAAGTGAACAAAGGAGGTTACAGAACAGTGTGTATCATAGCATCCTTGTCTTCCATATTTGTGCATCTATGTGCATTGAGGGAGCTTGGAAGAATATTAAGATAATAATAGCTATCCTTGAGTAATTGGCTTCTGGATAATTTTTTTTTCTGTTTTCTTCTCATTATCTATGTTTTACACAAAGAATATGTCTTACTTTGATAATGGTAATTAAAAAGTCAATACCGTTGACACTTATGGTGGAATACCCCATTGCGGGGTTTTATGCCCTATGCCTCCTTGTCTCCATCCTCTCCTTGTGTCATCATAGGTGTTTGTTTGGAGTGGAATCCCCTAGGTTATTCTGTTTGTTATTCCAGTGCTCTCTGACCTTTTCCTCTAATCCCTTGAATAACTACCCAATAACCCTTCATAAAATACTTTCAGATAATTTTCTTCTTTAATAATCCTGAAAATGAGAGTTGTTATTTTACTGATCAGGGATCTGATTCAGAGCAATGAAGTGACTTTGTCAATGTCACACACTTGGTGAGAGCTGGAGCCAGGCTTTGAGCCCAGGTCTTCTCTGTGCCAACTCTGTGTACTCTACTCTGGTGGTTTTGAACCCCGGCTACACCTTCAAATTACCTGGGGAATTCACTAATGTCTTGGCCCCACCCTAGAAGAAGTAAAAAAGTAGTTGCTATTTAAAAAAAAAATACTCCGTACGTGATTCTAACATGTGGTTGTCTTCATCTGTCCTATACCAGACTGCCAAAGGTTTTAAACTCACAGAGGCTTGCATTGTGGGAAGATGGGGGCCCATTTCTTTTACTTCACTGCTAATCATTATTGGTTGAAGAACCCTGAGAGGTGATCTAGGTATTGGTAGCCTTGAAGAGAAAAGGAGAGAATATTAAATCATAAGACTTGCACTGAAATAAAATAGTAATGCATAAGGAAAAAAAGGAAAGTGAGGGTGCTGGGTTGGGTCTGGAAAATGGGGCTACCAGCTTAAGATATCTTCCTGAAGACCTGAGGCAAAAATGTAGGAAAGTGAAATTACTCTGGGTTGAATAGTGTCTTCCCAAAATTCATATCTACCTGGAGCCTCAGAATGTGACCTTATTTGGAAAGACAGTCTTGAAGATGTAATAAAGTTAGGATGCATTCATACTAGATTAGGATGGACCCTAAATCTTATGACTGTCCTTATAAGGAGATGGGAATTTGTAGACACAGTCATACACAGAGGGAAGATGGTGCAGAAATTGGAGTGATATAGCTACAAATCAAGGGATACCACGGGTTGCTGGCAACACCGATGCTAGGAAGAGGCGAGGAAGGATTCTTCTTTAGAACCTTCAGAGAGAGCATGGTCCTGCTAACACCATGATTTTGGACTTCTGGCCTCAGAACTGTAAGAGAATAAATTTTTGTTGTTTTCAGCCACCCCGTTTGTTGTACTTTGTAACAGTAGTCCTACAAAAATAAAAACAGAGATGATAGCAAGGGGTCATAGTACGTTGGGCCTTGTGGATCACTGTACAAATTTGTGTTTTTATCTTGGTGGGATGGGGAGCTGTTGGAGGGTATTGAGATATCTCTGGCTCCTGGGTTTAGTATTGAATGAAAGGACATGAGGGCAGATTTGGAACAACCTGTTAGGAGGCTATAGTGGTGGCAAGACATGATGGAGGCTTGGGCCAGGGTAGAATGGAGGAGGTGATAAGAAGTGGTTGAATTCTGGATATATTTTGAAAGTATAGCCAACAATTGTTTACTAATATTGTAGATGTATGTTGTGAGACAAATAGAGGCATGACAAGTGATTGGTAGCCTCTGGAAAGATGTAGTTGTAATCACTTGAAATGGGAAAGATAGTGGCTAGAGCAGGTTCCAAGGGAGGAGGAGCTCATTCAATTCTCTGTTGAATTTGGACCTGAAAAACTGTTAGACATTGAAGGAAAATGACAAAAAAGCAGTTGTATATTGGATATGTAAAGTTCGATTTCAGAATGAAGTCTGGATTAGAGATCTAAATTTGGATATGGGTCTATTTCAAGAAATCTATATAGATGTAGAATCATAGAGTATGAAAGCAGGCTCTGAAGCCAGATTGCCTGGGATAGACTGATGGCAATTAATCTAACCTCCAGAACCTCAGTTTCCTCATCTGTAAAGTGACAATAATGATTATAATGCTTAATTTAGTGAGTTTTTGTGAAGATTAAATTTGTAACTATTTTTAATTATTTAGAGAAAAGCTTGACATCTAGGAAGTGCTAAAATATTAGCTATTATTATTATGACTATTATTATTGCTATCATTTTACTATGAGTTTCCTTTTGTTGGCATAGATTTAAATGCCTTTCATATAATATGTCTCTTGATCCTGACAAGAAACTATTAGGTAAATATTATTATTTTTCTTTTCACAAATGAAGAAACTAAGGCAAAGAGACACTAAATCACTTGCCCAAGGCCACCAAGTTAAGAAGTGGAGCAAGGAGTATTTGAGCTTAGGTCTGCCTGACCCCAAAGACTCGGAAGTTAATCAATTCTATAAATATTAAAATTTGGTTTTGGGTGTAGGTCAAGATATCAGGAGATTAGAGTCATAGTACATATAAATAGCCAAGCTAGAAACTCAATGAGTTTAAGCTCAAAATAATCCTGTGAACAAAGCAACAGGATAATTTGAAATGTCAATGTGACATTCTGTTCCACAGTAAATTAATAAGATGTGACACAAGGCCTTTCTTGTCATGGCTGTAACAATCAGAAGCCATAGTTTCTCTCCCCTCTTATCTAATGCTCTGACAATAGGCAATCAGTAGGAACATCCTTCAAATATCAGCCGAGTCATTTTCATACACAAAGGTGACATATTGACAGTATCCAATTTTGTTCATTCTGTTGGAAGAAGTGTTGCTATAAACACTATTATGTGATGAAATTAACAATGTTAAAACTGAATTAGTAGGCTGCAATTAATCTGGTATTGATAGAAAACACTTAAATCCTCCTTCTACCCCTTTTAGTTCCTGAGATGATGGTCAGTCAAGTGTTTTGAGTGTCTTTGAGGCATGGGACAAAAGCTGGGATGTAAGAGCCCAGGAAAGATTGGAGCCATCTGGTAAAATTCACTAGATCACTCTTCATATTTCTGTCACCTTGGCCATTTCTTTAGTCACAGATTTTTGGTTCCAATCTTGACATCTTCTCAACTTGACCTCAATGTTATTTCTGGTTCCTATCTTGGCCATCCCCATAACTCTATCCCGTGGATTATATCTAGAACTGGCTTCATACTTGCTATTCTCTGGTACTTAGCCAGCAACCAGTGCTTTAATAATTAAAACTCCATTTCCACAAGTTGACAAAAGAATGAAAACATTCCCATGGCTGGGGGTGGTTAGACCTTGTTGACATGGTTTCTCTATTAAGGGAGATAAGAGGCCTCATAGCTGAAACTACAGATTTACAAACCTGGCAAGGGCCAGGATTTTGGCAGTATGGACTTTTCTGTATTCAGGATGAAAAGCCAACATTTCCTTTTCCTGGGAAATAAGATTAAGATGGGGAATTTTTAACCCAGTCTTGTGTGCAGAGACATGGCCACATGTGCATATGAAAAACTAGGTGTCATTAAAAAGCGTCATGGAAAACACTGTGTGTTCAGGCCAGAAACCTTGACATCATCTATATGTGCTTCCTCCTTTTGTTGTGTCACTTACATTCAAACCATCAGCTACTCCTCACAGCTCTTGCTCTAAAACATATTCATCATCTCCCCACTTTTCTCTTTCTCCTCTGCCTGCCACCCTAGTCTATGTCTCCATGATCTCTCACCTGGAGCCTTGTAATAGCCTTCTAAGTGGTCCTCCTATTTCTACTCTTCTGTTCCTACAGCTCTTTCTCTACATAAACCATAGCATATGACTCCCCTCCTTTGAAACCACTGTTTTCTCACAAGGCCCAATGTGATCTGGTCCCAATCTATCTCACTGACCTCCCTAGTACCATTCTCTTCTTGGTCACCATACTGAGTTACACTGGATTTTGCTCTGTTTATTGAACATGACAAGCTTTTTGCAACCTCTGGGCTTTGTCTCCTGCTCATCCTCTTTGCCACGTTCTTTGCCATCCACGTTCTTTGCCATGGTCTTCCTAGCCTGGCTCCTTTTCATAAAGATCTTACTTGAAATGTTACTTCCTTGAAGAAGCCTTCTTTTCTTGCCCCTCCATCATGTCTTTTCTTTCAACAAATATTTAGTGAGCATTTATTATGTTTCAGGCAGTGTTCTAGACACAGAATAAATCAATGAACAAGACAAACAGCAATTCTTGCCTTCATGAACCTCCTTAAATTCTAGTGTCCCATCAGGCTATTTAATTTTTTTCATAGCACTTACCACTCTCCTAATCATTATTTACTGGTTTGCTGGACTTAGTCTTTCTTGCTTTGTCCCAACATTAGAACAGGTGGAAGACTAAGAAGAATAAATTATTTGTGTTTTCAGCATTAATCTCCAGCAGGCTGCAGTTAAAAGAATCTGGGCATGTCAAGGATCAGAGCAGACAATTCGTTAATCTCCCTTGCTTAGAATAAATGTTTTGAGTATGGGCTTCCCACCACAGAGTTTGAGCATGAAATTTGTCAAAAACATTTCACAGATAACATTATTAATACAACTTGGAAGCAATAGTGCCTGTATCTCAGTATCTCTTGGTGGCATTATTTCATTAGCTAGAATCTCCAGATACCATCTTTTTATAATCTTTCTTTTTCAGAGTTTAGTGTACATGAGAATTATCCAGTAATTCAGATTTTGGAGACTCCATCCAGAGATGCTGATCCTTAAGTCTAGGGTGGGACTCAGGAGTCTGCATTTTTAAGAAGCTCCTCAGGTTCATGGACTTCATTTTGCAAAATACTTTGTAAAGTGACATTAAAGGACTTACCTTAGCCTTCTAAGATTCTGGGTATCAGGGAATCTACAATTACATTTAGAGTTTAGGGTGACTCTACATCCAGGTTTGCATGGGACAGTTCTGGTATATGTTCTTTTTTTCCTGTCATAATTATTAATAATGCCCTCCTTCACTCTTAAAAGTGTCATAATTTGGATGGTAAATTATATGGTGATTATGTCTGGATGCAAGAAGCTGATATGCAAATCTTCCTTGTTTTGGGGGAACAAAAGTTGTTTTATGTTAAAAGGGCGACATGGGAATCTGCCCACCTGGTCTAGGGCTTCTGCCATGGAAATCTCTGAACTATAGCTGAACTATAAAGAAGCAGGCCCTTTTATTCTAGGAAGTCCAGCTTCTTCTGCCTCCTCAGGGGCAATCCTCTTGCAGATTTACCATGGAAAATCAAGTCTTCATTTAGATCTGTGCTATCAATTATTGTAGCCAATTGCTGCATGTGGCTAGTAAAATTTAAATTAATTGAAATTAAATAAAACATTCACTTTTTCAGTAACAGTAGCCACATTTCAACTGATCACTGGGGACAGGTGGATAGTGGCCTTGTATATTATAGAACATTTCATCTTTGTAGAATGTTTCTATAAGATGGTGCAGGTCTAGAATGTATTTCTGTGATTTGAACCCACTTGGATTTTACACAACTTTCTAAGTTATGATTATGAAAAGTCAGAAAAATAAAAATAATGTTTTTGGAAGTTACTTTATAATCGCCTAATTTAATCTGTTAATATAATCAATGAGGAAATAGGTTCAGAGAGATTACATGATTGGCCAAGGTTACTTGGCTAGATCTGAGACAATCTTAGCTAGAATGGGTTTTCAAAGTAGTTAAGTAACCTTAATTAATTGCTTGCTGTCAAATTGTCTATTTGCAAAATGGGAGCAATCACAATGGCCCTTCCTCAAAGTGGTATTGAAGTAGCTTTCCAGCATCTACAGATGCCAGCTGATGAGTTAAGTGCCATCTCATGTCATTAGATGCTACACTGGCTTGCCAGGACACTATGAACTATTGACTGAAATTCATTATGAATGTGATAGGGAAATTGATTTAAAAAGAAGCTAAATAGCTGCTAGTGCAATTGGTTCCAAAGATGAATTACAAATTCTATTTTGTCATCAAGTTGACAGTAGATTCCCCTAATGAGATGTTTCCCATTTCTTATGGTGTTTTAAAACGACTAGCACTTTGGAGGCTTTGAAGAGTCATTAAGTGACCTTGTTTGCAGCTCTTCAGATCTATTTGACATCTTCAAAGGAAATGGTAAATTCTGCTCCTGTCTGTCCATTTGATGTGGTATGACTGATTCTCAGGCCCTCTTCAAATGAAAGAGCATCTGGTTCAACACTGCTTCCCTCTGTGGAATACCCTCTTAATTCAGAGGGCGATTGCTTCAATATGCATGAGCAGTGCATGAAAGATGATGCAGAAAATCCTTGTTTGATCACTGGTTTGGATTTCACTTCTTTTGGGTGGATGTGTGATGAGAAAGGCTGAGGTGAAGGTCAGCAGGCAAGGAAAGAATAATGTGTGTATCCTGACTGTACTCCAATCTCTCTCACTGTTGTTTATTAACCAAATGTGAATGGACGTTTGGGGAGACTCACTGATATAATTTTAAAAATCTAGAATACATAGAACTATGATGATATAGCCTAAAAATCATAGGATTTAGAATCAGAAGTCTTTGGCTAAATCTATTAATGAAAACATTTGTAGTGATAGGCAGTTTTTTTCTCAGTCTCAGTCTTTTTTTTTTTTTTTTTTTAAAGACCGTTTATTTTTATTTTTTATTTTATTCTATTTTTTTTTTTTTAAGATTTTATTTATTTATTCATTTATCCCCCCCTTGCTGCTTGTGCTCGCTGGGTCAGCTAACCACGCCGTGCGGGCAGGCTTGCCTTCACCAGGAGGCCCCGGGAACCGAACCCGGGGCCTCCCATATGGTAAACGGGAGTCCTACTGATTGAGCCACAGCCGCTTCCCTCAGTCTCAGTCTTTACATCAGTATGGGGTATAATATTCTTGCTCATCCTTTCTCATAGGCTCAGTGGGAGAATTATATGAAAAAAATGGATATGAAAATACTTGTTAACTGCAATGACCTATGTAAAGACAAGGTATCATTTATTTATTCCTATTATTACCATTACTTTTAATAGTTGAGTATACATTTATTGTTTTTATCTTAAGGGCCAAGAACCATACTTATAACAGAGTTCATGAGGTTATGGCATGAACTTTTTGAATGAAAGAAGAAAAAAGAGTTGTCTTCATATGCTGAGGCCCTTGATATCTAGGTCCTCTACATCCTTTCTTTTTCTTCCTAAATATAGCTTAATTTCTGTACCTTCATTAAGGAAGCAATGAATTTACACCTCTGAAAAATAAGGCATTATTCATTGAAAGTGACAAACAAGATTGTCCAGGAAATCTGGGAGCTCTTTAGAATGTCATTCTTCCTTGGAAAATGACTAAAGTAAAAGATCATTTTAAATGACTACTGACTATTAATTCTTATAAGTAAAGACTACCAGGAATTGGGGTGATTTTTTTGTGATAAATCACCTAAGCAGACTTAGGGGTTATCCTTGGGTGGTCACCCTATTAAGAAGCATGTTATTTTGCTAATTTTTTTGAAAAATTCTGGCTTGTTTTTTGCCCTGAGATTTCATAGAGTATTATACAATGCAATATTCCCCCAAATCACAGTATATATCTGTGTTTTCTTGATTGTGCCTTGTACGAGGTCCATGGCAGAGATGGCTAGTGGGAACTAAAATTCAAGCTCTGGCTCCATGAACCATTGTCTACCTGGAAGAGCAGATTCTTCAGTTTTAAACAAGGCACCTAATGGGTTTGTGGAGTCCTTGTGGGATAAGTTCCTCAATAAATGAGGAAATATCAACTGATTTGAAATTCCTTTCTAAGTTATAGAAAAGATAATCCTAGAGAGAATGGAACCAATGCAACCTACCTTCCTTCCCTCAGTAAGCTTTCCTGTGGACTCCTATTTCCTTTTCCTTTCTAATGAGTCCACCATGTAATTTCCAGTTGGAAGCTTTCCTGGAATTACTCCCTCTTGAAACATTAAAGGTAAGTCATTCCATACTTTCTTGATGTCCTCCATTTTCTTCTCCCTTCTTCTTTCCTTTATGAATATTTCTAAATTTGGGTTGATATCAATGTTTTAGTTTGGTTAGGCTACGGAAATACAATCTACCAGAAATGGGTTAGCTTTCAAAATGGGGATTTATTTGCTGCCAAGCCTACAGTTCTGAGGCTATGAAAATGTCCAAATCAAGGCATCATCAGGTGATGCTTTCTCCCCAAATACTGGCTGCCAGCGATCCTGGACTTCTCTGTCATATGGTAAGACACATGGCAGTATCTGCTAGTCTCTTCCTTCTCCTCCAAGTCTCTTTGCTTTCAGCTCCCTGCTTCCCTGGCTTTCTCTCTCTTCCTCTTGAATTCATTCCATTTATAAAGGACTCAAGTAAGAGGACTAAGACCTACCCCAGGCCAAATCCTACTGAAATAATCTAGTCAAAAGTCCTTAACTGAAGTAACCTAATCAAAAGATCCCACTATAATAGGTCCATACCCACAGGAATGGATTAACTCTAAAAACCTAATCTTCTGGGGCCCATCAAGCTTCAAAATGTCACAATCAACATAAAGCTTTATTGTATTGTAAATTTATTCCAGGAAATTTTTATTCCATATTTGTTATGTGCGAGACAAAAATCATGGTCCTTGTCCTTATTGAGGAGGGAAAGCATGCATCTATAGATAATTATAAACAAAGTATGACAAATGTCGTAAGTATTTTAAAGGATCACAAAATTGGGATTGAGACAATTATTTTCAGGTTGGTTGGTTGAGTTGTTCCAAGAAGACTCTGTGGCATTTCATACTGGTTTTGAAGGTTTCTTAAAGTGTTTCCCCCAGAGTAGATTAGGCCCTCTCACAGTGATGCTCCCTTACCCTTCAGAGCATTTATACAATTATAAATAGCCAACACCGAGTTTTGTTCTATTCTTTTTCCTGCTGGCTTGTGGGGTAAGGACCCAGTCTGCCTTCTCCTTGGTTCTGTTTCCAGAACTCAGCACAGGGCCTGGGACAGAGAACCCTCTCTATACATGAAGGAAAGAGAATTTCATGCTTTAAGATTAACTAGGTAGGGGGAGGAAAGTGAGCATGGGAAGAAGTAAACTGTATAAGCAAAAGCTTGGGACTGTATTTAAAACATATGGGATCTGTGAGAAATCCTGTTTGACTACAGTATAATGATCCAATCAGGAATTCTAGGAAACAAGGATATTGGGAGCAGAACTTGAGATTCTTGAATCCCCAGCTCAGGCATTCAGTGCTGTCATTGCACCTGTGTTCTTGCTCTTTGCATCCTGTACCACAATGGCAGGCTTATTTATCTATGTCCCTCATTGTATTATGAGCATCATGAGCATAGAAGTCATGGCATAATCATCTCTGTGCCCCACCACAGAGTCTGAGTGCAGTGTCTGAGTAAGGATGATAATTTAATATTTTAAAGGGAAATTTTGATGATTTCTGAGCAAGAAAGTGACAATTAACTTCATGCTTGTGGTATATTAATCTGATATCATGTTTAGGATAGATTGCAAAAGGGTGGAACAACTAAACAGGAGAAAATCTGCAGGGATTCATTGACTAGTCATGGGGAGAAATTTAGTGTCTGGGTAAGGAGAGTGCAGTGGAACTGGAATCGAGGGGTCATTCTGAGCATTATTCAAACGTACAATTGTCAGGATTTGGAAACTGACTGCTATGGGATTGAGAGAGAGAAAGAAGAGTTGAGCTCAGTGACTGGGCAGATGGTGATGACGTTGGCAGCTATAGGGAAGTCAGGAAGAAGAGCTGAAGTGGATGAAAGAGAGATAATTGGGAGATACCTCTGCAGGCAGGAGCTGGGTCTCAAGGTCTCTATCCTGAGTGTCTAAGACATATGAATTTATGACCTATGTGAATTTGAGTTTGTACAAATTGAACTTGTGGTCTATCAGGCAACTAAAAATTCAGATGGTGGGTAGTGGCTTGAAAGAGTTCATGTCTGAAGATCCATATTTGGGAGTCATATGCTGAGAGATGATCCCTGAAGCTGACAGTGTTCTGGAGCTGGGCAGGGTAAGGGAACTGGTGAGCTGTCACTTTTCAGTATGCAAACCTGAACGCAATCTTTCCTTTTCTAGTTTGAAGTCTTACCCCAGACCTCAGCTAAGTCTGGAGACATGGAAGCCATATCCTCTTTGATTGAAGTTGTCAAAAGAAAATAAATAAAATGTCCCATCTTCTGCTTGGGTGGTGGTGGTGAGATGTGAGAGCTAATATCTCCTTATACATTTTTAAAAATGTCAAACAACAAGGTTTATAGTAAGGCAGTAAGATTTTGTGGCTTAGAATATGGTCTCTGGACCCAAGCATTATATATATATTTTAGATAACTTCCGTTTTATTTATTATTATTATTTTTTAAAAGATTTATTTATTTACTTTATTTTTCTTTTATTTATACCCCCCTCCCCCAGATGGTTCTCTCGTTTTTTTGCTCCTTGTTTGCTTGCCTTCTCCAGGAGGCACTGAGAACCAAACCTGGGACCTCCCACACGAGAGGTGAGTGCCCCACAACCTGAGCCACATCCACTCCCTATAGGCTATGGCGTCTGCTGGCTTGTGGCATCAGATTGTTGTAGCAGGAGGTGGTGTCTAGCTCATTGCAGCAAGAAGCAGCGTCTGCTTGTCTTCTTTTAGGAGGCACTAGGACCTGATCCTGGAACCTTCCAGTGGTAGGCAGGAACCCAACTGGTTGAGCCATATCTGCTTCTCTGTTCATTATTATTTTTAATAATTTTATTTCAAATTAAAAAAAAAACAAACTTACAGAAAAAGGCAAGTTATGGAAACATTACTCCTAAAAAGTCCTTTCCAGTTAGTTTTTGGAATTAGATGAGACATTATGGGTTTGTACAAGGGGTCTGGCACTCACAAACTATAGGGTCTTAGCAAAGTAATCTCATACCTTTGACTCCATTTTCTTCTTCTGTGATGTAAGGAGGATGATCAAATATGCCCTGCAGAAGTTTGAGATGATTAAACCCAATAATAATGTGAAATTCTTAGAAGAGTGCCTTGCATCTATTTAATGCCTAAAAAATGTGTGCGATGTGGTGAGAAACAGCCCAGCCCTCCCTCTCACCCCGTTTTAGTTTGCCAAATGCTGCCAATGCAAAATACCAGAAATGGGTTGCCTTTTATAATGGGTATTTATCAGGTTAAGAGCTTACACTTCCAAGGCTGTGAAAATGTTCAAATCAAGACATCATCAGAGATGCTGTCTTGTCAAGGGTCAGCTGCTGGTGATCCTGGACTCCTGCCACGTGTGTGGCAAGGCAAAATGGGGGCCAATCTCTGCTTTCTCCTCCAGGCTCACTTTCTTTCCAAGCTCAGCTATGGGCAGTCAGGCATATGGCTTGTCTTGCAGGGATCTGCTGGCCTCATTGCTTCACCTTTGGCCGCTCCACTGATCCCAGCCTCTGCCTTCTCTCTCAGCTTCTCAGGGTTCTTCTGTCTTTTTGCAGCTGTACGCAATCCTGGAGTCCTTTCTCACATGGCAGGGTGAAATGGCAGCTCTTTTTCTCTATGTGTCTCACATGTTTCTCCCTACATGTTTGTACAGGACTCCAGCAAGTGGGCTGAGACCTGCCCTGGGCCATGCCTCACTGAAATAGGCCAATCAAAGCCCCCAAATAAATTCAGTCCAATCAAAGGGTCCCACACCCACAGGAATGGATTGACTCCAAGAACATGATCTTTTTTGGGATTCCCAAAAAGTTTCAAATTGTTACACCCCCTATCCCAGTCCCCAGAGTCAACATTTTCCACTACTTTTTCCCCCTCCCCCTACCTCCGTTGTTTGCGCTCGCTGTCTGCTCACTGTGTCCATTTTCTGTGTGCTCTTTCCGTATCTGCTTGTCTTTTCTTCTTGTCTTTCTCTTTTTTAGGAGGCATGATTATTGAGCCCACGACCTCCAGTGTGGAAGAGAGGCACTGAATTGCTTGAGCCACCTCATCTCTCTGGTCTGCTGCATTTCTCATTGTCTCTCCTCTGCATCTCCCTTTGTTGTGTCATCTTGCTGCTCCAGCTCTCCGTGGCGCCGGCCATCAGCTCTCCATGGCATGGTGCAGGCCCACTTGCCTTTCACCAGGAAGCCCTAGGAATTGAACCCTGGACCTCCTATATGGTAGACAGGAGCCCGATCGCTTGAGCCACATCTGCTTCCCAATTATCCACTACTTTTGTTATTTTTACTATTAGCATCATTATGATTAGCACTTTACAAATGAAAGGTTTTTATTTTTATAACTTATTATAATTATGGCATTTGCCTTTAAAGTCAGAGTGATTAAAAGTCAAGAAAACAGTAACCTTCTTAGCTTCTTACCAAGACAAGGAGTGTAAAAGACTTGTGATTAAATATGGAGGTTTGAATACATGCTGATATCTACTTTCTCCTTCAACCCCATTTACAAAGTATATCCACGTGCTTTGATTATCTATCGACTAAGCACCAAGCAGCATACTTATTTACAAGAACTCTATTTTCGTTTCCTAGCCGCTAAAAAAGATACTATACAGTGTGTTGGCTTAACAATAGGACTTTATTTGCTCACTGTTTTACCTCCTGGAGTCAGTGTCTTCTCACTGGCCAGCAATCTTTGTGGTTTCTTGGCTTTTCCATCACATGATAAGGCACATGGTGGTGTTCTCTCCTGTCTCTTCTGGGGTCTTTTGACTTCCAGCTTCTGGCTGCTCCCCATGGCTTGTCTTCTTGTGTCTAATTTCCTTTGCTTATGAGGACTTCAGCTATCCTCATTCAGTTTGGACACATCTTAATTAACAGCTTCAAAGGCCCTATTTACAAATGGGTTCACACCCACAGGGCCAAGGTTGTTACATGCCTTTTGTGGGGGATATGCTTTAATTTCTAACAATCCCTCTGGAATAATAGTTTTTATTCCCTTGTACAGGTGAGGAAGCTGAAGCTCAGGGAGATGAATTAAGTTGTCTCTGGGCACATAATGGGGAGATGAGAATCAGGATTCTAACCCAGGTTGTTGGCTCCAGAGTCCTGTTAGACACAATATTATTTTGCTTTCTTTGTGCTTTTATAAAGTGCATTTAGAACGTTTTTCTCATTTGAGGCTACCTGGATCTGGTGAGGTGGATATGGTGGGGATCAGTAGTCCTGTTGCTTAGATGAATCCACTGAATGATGCAGGGATTTGCCCAAGGTCAAGCTGCTTATGTGAAGTCTGAGCTGTTACATATTTACAACTCTATGAGCCCTTACCCTGCTAAATTCTGAAACTGTCAAAACACCAGAATAGATGAAAAATATTGTTGAAAGCTAATAGCATTTCTGCCAATAACGCATGATTCCAAATGCAGCAGAGATTCATCCAGCCAGCACTCCTGTATGTTTTAATGTAGTCTGGTGTGCTCTTGTACCATTGTATCACAGAATGGCATCTCATATGCCCTCCTGGGAAGATAGAAGAGTATTCAAATGGCAAAAAGCATCTGGTGGAGATAAAAAGACCAGCTATTAAAAACAAGTGCAGAGATCTCTGGAAATGCTGGTTTCAAGAATTCCGGGGAGCAGAGGGTAAAAATTGTGGCACACATCTTTGCTGGCCTGCTGAAAGAAAGTTACTTTGACCCAGTTGTGTAAACAGCCATATTGGACATGTTGGAAGAAATGAAAAACAATATTTTGGGGACTATTAAAAACAAAGCTTTAATAGTGAAATTAGAAATGCATTAGCTTTGCTGTACAAGCTCTGTGATGGCATCCCATTTTGGCATCAGAACAGTCTCTCATGCACTTAGGTGTAGAGCATTTGACAGGTTTATGATCTTCCCTATAAAGCGGTTATTGCCTCTTGATTCCTAGACCGTATATCACACAGTTCATAAATTGATTTACAAATCCCAAAATATCAAATGTTGATTCTGATCAGTCCTTCAGTCTTTTTAATATGTATATGATTTCCTTTGGCAGCATTTGGCGGAGGTTTTTCCTGGTGTCGGGGCTGCAGGAGTGATGGGGTGGGGTGGCTTGGAGAAACCTGTAAAGACTGACTGACAGATTTAGTGACCAGTGAGCAAAACAATTGGGTTACACCTGACAGACGCACTGTAATGGAATGTAACACTGCCACTGCTTTGGTTCTGACAGCATCGGAGAAAAGTACTGAATGCTATGCTGAAAAATATTATCATCCTGGTGATATTTGGATTTTCTGGGGCCTGTGGACTTGTGCTCAGCGGGGGTGGAAACAGATTTTTAAAAAGCCATTAGTTGTGTCAACACTCAGGTAACCAGGTTGCTGTGCACTTCATATGATGGTGCACATAACCGTGCAAGATGTGTGTGGGGAGTCAGACCAGAGGAAGCTCTCAGGGACATTTGCTTTAGAGCCTTTTATAGCCACAGATTTGGAATTCTGTTGCAGACATAGGTTTTCTATACACTTCACATGCTCAATCATTTATTCATCTTTTCATATGATAAATTTACTTCTATCTTTGTAATTGGGGGGAGTCTGCATTATTAGTTTGTCAGAACAAGTAAATGCCATTTGACAGAGATGCATTGTTATGAAATATTCAGTATCCTACCTACTTAGGGTAGCAGGAAATCTGGTCTTTTTTTCTAAGAAGCTCTTCTCATGATGGGTCCAAGAACCCTGGGATTCTAATTCAATCCAAAGGCTCAGTCTGTTCAAAGACCTGTTCTTTATTGCACCTGCCACCGATGCCTGTACTTTGCAAAAAGCTGACTCCTGCAAGGTCCAGTCCATGGGGATTCAGGGGAGACTAAAGTGTGACACAGCATGGAAGGGATTAGAAAAAAATCTTTACTGAATAATAATGCTTAGGCACAGGTATCCTATGACAAAGTCAACTCTGCAATAGCAGTTTCAATATCCAGATTTTTCCATTAGCTTTTCCTGTTGCTTGAGGGGTATAAATACATACATTGCTAGAAAACACGTTCAGAGGAAGCTCTGGGTTGAGCCTTTTGATGAATCCAGAAACAGTTTCTTCTTTTGCCTAATTTATGGTGATTTTTATCTTTAGGGGGCTGTTGTTAAAGTTTTACAGCCAACAGGCCTTGATCAGGGACACCCTAGATCTTCCCCCACATTTTTTTTTTTTTTAGATTTAGTACTGTAGCAGCAATAAAAAGTAACAGTAATATAGGTGTTATTTACACCTCTTTTAAGTACACAATTCAATGGTATTAATTACATTCACATTGTGCTACCATTACCCCAACATTTTCATCACCTCAAAAAGAATCTCTGTTCCCATTAAGCAGTAATTCCCTCTTCTCCTCCCCTGCCCTGGCCCCTGAAACCTGTAATCTACTGTCTCTATGAAATTTGCATATTCCAGGGATTTCATATAAGTGAGATCCTACAATATTTTTCTTTATGTCTGACATTTCACTCCACATGGTGACTTCAAGGTTCATCCCTGTAGCATGTGTCAGAACTTCATTCCTTTTTATGGCTGAATAGTATTCCACTGTGTCACGTTTTGCTCATCCCTTCATCTGCTGATGGACACTTGGATTGCTTTCATCTTTTTGGCTATTGTGAATAATGATGCCATAAACATTACTATAGCCTCCACATGTTTATTTTTTATTTTTTTATTTTTAAAGAAACTTTAGATTACATAAATGTTACATAAAAAAACATAGGGGATTCCTATATGCTCCACCCCTTCCCCTCCCACACTTTCCACATTAACAACATCTTTCATTAGTGTGGTACATTTGTTACAATTGATGAACACCTATTGAAGCACTGCTACTAACCATGGTCTATAGTTTACATTCTGCCCTGCACAATTTTATAGGTTATGACAAAATGTATAATGGCCTGTATCCATCATTGCAATGTCATGCAGGACAAGTCCCATGTCCCGAAAATGCCCCCATGTTACACCTATTCTTCCTTCCCCCACCCCTCAGAACCTCTGGTGGCCACTGCCTTTATATCAATGATAACATTTCTTCTGTTGCTAGAGTAATAATAAGTCTATAATAGAATAATTGTAAGTCTACTTTAGTCCATGTTCATTCCCCAAACTTGAGGGTTTTGGCATGGTGATGCCCACTCTGTTTCTAATTGAGAAAGGACTTAGATCCCATGGGGTGGATGGATGGAGCTATCTTGCTTGCAGTTACAGATACTCTCTGTTCCTTGGGATGTACATTGTCCATCATCATCTTATTAGTTGTCCTGGGCGAGTTCAGTGAACTGGAGAGTAGGTGTTACAACTCTGCTGTGATTCAGGACTCAACTGGCACAAGAACAGATCAAAGATTTAAGTCTCCAGGACATATATTTAACAAGTATAGTGCTAATTATAGATTCAAATAAAAGGGGCAGAAGAGCTATGTGTACTAAGTCTAGGGAAACTATAAATGAGTGTAACTTGGGTACACTGGGGAGCATAAATTCCAAAATAAGGCCCACTGACAGGTTGCCGAATTCCTGAGCTTGCCATCCCTGCTTATAGTGTCTAGATGTCTCTAGAGTCCTCAGTAGTCCCACTTTTGGGGTAATGTCTAATTTGACAGTCAATGAGATCCTGCTGAGGTGTATATAAGCGTAACCTCCCAACTCACTTTGAAATCTCTTAGCCACAAAAAACTCATTTGTAGTTAATATTTCCCCCTTTTGGTCAAGGTCTTTTTCCAGTCTCACTGCTAGTTGGCGCTTGGTAATAATCCCTTGGTGCCAGGGAGACTCATCCCTGGGAGTCCTGTCCCATGCAGGGCGGAAGGTAGTCTGCTTATATGCTGAGTTTAAGTCCCACATGTTTTAATGTTTCAATAACTTTGAACTTGTAGAAAAGAGGTCAAGGTCTTGATACTCTACTTCCTAGAAGGTCCCTGTGCTCTTATTCAAAGAGCACAGCCCTCCCCTCCAGCAAAGTTCAAGCTCTATATTTCAAGCTATTTAAAATAAAGGATGGATGAATTCTGTTTCACTTGACACCCATCTACATACACTGTGTGACAGACATTGTGTTAGCACCCAAAGGTCAGCAAACTAAATAAACTTTTACTGGAACACTGTCATGCCCGTTCGTTTACTTTTGTCTAGGACTTATTTAATGCTACAGTGGCAGAGTCGAGTAGTTGTGACAGAGCCCATTTGGCCCACAATACCTAAAATGTTTACTATTTCACCCTTTACAGGAAACATTTGTTGCCCCTTATGTTCAGGACTGGGCATTCACAGTACACAGCTTCTCTCCTCAAGGGAAGACAGTCATAAGAGTTATAATGGAGCTAAATATCCTGTATGCTGGGACTATAGAATAAGGAGACATAGCTCTGCCTGAGAGACATGGAGAAAGTTCCCCAAGGAGGTAACATTTAACCTGGGTCTTGAATTGAGACAGCTTTCAACATGAATGATCATATTGTCCTGGGGGAAACTCAGGGTAGCTGGGATGTTAGTGGATAGGGCAATGAGTTTGGAAAGCAAGCCTCAAGTCCTCAACACATGTGGTCTAGGACCAGAGAGTGAAGCCTTGCAAGCCACACACTGACCTTTGGGCTAGCAGAGGAGGATTTTAGCATAGAAGTGACATGATCAGATCTGTGCTTTAGAAAGATTGCAACTTCCATTGGTTGGAAGGAAGCAACATGAGATCCAGGGGGATGTTAAGGGGCCTCCGTAAAACTTATACATCGCCTCGTGTCTAGCTAGCTGCAGCACAGTTTCTTCCTTCAAATAAATTGTCTGTCTCTCACCAGCCATTATACTGAGACCCTTCTCTGGCTGCAAATACTCCCATAGCAGGTTTTTTTGCATCCAAAGCCTGAAATCTCAAGCACAAGTCTAATGGATCTTTCTATTGAGCTAAAATCCCAACAAAAAGGCATCCTTCTCCATGAAGCTGTCTCCTTCCTTCCCAAGGCATATTGCATAAATTCATGCTATTTATTTATTTAATTTTTCTTTAATTATAATCACATACATATTTCTTGCCATAATGCCAGGCAGGTAGTAAGTGCTCATTTTATATTGGATGGATGGAAGAATGGCAGGGTGTGGCTTAGCACTGTCTTGGTGGGCTGGGGAGCCAAAGAGGGTTGATGGGTGGGTTGGGAGACACTGGCATGTGTGTCCCCAGGAGTAGCTGGCCCAGTGAAGGAGAGTCAAAAGAAGTTTGGAAATCACCCCATTCTTAATTCTTTCCATTGAGTCTCTCCAACAACAACAACAAAAAAGAAAAAAGAAAAAAGAAAAAAAAAATCACTGAGGAAATTCAGTTTAGCATCGTGGGACTCATTAAAAATCATTTTCAATATGGCTCAATACTGCTAAAAGACTTAGATTAGATTCTGTTTTTTTCCCCTTTTTTTCTTGTCGAAAATCTGCTTACTGTTTTTCCTGTTGCCACCACAGTTCTCATGTTCATGTGCAGGGACATCTGCATGGTATACAATTGCTGTGAAGCTGTGATTGGGTGGATGTGATCAGAAGTTTGTGTGACTGGAGGGTCTGGGTTTCAAGTAGCTGGCGTAGCTTCAGCTAGTGTACACCAGTGTGGTCATATGGTAGGTGAAATATGATGTTTTCATTAAATAATCTCTTCCACTGTCAAGAGTTCCCCTAGTCAACCTGGCTCACCTTTTTGTTCATCCCTGGGAGTTTCTGGATATTGTTACTTTATGTCATTAAAGGGTTAATGCCTGACATAGCAAAGATACCCTGAATCCTGCTCCAGTGATTTATCTGAAGAATTGGTTTCTGAGCCACTCTGTATACCCTTAAAGTCCTGGCTCCTGGGTACTCCTGTAAGTCCCACCCAGGACTACAGAGTTCTATGCCCTGTCTTTACGCACTACCCAGCCTTAGATTCAGCTTTTGGGTTGGTACCACTGGGGGGCTCCATGGGTGCCTGCCAGCTAGGAGTCCTGCCAGCTGGCTTGCCCAGCTCCTGTCCCTGGCTCTATTATTTCATTTCCTGCATGCCAGAGCAGGCTTGGACCTTGGTAGAGGAGGTAGAACTCCTGGCTGTGGTGCTGACACAACCTGTGCCAGACCCCAGATGAAACTGTGGTCCCCTGAAGCCAGAGGGTGCCCTACCTTGGGGTCACCCCTGTGTTTTTTCCTATAAATATTGTAATATTTGTGGGATTTTAGATTTGAGAGTCTGTAGAGACAGGGAGAATGGGGAAAGAGTGGCAGAAATGATGGTTATTGTAGTAACGACCAGATCCTGAAGTCTTCACTGCACATTGTGCACACCTGAGATAAGAAGGAGGCTGCAGGGATGACCAGGGGACAGGTGGGATGAATTGCATCTTCATTTACAAGACAGAGCTTTGAAGATCCACTGATCACCTATCCATCAGGAACACCAACAGTATTCATTTTATTAATAAAAGTGAGAGCTAATGTTTACGTGGGGCTTCTATGCCGGGCACCATGTGTAATAACTTATTTGAGTGCTATAATAACCATCACAATCTCCATTTCACAGATGAAGAAACAGGTTATTTAAAACAAGTGTAGTGTAGTCAGGATTACATACAGACAGCCCTGAGTCTCCAGTGCTGGAAAGCTAGACCTAATTAACTATGGCATGCCAACAAATGATTTCTGTGACTTAGTTGATTATAGAGACATTGAATATATACAATATTAGATATTATTATAAAGAATAGAAAAAATTTGAAGGCAATTGCTCTTAGGTCAGCAGAACCTTAAGAGACGATTCAGTACCATAAACAACATTGCTGATGGTAAGCACAGTTAAGACTTTTTAAGACCACGTATGACCTAGTGAACATCAATTTAGAAGAGCTTCATTGTGGTTTTCTATCAAATCGTGGCTCAGACAGGAGCTAAATGTAAGAAAGTGAAAGACTCCCCAAACCAAAGATGATACCAGGAATTCTTAATATTTGTGGAAATTATTACAATGGCTAGATGAGCAACTCGTGTTACAATTTATATCATTTGCAACCAGTTCTATAAATCTATATTGGTTAGTTTAATTAGAGACAAAATAAGAAGAAAGGTTTTAATTTCTGACTTATATATTAATTTATATTTCTATACAACTTGTTAAATATTTTAAATATAATTTCTGATGATATAGTTACATAGTGAATAAATCAAATAGGGAGACTAATGGATATGAAAAAAGCATCATAAACTGTAACATGTTCATAAATTGTAATGGAATGAATTAATATATTTTACACTTGCACATATATTTTTTAAAAGTAAGACTAAAAATGGTTTGGAAATATGCTCTTGATTTAACACTGGCGCTGAGAATCAACATGTTCCATTAAAAACACCAAATCTTTGTCATAACTCAATTGTCCATAGAAATGCACTTCAATTAAGGAAGTATGACACAATGACAATAGAGTGCCGTTTGAAGTCACACAGATTTGGGATTTATCTGCTTCGGCCTGATGATCTATGCACACTTTGGTGACTTATGTAAGCTTTTTGACTCCTGGTTTTCATTCTTGTAAATTGTAGTTAAGACTATATAACTTGAAGTGGCCTCTATATCTGTGCCCTCAATATATTATTTACATCTATCTATCTATCTACCTACCTACCTACCTACCTACCTACCTATGTATCTACCAATCATTTATTTATTTATTTTCAACTTCTAATTTCCCTCTAATCTCTGAAGAATTTTGTCGCTGGTTGTTTAATTTCAATTATTACCCTAAATGCAGGGGACTTCTATTTTTAAATAACTCATTTTTTTAAATTATGAAAGCAATATACAGCCATGCAGAAAACTTAGAAAGCTCAGAGATGCAAAAAGAACTAGAATATAAAAACATTCCTAATGTTACCATCCCCACAGATAATGAATGCTAATTTTCCCAGTTTTTAAATAAACTTATTTTTAAAAAGAATTTATGCCACACTTACTGTTTTTTAGCCTGCTTTTATTTACTGAATATATAGTGAACATTTTTTCCATGTCATTAAAAGTTCTACATCATTATAAATGGCTGTATGGTCTGTGAATATAAAAAGCTGAGCACTTTTTGATTCGCAAAACAAATCCCTAATTTCTTTTGGCTTTGCTTTTTTGGTAGGTAGGTGAGTGGAAGAGGATATGGATTATTTTTGAGGCATGTGTTTCATGTGTTTTCCCTAATGATGGTTCAGTGCTTTGAAAGATGTGACTCAATCCATACCTTATGCTTGAAAATAAAAGGATTTAGTACGATAACCCTCTCTGGGAATTCATTGCCTGCCAAGACCTAGAGCAGGAAGATTTACTGATGTGAGAGAGTTGCTATCAACAGGAGTCACATGAAAGGCTAAGAGTTAGTCTATCATTCAGTGGCTCTCCCCAGGAACGCCTGCCTTCCACTCTACATCAACCACCTCTGGTTGCCTAAAATATGCAAACCAGCAAGTGACAAATGCTTTTTAGAAAGGTACAATTGCATTCAAATTGAAAATGGAGGAAGTTGATCAAAGAATAAAGAAAGAGTGGCATTAAAACTTAATCATCCCAGAGCCATAAAGTCAGCTGTAAGCCCTTTGTAATAAAAAATTAAATGAAGAAGAAGTTAATGTTATAAGCAGAGATTTAAATTTTCCAGGGGAGAACTTGATAGCTGCATAGATCGGGAAGCTAGCAAGATTTACAGGGGAAATCCAGGTGTTTCATCGCACTAGAGGCTGCAGAAAGCATAAAAAGTCATCAAATAAAACATCATTTATACTATTTAGCATCATTGTGCAGACCTTGGTTGTAAAAGGAAATGACACTTTTGACCGACTGAGAATATTGTCCTATTCAGAACAGATTGAAGTGGCAAAAGGAGGAGGAATGCTAAAATAACACATCACTGTGGAGAGAAGCTTAGTGGGCATATTACAGAAATATATAATATTAGGAGGTTGTAGGACTCCAAGTAATAACATTTACCTGCCTTTCTAGTTCAGATTCTGAAGCCTAAACCTATACCTGGATTATGTGTCCTTTGGTAGGTTAAAGAATGATCCGGTGTTTGGACCCCAAAGGACAGTTGAACCAAATTTATTACAGTTTCTTAGTAAAGTTGACACATATTTTGGGAATTTCCTAACAAATTCTTAAACTTTGGGCTTGAAATGATACCAATATAAAGACATTATAACGTTGTAGTTAAAGGAATTGGTTTTGGCAGCAGAGATTCCTTGGGTGAGTCCCTTAGGTTCTCTGAGCCTTAGTTTCCTCCTCTGTGGTTCAGAGGATTAAAATGAGATATTAGATGTGAAGCATTTAGCATAGATGTGGGTGCATAGAAAATCTTCCATAAGTGGTATCTTCTATTCTTTTGTCTAGATGATCACGCAGAGGCCAGATAGATATGTGGGAAGTAGTTGGAAGCCAATCTGGCTGAACTGTCATACCACAGCTTACTTCTATCTTATGGAATGTAGGTGTTTTGTTCTCTTCTTGTAGACCCCCAGAGATTTTACAGATCTTTCCACTGGCATTCTGGAGAGACATAGGCTCTAGCTGCTTGTTGGCCAGTATGTAGAGCTTCTTGGTGTGCAACAGGACTTCAGGACTTTCTCACTTGTCTCTTTAGATCCTGGCCAGCTTTAGGGGAAGAAAGTATTCACCAGGATACTCTGATCAGGGCCTCCCTCCAGCACAATTTCCCTGACTTTACTTGCAGAAATCTCTTATTAATGTTTAGCAATGCTAGGAGGCGATGTTTCAGTTGTTGAGAGGAATTAACACTTATTTAGCTATTTTTAAAAGCTCATTAAAGTTTATGGCACTCTTGTTTATGTACTGATCCTGTTTCTGTGCTGCACTGTCAGTCTTCAGTTAAAAGAAGCAGCTGCAAAGTTGAAGGATGTGGATTTTCCAATTATTAGTGTGTCAAATGAGAATAATAAAAATAATATTTTGCAATTATTATATTTATGTTATTCCCAGTTCTTTCAAATGAATCAAGACTAATTGCTTTACTATAAGAAGCTGGCCCTTTGCAAATTTGTGAGACTCTTCCCCTGACTACATTCTCTCTTCAGTCCTTTTGAATTTAATGTCACTACCATTCATTCAATTATCCCAGCCAGAAACCTCAGTGTCATTCTGCACTCCTCCTACATGCAAGTGGTCAGCAAATATTATCAATTTTAGCTCCTGACATACGTCTATCTTCCATTACTGCTACCACTGCCTTAGTTCAGATTGGTGTCTTCTCTTGACGCACTATAACAGCTTCCATGCTGGTGTTGCTGTCTTCAATCTGAGCCCTTTCTAGTCAATAATTTCCAAGATATTTAAACTCTTCTTTCTAAAACGCAAATATGATTGCCCCACTTTTCTCAAAAACTGTTCAATGGGCCCAGTATGGCACCCATCTATTTGATATACTTCCCTCTCCCTTTTCTCTCCTCCTTAATTGATCTATGCTTGAATCAGAATTACCTGCAGGTCTCCAATAGGCCATGAGTTTTCATGCTTTCATTCTCTGTTCCTGAAATATGTCCCTTCTAGTTCATCCTCTGTTGAGAACTGGTGGAAATAGCTCAGATGACACGCTTCCCAGGACATATTCAATTACTTTATCTTTATCCTCCCTCCCTTTTCCCTCATACCACTAAGCCATTCTGTATCCTGGACTCGATTTTACAATACAATAGATATATTCTGAGATTATAGCATTTGTATACTGCACTGTACTGGTTACAAGCTTATTTAGCCCACCATGCTGTGGACTCCTTGATCATAGGAATGTTGTTGCTTTAAGTTTGTGATTGTTTGAAGCTGTATGTGCCCCAGAAAATTTCTTAGAGTTAATCCATTTCCGTGGGTGCGGACCTATTTGTAAGTAGGATCTTTTAGTGAGTAGGATCTTAAGTTGTGACCCAACTCCTTCAGGGTGGGTTTTAATCCTCTTACTGGAGTCTTTTATAAGAGAGTGAAATTCAGACGAAGAGAAAGAAAGACACAGAGCCAAGAAGCTGAAAAAATGAAACCCAGAAGAGAAGGGAGACACCAGTAGATGCTGCCATGTGCCTTGCCATGTGACAGAGGAGTCCAGGATCCTCAGCAGCCCATCTTTGGGAAGAAAGCATTGACTGATAATGCCATGATTTGGACATTTTTCTCAGTCTCAAAAGTGTAAGCTTTAAGTTAATAAATTTCCATTGTTAAATGATGAACCATTTTGCAGTATCTGCATTTCAGCAGCCTAGTAAACTGAAAGAAGGTCTATTGTTAGGTACTTTGATATAGCACATAATAGATGCTCAATTAAACATGGTTGGATAATTGGATGTATGGATGAGTGAATGAGTGGGTGCCTCTGTTGTTTTCCTATGGTACCCCTCTTTCCTTCATATTCTAGAAGTTCTATGACTTCATGCTGCTCTGGCTCTCCAGAAACCACTGCAATCTCAGAGCTGGGTCTGTTTTCAAAAGTAGCCACCTCATCATTAATAATAACTTTTTCCATCTCCCTCACCAAAATTCCCCATTTCTCTGTACTGATTTCAATAGCTATTAGGAATAACACATCTGAATTTAAACTATTTCATCCTAAGTTGTGAATGACTTACCACCCCGACATTTTCTATCTTTAAAAATTAATTTTTATTTCTACTTATATTTTTAAAAAGAGGTACAGCTTTTAGGTAATATTTCAACAAAAATATTAGGTCAGAGGATGTATCTTTGCTCCTTCAAGTTACTCCCTTACTTTGAGAACACGTAAGGCAGCTTTGGTTTTGCAAGAGAAGAGCTTGACTTCCATAAAATCGAGATATTGTTATTATAGCAACTGTTGTTGCTATAGATAATCTACTATGCTAAATTCTTTATATATATAATATCACTTACTTCTTGTGATAGCCCTGAAAGATAGATCTCATTTTTCCCATTTTACAGTTAAGGAAACATAAAGCTGGAGAAGTAAAATGTCTTGCCCCAATCCACATAATTATTAAGTGGAGAAACTAAGATTTGAACCTATGCCTTCAGATGCCACTCACCTATGCCCACACTAGCCTCCATGCCAGGTGGGTACTGTGATTCTACCCAGGGAAACGGATTCAAAGAGCAAATGTGGCAACAGGAAGTGATGACTGGAGGAGGAGATGGAGACAGTCTATCAATTCTAGATGGAGGGATAATAGTAACAATCAACAGTGATTTAGTGCTTCCAATACACCAGGCACTGTACTCAACATGTTCCATACTTTATCTGCATTTAATCTTCAAAAAAAAAAAGAAGTAAAATATGGAGAGAAAATCAAACTCAGAAAATCGAACGCAGAAAATGACTTGTCCAAGTCACACAGCTATTAAACAATAAAGAGGGAATTTAATTAGCAATCCATAGATCGGGACAGATTTTATCAATTTTATTGGATAACAAATTTGAGGCTCAGTGTAGGATTGATTTTAATAAAGGCCTTGATATGTATATATTTTGCTTCTATTATTAGAGGCATCATGTTTAGAAGTTAGAAATTTCAAGGACCTTTCTATTTTGTGTTGTGTAGACCACATTGCTATTTCCTGACAGTGTTTATATTTCTTTTTATATTTATATATTCCTAAATTCTAATTCAGTAAATCACCCCATGAGTAAGGCACTGAGACCTGCTGGTGTGCATTTGTTCCAGTTCCCTAAACATTCCTTTATAATGGTCCTTATAGACGGCTAATTCCTCAAAGGCTCCATTACTTCTAACTTGCACAAATGTCTTTTCTTTCTTTTCAGGGTTGTGATAGCTTTAAGGAATGAGGGCAATATTTCAAAGGCATAATTAATTTAGCATGCTGCCTCCTTCATTAGGAAACTCATTTTCTCTTGAGCTTCTCTTTCTCAGTATGTCTGTAAAGCCCTTCTTCATTCTCCTTAATTCCTTTTGTGAGCACTGACTCACTTTCATTTTCTTTTATTTCCTTTTTTTTTTTTTAGGTTTCTGACTCACTCTGTTCTCATTCCTTAACATTCATTGACTTCACAGATAACATGAATTCTCCCCAAGATTTTTATTCTATCTTCAGGAGCAATTTATTTTTCATGCAGAGCTGGTGGGTGGTGGGCCAAAGCCACTGTGATTCCAGCTGTATAGCCTGCTGGGAATGGCCATGGGGTGAGCTGTGGATCAAGTTACACTTTGGTGGGACAGCGATTAATTGACTAGCACAGGGGAGAAGTGACTGGCTGGGCAAGTTGAACAACTAAGTTTTAAGGAGTTGGGAGAAACTGAAGTTTAGTCTGTTAGGATAGTTCTCGGCACCAGGTAGGAAAATTGGTCTTGCATCAAGACATCCTGATACAACATTAAGGAGACAATTCAGTGTTGAAAGAAAGGGGTTGAGAGAAACCTGTGAAAGGGTCAGTCTTACCCAGCCATGGGTTAGGGCTCAAAGCTGGCTCTTGTTTCCCAGACCCAGGCAGCCTAAACAGAAGTCCAGGTAGGTAGGCTGGGGCTTCAGAAGGGAAGCTGCTGCTAGGTGATTCTCACATCACTGGGGTTGCTTTCACCATAAGTTTCAAATAAAGTCTGGGAAAAACTGGGTTCAATCAAATTTAGTTTGGCAGGGTCTGAATTTTTTTGAGCCAAGGAGAGTTTCCCTGGTATGGGAAAGTAGATCACTCAACTGCTGGTTCCATTTATGGAGAGCAAAGTTCACTGATTACCTGTTTCCTCAGTTCTACAGACCTGCAGATATGCAGGAAATGTCAGATAATAGAAACTTGCTCAGAAAAAGCATATCTCAATAAAAAAAAAAAAAAGGCTGAATGAAGACATTGATATAATGACACAAGAGAGATCACACTGAGTCAAAGTAAATGGATAGCCAATTTCTTGCCCTTTCATCCTTAAATGCATGATTCACAGTTTCTTGGCTGGTTATGGAGGACTTGATTAGAAGAAATAGAGTATGGTGCCACAATTTTTCCTGATGAGGATCATTTGTAGACAGAAGGTCTTGTTATCTTTTCTTTCTGACACAATTAGCCCCCCAAAGAGGCAAGAAGGTAGTGAATGCCTATTCTAGGCCAGCGTTCATTTTCTAGGTAATTTACAAATATTATATCACTTAATTTCATCCCCAAAACAACTGCACCATGGCAGTTTTTTATAGGTAAAGAATTGGAAACTCAGAGAGGTTCAATAAATTTCTCAGGAATTCACAGCTGATAAGTAGTGAGACCAAGATTTGGTCCAAGGGTTTTCTAATGCCAGAGTGAATGTTCTGTTTATCAAGTCATCATTCCTAAGCCCCTCTCTTAGGCACTGTGAATGCATCTGTGTCAAATGTTTTCCTCTTCTTTATAACTTTGCCCTTCCTCTCTCGATATTGCCTGTGACTCTCCCCCCCCTCCTTCTGTTCCAGTACTTTTATAGAATGGCCTTCATTCATATCATAGGAAAAGCCCCTGCCTTATTAGCTCTCAAACTGCTTTTTAACCCCTCACCTTCCACCCCAAAACCTTGGGGAAACAGCCTCACTTAAATCAAGGTGAGGAATAGCATTGAATCAAGCATTGCCCTAAGAATTTTACATATATTTATTCATTAAAATGAAAAACAACCTCCAGAGCCACACACTGTTGTTACCCTATTTTCTAGATATGACAATAGAGACACAAAGGTCAAGAACCTTGCTCAAGGGTCACTCCACCAGGTGGTGGAGACAGGAATGGAGGCAAGAATGCAACTCTGTGACAAATGTTTCGAGCTTCACATTTCGATCTATGCCCAACAAAGAATGCATTACACTTGTAAACTGAAGAACAGTTGAGATCAGTTTCAGGGCATATGTAGGTATGAATAAGTGGGTGCACAGGGAAATTTCAGGGCAGTGAAACTATTCTGTATAATAATATAATGGTAGGCACATGACATTATGCCTTTGTCAGAACCATAAAACTGTACAACACAAAGAGTGAACCCTAATGTAAACTATTGACTTTAACTAGTAATAATGTGTCCTTGGTTCCTCAAATGCAACAAAGGTACCACACTAATGCAAGATGTTAATAATAGGGGAAACTGGGTTGGGGGGGGGGGGAGGAGGTAGATTGGAACTCTCTGCACGTTCTACTCAATTTTTCCTGTAGACCTCAAACATCTCTAAAAAATAAAGTCTGTTAAAATATATACTAGAATTTAAAAAATTGAAAGTCTGTTGTGCCTTTAAAAATAGTCTTCTCGGAATGTTATATGCTTATTTTAAAGAATTTTTCTTTGCCAAAAACATGTCGTAAGTTCTCTTTGAAAATTTTATAGAGATTAGGTGGGAGAGCAAGATGGAGATGCCATTTTTAAAAATTGCATTCATATTAATATAGAAAGGTTGAGAGGAAATGAAACAAATTCCTCATGTGATTTATAAGTTGGATTTGAAGGTCTTTTGTGAAGAGAGCTTCTGAAAATGTTTTAAGTAAGTACATGCTGGTGGGTATATATGTGCAACTTCCCAAGAGAGCTCTTTGAGAGAGAACAGTGCTCATTTGGATGCAGGATGTCTTACACGAGAAAAAGAAAAGTGCATCATATTCACGGCTCAGATTTTTTCTTTCACAGAGCTATGGACGTTGAGGTACGTGACAGCATAGTCATAGTGGACCATAGATCTTTGAACAAATTCTAGTTCTCTCATTTACCAGCTGTAAAATCTTGGGAAAGTCTGTAGAATCTTGGGAAAGTCTGAGGTCCAGTTTGCTTCTTCTTCAAATGGGGGAGAATACAGCAATATTTTCTTGGAGGGCTTGTGTGGGAATTAACTGAGGGAATGCAAAACATATGCCTGGAACATCCTACTCAATCATGGTAAAAATTATTACCAACAATATTGTTATTATTAAAAGAGCATCTGATTTTAGTATTCCCTTCTGAGGCTAGTATTAAAAAACTAGAGTTAGCATTTTAAAAAGCTTGATATTTTACAACAGAAAATGTGCCTGTCAATCAGGTATCACTTTATTATAGGTACACATTAATGTATACATTATGCCTATTTTTAACCTATTTTTTTGTAACAGTTAAGATACAAAATTTATGTACTACACTTAAAAAGTTAGAGCTTATATAAGGTTATCTCTAAAATAATGCCACTTTTACTTAGCAGCTTTCTGATATATTTTGGTAAATTGAGAATTGCCCAAACTTGCAGCTCAACTTAGCAATGTTGAGATCTGTAACCTGGTACAGCCATGGTTGTGTGTTATGTGAATGATTCTTCAACTGTTTCAAGGTGGAGAAAAGAGATTGAGAATTCCTTTCTTAGCTTAGTCTACATTCCAGCATGTTATTCTTATCCTTCAAAGGAAGATCCACTTGCTACTGCAATTCCTGGGGGCAGCAGTTGGATTCCAATTTGTTTTCTGAGAGAAGATAATTTTGCCTTCACATAAACATCTTCAAGAAAATGTTAAGACATTGAAGAGGCTGGATGAAGGATTGTGCTAATTGCTGAAACTCTTGGTTGGTATTTTAGGAATAAATGGGAAAAAATTACCCAAATAAAATTTAGGAGATGCTAGGAATTAATTTCAGTAACAATATAATGCCAATTCCAGGCCTAGTTCTTACAACCAACCGTCAAGTTAATTTAATTCCCCAAACCCCATTGCACCAACAAAATGTTGTTTAAATCAATTCATTCTTTCATTAGGCTGCTTAAGAGCACCATGGAGTGAAGAGAAATTACAGAGATGGTGTTCATGTTTCAAAAGCCCTTCAGTTTCATTTCATTTTCCATCCTGACATGGGACTAATGTTCTGCATTTGCATGCTAAAATAGTATTTTTAATTGTAAAAGTGGTGTTGTTAAATTACCTTCAAATGAGTTTATTTTAAATGGTTCATTAAAGTTTTTGAAATCATTCCCTGCATGATTGCATCTCTTCTCTGTTTTGATGTATTATATCTCTCACCAAGAACGCTGGCGCTGAGAGAAAACCCTTTTCTTGCAAGACTCACATCTCACAATCTGGCCGGTTTTGAAGTGAGAGCAGCAAAAGCCTCAGGCTATTGCAAGAGTGGCTGAGGGCATCTTCTCCAGCACCACAGCTGAGGCCAGGGTGAAGGGCATGTGCAGGTGGCCGTGTTCGGCAATAATGAAAGGTCAAAGGCACAGAGGTTTCAAAAGGCTTGTGTCATCTCAGGAGATGAAAAGCAGCTCCCTCTGGGCAGCAAGTTTGGTTCTGAGATTTAAATACATCTCACAGACTCTGTTGGCTTTCTTTTTAACTTTTCTCCCCCTGATACTCCTTTTCCTCTTCATTATTTCTCTCTTTTTGGTGTCTTCCAGAACAGTGGCTCTTAACTTCTCTCATCTTAAGCCTCATCCATTACCTTCACAAAGAAAAGTTCTTTTTGAAACAAATAGCCCCATTTTTTTCCCTTGAGATTGTCATTTGTATGTTTGTAACCATTGCTTTATCTGATTATACAATTATAGCAGGGTTTTTAAGGGAATACAAAGTTGCAATATATTGATGGACTAAATTTGACTGTGATTCCTTAGCTGTTGTTATGAAAACTCATTGACCCATTTAGACCAACTTTCTCTAGTGGTATCTGCACCAACCATCTAAAACTATCGACCTGAAGGATTTACCCAGTGAGGTAGACAATGAGGAAAGAAAGTTGGAGGCCCAACCATATTATACACTATAGTCTATAATGTCAACACTTTGCTGATATTATCAGGATCAGTGGCTGGCCCTGAAATATCTCTTGCATCCTTGCTTTTCAAATAAAATCCAAACTCTATTTAATGATTCCAACCATACTAACCTTGAGCAGAAGCAGACTTTTCATTTTCATTAGGGAAAAATTCCAGGTTCCCCCTCTTAACATCTGTTATTATAAGTGCTAGCTATCCTTTTGGTAGCTTAGAGGACATTGTTTTGGTTTCCTAGCCTGCTCAAGCAAATACCGTGCGATGGGCTGGCTTAAACAATGAGAATTTATTAGCTCATGGTTTTAAGGCTGGAAATGTCCAAATCGAGACATTATCAAGGTGATGCTTTCTTACTGAAGCCTGGCTTTCTGGGGTTGGCTGCTGCTGATCCTCGGTCCTGGGCTCCTCTGTCAAATGGTAATGCACATGGAGGCTTCTCCTGGCTGCTCTCTTCTTATCCAGGTTCCTTTGACCTTCAGCTTCTTGATTCCCATGGCTTTCTCTTTCTTTATCTGAATTTCATTATGCTTATAAACGACTCCAGTATTAGGATTAAGACCCATCCTGGGCCACACCATAACTGAAGGAAACTTATGGAAAGAGTCATACTCACAGGGATGTATTAAAATTAAGAACATATTCTTCTGCTGTACATACAGCTCTAAACCACCACAGGTACCATATTACTGTTCTGCTCCAACCACTTGTTTTTGAAACTTTCTGAGAAGTGGTAATAGCACAATATTCAATGCATTTGCCAGAAGCCATTATGAAGAATAGCACTCAGGTTTCCTCACAGTTAGCCATTGACTCCTACAACTTACTCTTTTATCTTTGGTCTACATTACATTTTCCTGGAATGTCTGGCATTCAGTGCATCAGCAGACATACATTGAGCACCTATTATGTACAAAACACTGTTCTAGGAACTGTGAGGAATATAAAGTAGTAAAAATGAAGGGGAGATTAAATCTCTTTACTGTCTCTCCATGTCAATTACTGTGTTATGTATTTTCACGTGCATTATCTCATGATAGCCTTACAAAGTAGATATGATCATCTCATTTTACAGATAAGAAGGCAGATTCTAATTTTAGCCCTCAAGGAATTTACAGTCTAATGGGGGAAAGAAGTTAATACACATGATAAAATAAAATAAAAAATCAATACCTGCTGAATATCAGGTGAGTATTACCATTTTAACTACTATAGTTGTTGAGAAGGTCTTTAGTCTGTCTGGGCTAATTAGGAAAGTCTTTGAGAACATGGTGGGGTGGAGGTGGGAAATCCATTTATTCTATAAGCATTTTTGTAGTGCCCACCATGATACTTGATTTTCAGGAGCTCATAATCTCGGGGGTAGGGACTGACATGTAAATAAGCAAGTAGAGAGTAAAATTGCTACAGGGAAGGCACAGAAGAAAATATCTGAGAACACTGAGGAGGAATGACTATATGATTTGGTTTGGGCTTTAAATAAAGGGCAAAATTTAATAAATATAAGATGTGGTTATGGTCTTTTGTGACTCACATTTTATTTGGGTAGTTCTTACATTTTACTTCATTCCTGGTAGTAATTTTATTCTCTTCATATAAGTCAGTAAAGCATAAAATAACTTACATTTTTTCTTATATAATAAACTTCATTTTTAGAGAAGTTTTGGATTACAGAAAAGTTACATAGAAAATATAGAACTTACTTTTTTTTCTCCTGCCATAGGTCACTGCTGCTTTTATTCTGCCATTGGATAGAAACCTTCTATTTCATTTCCTAGGTTTCATGGCAGTAGATTTTACAAATTTCGATTTCACCAATAATATGGACATATTCACAATTTTAAATTCACTTCCACATTAATTCTCCTACATTTTGGCTCATGTGGATGCTCTTAGTATTGACAAAAAAAAGTAGGGGCTAAATTTGACAGATATTTCAGTCTTAACTTAGAAGTTGAATTTTTTGGGCTATTGGATGGTGAAAGCTATGGATGTTTAGTTCAAGCTATGGTATGAAAGGGTTCCCATTGCTTTATCACAAATGATGTCTTCTACTAATACTATTCATTGAAATGACACAATAAATCAACCAAGGTTCCAGACAGCACAATATTTTGTTGCTGACCAAGAATGAATTGAAGAAAATATTTTTTTGATTCCAGTGGCATCAAAGGTTAGGAATTTTCTTTGAATATCCAAACTTCCTTAAAATATTGTTGATAGTGTTACCAAATAGAAGTTTGGCCACATCCCTCAGGAACCTATACTTATTTGCCTGTATATTTTGGCATGGCACTATAGCAGTGCCTTATAAACTAGAATATCTGGACATTTATCCTGGATTAGCCTATGTGACATTTTGAAGCTGGGTAGACCTCAGAAGATCATGTCCTTAGAGCTAATCCCTTCCTGTGTGTGTAAATCTGTTGTAGGTGGGAACTTTTGATTAAATTACTTCAGATAAGCATCTTTGATTAGATTGTATGAACCGGGCAGGGGGTGGGAGGAAGGCCTCTTACTGGAGTCCTTTATAAATGGGAGAAACATGCAGAGACACAAAAGCTGAGAGAGGAAGTCCCAGAAGCCAGAAGCTGAAATCAACAGAACCCAGGAGAGAGAAAGAATGCCATAGGAGCAGAGAGAAAACCAGAGGCAGTCAGGAGTGGAAAGAAAAGGAGTCTGGAGGAGAAGGATGAGACCAGCAGACAAAACCAAGTGTCTGATTTCACATAGCTGCAACTCAGGGAGACAGCATCGCCTGATGATGCTCGATCTGGACATTTTTTTCAGCCTCAGAACTGTCAGCTTACGTTAATACATCCCCATTATAAAAGCTAACCCATTTCTGGTATATTGTCTTGGCAGACTTCAGCAGACTAAAACAGCCTGCCACTCACTAACTCTGAGAGAAATCACAGAAAGTCTTAAGGCCTCAGTTTCTTCATTGGCAAAGTGGAGTAATTCTCTCAACCCTGCTTGCCTCTTAGATTGGCAAATTAGTTCATATCTACTTCCTTCTAAAGTATTTTTCAAATATGAAACATTTTTATTTTATAACTTCTCACTGACTTAAGATGTATTTTAATTCATTCATCCTTAGGGGTTGTTCCTTAAGTTTAAAAACATATCCCTCTCCAATTAAAGGAGCTGGGGATCCTTGGAGTAGTGGCTTATTCTAGAACTGGGGTGGGAAATATACAGAATGAGCCTGGAACATCTTAGAGTGCTAGAAAGTAAGGGAGTGCTCAAGCAAGCGAGCAAACAAACAACAACAAAAAAACAAATCCAAGAAAACCCCACAGTGATGAGGATATATCAAAGGGATACAGGAGCCAAATGAAAGAACTCCCAGTGGCCAAAGTTGGAATAATTTGACCAAGAAATTAAATAAAATGTGTTTGGATAATAACTCAGAAATATAAAATAAATATCCATGAGTCGATACTGATACAAATAAATGACTGAGTAAATAAATAAATGGAAGGAGAATAGACAGATTTCCCATGCAGAAGAGCTCCAAATAACTTAAGTAGCTGCTCTACCCTTTAAGGAGGTGGAGCATAACTGCACACACTGTAAGTGTGGTTTCCGCATAATGACTTCTTCCAAAAGAGTACAATGTTGAAAGGGAGAGTAAAAAGGAGTATTTTACAGAAGAGAAACCTGACAAATATTACCTCAAGCCAGGTGATGAAGGATAACACCATATCGATAATATGCACCATATCGATAAGAAGACTCTGCGGTCTTCCTCCAAACACACTCACCCACACTGATCATGAGGAAAACATCAGACAAATTCCAGTTGAGGGCCAGTCTACAAAATACCTGCCCAGTACTCCTCAAAACTGTCCAGATCATCAAAAACAAGGAAAGTCTGAGAAACTGTCACAGCCAGAAGCCTAAAGAGATATTGCGGCTAAATGTAATGTCATATTCTGGATGGGATCCTGGAACAGAAAAAGAGCATTAGGGAAAAAAGTGAAGACATATGAATAAAGTATGGGTTTTAGTTAATAATGTATCAACAGTTGTTCATTAATTATGACAATGAACCAATCTAATGTAAGATGTTAAAAATAGGGGAACTTGAGTGTGGGGTATGTGGGAAATCTCTGTACTATCTTTGCAATAACTCTGTAAATCTAAAACTGTTCTAAAATTTTAAGAAGTTTATTAACAAATTTCAAGGATTCTATGGAAAGTGGTTAAAATGTCTTGAAGAGAAAGTTTCATAGCATTTAAGAAGGAGATATCTTCCACTTTAAATAAGATGGTTTTCTTTAAGAGTGAATTGTTTCTCATTACTGAAATATACATTTTAAGTAGTGAATTATAACTAATAAAATGTTCAATGGAGCATAATTTAAATATAAAATGAAACACTGGTTTTCATAAGGAATCATATAAATCTTAGAAGGGAAGGAAGAAAAATTAGTAATTATAAGATAAAAGTCCCTTTAGTTCTGTAGAGCATTAATTCCTAAGTTAGATTTAACATTTAAAAATACAATGTTTTCCACATTTACAAAATACAGCATAAAAAACTGTATCCCTATATTTAAGTTTTCTGGTTTTGCTGATCCTCACTGTGGATAGACTTCATGACTTTTAGACAATTTAGTGCCCTTTCTCTTCAGGCTTTATCTTTTGTAGAACAAAGAATCCTAGGCTTTTCAGTTCTTACCTCTCTAGAAGCCCTATTATTTCTTTATTTGCTCAAATTAAAAACTGAAGTAAAACTGAAGTCCAGTATCTTTAAAACAATGGGTATGTACTGGATTTCTGCTCCTCTTTTTTTCCTGTGCAATTAGATTGCTTTGCATGAACCTTAGCTAATAATGATTCAGAGAGACATTTTGAATCCAGGATCCTTTGTCTGTACCAAATCTGCAATAATTCAAAGTTTATCCAGCAGAGGAAGTTGTTGAGCAGGGTAGTTACATAGTGTGGGTTTCAGGCCAACTTCCACAAAATTGCTGCTCTGAACCAAAGTATCCAGCATGAATTGCTATAATAATCTGAGGACATCAGGGGTCTCTCAGTTCTTTTAAGAGATCAGTGCTACTTATTTATAAACCAACTCACCATAGAAAGTCACCAATCACTTTGATGTTTGAGGAAAGGGAAGAAGAAGGTGAATTTTGTTTCAGTTATCAGTGGACTCCCAGAAGAAGCGAGTGTCATGAAACCAAAGATAGACACATGATTGATGGACTCAGTGATTCAACTGAGATTGGCCAAAGTGAGAGGGTCTACAAAGTCCATTGAAATAGAATTACTTGTCTTGGACCCCGACTTGAAGAGGGCCAAAAATGGAAGTGGCTCAGTGTAGAGTTACCTTGCAAAACACTGAAGCTTTCTAGAAATTCTGTTTTCTTACCTGACATTAGCTATTGACTGAACAAAAGAAAGTGGTGTAGAACTATGCATTCATCTCAGTGGTGTATATGTGGTGGGATTGAGAGCTTGCTTCTAACCCATCTGGAGAGAAATATTCTAATCCACTTTTTTGCAATTGATATTCAGCATCCCTAAACCACTGGAGAGTAATCACATATTGGCCTGAGCCACAAAGCTCTCCACTGGGCCATGTTATTGCGGACAAGTCAGATGCTGGCTAACTTTTAATTCTTTTGATTACTCTAACAGGAAAAAATGTTTTACAGATGGTTGTCTCTAGGTGGCCAAAAATTATTCCTAGTTTGTATTGGGCTATTTTTATCTAAGCTTAGTTGCTTAGATACATTCTCCTGAAATTTCCTGAATGTTCCTTGCTTCTGATCCTTGCTGGCGATGCTCCTGGTAGTTTAGACTGGTTTTGTGGATCGTTGGAGGGGAAGATTCCACATCTTCTCATCAAGCTTTTCCACTATTTCCTACCAAATGAAGGGAAAGTTGGCAAGCACTGGAAGAGGACCCAGAGACCCATCCAACCTGGGTCAGTTAAGACCAGGGTCTATTTGAAATTCAGAATCTGGAAAGCAGTTTTTTGGAGGATGTCAGAGTCTGTTGATCCACAAAAGAGTCATTCAGGAACAGGATCATAAAAACAAAAATGGCAATAAAACACAAGGCCAAGCAGCGGTTGAGCCAAATTCTATTCAGATAATTGAATAGGGAGCATATAGGTGGTTCTGCCAACTACTGGCAAATAGAGTTAGATTTGGGAGCTCTGGACTGGTGCCCTTGACTCCACCTTTTCTAGTTAGTTCTAGGCCCATTTGTTGAGATCTTAACGTCTTCTAGATACTCTCCTAAATTTCTGCATTTGACCTTCATCACAACCTTTGAGATGGCTCGATTATTCGTCTCATTTTATGGATGGGAAAACTGAGAATTTAAGCAACTTGCCCAAAGTCACAAAGCTATAATATATTTGAGCCCATTTTTCAAGGAACAGAGAGGGAGGGGGAAAATTGCAATCTTGAGCAAAGAGCAGAACTTTGGTCCCCATATGCCCTTTTCTTTGAGAAGTAACTGCAGAATTCCTTTAGTTTGAGGTTAAATTTTGGAGATTTCCTCTTATAGTATTGCAGATACGTAGTGTGGTAGGCAGAATTTGGCCCCCATGAACTGTGTTACTCCAGTAAATGTATTATGATACATGGCATAAGGGACTTTGCAGATGTAATTAAGTTTACTAATCAACTGCCTTTAAAATAGAGAGATTATCCTGGGTTATCCAGGTAAACTGAATGTAATTAGATGAGCCCTTAAAAGTAAAGCTCTTTCTCAGGCTGATAGCAGAAGGAAAGGTCAGAAATGTGAAGTATGAGAATGACTTGATACACTGTTGTTGCCTTGGAGATGAAGGAGGTCATGTGTCAAGGAAACAGGGAATCTTGTCCTACAGCTGCAAGGAGCTGAATTCTGAATGAACTTGAAAGCAGAATCTTCCTCAGAACCTCCACATAAGAGCCTAGTTGAGTGAACCTCATGAGGTCCTGAGCAGAAGACCTGGCTGAGCCATGTTGTGTCTGACCTTCTGACCCTCAGAACTTTGAGATAAGAAATGGGTGTTGTTGTAAGCCACCAAGTTTGTGGTAATTTGTAACATAAAAATAGAAACCTAATATACTCAGCAAAGCCCTAAAGGCCTGCACAATCTGGTCTTTTCCTCTTTCTCCTGCCCCATCTTATGCCACCCTGCTCACTGCTATACTCCCTACTTTATGGCCACTCTGATTTTTCAGGTAAAAACTGCCAGGGCCCTTCTTTCTCTGAGCCATCTCAACGTTTTGAATGTGTATGCCTCTTCTCTCCTCTTTCCATCCTGGCTAATTCTTCCTCCTCCCTAAGGTCTCAGTTTAGTTGAGAGTTGCTTAGGAAAGCTGTTTCTGATCATCCTTCTTCACCACCCTGCTATTAGTTGAGGTATCTTTATTATGTGTTTATTGCAACCTGCACTTCTCTGTACTTACTTGCTCTATTTGTTCCCTGTTGGTTCTCCCCACTAGACTACATGCTCTAAGAGCAGAGTCCCCATTTCTGTATTGCTCACCCCAGTACAATACCTGTCATAGAGGAGGTGGACAATAAATATTTGTTGAATGGGTCAATGAATATTCCATCTGTCTCTGGAAATATCAATGTGTAAATCTGATGCATGGATCAATGGAAAATTAAAAAAAATATATTCCTGTTTCTGAAACCCAGCTTTAATATCATTTCCTTAAATGTCAACCTTCTACTAATATTCAAACTACAAAAATGAACAATGATAGGAATCTAAAATTGGAAAAACTGATGGTAAAATGAGAATAGCTGGAGCTCAGGGCTCCTGTTTCTAGTCATCTTTGTAAATTCTTTCCAGATTTGTTTCCAAAGAGGAATGCAATGCCTATCTGCTGCCCACAGAATTGTTCATTTCCGAGCAGATAGCCTATGCTGTAAATGTGAAGTTTTTTCTATTGGTTTCCCGCTTTTTATTTAACTAAAAGTAATTTGTTTGTGTTCGATTAAACAGTGATTTTTTTGCATTTGATAAGCACTGCTTTGTTCTTCTGCAGAACAATGGAGATTTCCCCCCTTCTCATTGCTTGTTGACCATATCTCCCTGAGAGTACTACTCAGGAGAAAAGCCACAGCTATATTGCAGACTTGGAGCCATGTCCTGAAAGATATTTCATTGCCCTTTGTGAAAAGAAAAGAGGGTCGGTAGGAAGGAAAATTGAAAGAGGAGTCTGGAGTCACTACAGTTAAATTGGACTAGAAAAATTAAACATATTATAAGAATGCTTATGATTTTGCATTCCTAGGGAGTTTCATAAAGAGCCAAACACCTTCAATAGTCACTTAATGCAGCAGAAAAGCAATTGGATTGTTCTGATCCCAGACATTAATTTCTGCTTATGGTATGTTTTGTGACTGGTGCATGAGTTCCCCCCTCTTCCAAACTTTCTCAGATAGACTCTTGGACAAGATTTTCTCACTGCCATGAGATATTCAGTAATAATCGAAGAAACCTGGGAGCCCCACAGGTGGACTGGGTATGAGGGTAGGTCTCTGAATCTCCTTGTTTCCCTGTAGCCTGGGAAGAGAGAGTGGATTGAACTTCCAGGTCAACAATGATCAACTGGCAGCCAGTTAGCACCATGATCAGAATTCTAATAATAATTGGAATATTCAAGCAGAATCGCATCCTCTTATTATAGAAGGTACACATATCATTTTCCTCATCCTGTTCATAGATTTTTTTCTGAGCTGTGGGACCTGGTCAGAATAATTAGGTTGGTTTGGTGCAGGAAGCTTTCTTTTGGGTCAAGCCTTTATTTGAAACTCTCCAAAAGTTCCACTGCTACTGTCTAATTCCTTGTCCTCTCTGTATCTGGGAGTCTGTGTGGGGAGATGTGGAGACAATAGGGCCTCATAGAGACTTGGGTTAGAATTCAGGCTCTGCCATTTATTGGGTGTGGGAATTTCAGCACATTACTTCACCCCATCTGGCCTCAGTTTCTTCTACTATTAAATAGGTGGGATAATGTTCACTTCTGTGGATTGTTGTGAAGAAAAAAATGAGACAGGCTGGGTAGAACATCAACTCAGTCCCTGGCACATAATAATCTTTCATAAAGAGTGGGAGAAAATCCTCCCAAGCATATTAGTCTCTGGCTGACTATACCAGCAGCTAAGATAACACCACTGCTTTCATTTACTTAAGAATTTATAGACTACCCTATTCTTACCATATAACATCTGATTTTATCCTCCAACCTGCCCTTTAAGGAATATAAATGTGATTTTTTTCTTTCTTGGATAGCTTAGAGTTTTATTCCTCAAAATACCTATCTCAGTGAGAACTGCCTCTGCCATACAGTTCCCAGTTTCCATAGCTAATCATTAATAAGGTTGTTAATAATAATAAAAAAAGGTGCTGGGAATTAATATTTACCGAACACCTGCTATTGACAGTTTACAAATGGGATTATACTTGAGCCTCACAAACTGTTGAGAAGGTTTTACTAAAAGCACCATAACACAGGCAGCAGTATAAAGGCTAGGAAAGTTAAGAAATTTAATGCTTAGCAAGGAAGAAGCTGGGCTAGGGTTTCAACCTAAAGGTGTGTGACACAAAAGCACTTGCTTTGTCAATGGAGCCAACTTTCCCTCCCTTTGTTTTGATGGGCAAAAATGTGAATTCTAAAAGTGAGACAGGCATCCTTTATGCTTGGGAGCCCTGGAAAACTAGCCCTTTCCATTCAGAAAAGGATTTCCTGGAATGCTCAAAGAACTCATCTACTTTCCCGAAAATGATTCCTTCTTACTCCTTAAAGGGTGATGAAAAGGACCCTGCAGAGGAGAAGGTGTGAGAGGACTCAGTGTTGAATGGCACATCCCCACTGGCTTTGAATTCCTCATGAGCTTGCCGTCATAAATTGTGGGTATTGTTTGCCAATCCCTGAGAGGAAAACTTCGTCTTCTTTATATAACTTCAGAAAGCCTTTTGTTTAGCAAATTATTGTGTATCTTAGCTGCATGTTACATTCAGAAACATGGGGCTGGTGTGCAGAGTTTGAGTAATGGACTGAAATGAGAAAATGTCTCTTTGCTGACAGTATTCCATTAACCACTCAAACCCATACTCAGCCATTCTTCAGGGCCTATTCATGTTCTTTCTAAGGGGGTAATTGCAAGACATTGAGTTATGAAAGGGATCCGGGCTCCCTAAAGCCACAGCAGATTGAAAAACTTGACAAGTTGGCTCTAAAATTACCTTTTGTTCAGCATAATTTGAGATAATTCAGTTAGGTTTTGCGTTTTTTTTTTTCCTCCCCCTCACTGTAAAAAACTAAAACTCAGTGTTGCCTCATAACATCCTGCTATTATCCTAATAATTTTTTGGATTACTTGGAAAAATTGCAATGGTGATTCTTCGTTGTTTTTATACATTCATTTAAAAAATAAGAACAATAAAAAATAAATAAGAACAGTAGCTGCAGCTCATGGAGGATAGTATGTGTTGGGTGATGAGGGTGATACAGAGCACTATGCACTAGTATCTCTCTCAAGGATTTATTATCTAATTAATCAAATAGGACATTCCTGTAGAAGAAACCTAACTCTACAGGGTAGGGACTGTAAGCTGCATGTAAGGTGGAAAATGATTTGTTTACTACTGTATCCCCAGTCTGGATGGTCAATAAACATGTGTTCAATGAATGAATGAACGAATGGTACACTAGGCAGAAGAGAGGCATAGACAGCACAAGATAAAAGAAAAATCTCAGGCCTTGGAGTGAAGGGAAGAAATTCGGGCTTCACTATTTGCCTCACTATTTACTTTATGATTTACGTTGCTATTTAACTAATTTTGGGCCATCCATTGATTCTGTTTTTCATCTGTAAAACGGAAATACTAATAAGCTTTGCCTCCTTTCCTTATGATGATTTAATGAGAAACTGTTTGAAAATAACACAAAAAGAATGAATGTGCATATATATGTATGCATGTATGCATAGATATACACATGCATGTATTTGTTTCTTATCTTGTTCTAAAGAGGATTTGAAGTGACATACAAAAACATCAATTACTAGGATTGAATGTAAAAGTAGAAATAGCAGTGAACATAAATTAAGCATGAGATAAACAATATATAATCAATGGTGAATGTAGTGCATAAATTCCAAGGTATATATATTTCTACACTGTTTAGAAAAGAACCACAAATTTGACTCTGAGATTTCTAGTGAATGAAGCAAAAGAGGATCACATGATTAGACAAAAAATTCACATTGTTAGTCAAATAAAAAAGAAAGTAGCTCCTTGGAAGACTGGTCCTGGGATAAAAGTAAGATTTGTTGTGAGTCATATCCTTAGTAACAGACTTTATTGGGATAGTTCTTAGAGTTTGTGTCAATGTGGAATCCAATAAAATGACTCCTTAATATGGGAAAAAAGGCAAAAACTTCTGCAATCAAGAAACACTTAGCTGAATTCATTTATTAGGTCTAGGAGTTTTGTTTTGGATTTTCCAGGATCTTCTGCATATAGGATCATGTTATCTGCAAATAGAGAAAATTTTACTTCTTCCTTTCCAGTTTGGATGCTTTTTATTTCTTTTTCTTGCTTAATTGAGCAGGCTAGAACTTTTAGTACAATGTTGAATAACAGTGGTGACAGTGGACATCCTTGTCTTGATCCTGACCTGAGAGGGAAAGCTTCCAGTCTTTTACCATTAAATAGGATATTAGTTGTGAGGCTTTCATATATGACCTTTATTATGTTGAGGGCGTTTTTTAATAAGAAGGGATTCTGGATTTTGCAATGTCTTCTGCACAATTAATTGATCACGTGCTTTTTTTCCCTTTGTCTGTTAATGTGGTATATTACCTTAATTGATTTTCTTATGTTGAACCATTCTTACATACCCGGGATAAATTCCACTTGAGCATGGTATATAATTCTTTTAATATGCTTTTGGATTAGGTTTCCTAGTATTTTGTTGAGGATATTTGCATCTATATTCATAAGAGAAATTGGTCTTTAATTTTCTTTTCTTGCGGTATTGTATTTGGCTTTGGTATGAGGGTGATGTTGGCCTCTTAGAATGAATTAGAGAGTGTCCCCTCCTCTTCAATTTTTTAGGAATGTTTGAGCAGGATTGGTGTTAATTCTTCTTGGAATGTTTGATAAAATTCACCAGTGAAGCCACCTGGTTCTGGGCTTTTCTTTGTTGGGAAGTTTTTGATTATTTATTCAATCTTTGTAATTGTTCTGTTGAGATCTTCTATTGCTTCTTGAGCCAGGGTAGGTTGTGTGTTTCTAGGAAGTTGTCCATCTCATCTAGGTTATCTAATTTGTTGGTGTACAGTTTGTTCATAGTATCCTCTTATAATCCTTTTTATTTCAGTGGAGTCGGTAGTAATATCCCTCCTATCCTCTCTTTGTTTATTCTCTCTATTGTTTTTTTATTCTCTATTTCATTTATCTCTGCTCTAATCTTTCTTTCCTTGTGCTCACCATGGGTTTAGTTTGCTCTTCTAGTTCTCTCAGTTGTGAAGGTAGATCTGATTCGAGATGTTTCTTCTTTTTTAATGTCAGCATTCAGAGCTATAAATTTTCCTTTCAGCATTGCTTTTGCTGCATCCCAAAAGTTTTGGTGTGTTTTATTTTCATTTGTGTTCACCACAAGATATTTTCTAATTTCCCTTGTGATTTCCTATTTAAAGCATTGGCTGTTTAAGTTTACATTATTTAATTTCCACAGATTTGTGAATTTTCTATTTCTCCCTCTGTTGTTGATTTCTAGCTTCAAGATAAATTTAATTTATCTACTTAATTTTAGACAGCCTATATGAAAACAAAATTATTAAAGGAATGACAAAATTGATAGTCAATCAGAAAAGCTCATAAATAGGGATATACTGTATTAGGATTTTAAGAGAAAAGATTGCTTACTCGATATAATTAAAAAGATTATGATTTAGAGTTATTTTAATAGCCTACTTATTTGCTACTTTGTCATATATTTTGTTTCTACATAAGTTATAAACCCCACAAAATGTTATTATTTTCATTGTTTTAAAGACATGATAGCCTTTTATGTTTACTCTATATTTACCTTTTCTGGGACTGCTCATTCTTTCTTGAGCTTCTGTGCTCTCAGGTGGAATCATTTTCCTTTAGTATGAGGGAATTCCTTTAGAATTTCCTGTAGTCATAGTCTGTTCCATCACATTCTTTCATCTTATGTCTGTGTGAGCATATCTTTCTTCTGCTTTCATTTTGGAGGATATTTTTCACTGGGTATTGATTCTGGTATTGACAGGTTTGGGGTTTTATTTATTAATTTATTTTAGCTTTTTAAAGATGATATTACATTTTATTCTTGCATGCATGGCTTCCCTTGGGAAGTCAGAGTCATTCTTATTGTTGTTTTCCTGAAAATAAATAAATAAATAAAAAGCTTCTTCTGGCCCTGCTTCTAAGATATTGAGTGTTTTGCAAATTGAAGGTTTGTGGCAATCCTGTGTCGAGCAAGTCTATCAGTAGCATTTTTCCAACAGCATGTTTCCAATTCTTATCTCTGTCACATTTTAATTAAGGTTTGTACATTATTCTTTAGCTGTAATGCTATTGCACACTTAATAGACTACAATATAGTGTAAATATAACTTTTATATGCATGGGAAACCAAAAAATTCATGTGACTCACTTTATTGCAATATTTGCTTTATTGCAGTGGTCTGGAGCCGAATCCTCAATATCTTCCAGGTATGCCTATATTATGTGCCTAGAGGTGGTTTTATATATATATATATATATATATATATATATATATATATATATATATATCTCCTGATCTGGGTTCACTGAGCATTTGAATATGTCTTTAATGTCTTTCATCTGGTATCACAAATTCTTGAAAATTCATTTTTCATACTTTTCATATAGTGCCTCTGTCTCAGTGTCTCTCTTCTCTCTTTCCCAGAATCTAACTATATTTTTGCTGGGTTTTTAATTTATATCTCTTGTGTCTCTTATGGTCATTTATGTTTAAAAATTTTTTCTCTTGAAATTTAGTTTGAATATTTTCAATTGATCTATCTTTGATTCATTGATACTGTCTTCTGCTGTTGTCTCATCTATCTGTGGTTAAACACATCTAATGACTTCTTAATTTCAGATACCATATTTTGTACAATAAAGGAAAGGGAAAGGAAGAAAAATACAAATTTACATCCTCTTACAGGTATTTTAAAAGATAGTAATTGTCCCCTTTGAAATCTGGAAAGATTCTTGTGGACATGTCTAAAAGGTGGCCATCCTCACTCTTCATGGAGTGGCCCAGAAGAAAATTTCTGGATGCCTGGTTAACAGTAAGGGCTCAAAAACTGTTAGTGCCCTTCAAAGTTCTTAAAGAACCTAGTATATGCTTTGTGGACACTATATAGCAAATACAAATATTCTTTTCCTTCCCTACCACTTACTAGCCATGTGACCTTGTTAAATTTCTTATCTATATTTTTAAAAGCTGAAGCACAATAACTTAAGTGTAGTACCTACTGTTGGATTGTTGTGACAATTAAATGGGTTAAAATATGCAAAATGCTTAGAATTGTGCCTAGAACACAAAGAATGCTCAGAAATGTTATATTAACTACTAATGTTGTTCTTATTCCTCCCTGCCATAGTCAATGCATTTTCCAGATGTTAGAGTAGGATGACTAGAACATAGGAAACATTGTTCTATTTTCCTGCTCTTTCTTGCATTTTTTGCATGTCTGCCATGTCTTGCATATAAAATGTGGGGTTTGCTTTTTATGGCAAAATTCACTTCCAGTTTGTACATTTTATAATTTTCATAAGCTCAGATGTACTTAGCTTGTACAGTTGTCTGTGAGTGATTCAGGGATGATTCAGCAGGATGGAATATGTCAGGTTTAGGCTTACAACATCACTGGTGACATTCCTTATTCAGCCGGAGGCCTAGGCACACTTAAACTTCCATTAAAGTATGTCATAAAGGGATCTCTATAAGCAAACTCATAGAGTTAGAATCTAGAATATAGGTTACCAGGGGATGGCCTGGGGGTAAAGAATGGGGAGTTGATACTTAATTTGTACAGAATTTTTATCTAGGTTGATTTTAAAGTTTTGGAAATGGATGGTGGTGATGGTAGCACATTATTTCCAGTGTAATTAACAGCACTAAATTATATATGTGAATGTGAGGAAAAGGAAAAATTTTAGGTCATATACATGTTAATAGAGTAAAAATTATAAGGTAAAACAAGACTATGTAACACAGTGAACCCTGTTGTAAATGATGGACTATAGTTAGTAGTACAAGAATGTTCTTTCACTAATTATAACAAATGTACAACACTAATAAAAGGTGTTAATAATGTGGGAACAAAATACACCTATGGAAACTATGGACTATAGTTAAAGTACAATTTTAATATCCTTTCATCAGTTGTAACAAATGTACCATGCTAATGCAAAGTGTCAACAATGGGAGGGGGGATATGTGGGAGCACTATATTTTTACATGATTTTTCTGTAAATATAAAAATTATCCAATTAAAAAAAATTCTTTAAAGTATGTTATCAAAGTGGACTTGAAATTAATAATAGTACCTATTTTATTGAATATATAATCATCTTGGGGGGGCACAGAACAATAAAAGTTTTGCTATATCAGGTAATAACAATCATTAACATTCATTGAAGGCTTAATAAGCATTACAGCAGTTAACCCTTCAACAGCTCTTTGAGGTAAATATCATTATTAACATCATTTTACTGAGTTGGAAACTGAGAAGCTCTGAGAATCATGTAAACTAATAAGTGTCAGAACTGAGACTTGAACCTAGGTCCAGTTAACTTCAAAGACCAATTCATGAGTTGAGATGCTGTGCTATCTCTTAGATTTTAGCGTGGTCATATAATCCTCCAATTGTGCTTAAAACTACTCTATGATACCATTTTTTTGCCTGATTTGTACATTTATTTAATTACTTTTCTTTTGTTCTCAGTCGGTCGTTGTCTGCTTCCCACACCTGAATGAACCTGAATGCACAAGCAGAGTCACATTTGATGGAAAACCTTTTAATGATCACTTTTCAGCCAGTTTCTATAAGTATGAATGCCAGCCCATTAATAAGCTGATTTTTTTCATTTAATTAAATTTTAATATATTGTCATTTTATATGAAGCATTTCATCCTGGTGTAGTGGACTTATTTTTCTATTTTTTCTCAATCCTACCAGGTCTGTGGATGCTGATTTTTAATAGTTTGATCAATTACCAGATACCAATTAACACCAAGAAAAATGTCATTTAAGTGTTACACACTTGAACGTGAAGTGGATTAGATTAGACTGTTCATACATACTGTAGATGTTACAAATATGGTTTTGGGTTAAAACATCTTTTAAATGTTTCATTAATTTTAAGACAGAATCTACAAAATTATGGCTTGCCCTATATAGTGGCTTGGGTGGCCAAAAGGAAAAATTCCTGTTTTGGAGCTAATTTTTTAATGTTTTCTTCATATCTAAGAAATGACCATATGGCAATAGAGTCTTTGTGAAATATTCAGAAACCCGCTTTCCATGCACTTGCAACTTCTATGCTGGATTCTAGCTATTCTCATAGTGGATTCATGTTGCTGTTTGGTTAATTCCTTCATCGAGGTCATATAGATCTTAAGGAATTCACCACCATTTGGAGTGTTGTATAACGAGAAGAAATATTAGACTTCAAGTAGGGATAGCTATCTTCTAGTTACCACTTTGTGTCTGACCACGGGGATGAAGATTGGTAAGTCATTTCATTTATAGATAATGGAGTTGAATTAAATGATCTCAGGTTCCTTTCAGTTTTAATATTTCTAATTATGGAACTCTATGCTTAAGAAAGACAAATCTTATACCCCATCTATTTTCAAGAGATATTCAGAATTTTTACTTTAGATATTGTTCTATAGGTGCTATTATGAAAGAACTTTATGAGAATGAAAGTGAGCTGTGTTGGCATTACAGGAGAAAAATAAGTAATTCTTCTTTATTTCTTTTCTGAGTTTAGAAGCTATTAAGAGATAGACACAGAAGGTTGGTGACTGGAAAGAAGCATAGTGGTTAGGTTCATGTGTCAACTTGGCCAGGTAATGGTGTCCAGTTGTTTAGTCAAGCAAGCACTGGCTGATTGTTACCTTGAGGACATTTCATGGACTTAAATCATCAGTAAGTGATTGCATCTATGACTGATTGCATCTTCAATCAATTAAAGAGATTGCCTTCAACAATGAGAGATGTATAATCCAATAAGTTCAAGGCTTGGAAAGGAGAAGTGATGATTTCAACAGTCAGAAGAGAGAATTTCTATCTCTACTTTAGCCAACCAGCTTCTCCTGGGGAATTCATTGAAAACCTTCATCAGAGTACCCAGTATGCAGCCTGCCATGTGTAATTTGGACTTGTGCATCCCCACACTCACATGGAGGCAATTTTATAAAATTGCATAATATTTAATAATATCTCCTGTTGGTTCTGTTTCCCTAGAGAAACCTAATATAAAGGTGGACAGAGAAGGTAGTGACTGGAAAGCAAGTACCTATTTTCTTTCTTCTAATAAGCGTATTGCAAAACAGGACTTCCCTATGTGTTTAAAAAGGCTTGCTAGCACTCTCTGTACCTGGCATCCCCACCATACCCTACAGTTCTGACTTGGGATAATTCAACTAAAGAAAAATTTAGGTCTACAGAGCAGACAAAATTGTTCTGGATTGTTGCCTCAATCTAGTAAGGGTCTGAGAATGAAGGAAAGAGATGGCTCTCCATAATGTATAAATTTTTAATAGACTAGTGCCATCTAACAGAGAAATGTGGACCATTGGATGTCATCCACCAATCAAGAAGTAGGGAATTACAAAAGAGATGAGAAGTGAATTTTCATCTATTGGAAGTTCCTTCACATGAAAGCATGAAGCAAAGGAGAAGATTTTCCACTCTCCAAGTGCTGTCATCTTTGGAAGTCTAACTTTAATGTCTTTAAAATAGTCCTTGAAGGGAGAACTTCTTCCAGACTCTTTCAAATTCTCTAAAAAAGAAATAAGGGGAAAGGGAATGTTTGACAAAACCCTGAGGGTACCACTGAATGGAAATTTTGCTTTCTTGGATTTTGTTGTCATCAATAAAATGGATTGGTAGAATTTTTTTGATTGTTTGTTTTTAATCTAAACTGTAATCTATGATTTCCCCATTATCTTCTGCTGTATGTGAAATTTTTTATGGTGTGTCTTTAGCTCATAATTCATTTATTGAGCATATGTTCATTGAATTCCCACTAGATGTGAGGCATTGAGCTAAACCCACTGGGCCAAAGAAAATTAGGAAATCACTCTTGCCCCCAAAGAACTTACAACTTATTAAGGCAGTTGACCTTAACTACAATTCCAAAGTAAGTTTTTAGTTGCTATGGGCTACTATAAGACTATTACAAGCAAAAACTCTATGACGATATGAGATGAAACAAGGAGGAAATGGTAATTGACTCTATGTAGAAAGAAAAGTCAGAGATGCTTGACATTTAAAACCCATATTCTTGGAAAATGATGGTGCTTTTGGTAGAATAGAGTTAGATGGAAGCATCGCATTGTTGGTGGGCTATCCAGCTGGAACCATGGGGAAATGTGCAGGAGTTTTGGGCTGGAGATATAGATGTCTGGAGTTATTCAGAAAAGATAATTGAAGGCATGCAAGTGATGAGAGAGTGAGGAAAGATGAAGACAGGGCCTTGGGTATGCCCACCATTAGAGAATGAAAGCAAAGAATAGGGGTAAACAGAGGAAGGTGAGTGTCCTGGAAACTTCAGGAGGAAAGCATTTCAGGAAGTGAATAATAAACTGCAAAATGCTCAAGAGAATTTGCAGGTGAGGAGAAAACAGAAAGCAGCATCATTGACTTATGATGGTGGAGGGGATTGGAAGCCACTTTTCAATGGGTAAAGAAGAGAGTGAGGAATGTGAGGATAGTGGAGTCCACATTCTTCATTGGAGAAAACCTTGGAGTTGTAAGACAGAGACTAATATCTGTGAAGGATAAGACCTTTTGAGGAAAGTTCTATTTTTATAGATGGAGAGAGAATTCCATTGACACATGCAGTAGCAGTTACTTATTTCTTCTGCATGGCATCATTTTCTTTTGCAGAATTATCTCTCTTTTTGCATCTGTCCATGTAGTGTAGAAGTGGGTGATTTCTCTCTCCTCTCTTCCTTCCATTTATAAAGGACTCCAGTAGGAGAATTAAGACCCCCCTGGGCCATGCCTTAACTGAAGTAACCTCATCAAAAGATTCTTTTTACATTAGGTTTGCACTTATAGGGTTGGGTTACCTTTAAGAACATAATTGTCTGGGTTGTGTACAGTTCCAAACCACCACACTGTGTGTGAGATGCTGCCTTGCAAAGATGTTAGGGTGGCATGACTCACCCTGCAGCATGCCCGCAATCTATGTCTCAGATTGTGTACTCTTTTCTTCTTTCTTAATAAACTCTTTACTCTCTTGCCTACCCTAAATAAAAAAGTTGTTATGGTACAGATTAGGTTCTATAGTTTATTAACTACAAATACTATAAAGAAATATGGACAGCAGTAGAGGATATGGAAAAACCCAACTTTGACACACATTGGACCCACATATGTGTCTTCTGGGCATAGCTGCCACTGTCTGCTGCAGCACTGCATTCTGTGTGTACAGCTATCAGCAAGCCACAGCACTCGAAACGGATCTCTGCCTTGATGTCGTTGACCAGCTAACTCCTGATAGCCCTTTATGAATATAGTCCTGCTTTGTCTGTATGTTTTCCCTCTTCCCTTCCATTCTTCCTTACTTTTTCCTTGTCAATATTTACAATGTGCTAGGCACAGGAGTTACAATTTTGAACAAGATAGATGTGGTCTCTGCACTCACAGTGGTGAAAAATGACAAGAAGAATTGAGACAGGGCCAAATATTTTAGGAGTCTGAAATCCTGTATCTATTTTACCAACTACAGGAGTTTTTTTATAAGAGTATTATTTATTGATAAGTTGTCAAGACAGAATCAACTGTACTTATTTTTATTGAAATTGAAAAGTTGATTATGTCCAACAAGCTTGACAATTTATGTGGATAAACCTTTGGAGAGAAGTCAGTCTTTTTAAAATAGTGTGCTCAGCTAGACTGCATCTAGTTTTCTTTTATTTAATTGAATATCAATAAATATATTTCCATGAATACCATTTCTCTTTCTATTCTCTCTCTATCTGACAAATGTTCATTAAGCAAAAGCCTTATTTGTTTATTTTTTGTGACAGGTAAAGAGTATTAAATTATTTACAATGATTTCTTTATCTTCCTGAAAGGTTTTGGCACAGGGGAACTATTCAGTGAGTGAGGCAAGTTGGAAGGAACATCTGTCTCCCTGTAGAGGTTATACAAACTAATGTACCAAACTACAAATTAGGGTGGGAATTTAATGGAGAATTCAGAAGGAAAATATTTTACGTACATTACTCCATCCTGCTGAAAAATCGATTGCACACTGTAGAGTTTAAATTTCCAGTGGCAAAACAGGGTATACAAGCATTTCCCAATATAGTTAATGTAGACTGTGCTTACCATGATATCTAAACATGGTCCATTCAGAACTTTGGTTCAATTTTAAGAAAAACTCCCATTTTTCTCTTTATCACCCTGAACCTCTATTATTGGTTTGCTGTGCTGTTCACTTTTCCCCAGATGATTGTGCAAATCACAGTCATACCGAAGCCCTCTGTCTCTTACCCTCCACTTACATGCCATTAAATTAATCTGTTCTAGTTTCACTAGTTGGAAAGGGCACAGTTGGCAGGGAGTTACCTTATTCCTCATTTATCACTTTTATTTCTTTTTTGCATATGTAAAACAAGGGTGAAAAAATAACTGGGTGAAATATTTTTTAAACTCAGATCAAATATCTTCCTAACCTCAGCAACTGACATCCTTACCCATAGGTTAATGCCTTCTCCCAATAGTCACTAGTTCTTTATCTGTCAGTAAAAAGTTGACAGAAAATCAATAGAAAGAAAACTTGAGTTGGGACAAGAGATTTGGCTTTAGCTTCACCTCTTCCAATTATAATATGTATAGTCTTGAGTTGCCATTTATCCTTTCTGAACCTTGTAAATTTTACGAAACAGTGACAATAATGTGAATATATTACTTACAATTCACCCTTAGAATCAAATGAGATAAATTATGTGGAAATATTTTGGACACTGTATAGTACTGTAAAAATGAAAATTATGGCCATGGAGGTGAATTCCCAAACCAGTGACTTTTATTATTTTAGATTCCAAGGAAAATATCTCTAGAATGATATTATCCTGTATAGGAATAAGAAATCAATATTATTACACTAAAAAGAAAAGCTGCATCTTTTCTTTTTCACCAAGTACAGTGCAGAATTTTGTAAAAGGGACCATTTTCCTTCAGTTAAATTATTCTTTTAAAGCACGTGGTGTTTTTATGCATCGTATACAATTATATTTCAGGCAAAATATTAGCCACAGGAAGTCCTAAAATTCAAAATATGTAGAATATCATATTCAGAAGAACAGAAAATTTTATAATCATTTCCATTCTTTCCACATTTTCTCAACCTGACAGCTGATATTTACCCAGTTCATAAAGGTCCTGATTGGACTCATGTTTATTTGACAGTTTTTAAAAATTCTCTTTTTCCAGTTAATTAATTATAATTCTTCTGCTATGCATTGAATTATTTCATCATTCAATTTAATGTTTTATGATCCTTTGATGTTAATTTAGTTTTTACTTTCTGATATGTGAAATGTAAGTAATCTGGGATCTCCAAAAATATAATCTTTAATATAAATTGCATGAGTGTTGAGAAATAGGAATGGATAGAAAATTTTAAAATCTAGTGTTTAAGTAGCGATGAGTCTGAAATAACATAAATATCAAGAAAGTTAAGATCAGAATCCTCCCCTAAAACTGTTAATTATAAGATGTGAGTTGACTTGGTGACAGTGAAGTTTGAAATAGAATAAAACCTGTCTCCGTAGGGTGCTCCTGGCTATCACATGGTTATAGAAATCTCTTAAGTTTGACCGGTCTTCACCACAATACTCTAAGGTGGAACTAGATGGGATGGAGTGAGGAGTGGAGAGGTAGAGGGCCTTTGGATAAAATGGTGATCCTGGAAACATGCACTAAAATTCCACTTTCAGGATGCAACCCTCATGCTTTTGTGCTTTTATAAGCATAAATGTGTTTTCATGTACAAATGGGCAATCTGCTTATGTGGTGGGCTTCACTTTATGAAAATTCACCAAAATGTCTATCTTTTAAAAAAGACTAATTATATTTAGAGTTGGTGATGAAGTAAAACACCTGGTAGTCTCATATTCCACTGGTGAGAGTGTACATTGTTAAAACCACCTTAGCCCACTATTTGTCAGCTTCTAATGAAGTTTAAACATTCCCATATCTAGGAATATACCTAACAGAAATGTATACATATATGAACCAAAAGATATGCATAAGAATACTCATTTTAGTGTGATTTTAATAGCCCCAAATTAGAGACCCAAATGTCCATAAAGAGTGGAATGGGTACATAAATTATAGTATATTCATATAATGATCTATAATTTATTATAATATATAATGTATAATAATGATGCATAATGGTGTAGTAAGTACTATGCTACAACACAGATGGATATTCCAAACATAATGTTTAGGAAAAGAAGTTAGACACAAAAATTGTCTTGAATGAATGAGTCCATTTATAGTTCAAAAACCGACTTGAACTATTTGAATATGGTGTCAAAAATCAGGATAGTGTTTACTTTTGGGAAAGAGAGAAGGCTCCGTGACTGGAAAGGGGTATTAGGGAGCTTCAGGGTTATAGTTAATATTTTACTTCTTGATTTAAGTGGTAGTTACACAGTTGTGCTTACTTTGTGATAATTCATGAAACTATACAATTATAATTTGGACACATTTCTGTATGGATATTAAGCTTCAAGAAAAATGTTAAAAATATTCTGAGGGACAATGATATTCAGGTAGGAATATATAATCAATCAAAGCATCAACCAAAGGTGAGAGTAGAATAAAACCCTTTGTAAAAATCAGACACATCATTTTTAAGGAAAGTACTTGTGAATATATGCTAATAAAGTGATGTAGTAAACCAAGGAGAGCAAGAGGACATAAAAATTCCAGAAGGGCATTTAAGAGATTTATTATCTGGAAAAATGAAAAAAATTTAAAGATTCAAAAATGGCAAACAATGCAAGGAAAGAATAAAGGTTGATAAAAAGATCAAGATAAATAAAAGGGAGCCCAAGAAAGGAAATATAATCAGAAAAAACTTTTTAGCTATGTTGTAAACAATATTTACTCAGCCACAATATCATAAATCCTGTTTATTATTGTCCAAATCTCAAGACTTAAATTTGGTTTCAGAACAGACTTCAAAGGTTAGTAACTTTGAAAGGTTAAAAACAAAATCACAGATGACAGAAACTTGGAGCTAGTGTGTGTGTGAGACGTGACAGGACAGACAGGGAAAAAGAAATGTTCGTCATAAAAAGTGTGGTGGCAGAAGGTGCTGGCTCTGCTTGATTGGTCGTGATTGAAACGTTGGAGTGCATTTTTAATAGCTAGAGAATGTAAGCAATAGAAAGGCTAGAAACAGTGATCTATATGAGAAAGGGAATTTGAAAAGGGGATATAAATGAGCTAAAACCTCATCTATAGTAACAGGAAGTCATATGATAATGCAAGACATTAATGAATCAAGAAATAGCAGAGTGATCACACCATTAAGAGATGCAAAGTTCTCACTGGGAACTTGAAAAAGACAAAAACAGTTAAGAATTAAAACTGGTTACTTATGGGAAGGAGAACCAGGGGTAGGGGCAGGGTAGGTTCAGATAAGGAACTACTTATTTTCCTTAACAGCCCTTCTGTACTATTTAATTTTTAAAACGGAGGGCAAGTATTATGCTGAAAATCTTTAATTAAGTAAAAATTAATGACTCCCTGATGCAATGTTTCCATTTATGAAGTTTAGTTTACAACTGCTTAAGATTACATTTATAGTAAACATGTATTAATTTTCTATTATTGGCATAGCTAATTAGCATACATTTAGTGACTTAAAAGGACACATAGTTATTATATTACAGTTTTGAGGTCAGAAACCTGATAATGGTCTCATTGGGCTAAAATCAAGGTTTGTCAGGGTTGTGCTTCTTTCTGGAGGCTCTAGGGAACAGTCTCTTTCCTTGCTTTTTCCAACTTCTAGAGGCCACCCACATTCTTTGGCTCATGGTCTCCTTTTATCCATTTTCAAAACTATCAAAGTTGAATCTCTGCGACCCTTCTTCCATTGCCACCTCTCTCTCTCTCTCTGACCAACCACAGCCAGGAAAAGTTCTCTGATTTTTAAGAACTCATATAAGACTGGGCCAACCTAGATAATCTCTGGTAATTTTCCCATCTCAAGGTCCATAACCTTAATCCCACCTGCAAATTCCCTTCTGCCATGTGCAGTAACATAGTCACAAGTTATGGGGATTAGGGAGCTGACATATTGGGGGCTATTATTCTGTTTACCATACAAAAAATTGAAACTTAACTGAACCAAAAAGTTATTCACAACTCTGCTGTTCTAGGATATCCAGAAAAAAAAAAAAAAATAGGTAAACTCCTAACTATAAAATTAAGGTCATGAAAATAAAGCCAAATTTGTGATGAAACTCTTCCCATCTTTTCCCCAGGAAAGAGAGGGCTGTAAGCATTTCTCAAGAACTTTTTGGCTTTGGGCCCATTGTGGATATCGTGGATGGGTGGTTCCTAAGGGAACAAGATGAACACACATATTTGATGTAAAGAGGCAGAAAGTGGTTAGAGCTTACAGAGAGAGATTAAAAAGTAGAAATAGGGCTTGGGAGAAGTATCTGCTTCTGGATTAATCAGGCCCCACTGGTATACAGCACCCACATGGGCGACTGATAAGGGATGCCTTGGACACTATGCATTATACACAGAGGGTGGAAAACGGTGGATCCCGGTGCAGATAGCACTCGGAGGGACTCTAAAAAAGAACACTATGGACATCCCCTCCCTCACTGAACCCACCCAGAACTGAGAACATTATCAGTCAGAGGACTGACACCCAGACCCAACTACAGGCACAAAGGCGTGACATCAAAGGTGCATTTGACTAAGAATGCTGGCCCTTTCTGGTCACTGTGTTGTTAGGTTCACTTAGGATTCTTGATTGATCTCAGATAGTGAGAAAGGGAGACAAACCACAATATTTGAATGTTATTTTTTACCAGTTAATTGGGTAACGTACAAGAAACGTTGGATATGATATAAGGAAATAAAGGAATATGATAAAGCGTGCGCCTTCCTGTTACTTGCTTACATTGTATACTAACTCCAAGAAAAGTGGCTGCCCAGGCCTTGGACACTTTCTATAGAACTTTCTGATGAGAAATACTTCATTCACTTCTTTGGAAAGGCATATACACTACACATGAATTGGGGTAGGGCTCAGAAGATGCCTGGTTTTCTGTTCTTTTTACAGAAACTGCTCCAGAACACTAGATGTGTAACACTGGACACCTTTTTCCTTTCTGACTCTCAAACTTCTCTGTGAAATGAGAATTGACTTGCAAATGGTATCTCCATGGATGGTGCAGTGTTTAATGGGATAACATCTGAGATTTCTTTCTATTGCTTTTTCATGGCATGTTAAAATGTCATTTGACTTATTTTGGGTAAGGTGTGTTTCATGATATCTAACACAATGACCACATATGCAGGAAGGAAACTAACATTTTATTGAAAACCTATTATATCTTAGGCACTGTGTGAGGTGCGAGTGGAATACAAAGATGAATAAGGTCCATCACTTTTTTTCTAAAGTTACTTAAACTTTAGGTGAAGATATAGAGTATAAATAAGTAAAAATAAATAATACAATATTTAAATATCAGTATGAGACACCCTACGAAAGGGTGATCTAGTGAGACAATGTTTGCCATAGACTGTCACAGCTATTATCAGAATCATTAAAAATTACTCTGGGGCATAGGGAAGAAGAAGATGGCCTCAAAGTGGACTCTTAGGGGTTGTTTTTATTTTTATTTTTCCTTTTGGGGTTATCAAAGACCATTACATTTAAACTGTTGGAATTACTAAATCTTCCAAATAATTGTCTAAGCCAAGGACAAAAATTTTATTTTAAATCATGAATTCTTACACAGTAAAACTTTGGTTAGTCAAATGTTTAAGCAATGAGGTGCTAACTGGATTATCTGCCTCACTAAAGGTTAAGTAAAATATTTTCATTTTGGGGGTTGCTGGATTTCCTTTAAATTTTTCCCATTCATTTTTCTGCTTTAAGTAATAGTATATTAAAATAGTGGACTCTGATGGTGAGATGTTATATGACATCATGGAGTTGTAAAAAGGGAAGAATATTTAAATGGACAATCAATGTCCATAAGACATTTTAAAATCAGATTTGGGGGATACTAATTTCCCAGAAAAGCTTTTTTGGTTGTTATATTTTTGTCTTGCTTAGTTGGGTGTATTTCTGGGATTTTCCTTTCACTAAATGTAGAACAAGCAAAATATTCCAGTGCACCGAGAGTTATGGTTAGCTGGATTCCTGTAAATCAGGATTTTTTTGCACCTGTTCAATGAGATATCAATAGAAAAAGCTTCTGCAGTATTTGACACCAAACTGCCAGCTTGGATTTAGAGAAGAAAACTTGAAAAATGCAATATAGCAGCTCCAGCTTTCAGTGCCAACTGCAGAGATCAATATCATTTGTACACAACAGTGGGAGCATTTGTTAAGAAATCACTCTGCCTCCCAGTCCCAGGGCGGGAATAACGCTTCACACTTTGTGTTTATATGGAGTTCCTTCCACAGAATAGCAGTGAGCCCTTGTGAAGTGCAAGTGAGCTGTGTTATGTATAACGTGTGCTGTGTTTGCATTTCGAAAGTGTTTGGCTGGTTTGTCTTCTTCCAATTCAGTGCCAGAATTTATTGTTATTGAATGATTCCCATTGGAGTTGAGGAGGCTTCAGGGACAGTAACCCAATCAGATCAACACCTGGAATTAAGTCCTACCTATGTGAGTGTGTCTGGTTGACTGAAGGGCACCTGAACAAGCCAAATTGCCATGATGGACTGTGGGGCCAGTGGAGAGAATCAGTTCTGAGAGAAGATAAGCTAAACTCAGGCATCGTCTTGACAGTTGAAAGAAGATGGTGGCACTGGGTTAAAGAGGGTGGCTGTTCCCCAGTATGGTGCAAACCTGTGGTACAGAAGGTTGTATGTGTTGAGTATATATAAGAATTTTAACCTAGAGTGTTCCCAGTTTTATGTGCCTTATTGTTACCACAGAGAATGTTGCCTTTGCTAATTCAATTTCTTTTCCTCTCCTGTCCTCTAAAAAGAGTTCTGCTTTTGCTAGAGTTGCTCTTGAGATTTGTGATATAGAATCTTGAGAGTAGATAGAAATGCATGTTGGCTGGGGCTTCAGGGAGAATGATGTGGTGAGGTGATGGTCATGTTAAGCTGAGCAGCTTCAGAGGAGAAAGAACTAGAGGATATAAAATAGAGAATTTGGAAAGATGACGTTTGGGAAGGAGAGGGCCCTGATTTTGTGGGGCTGAAAGCTTATATAATCATTGGTGTCATCTTTGAGAAAAATTCATCATCACCCCCAATCCTCAAGATTGAGGAGTGAAAAAACAAAAGGGGTGAATACAACTTTGGACCAGGGTAGGCTTATTATTATTGTAGTAACAGAAGAACTTGTAACATTGATATAAAGTTAGTGGTTACCATAGTTTCTAAGGAGAGGGAGGAATGGAAGAATAGGTGGAACATAGGGCATTTTTAGGGCATTGGAATTGTTTTGCATGAGTTTGCAATGACGGATACAGGCCATTACATATTTTGTCAAAATCTATAATATTGTACGGTGCAAGGTGTAAACCATAATGTAAACTATAAACTATGGTTAGTAGTAATGCTTCAATATTTGTTTATCAATTGTAACAAATGTACCACATTCATGTAAGATGTTATTAATAGGGGAAAATATGAGAGGGGCAGGGGCTGGGATATATGAGAATCCCATATATTTTCAATGTAACTTTTATTTAACTAAAACTTCTTTAAAAATAAGTAAAAGAAAAAAAAAAGAATACACAATGACAAAAGCAAAAATAGTCATGAAAATTAATGTTTATTTAGAAACTAAAATGTAGTCACAATAAATTACAAGTGTTAAAGAGATGGCAAATGTCACAAATATAAAATGCAGAAAAATAACACTTTTCTTAATTAATCACATACACTTCTATAACACCCTTTCTACTTGCAACTTTGCTCTTACATCAATCACCTCTTCATATGAAAATATATTTTTATAATATTTTTGTCTTGACATAGTTGATTAAAATTCATGTTTTGTTATTCATAGGTGTAATGTATCAAATATAAAGCCTACCTCATGGATGTATTTAGCATTTATAGCCTTGTGCCCTAAAAACAAAGGAAATCAGATAAATTCTTTTTTAATGTTTTTTGCCAAAAAAGAAAAAAATATATATAGTATTTTGTCTTAGCTTCCTAGGGCAGCCATAACAAAGTATCAAAAATTGGGTGGCTTAAAACAATGGAAATGTATTGTCCTACAGTTCTGGAGGCTAAATATCAGAGTCAAGATGTTGGTAGGGCCAGGTGCCCTCTGACGTCTCTAGGGTTCTGGTGGTGGCTTGTGGCAGAACTAACTCAATGTCTGTCTCATCACCTGGCTGTCATGTCTCTCTTTCTGTGTCCAAAGTTCCTCTCCTTCCCTGGTCTTATTGGATTATGTCCCACCCTAATCCCGTTTGGTCTCATTTTAACTAATAACATCTTCAAAGGGCTTATTTCCAAATAGGATCACATTCAGGAGATTAGGGGTTAGGGCTTGAATGTATCTTCCTGGGGGACATAATTCAATCCATAATGTACCTTTATAATAGTAAATGCCACATTATAAAGTATTTTCCTAAAAGGAGAGGATTTCTCTGTATCCTCTACCTATAATTTTACATTTTTTTGATGATGGGAAGGATTTTCCACAGACTAGTTTCTGGCTCTCTCCTTTCAAACCAGTTTCTTCTTCTGTTACCTACATTCTTCTGGTGCCAGGAACTACAGGACAGATTAATTTTTCAATATAATCTCTGCCTCTGTACCTTTGTGTTTATGATACTGGGTGAGTTGGCACAGTGGTCAGAGAAAGTATTACTGGAAACCATTCCACTCTGGAAAGTTAGCAATAACTGCAATATATATAAATATGTTTCACTCAAACTAAAGGCATATCAAATTCAGCTCTCCCTTAGATTCCCCCCAAACCCACAGTTATTCCATTACCACCCAACATGATTCTTTCTTTCTTTTTTAATTTATACTATGTCCCTGAATTTTTTGTATGCTCTGGTGAAAATTTTTTTCTGTTTATCTTGGGTTTTCTTTCCATATTACTGTTTTTCATAAATGTATGGTGACCCCTCTATATTTAAGAATAAAGCAATATACCATGGGGTATAGTATGTTGCATATTTGGTCTGGAATTATTATAAGCAGGCCTTTTCTTTAAATGATAGGACAAGTCAGCAGGAATACCCCTAAATGGCAATGAAGAAATCTTTGCATTGGGGCACTGTTTTAGTTTTCTAACTAAAGAAAACTAATACCATATAGGGGGTTGATTTAAACAGCAGGAATTTTTTGGCTCATGGTTTTGAGGCTAGGAGAAATCCAAAGTCAAGGCATCAGTAAGGCGATGCTTTCTCCTTGAAGATTGTGGCATCCTGGGACAAGCATTAAATGACTTTGTGTCTCTATAGATTTGCTTATTCTAGTCATTTTATATAAAGGGAATCTTACAATGTGCTGATTTTTGTCACTGGCTTCTTTTACCTGGCATAATGTTTTTTCAAGGTTTATCAATGCTGTAGCATGTATCTTTTCTTTCTTTTTTTTAATTTTTTATTGCGAGCAGTATTCTACTTTGTGGCTCTATCATATTTTATTTATCCATTATTCAGTTGATGAGCCTTTGTGTTGTTTCCAAATTTTGGCTATTACACATAATGAACACATGTGTAGAAGTTTTATGTGGAATAAAATAAAATATCAGAATGTTAGAGATATGGGGATTTTTGACGATGGCTAATTGATTAGGACATCCCGAGGAATGTAATAGATGAGAAGCCCACTATAATGTTATTGAAAATATAACAGGTATTTGAAAGGCATCCCACAGAGTTTTGCGGTGCACAATTTGTAAACTTTTTGTAGCAGCCCTGACTGATGGAGATTATTTTAGTGAAAAACAAAAACAAAAAAAGTCTATTTTTAAACTCCATTTTACAGACAGTAGCAAACACCTTTATGAATAAAACACATTTTATTTTTGGAGCGTACAGACTTCTGCAGACTGAAAAGTTTCCATGGGTTCTCTTGTCTTGGATGGTAGTATGTGAAGTGGCAAAGAGCATGGAATTTTAAGTTACACCATTTGGGGCTCAACTTCTATCTCTCTGACTTGAACAAATAACTGCTTTATACCTTCATTATCTCACTTGTAAATGGGGATAAGAACAGTACCTCCTTCACAGTCAGGTGTGGCTTCACATTTATGTGATCTGCACAGTCTCAGAGGCCCATGCCCATAAGGGCCCTGCACTTGGTTAAATGCTTTTCTGTTGCTGTCTTGAAATTCTTAGTAATTTTTGAATGGCTGGAAAATGCCCAACCTTTTCCTTTTGCCACGGGCTTGCAAATTAGTCGGTGCTGTTCAGAGTATGGCTTTGAGCCGTAACTGAGATGTTGTAAATATTCTTAGTCCGTCAGTCAATAGCTATTTGTGTAAGGCACTCTCCTAGGTTCCCGGCAATACATCATTTACCAAGTATAACAACCCTTGCCCTCATAAAGCTAACATTCGATTCAGAGAGAGAGTAAAAAGCACATAAACAAAGAGCATGTAATTTCAGTTCTTGGATGTGCCATGAAGAGGACAAAATAGAGTCAGGTGGAACAACTGCCATGGTGTGGTCTATCTGTGGTTAAACCTGGATGATGAGAGAGACGCAGCCATGGAATAAAGTGTTATAAGGAGAAGAAAGAGAATTTTCAAAGGCAAGACAATTTGCCCTGATAAGGGAACAATTTAGCCTCTCAGTGCACATAAAGAAGGACCTTGTGGATGAAGCATCAAGGGGGAATTTTGAATCAACTCTGCTTTATAAATGCAATGTGAGTTTTGCACGGTATATGTATGTGCAATTATTCTAGTTACCAGGGCTGTGTAACAAATGATTCCCAAACTTAGTATTAAAAAACAGCCAGTTACTATGCTTCAGGATTCTGTGGGTCAGGAATTCAAAGTGGGCACAGTGAGGATGGCCTCTCTGTTCAACAAGGTATGAGCTTCAGCTGGAAAATTCAAAATTTGATGCCTGTAATTATTCTACTGTGTGTTCATTCACATATCGACCAGTTGATATGAGTGGGCTGGAGGTCTGAGTACCCCTCCGCATAGACCTTGCCCTGTGTATTCACACATGGGCAGATGTGAGCTTCCCCAGCATGGTTGCTGAGCTCCAAGAGCACGTGAGAGAGAGGGCCAAGTGGTAGTTGTGCCATCTGGCACCACCCAAATCCAAGGTCACACAGTGTCCCTTATACTGCATTTTATTCCTTGAGGCAGCTGCAACAGCCTGCCCATTCTAAATGGAAGGAGAGATAGAATCCACCTTGTGGTGGGGGAGTGCAAGATTCTGGAAGAACTTGGGGAATCAATTATATTTCTTTAGCTATTAAACAAATTTAGAGTAGTGTTTTGATTATGCATCAATTTTAGTAATTGCTAAATTACTGGAAATTCTCTGATCCTGGGCCTGAGGTTTGAAAAAAAAGGGGGCAATTGACAAAGCAATAGGTCTGTGAAAAAATCAGTGTATGCCTTTATTTATTATCTCTCCCTTACCCGCTTTCTTTGTCCTCTATTTTTATGTTCCTGTATATTTACAGTGCTGAAAAAATAAAACTGTACCTAGCAGATTTCTCTCTTCTGGCTGAGTTCCTTATTTATTTATTTATTTACTTACTTATTTATTTATTTATTTAGCAAATCAATTTTATTTATACATATTAGTAAAGCATAAAACCATTCAAAGTGTATAATTAATGGTATTTGGTATAATCGCATAGTTGTGCATTCATCACTTCAATCATTATTAAAGCATTCTCGTTATTCCAATAATAATAACAAATAACAAAAAACAAACAAACAAAAAAACCCCTTCATCATCTCTCAATCTCTCTATGCTTCCCCTGCCATACATAGCAGTTATTCTGTTTCTGTTTCTCTAATTCATTTGTACTTGTATTTTGTAAAAAAGTCTTATAATATTACCCATATTCGTTTATGTTATATTGTTCCATGTTACATTTTTAAGCTTTCCTTCTAGTTATATACATGTCCTTAGATATTCCCTTTCAATCATTGTCATACCCATATAATAACTCTGCTAGTGGCAAACGCTATGATGTGCTTTTATCATTTCTATTCATTTCCAAAGATTTACAACCTTTTTACCAATTTTACCAATTTTGCACAGATTAACCCTCAGCTTTCCATTCTCTACCCTTATTCTATATCCTGGTGACCTATATTCTAATTATGAGTTTCTGATCTTAAGTGGCTAAATTTATTGTATCATTAGTAATAGAAAATCAGGAAGTCTGGATAGGGTGGATAATTGTTAATTGCTCCTTTCACTGCTTTATTCACAAGTGAATTCCTACTCCACCTTCAATACCCAGGGAATGTCATCTCCAGGAAGAATTTACTGATTCCCCCTGGTAATAATACTTCTTTCCAGAAATCAAAGTTGAAGACTAATTTAAGAAGGTCAAAATGGTCAAAAGTTTCAAGCTGTGCAGAAGGAAAAAAGAATGCAGAAGCCATAGACAGGTCCTTTGGATTTGGTGTTTAAAGGGCCCCAGTAACATTAGGTTACAGTTGCAGTAAACGTTCAGAGCACATATTCTAATTACACAGGCAGATCCCAATCCTGCCTTTTCCAAAATTCTCTCATTCACCGTTAATAATTCAGAGTGGGATAAATCATTTCAGTAAAAATAATGCATGATGCTTATTTTAGATATAGTGAGTTCCCATATACATATTTTAAATATGTTTTACTTTATTATTTAATCAAAATTTAATCAATTTGTGTAGAATTTAACCAAACTGGAAAATGGATTCATTCTGTTATTAAAATTTTTCTAATTCTTTTATTTTTGTGCATATTATTAAGATTATGCAGTTTCCTTAGCTACTATTTTTTGGCCAGGTGTCTACTATGTAGCACAGTCATTCAATATGAAAGCTTTGGAGATACCCAGGATCTCAGAAAGTAATGATTATTGGTTGGATATTGCACAAAATGAAATATCATTTTTGTTTATAGAGCAAAAAATTCACCATGATGGGAGGAGGTCGAAAGGGCAGTTTATATATAAGAAAGATAAATATTGTATCAATAGGAATTGCTTGCCTTCATTATAACTTGATTCCTATTTGAATCTTTGTGAGTGAAGTTATGATATTTGGGTAGCTGTGTAAAGTATCAGTTGTTTGGATGAAATCTAAAAAAAAAAACTTCAAAGTTGTACTTTGGAATTCTGCTGTTTTGGTGTGAGAGAGGTGGCAATATAGGGTTGGGATTTTCTTTATCTGGAGTTCAGTTCCATGGACACCATGAGAACTTGTTTGTAGATAAGACTAACTTGTCTAAAGGTTCATTATCATTCAGCTGGTCACCTAAGCTAGACATTTTGAAGTTATCCACAGTACTTCTCACTTCCTCATGCCCCACATCAGTACAGATGTGTCTTCAGCTCTGAAGTCTCAGCTCATTCATCACTGTTGCCCAATAGCTTCTGTGCCTTCTCTATATCTCCAAACAGTTTTTATTCTGCTGTTATAGCATTTCTCACATTGTACAGTGATTATATTTTTATATATCTGACTTCCCAACTACATTAGATTGCAAACTCTTTGAGAATAAGGGCTATTATTTATCTTGTACTGCCTCTGTTTTTAAACCTTTTTGAAAAATTGAACATGAGTATTTGATACATTTAGCCAGCTAATGCTGGAGAGTTTATTTGGATAGTGAAAAAGTAAAAGACCAGAGTACTTGCCAGATGTCCATTATTAAGAATGTCACCTTAGAATTTCGGGAAAATAGATTATATAAATATGTACTTAAATACCTATATTTTAAATTATTGAAGTAATCTATATTCATTAAAACAGTAATTGGCATACATTCCCTTCTGGATTTTATGTTCTGCTTGGTGACATTATGGACATTTAATATACAATCAGGTTTCATTTTAAGTAGCTCTAGACCAAACCTAGTTTACATTAATTAAAACAACAGTCTTAAGGGCCTGCAACTCACTGTAGGTTTTTAACAAGTTGTTTGGTTGAAAATGGTTTACATTTAACCCCTTAGAAGAAAAACTTTCTCTAAACTAAGATCTTTTCCATCTCCAGAGTTATTATATTTGACAGGTGTCCAATATTGTTTGTAGGTCAAAAGAGTTGGTGTTTTTCCAAAACTTTGTGTTATTCCTACCAAATGGATGAGATTTTTCTCAGGCCTCAGACTGATGAACTATAGAATCTTGAGTATGATGTTATCTTGTATAGCAATATAGTCTAGCTTCTATGTTTTTAGCAATGAAGTATTTTTTCACAGGGCTAGAACCAACATTTCTTACATTCTATCTCATTGCTCTTTTCCCATTTTTATTCACCCTCATACAAGGAATTTGACAAACTGATTCCACACAATCTCTATCAAAACCCCAGGTGCCCATTTTGCAGAAATTGACAAGCTGATCTAAAACTCAGATGGAAATGCAAGGGACTCAGAATAGCCAGAATAGTCTTGGAAAAGAAGAACAAAGTTGGAGAATTTACACTTTCCAATCTCAAAACTCACTTCAAAGACACAGTAATTAAGACAGTGTGGTACTGGCATAAGGATAGACATATATATCAGTGGAATAGAATTGAGAGCTCATAAACCAACCCTTACCTTTTTGATCAATTTATTTTCAATAAGGGTGCTGAAAAAAAGGATAGTCTTTTCAACAAGTAGTACTGAGACAACTGGATATCCACATGCAAAAGAAAATACTTGGATCCCTACCTCAAATAATATGCAAACATTAACGCAGAATAGATTATGAACCTAAATGTAAGAGCTAAAACTATGAAATGTTTCGGGAAAAAAAGAGTAAATATTTATGACCTTGGGATAAGCAATGGTTTCTCAGGTATGACACCAAAAGCACACACAACAAAAGAAAAAATAAATAAGCTAGACACCAACAGAATGAAAAACTTCTGTGCTTCAAAGTTAACCATTAAGAATATAATATTCAGAATATAAAAAAAAAACTCTCTTGACTCAACAATGAAATGACAATGAAATTTTAAAAATGGATAAAGGATTTGAATAGACCTTTCTTTAAAGAAGATGCACAAATGGTCAATAAGCACAGGAAAAGACACTAAACATCATTATTCAATAGAGAAAGGTAAATCAAATCTGAAATGAGATACAACTTCCTAACCCATTAGAATGGCAAAACTTAAAAAGACAGACAATAATAAGTGTTGGTAAGGTTGTGGAGAAATTTGAAGCCTCATACACTGCTGATGAGAATGTGAAATGGTGCAGTGACATTGGGAAATAGTTTGGCAGTTTCTTAAAATGTTAAACCAGACTACTATATGACCCATCAATTCTTTTTATTTATTTATTTTTATTTTTTATTGTGGGTAAAAATCAAATTTTTCACAATACATACCAATATTTGTAAAATGATATATAAATATATATGCATTTATGTGCATTTGCTTACATAAACATGTATACATATATTTTAAAATGTGCTTAGATTACCTAAATATTACACAGAAATTATAGGGATTCCCACATTCCCCACCTCCCACACTTTCCACAACATCCCACACAAACATCCTTCATCAGTGTGTCACATCACCCACAATGGATATACACATCCTGGGGCCTTGCCACCAAGCATTGACCCATCAATTCTGCTCATAGTTATACATCCAAGAGAAATGAAAGCAGGTGTCTACAAAAGTAGTTGTACCCAAATATTCATCGAAACTTTATTCATAGTAGCCAAAATGCGCAAACAACCTAAATATCCATCAATTTTTGAGTGCATAAGCAAATGTGATAAGAAGAATAGGATATTTAAAAATTTTATGATAATAGGCATCCTTTTTCATATCTCTTTATTTAAACTTTAAAAAATGAATTTGGGGAACATGGCCACCAGGTCAGGGAGATAAGGCTCAGCTCTCACTAAAACAAGGGAGAAAGAGCCAAAGACTGCCTTGGGGACCTGCTTTTGGGTACAGCAGACCAAGACACTGCTTCACAACACCCAGCAGAGTGAGGGACAGAGAGACAAAGAAGCCAAAACAACTAATCATGAGTTATTAAACCTCTTGGCCACCGAGAAGTTCTCCCCTCCCTCACACCCAAGATATTAAGCAAGGGTAAAACTCTTGGTGAATTACATCTAACTGATAGGAAAGCAGACATCTTCCTCCCTGCCAGCTGCTTTGGAGATAGATAGAACAGGAAGGTGTTCTGAGTCATCTGTGAGGGTACTGGAAAGATAAAGAAGCCAAAGAAAAATTTCCTGTAGCTGGCAGCAGCACATATACCCGACCCTCAGGGCAAACAGCATAGGTGGAGCCACTGGCTCCCAGCTCTGAGGGGAGTGTGTGGGCGGATTCCCAGGGAGCAGGAGGGGTCTGGGAGGGTAGAGAGTGGTTTATTTGCAGTGAATTTGGCCAGCTGAGCCCCCCTTGAATCATGCAAGGGACCCCAACTGGACAAGGAGAGGAGAGGAGAATGTTCTCATGCAGGCTGTCATGCCCAGCCACCCAGGTAAAGAGAAGAAGTAGATCAGAGAGGAGGCAGGGACAGACAGGTGCCTAATCAGCAGAACTCCAGCAAACTGCAAGGAATCTAACCTGTCTGAGGGAAAGGAGGTGGATAGCCTTCAGAAAGGCTAACTAACATAAGGAGACAGCTTAGCTCAGCAGGAAGAATTCCTGCTTTGTGCATATATGAGGTCCCTGGTTCAATTCCTGGCTCTTCTTAGAGAAGTGGTCCACTGGGCATCCAATCAAACTTTATGACAGGGAACATATAGACATTCTCTTTGTATTAGCTTTTCTTGGATCTCTTATCTTCTTTGAAAGGTTCCTTTTAAAAATTTTCCCTTATTTTACTCACTAAAATCCAATTCGAAACCTGCAGAGAGCAGGCTGTAGGGTGATTGATTGATGAACATCTGTAGCCTGAGAAGATCAGGGGTCTAAGAGGGAAAGCTGTTTTTCTGCATTTAGTTTTGTTTTTTGTTCTTTTATTTCTCTCTTTCTCCTTTTTAAAAATGAGTTGCTGCTGTCATATTTCTTGTTTGTTGTGCTTCCCCTCCCTTTGTTTCCCTGTTTTTGTTTTGTTTTGCTTACTGATTTTCTCTACCTACCCTATTTCTTTTCTCTCCTTCATCTTTCTATTTTCTGTTTTCTGTTGTTGTTCTTTCATTCTACCTCTTTTTGTTTGGTCTTCAATTTTTCTTGTTTTCATTTCTCCGTCCTTTTTTTCTGTTTTCTTTCTTTTCTACTTTTTTTCTTTCTTTTCACTGTTAAAGAAAATCAAAGAAGGCCTAAATAAATGGAAGAATATTCCTTGTTCATGGATATAGGAAGACTAAACATCACCAAGATGTCTATCCTACCCAAACTGGTCTGCATATTTAATGCAGTCTCAATAAAATTCACCAAAACATTTTTTAATGAATTGGAAAAGCTAACTATACAATTTATTTGGAAGGGCAAGAGGCCCTGAATAGCCAAAGACATATTGAAAAAGAAAAATGGGAGGAATCACACTACCTGACTTTAAAACATACTACAAAGCTACAGTGGTCAAAACTGCATGATATTGGCACAAGGATAGACATATTGACCAATGGAACTGAATTGAGAGTTCTGATATAGATCTTCGCATATACAATCAACAGGTATTTGACAAGGCCACCAATCCTAATCAACTGGGAGAAAATGGCCTCTTCAACAGATGGTGCTTGGAAAACTGGATATCCATATCCAAAAGAATGAGAGGGACCCCATCTCACACCTTATACAAAAATTAACTCAAGATGGATCAAAGATCTAAATATAAGAGCCAAACCCATAAAGATCTTGGAAGATAATGTAGGGAAGCACCTACAGGGTCTTGTATTTGGAAATGGTTTCATGAACTTTACACCCAAAGCATGGGCAATGAAAGAAAAATAGATAAATGGGACCTTCTCAAAATTAAAACCTTTTGCACCTCAAAGGAATTTGTCAGGAAAGTAAAAAGGCAGCCTACTCAATGAGAAAATATTTGGTAACCATATATCTGATGGGGACCTAAGGGTGTTGGATGTGGGGAGCTTTCAGGACAAGGTGCACCTTGGGAAGGGTTCTAGGGAGTGTGTGAGTGTTCATCTTGTCATAATGGTTTGTATCAGTGGGTGGAGACCCACATAATGAGTGGGAAGATGTTGGACTCTCATTCTGGGAAGTCCTGATATGTTCTCAAATGGAGGGGCGGGAGTCTCTTGAGAGCATAGACAGTTCCTAATAGGGAGGACACAGCAGTATGTCAAGCCCTCAGTGTTGTTGCAAGTAACTATGAATCTTGTTCTTCAAGTAGTGAAGCCTGATGTTTGCCATGGGTCCCAAGGGGAGGGGGAGGGAGGAATAGAATAGATGGAACATGGGACATTTTGAGACTGATGGGACTGTTCTACAAGTTCTTGCAATGATGGATACAGGCTATGTTGAATTTCATCAAAATTTATAAAAGTGTATGGTCCAAAATGTAAACCATAATGTAAACCATTGACCATGGTTAGTAGCTACGTTTCAATATTTGTACATCAATTGTAAAAAATGTACCATTCACATATAAAATGTTATTAATAGGGGAAAGGGGAAAGGGGGGAGGATGTTGGGTATTTGGGAATCCCCTATGTTTTGTTTGTGACTTTTCTGTAACCTAAAGCTTCTTTGAAGACAAAATGAAAAAGAAAATGCTACAATGGAGGAATACATAGAAGAAAATGTCATTATAAATACAAGACAATTGATCTTACAGTCATAAACGACAATGTCAAAAATTTTTAAAAATGTTTTTTCATTATTTTTTATTATTCCAAATCTTTGTATTTTTTCATATTTTTTTGTATTTTACTTCTTATTTTTAAAACTATCATCATTATTTAATTTTCTTATTTATTGTATTTCGTTATTTTGTTGGCTTCATTTTCAAGAAGTTTTGGATCACAAAAGGGTTACAGCTATGACAGGGGAGGATCAGTGATGGGAGATACATGGGAGAAGAGTGCAGGGTGTCAGTGATGGGGGATACATGGGAGAAGAGTCACCAGGGCATTCATAAACAGCATATAAATGTTTCATTTGTTCATGGGGCATTTTCACAGTGGGTGGAGATTCACACAATAACTGAAAGAATATCAAATTCCCATCCTGGAGAGCTCTGCCACATTCTCTAAGGAAACAACAAGAATCCCCTGAGTACAGGGCCTGTGACTAGTAAAGGAGGATAGTCCATTGATGGGCCCTTAATATTGATGATTGTACTTATGAACCTTTACTCTTGAAATTGAAACATAGCTTAGTATTTTAGGGTGCCTAAGAGTTACCTTGTGAGAGCCTCTTTGTTGCTCAAATGTGGCCTCTCTCTAAGCTGAACTCAACATATAAATGCATTACCTTCCCCCCAGCATGGGACATAACTCCCAGGGATGAGCCTTCCTGGCAACAAAGGATTACTACCAAGCACCAGCTAGCAATGCAATCGAAAAAAACCTTGACCAAAAGGGGGAAAAGATAAAGAAAAATGAGTTTATATGGCTAAGAGACTTCAAAGTGAGTTGGGAGGTGATTCCAGAGGTTATGCTTATGGATGTCTCAGCAAGATCTCATTGAATGCCAAAATAAATACTACCTCAAATAGTGGGTCTCGTGAGGGTTCTGGAAGCATCCAGACACTATACTTAGGGTAAATAGCTCAAGAGTTTGGTGCCTTGTCAGTGGGCTTTACTTTGGAATTTATGCTCCCCCATGTGACAGAGTTGGACTCAATTGTGGTTTCCCTAAACATCGCTCTTCTGACCTTTCTATTTGAACCTATAATTAGTAATATGGTTGATAGGTGTATGTCCAAGAGTCTAAAATCTCTGGGCAGTCCATGTGCCAGCTGTGCCCTGAGTCTCAAAGGAGATGCAACACCTACTCTCCAGTTCATTAGACTCACCCAGGGCAACTAACAAGGAAACAATGATGGACGATGACCATCCCAATGAACTGTCTACAACTGCAAGCAAGAGAATCCCATCCATCTGCTTCATGGGATCGAGACCCCCTCTCAATTAGAGGTAGGGTGGGCATCACCAGCCCAGAATCCTCAGGATTAGGGAATGAACTATAGCTAAAGTAGACTTACTAGTATTCTACTATAGACTTTTTGTGAGTCTAGCAATGGAAGAAGTTATATTATTGATGTGGAGGCAGTGGCCACTGAAGGTTCTGAGGTCAGGGAGAGGGAAAAACAGGTGAAATACGGGGGCATTTTCAGGAATTGGGAACTGTCCTGAATGACATTACAATGACAGATACAGGCCATTACATATCTTGCCATAACCTACAAAATTGTGCAGGAGAGAGTGTAAACTACAATGTAAACTGTAATCCATGCTTAGTGGCAATGCTCCAAAATGTTTTCATCAATTTTAAAGAATGTACTACACTAGTGAGGGATGTTGTTAATGTGGAAAAACCTGGGTGGTATAGGTAGCAGGGCATATGGGAATCCCTTATATTTTTATGTATCGTTTATGTAATCTAAATATCTTTTTTTAAAAAACATAAAAAATATATTTAAAAAAATAAAATTTAACTTTAACTCTTTTATATTTTTCATGTATTAGATTATGATTTAATGTGTTAAGAAAGAAGCACATATCCATAGTATCATATCATGTTTTTTTTATTTTAGTAATTATTTCAAAATATATAACTACTTTCCTCTGTAATTTTATTTTATGCATTTAAAAACATTATTCTTGTGGGGATGTGTTGGTGTGGGTGTGATATATTTATTAAATAATACACAGTATAGTGTGAAAAAAATGAATTTGATTACATTTGAATTTGTAGGAAACTTGAACATAAAGAGACAGTTTAAGGATGATGTTTTTTTTTTTTTTTGAGATTATTTTAGGCTTTTATATAAATTCAACAAAGATTTTTCACATATTAAAAATTTATTTTAGTGGCATATATTCAACCTAAAGTTTCCCTTTTCAATCACATTCAAATATAAAATCGAGTGCTGTTATTTACATTCACAATATTGTACAGCCATCATGACCATCAATTAACACAATTTTTCCACTAACCCAAACAGAAACTCTGTACAATTTAAGCATTAACTCGCCACTCCCTACCCCTACCCCAAACCCTGTAACCTATATTCTAGGTTCTGGCCTTATGATTTTGTTTATTATAATTATTTCATATTAGTGAGATCATACAGTATTTGTCCTTTTGTGTCTGGCTTATTTCACTCAACATGATGTCTTCAAGGTTCATCCATGTTGCTGCATGTATCAGAACTTCGTTCCTTTTTACAGCTGAATAATATTCCATTGTATGTATATACTACATTTTGTTTATCTATCAGTTGATGGCACTTGTCCAAGGTCACTTTGATGAGTGGCAAGGTCAGAATTTGAGCCCAGGTAGTCCCATTCGTAGGTTCTTCATCTTAAACTTAGCTTTATTTCTGTTTCATGGGCAATCATGAGCTATATTTTTGGTATATTGGAAGCATGTTCTTTGTGCCACTAGGAAATGTATAGTGAGTGATGCTGAATACTCAGTAATCCAAAATCAGCTGAGTCATCCTACATGACCTGAATTAGTTTAATTCTTCCTATGTATCTGTAGAAAAATCAGCCTAGCAAGAAGCACGTTGTTTAAGTTCACATGAGTGAACTTTATCATTTTCCCTTAAACTGGCATATGTGTTTAGATGCAGCCTAAATATTATTTGGTTACATGTTAAAATATGTATACTGTTAAATATGCCAAACTAGTTATATGAAGTGAGCTGTTTGTACTTTATAGTTGAAGAATGAGTTTTACTGACCCATGAATGATTTGGAATTATTTGCTCATGACTGAAGAGAATTGGCCATTTGTCTAAATTTGCACTCCTCACAGATTTGCTGGTTAGAAGGATTTTTTTGTACCACTTCTATTATTTTTCCATTTCTTATACTCTTCCCAAGAATCACTTCAGACATCCTTATAGCTCTCAGAGATTACAAACAAAGTAAAATATCACTTTTCCATTGCCTGGGTATGTAGCATTCTCAGCTCTCTAGAATACAGGCCCGGGCCAGGAGGAAGTAAAAAATAAAATCTTTTAAATGTTTGTGTATTGATGTTTTTGCAAGGACCAAAACCCCTCTCTAGAGTTTTATTCTTTTATACCAAATTTGGTTATCTGGTTTTCAAGCTCAGGTAAAATCAGCATTTTAGAACTGTTTGGGAACCTAGAAGAGGGACACACATTGACACAGCAGGAAGAGGCAGCTGATAAAATGGAGATTCCCTAAATCATGACAATAACATAATAGTTGCCAAACACTCCTATATTCTAAATGGAGTCCAAGATGACTCAGCAAGATTTGCCAGGAGATTTTAAAGCAGCAGCCAAGCTTCTATCTTGGAGGCATATACGAGTTGCAGAGGGAATGGTCTTGAGAGAGAGAATTTCTTGGGAGAGAAATGTCAGTTCCTTGTGTGTTTCTCTTCCCTGTGGGGGAGGAAAAAGAGGAACTTGTTGTTCACCTTCAACCAAAGGAAGGAGGCTCCCGATCTTGCGATTTGTCACGTGGAGTAGAGATTCTAATATCTGATCCACTGGGGACCAGCGTGGAGTCTATGAAAATGACATGACAGGACTGAAATGGAATCATCTTAAATGGGACTCAAAGTAAAAAGGACTGTCTGTATGGCTGAGGAACCCCAATAGTAAGAACATGTTGGGGTGAAACTCTAGAATTCCAGGGGCTATGGGAAGCACCAGAGCAGAGAAATAGCTTTTTCCTTGGTAAGGTAACTATGGTTTTCACCAAGGAAAAAGTAGGAATTCTTTAAAACCCTCAAAAGAGAAAAAGACTTTATTGTGTATTTTCCGTAACCAGAGGGAGCCATCACCAGATTATATCTGTTACTCACTTTGGGAGACTATGTTATTTTCCCTAAACCATCTCCACTCAAGCCCACCACCAAAGGAAAAAGAAAATGGCAGTAAGTAAAGAAGCTGGGCAGACTGAGTAGGAGTAAAAGAGCAAGGCAGGAACAAAGACAAAGCCACCATTCTTTTTTTCCATTCTTTTAGGCTTCTACATCTGAGCCTGGGAAAAGGGGAAAGTTTAAGTTGAAGAAAGTTTGGGCTTTTGATTATTACACTGGGATGGAAATAATCCTTGTAAATAAAATCTGAAAAAGCTTTAGAATCTTCATGGGCTTCCATTGACAGAACCATTCAAGTTGCTTTTTGCTTGCACCCTATCAAGTGCAGTTGATTTAATAAGACAGATATCATGGCAAGAGGCCCAGAGCAGAAGACACAAGGAGTCAGAAAGCAACATTCTCTGTCCATTTAGCATAGGAAAAACCACTTAATGTAGCAAATAACTTGTTGGGTCTTCTCATTATGGCAGCAGTGTAGTTACGGGCCTTTAAACTACTGGAGAAGAAATACCCCAGACAGGCTTGTAGAATCATACTATATTTCATCAACTGTCTAGGTCAAGCCAGTGTCTTGTGTAATGGGCTGGGACCCTTCCCCTGTCAGACTCAAGAAAAAGAAGCATTTACAAGATAATAGGCAAGCCCTTGCCCATACATTGTCTTCTCCAGAAAAATTCCTAACTTTGTTCCTCACCATCACAAACCATACTAAAGATGTGTCTTTCCTGAGGTTCGTATCTTGTTGGTGGCGTTACACAGTTTCAAGATTACCAAGTCTTGTAAATAATCAGGGTCTTCACACATTCCAGACTTCCTGGCACCTATCATTTTGAAATCCAAATATTCATTTCCCGATCCCAATTCCACACTTCAAAAATCTTAATTTATAGAGATTTTATATACAAGATATGGGAAAACAAGTTTCTTATACAGCAAGCCATAATGACTGTAACTAATGGGGAATATAGAATGTGCAAACATGTTTACGTCTCTTAGCAGGGGAATGTAGGTATTCCATTAACTATTCAGCTCTGGTGTGAAGTGTTGAATCTGTGCTTAGCATAGAGAGAAAGAGTGAGAGGGAGCAGAATTATATGTCTTCCCTTTATCATAAGCAAATTGATGCCATGCTAATATTAGGCTGTCATATGGGTAATAATAACCCCTTTTTTTTTTTTTTAGCAATAGTCTTTTTTTTTTTTTTAATAAGATTTTTTTTTTTAAGATTTTATTTATTTATTCATTTATCCCCCCCCTGCTGCTTGTGCTCGCTGGGTCAGCCAACCACACCGTGCGGGCGGGCCCGCAATAATAGCCCTTTGTATCATCAATATTTCATTAAAAATAACAATATCCTTGAACCATCAAAAATGTTAAAATTTATTCTGTATTCTCTTGTTAAGAGAGTAGCGACGTGCAATATTTTTTTAACGTGATTTTTAAAAAAAGTTTCCCTATTTAAAAGGACAGTTTTGATTGTAAAATTCACCTATGTGGAATTCTGTTTTTTCAGAATGCTGGGTAAATGAGATTTACAGCTCAGTTTTGCATTATAGGTAAAAATTAGGACTATCATTACATCAATTTATGACATTTACCTTCTGTCTTTCTCTTGAACAGCACTTTCCAAAAGAACTTTCTGCAATGATGGAAGTGTTCTCTACGTTACGGTGGCCACTGACCATGTGTAGCTATTGAGCTCTTGGAATATGGCTAGAACAACTGAGGAATTGAATTTTTAAGTTTATAAATTTTAATTATCTCATATTTAAATTTAAATACCCACATCTGGCTGTGGGTTACCATATTGAACAGTGCAGCTTAAAGTTTCTAATTTATTTTGAATAATAATAGTGGCTAGTACATATTAATAATTTACTATGTACCAAATATTGTGCTAAGCATGTTGTTTCAATTATCTTTTCAATCTTCCACAGTAACACTGTCTTGATTTTACTGATGAAGAAACCAAGGCACACAGAGGTTAAATAATGGAAAGACTTAGGATAGAGTCTTGAAGATTCAATTCCAGTGTCCTTCCTTATAACTAAAGGATTCTTTTAGGTAGACATCCCTCTTTAATCTTTTCCTCATCATATTTTTTCTGTTTATTAATAAGAAACAGTAGCAAGAACCATCTCAGGAGTCTTCATTTAATTCTTTTACACTGTATCTTCTTTCAGTTACACAAACTTGTAGCCTTTCTCAACTACCATGGTATATATGTATGTATATATTTTTATACAGCACCTTTGAGCCAGAATAATTCCATTTGTCTTATTTTGTAATCATCTTTGTCGAATAGTAGGTGGATTCTTTGAAGATGAAAAGATTTTTATCCTTGAAATATATGTTTGGGAGGTCCCTAACTGCCCTCATATGTTTGATATTCAGAAACCTGAGAACACATTATCATCTCTACCTTGGAAAAACCTCATTTGGTCCATAATGAGAGTAAGCCTTGAGGGCTTTTTGACATGGTTTTCTATGCACAAGGCACTTTCTTCTTTGATACATGATCAAGTCATGGAGTTTCATTTGTACTTTTTATTTTCCAAATGGGATAATTATATAAGAAGAAAGATTTGTGATTTAATATTTTCATTCTAGGTGCATGGGAGGATTCACAGGCAGTCTTTAACATAACACCACAGAACTGTAGCTATTAACTAGCAAACTTCTGCTGAACATGTGCTACGTGCAATGCTCTTTATACACATTATCTTCTTAATACCCTCTACGTACATATCACTTTCCCATTTATAGGTGAGGAAACTGAGGTGCAGAAAACTCAAGTCACTGATCCAGGGTCACAGTGGAAATATGAGAAGCCAGTATCTACACCTGATTAATTTATTCAAAACTGTCTCCAGGAGTATATTGAACAGTAGATCTCAACTTTGGCTGAACAGTAGAATCTTCTAGGGGGACTTTTAAAAATCTCAATGCCGAGGCTATATCCAACAGCACTTAAATCAGAATCTCCTGGGATGGGACCTAGACATCAGTACTTCTTAAAGCTCCCCTGGTCATCCAATGTACAGCCAAGCTCGAGGGCTATGCCGAAAGAGCCATCCAGCTGATTCTGATATGCTTCCTATCAGCCAACTTTGCAATGCCCTTTAAGACATTAATACAGACAGATAGAAGATCTGCTGCATTTTCTTAAGGTGTTTATGTCCTAGTTCGAAGAAACAATTCAAATAGTGGATACCAGTCTCTCAGATCACAAAACTGAAAGGAATTTCCCATTCTCTTTGGGATCAGGAAACAGCTGTGTCACTTCCAGGTCGCCCCAGCATGTCAATGATCCCTCAGTGAAATCAGGATTTAATTTTGGTTAATTTAGTGTTCGAAATTAGTTGATTCATTGTTTTTGATTGTTCTCTCATTTTTCTTCAGGTCCTAGTGGAATTGGTGCAGCCTCCAGGTGTGGGGCAAGCAGGAAATATCTGGTCTGTTGCCATCTTCTGTCCTCCATTACTGTTGGCTCTGGTTTAGCAACTTGACCTTTGGGTGTTGGCATCTAACCCTGTGCATGGTTCCCAGCTTGGGGCTCCATAGTGCATTTGCTGATGATCTTTCTCATCACAGTCTTTCAGCCTTTCCCATCTCCTTCTGGATTCTTTTGGGACATAGGAAATTCTTGATGTTTTCCCATGCCAGGGCAGTACCACACTGGAGCTGACTTGTAACAACTCAGAAGGCCTGAATGTGCATATCTTCCACTCTGTTCAGTGACAATGCCTATTCAAATTGGCCATTGTGGGAGTCTTCACAGCATGGACAAATCCTATTAGTTTCTTTTTGTTGTTGTAATAAATTACCACAAATTTAGTAGCCAAAAACAACTCAAATTTATTACTAATACAATTTTGGATGTCAGAAGTCCTAAAATCAAAGTGTAGGAAAGGTTGCATTTCCTTGGAGAGAATCCGTTTCCTTGCAATTTCCAACTTCTACAGGTCACCTGTGTTCCTTGGCTTGTGGATCCTACCTCCATTTTCAAAGTCAGCAGTGTAGCAGCTTCAAATCTCTCTCTCTGCCTCTGCTTCTATTGCTACATTTCCTTCTCCCTCCCTGCTTTTGTCATCACATCTTCTCATTCTCTCTCTGCTTGTGTCATCACATCTCAGTCTCTGACTCTGACCTTCTTGCCTCCCTCTTATAAGGTCCTTTGTGAACACATTGGACCCACCTATATTATCCACTATAATCTCCACTTCTCAATAACCTTAATTTAATCACATCTGCATAATTCATTTTGCCACATAATATACCATATTCACAGATTCTAGCCTAAAAATCAAGGCTATTTATTTATTTATTTCAAAAGAGCTTGTTTTTAAACATTTACCAGCTCACAACTCCCTCTGACTCTCTCCTACCTTGGTAAACTCATGCAAAAGTCCTTATTCCTTCTCATTCAAGACATGCCATGGCCTCATTCTGACAAGAATATTCCCATGCCTTCTGCTCTGTAGGGACATCTATAGGGCTTCTCCCTCTGGAAAGTAGGGTACAATTCTCTCTAGGCCCTAAGCCTCTTTGCAGTTTTTATCAATACTCAGGCTGAAGTTATTGGGATGCAGTATCACCACTAATTTAGTTTCCTAGGCTGCTCAAGCAAACACCATGAAATGGGTGGGCTTAAACAATGGGAATTTATTAGCTCATGGCTTTGAGGCTAAAAGAAAGTTCTAATCAGGCATCACCAAGGTGATGCTTTCTCCCGGAAAACTGTGGTGTTCTGGGGCTGGTGCTGGCAATCCTTGGCTCCTCTGTCACATGGCAAGGCACATGGCAGAGTCTCCTGATCTCTCCCTTCTCTCCCGGATTCTGTTGATGTAGTTTCTTGTTTCCTGTGGCTCTCTCTCTCTCTGTCCGAATTTCATGATCTTAAAATGGACTCCAGTATTCAGATTAAGACCCATCCTGACTGAAGTGAGACACACCTTAACTGAAGTAGCCTCATCAGAAAGGGTATACTACTTATAATGCATGTATACGCATGAGAATGGATTACATTTAAGAACTTGTTTTTCCGGGGTGCATATAGCTTCAAACCACTACAACCACCCTGTAGTTTAAACTATCAATTCTCTTCTCATTTTCCCTCCTTCTTCAGCCATTGGATAGGAACACTTGCTTTGCTTATCAAATAAACTCTATATATGCTCTAGGTCTTAGTGTTTAATAACTGAAGTTCAGCTTTTAGAAATCAACAAACCCTTTCTTTCTCAACAAGCTGCTACCTTACCAGTTAAAATCACCTAGTCTCTTAAGATTCCATTTATTTCCAAGTTTCAAAATCCTACTTTGGACTTTAAAAATCAATAATTGCAGTTTTGCTATGTGTCTAAAGCAATGAGTGACAACCACTGAATAATAACGTGTGGTGTGGTAAGTGTATGTGCACATGCATGCGCATGTGTGTGCTTGAATCATAGTATTTAAGAGCACTGCTTCTGGAGTCATACTGCCTGAATTGAAGCCAGGTTTTGCCACATAGGCAAATTACTTAATTTCTTTGTGCCTCAGTTTCCTTATCTCTAAAAAGCAGGTTTTAATAGCGCCTATCTCCAAGGAAAAGTTTTGAGTTGTCACATGTAAAGTACTTGGGACAATGCCTAGCACATAAATGACACTCAATAAATTTTAGCTTGTTTGGTTTCATCACTTTTACTCAGGTTTTCAGGTGCTGTTTACAAGCTTCCCTGCCCTTTCTGCTGGTTGATAGCACTTTCGAAATATCAAGCAGTGACAGTTTATTATAGAAACTGTTAGAGCCAAGCTAGCAGAGAAGATTTTTCTTTTCTTTGTCTTTGCTGAGTAGTACTGCTCCTCAACTTTGAATTCACTGTAGAGTCTGACAGTACACAAAGTCCTGAGATGCTTGGTTTTCAGAAACATGCCTGGGCTGATGGAGAATAGAGGTACTACTCCAGCATGCTCCACTGGCAAGAAAAGAGAACACATATTTTACAAGGACAGGAGGTGGTTGGTTATCAAATATTAACTACAGTCATCAGTCATCACCATAATTCATTAATAGTAGCATATGTTCTGGTTAGAAGCAATACGTTAACTGCTTATGTAACATTTTATTTTTAGCAGAGAAAAATGGTCTGTGAAAACACTCTGGGCTTGTATCTAGAATGAGTGGGGATGCTTCTGGCTGACATTCAGGGTGGGCAGCAAGGAGCCAGGGATTGAAGAAAACTCATTTTCTCTTGTTGCCAACTGATGCAAAGAGGTTTCTAGGTCATGGACAATAAGAGCCCACCTGGAAGGCATTTTATAAATGTCAAGACCTTCTCATCCAGATTTTCAATTAAAGGATAGAAAATCAGTAATAATTTCATAATAAAAAACTAAAAGCGTCCAATTTCTGTAACTGGACAAAAGCATGAAGAAGTATATATGAGATGTGTGTATAACTCTTGACTGTCAAAATTGTAAAATCCCTGTCCCTATCTATCCTCTTTCCCTGTTTTACTTTTCTTCATTTTATTAATTATCCCCTCTAGAATGTAGGGTTGATGAAGGCAGAAATTTTGCCCCTCTTGCTGTGGCTATACCCACAGTACCTGAAACAGTTTGAGGCACATTGTAGGCACTCTATATTTAGTTGTTGAGTAAATAAATGAATAATTCCATTGTCCTTCATTTCAGCTTTGTTCATAATTTTGAGAAGTTGAAAGCCACCTAAATGTCCAATGAGCTGATTTAGTAAAATACAGCATGGTGCTTCCATACAGTGGAAAATGATAAACACATTAAAAGTGATAAAGCAAATTTAAACCCTTTTTTTATTGACACGGAAAGCTATCCATTATATATTTAGTGAAAAACACAGGTTACAAAACAGTCTATAATGATATGGATGCATCTTTATATATATGCTTAGAAAATCCTTGGATCATATATCAGTGATAATCTCTGGGAGTTGGGACAAGGTGAGATATTTCTTCTTAATTATCTCTTTCTGTAATGTCTGAAATATTTAAATGTAAGCATGCTTTGCTTTAAAACCAGAAGAGTAAAGATAATTTTATTCAGAAAAGATTTCCATTTTTTGAGCTTGCAAAGCCCTTCTTCAAAACCTTTATGTCCAGGTTCTAATTTGCTCCAGCTGCCAGAAGCACCAGAAACCTGGCACTGAGATCTTTGAGAAGTGTCCAGATAATTTCTTCTGCTTGATTAGAATGGAGTCAAACTTCTTGGAGCTTTAGAAGGAAAAGAAGAACAACTCCAGCTCCTGGTTTAAAGTAGACCGTCAACAACATGCTTGTTAAGTGGCAGTCAAGGGACTTGATCTGTAGTACTCCAGAGACTGTGACAATCCCCCCCCCCCCCTTCAGGATATTCCCTATCCCATCTATTGCATGTGTTTAAAATCTCACCCTTCTAGGGTAGGTAAGGATTAACGTTAATGACTTGGTTAGAAAAATGGATCTTTTATTGTGGGAAATAACTAATGTATTTCTCAGTAGAATTAGACTGAGGTCTCAATCACACAGTTTTTGTATGATGAGTTGGTACTAAAAGGATGTTTTCTAGCCCTCCTTTCTGACTTTTAATAAAGTTTTGAGATCTTAAAATTGAATAAAGCCCATGTCATTACAGACCACAGGCCAGTGGGCTACATAGCTTAACGATAAGGTTTTAAAATAACCATTAATATGATTTTTGCTCTTGCAATAGGGACCAGGCACTATGCTAAGTGCTTTACCTGCATTATCTCATTTAATGCACTCAGCCACCTTATTAGAGAGGTGCCATGATTAGCCCCATTTTGGAGGATGATATACTTGTGATTTAGAGATTAGTAGCCTCTTGAGGTCACACATGTGGGCATTAAATGACACATCTGGGATACACAGCCAGTTCTGTCCCACTACAGACTCCTCATAAACCACAGTCTTACATCGTCTTTCTGTCTTTTATAAATCTTCAATCACCAACTACTATCTGCACTTGGCTGGTCCCTTCTGGTTCCTGGGTAATCTAATCTGACATTTTCCAAGGTGAATTGATTTGAGAAATGTTTGACAACTTTGTGGAGGTCTTTGCCAACAGCAGGGGAAAGTTCACCATAAGAATACATTAGGCTCCCGTGACTTCATCCCCAATATTTGTTGAGTTTCAAACTTAGCCTGTAGAAGTTTAAACTTATAGCTCTTTTTAGATGGTACCTGGAAATATAGTCCTTCATCTGGGGGTTGTGGAAAATGCTGGTTAAATTGGCCAACAGAGAAGCAGAAGTGATATTCAGTTGGAAGAACGTCTTATTTATTGACCTTAGATAAATGCAGAGTGAACAGGTCTTTTGATTTTATGAGTTCATGTTTAAAAAAAGAATAAGGTATTTGTAGTTATAGACATATCTCATTGGCTAAAATTTTACACAAATTCTTCATGAATTCATTATTATTTGGGACGGCAAGAGGTAAGTTTGTTTGCAATAGTCTGCCCGTATAATGATGATGAAATAGAACAATTAGTTTTCCAACATAAAATATCAGGGAGTGAACACAGGCACCCAAATATGAGAGATTAATCATTTAGGTATTGGAAAGGGGACATGGAAACCAGTTAATTGCCAGGATCTGAAATTCAGCAGTCTAATCCTATTAACTATGTAAATGGGGTAATGGTGCTCATTTTCAGGGTTCTTTTGAGCTAATAATTAAATAATGGATTTAGAAATTAGTTGCTATGTAGCCGGCTGCTTGTCCAGAAAACACTGCCTTGCAAGGTTCACTGACTTGCTCTTTTCTGACTTAGATGTAGAGGAAGAGAGAGGAAATCTACACTATAAACAAACAGCCTCCTTCCTTTGCCTCCTCTTTGACATGACAGCCAAAATGAGAGTGTTCCTCCTTGAGGATGGTGGTATATTGCTATTTGACTTGTAATGAGTGTTGAGAGAATAGCACCAGGGGGATAATGAAAACTAGACTTCAGCAGTCCTATACTGGTTAGGGAAGCAAATATCTCCTCCAGCTCCCAGAGGGAATGTTTTCTTTACCAGTACATCCAAAATCTCCCTTCCATTGTCATTCTGACTTATTTACTTACCATGCACCCAGGCCAGATTTTTTTAGATGACAGTATGATGAAAGCTGGGAGTGCTGTATGATCCGTTCCTGCTAACATTTTGGCTGTGTGAGTCTGCATTCATATACTGACATGTTGTGGGGTAGGGTTACCCAGATACCAGCCCAAGACTGGGTTCTGTCACAGGCAGCCAGAGAGAATAGCCTGATGACACTGTAACAAGATACCACCCTGCCTTCCATTGGATAGCCTCATAGCATCTTGTAAATCTCTTATGCTATTTATATGAATCACCCTTGAGTGTTCTTATGTGCCTAATACAGGGCCTTACCCATACCATGTGCTCATAAAGCTCCATAGAATATATAATTAAGTTAATAAACATGTGGGGGCAGAAATTACAAAGTTCTATTCTCCTGGTAAGTGCTGATCAAAATAAAATGAAATTAAAAGATTATTTTGTATTGAGATCAGCAATGGCAACAGAAAGACATCCAGATTCAATTCACATTCAATTAATTTATCTTTTTCTCTTTTAATTTCTTTCAAAAGTAGAACACGCATGTGGCAACAAATTCAAATAATGAAAACTCACATATATGCATTCACATGTGTGTGGTGTCTTAATTGATAGGGATTTTTTTTTTAACCTCTTGTCAATATTGCTTTTTTCTTAGTGTAATATATATGAATGTACTTCTTACATTTAAGCATTATAAATGCCACCTATCTCTTCTTGCCACCCATAGCTCTATATTGTGAAGGGCTGTAGAAAAATGTTTTAGGTATCTTTACATTCATAACAACTTTAGCACAATCCTTTGTATCTAACAGATGTTTTAATGTTTGTTGGTTGAACAAAACAGACAAACACAATGGACTCAAAGTATTTGGAGCTTTATTATTCCTCAGGTGAGTTGTTGAAAGTTAAAAGAGATGTTAGGAGCAAAGATATCCAATGCAAATGAGTGGATTCATGATGATGGAACTTCAGGCATGAGTAATGGAGATATTTTGTGATGAGTAGTCTTTTATCATGCCAGATAAGCAATTTTCTCTGTGCTTACAATAAAAGTTTCTTGTGACTTTTGTCAAAGCCTAATGTGCATGGTCCTTCTCTAAAAGGCAAAATTGAGAGGGGTAAAGAACTTGGGTTTTGAATCCAAACACATTTGGATTTGAATCCTTACCCTACCACTGACTTGCTCGGCACCATTAAACCCACAGTTTCACAAGAACAAAGCACACGGTTATTTGGGAGACTAGAGATAATGTGAATTACATAGTATATTGTAGGTATTCAATGCCTATCGCTATTTTACTTATTGTTTTTATTTTAGAGAGACATTAATCCATGTAATAGTTCGTATTGTTTGTGGGAGCCTAAGGAATGCTAATGAAAACAACATATTTCAGTCTCTTGACATCTCAAACAAGAGTTCTAACACAGTACTGATTGACATAGTTTTGCTTTTTCTTTCTATTACAGGGTTAATCTGAATTGGGCATGGTGGATTTGGAAAGGGTTTTGAAGCTCAATGGGCTGTGATATGTTTTGATTGCTACTTTCAAGTGCATCTATAAGTTTATCATTTGAATTTTAAATTTTCTTCTACTAAAGTGAAAAGAAAACATGAGGGTATGCAATATTTAGTGAAGCTCTTGGGCTGTCATCAGAGTTTAGGTATTATTGTATTATTGCCTTATATTTGTCCAGGATTATGGAGAGTGGAGGGTTGGAAGTTAAGTGATAATGTTTAGATGGAGAATGACTAGATATAGGATATGGGACACATGGCTAAATGGAAGTTAGGTAATGACAGAACACAGAAATCCACATGCCCTTGCCTCTAGCATTTCTGGGTACCTCCTTACCGATAGCAAATATTATCATTAGGTGACCTAGCTGTGAAGTTTAGTTGTGCATCTTATCAACTGTGTGACCCTGAGTAAGTCACAGAACTTCAATGACCCTCCATTTTCTCATTTTTATTGTGGCAGTTTGAGATTATTTATGAACCCCCAAAGGAGAGAAAGATTATGTTTGTAAATTAATCTGTTCCACTGGATGCGTATCCTTGCCATTAAATTCAGCTGAGATGGCTTTAATTAAATTACCTGTTAAGCTAGGACTTTTTGATTTGACTACCTCAGAGGGTGTGGCTGAGGTTGAGTCCCTATCCCTTTGCTGGGGACACTCACTCAAGAAGACATACAGAGGTGAGAACTTTGTCATTTTCCATCCTGCCATGTGACAGAAAGGAGGAGGTTCAAAAAACTAAAGCCCAGGGTAGAGATGGACCATTTGCCTTATAGCTTAGAGCTGACCTTAAGAAGAGAGCCGAGACTGATACAGGAAGCCCTGAGAGACAAGCCCTATGCTAGCCTGCAGCTGAGATCGGGAAGAAGCTGGGCCCACAGTGCCTCAAGAGGAAGAGGAAGCCTAGAAGGGAGGGCTGAGACCCAACAGAGATCACCTGCCCTGTTGCTTCAAAATGTAGCATATGCCTTTAGTGAGAAAGTACCTCTTATAGTACCTTGAGTTGGACTTTCCACGACTTGGGACTGTACGTTTTTACCCCAAATACCTTTTATAAAAGCCAACAGATTTCTGGTGCTTTGCATCGGCACCCCTTTAGCTGACTGATACGTCTATAAAATGTTGTTTAGAGGTACCTTCCTCAATGCATGGATGTAGATCAGATAAGATAATACATATAAGAACACAGAGCAAAGTTCCTTGTACAGAGGTACTCAATTAAGGTTTATTGATTCAGAAAATGAATTCTTTTACCTCTTTATCACTGAAGAGCAAGTGCCAGGAGACATTCATGCAGTCAAATGGATTGGCTTGATTTCAATTCTGAAAAGACAAAATTACTTTATAAAAGTAAATTCATTATTTCAATAACCCAGGTCCCTGTTCTCTTATCTGAAACTCTTGGTATCAGATATATTTAGGAATTTAGACATTTTCAGATATTAGAAAGATAATACAGTACACAGGCAATATGTAATACCTCCAGTAGAGTCTGAGGATGCACCTGATAATCAAACACATGAATAATCTTCAGGGAAATTTATGAATATTTGCACTGAGTTATATATGCAAAGACTTTAAATAGCCCCATGTCTTTTTAGGTCATATTTTGCCACAAAAGGAAGTTCAGTGTCAGTCATGTTTTGCTGCTAAATAAGTTAAGCAAAACACTGTAGTTTTGAATTTTTTTGAGTTTTGAAGTTACAGATAAGGGATTAGTTATGTTATTGAAAGAAGTTTTTATATTACTTTTATAAAGTAATGCAGCTCTTTTAGTTTGCTAAGGCTGCCGATGCAAAATACCAGAAATGGGATGGCTTTTATAATATAAAAGGAATTTATTAGGGTCAACAGTTACAGTTCTGAAGCTGTGAAAATGTCCAAATCAAGGCATCATCCATGATGCTTTCTCACCAAGGGTTGGCTGCTGGATCCTGGACTTCTGCTATGTGGTAAGGCAAAATGGCAGCTCTCCATCTGGGCCACTTTCTCCCCATGCTCAGCTGTGGGTGATCAAGCACATGGCAGGGTTCACCTCTTCAGCTTTGAGCTGCTCCAGCCTAACCTCTTGGTGTTTCTCTTGGCCTCTCTCTCAGACTCTTGGGGCTTCATTGTCTTTCTGATACTGCAGGTGATCCTCTTTCACATGGCAGGTAAAAATGGCAGCTCTCTTTCTCTGAGTGTTTCTGCTTCCAGTTCTCAGTTTATGTAAGACCTCAGCAAGAGGGCATGCCTCATGGATGTAGTCCAATTAAAGACCCTGAAGTGATCTAATCAAGTGATCTAATCAAAGGTCCCTTAACTGAATCTAATACAAACCAAGGGCCCCATACCCACAGGAATGGATTAGCTCAAAGAACACAATCTTTTCTGGGATTCATAAAACTTCAAACTGTCACAGTGGTCTTTTCAAAATTGAAGTCAGTGACAAATAACTTGATTAGAGATGCCAGATTATGAAAGTAAAATTTGAATACTTGCTCCTTAGTGAGAAATGAAAGTCTCAGGACATCCAAACAGCTAGACAATCAGGATTCCATGGATTAATGGCTATCAAATGATGGGTGGGCAAAAAAACTTTAGTTAACTGTGCAAAGAGCATAGACTGTGATCTTATAATGTATAATCCTCTACTATTTAAGTGATAGATGATCCCATAACAATAACATTGAATAAGGTTCATAGCAGGGAAAACAGTTTGTAAATTAATTGCTTAGCTTTTGTATTCTCTTTGAGAAATCAAACCCAGGCTATCACAAAGGAGTACATTTGACCCAGAGTCCTGCATAACTGGGGAAGCATTCTGTTCACTTGTTCTTTCCAAGCTCAGAAATTTGAGAAGGTGATATCTTCTGTAAGGCAAACCAAACAGTACTTGTTTCTGATATTCCCAGTAGAGATGGGAAGCTATTGTTTTTGTTTTTTGTTTTTGTTTTTCACTTAGCCATTTTATGTATCACAACATTCTCTGGGATAATTTCACCTGTAATTATTAACTTTATCTGCTCATTGGAATTACCAGGAATAATTTTAAAAAATATTGGATTTCCAGCATAGCATCCTAAGAGATTCAGATTCTCCTGGGTTCTGTGTTCTGATTCTGGGGTGGGGCTCTAAAAATCTATTTGTTTATTTTTTTCTGTTGTGCAGATTGTCTATACCTGCTTTTCCACTCACATCACCAGAAATCCTGTTGGGATAAGAAAACCAGAGTACTTACTGTTCAACTGCAGATTCTGTAGGAGCTCAGCATACTGAAATTTTTTATGGTAATTTGAGAATTGTACACTAAATATTTTTTGAGCCCGAAGACTCCTTTTTATCCATGCTGTATACTATCCTTCCCATCCATGAAATTTGGGAACCCAGTAGGAGGAAGTCTTCATGGAGGATTTGTTGTTGAACTTTGTTCCTGTCTTCTGCTCTAGCCTCACTTTGTTAAGTTTATTTATGAGAATCTTTGGGTAAAACATGCTAAAAGGATCTTTAACACAGCAACATTACTCACTCATCCAGGTTGGTGTATAGCAGATCTTACAAGCTCAATTCTTACATGTGTGGAATAGGCAGATTCCTACTGGGCTTGACCATGTATCTTGCTGTGGCCCAAAGAATGTAAGTAGGAGTGATAGCATGCTAATTCTGAGCCAAAAGAAGGACTCGCATGTCTGTATTTCTGCAGTTCCCAAAAGAACACGCCTTGGCTAGCCTGTAGTCCAAGAAGGATGAGACTCATGGAGACCTGATCACCACCTGTAGCTTGAGGCTGAGCCTAGCACAACCTGGCTTAGATCAGCCAGTTCCCAGATAACCTCAGGTGCATGAGCAAGAATAAGTGCCATTTGTTTATACATCATTGTTTTGACTATAGATAACTGATATAAGGAGTATAGAAGAGTCGCCTGAGATTACAAACCAGTCATTGGTTCAGTCAAGATTTAATCCTGGGTCTGCGAAATATCAAGCTGCTCATTACTAGCATTTTCTCTTTATTCATATGTTATCTCACTGACAACATTCTAGGTGATAATGCTTATTCAGATTACTGATTCTTAGGTACAAAACTGCTTTGGAATGCCTTTTAAAATAAGAAAGAAAAAGAGAAATTATCCTTGTGAGAATTTCATTGTTCTTTTATTTTATCTAACTTCTAGTAATAGCCATGTGGCTATTTAGACAATTTTGAGTATTACCCAGAATGTCTGGTAGAAAGCTCTTTGACCTCCTATGATGTTCTTTGGCCTCCCTTCTTAAATATATATGATCTATAATGGATATAAATGCATACATGTATATATATAATGGGATATACATACATATGTACATATGCTTATATATGATATATGCATTCACACACACATATATATATGTGTGTGTGTATATATATATATATAGAGAGAGAGAAAGAAACACATATATACACACATACATAGAGAGAGAGAGAGAAAATGTATTTTAAGGAATTGGCTCACATGACTGTGGGGGGGCTGGCAAGTCTGAAATTTGTACAACAGGCTGGCAGGCTGGAAACTCCACAGGAGTTGACATTACAGTTTTGAGACTGAAATCTGTAGGGCAGGCCAGCAGACTTGGCAAGAGTTGACTTCGCAGTCTTGAAGTAGAATTTCTTCTTCCTCAGGAAACCTCTGTTTTTACTGGTAAGGCCTTCAACTGATTGGATGAGGCTCACCCATATTATCAAGTGTATTCTTTATTTAAATTCAACCTTGTAGGTGTTAATCACATCTACAAAATACCTTCATAGCAACATCTAGACTTTTGTTCGGCCAAACAACTGGGCACCCCAGCCTAGCCAAATTGACATCTAAAATTAACCACTACACTCAGCTCTGGCCTGGCTGTAGGAGGGGACCTTGCAGGCTCAGGGATTCTGTTCAGGTAATTCTCAATTAGCCATGCCTATGTCTCCCTCACAGGTCTCCCAGTCTGGCAGCTCCTCTGGGGCTTTATCCTCTGGGCTTTGTGTAGTTACATGAGCAAAATTGTCTTCAGCAGTAGGTCTTTTCTCAGGGAGCTCTCAAATCATTTTTCTCCCAGCTATATTTTTTTAATGCTCACTGAGTGAATATCTCTGTCCCAGGTGAGCCAGGCTTTTCATTACTTGGAAAATCTCTCAAACTTCAAATAAAAAAGATCTCCAAGTTAATCAGATTTCTATCTATTTTCCCCACCTAAGCACAAAAAAAAAGCATTAAGGAATAAAGCTAAAATGTCATGCCAGGATGACAGTTTTCCACACTGACTCTTTTTTTTTTTTTTTTTTTAACAGTTGTGCAGGACTATTTTATTATTTTATTTTGTTTTATATTTAATTTTATTAGGAGGTACCGGGGATTGAACTCTGGACCATGTACATGGGGAACAGGCACTACACTGACTTTAGTGATAGTTGTTGCAGGAAGGATTGTCAGTCAGACTGGAGCACTGGGTATCTGAGGCCTGGTTTTTAGCACCGGTGCTGTAAACTTGGTTATCCTACATGATATTTGGCCCAGTCGAGCTTCAGGTATCCATGCGCCTTCCTGTTAGTATGAAAAGAAGTTTCTGGGAGGTATGGCTGTTTGGAAAGGGAATTGTGTCATTGGCTACTCTGTCCTTATCAAGTTTAGTCCTGGAAACAACAAAAACTGCTAAGGCACAGGACTTGGGAGAGGACAGGAGTGGGGCAGTGTGGTTTAAGAAGCTCAATAACAATTTTAACCATCTAAAATATGATTCTAGATATTATCTCTTATTTTGTGTCTTCTGTCCATCTGTCCCCTGTCTTCTGCTGTGCCTATGCCTCTTTTTGCTTACTTCATTCTGACTTTCTCCTCTCTTTAAGAAACCAGCTTCTGCTCTCTGGTCCCCAGTCTGTGTATTTTGCTTTTTTTTGTTGGGGGTGGTGGTGGTGGGCATGGTGCCCACCCTTACAGAAGAGTTATTATGCACTGATTTATTTACAGATACTGAGACACATACAGAAAGACACTGCATTATTGTCTTCACTCTTCAGGGGCCCTCAACCTATGGATTGGGAAGCAGAGGTCCAAAGACTTAAGTGTCTCTTTCTCCAGCCTGCAAGTTACTATTTGGCTTTCCTCCGAATCAGAGTGTGTCACCCTAAAAATGGGGATAAAAAGGGTTCATTCATTCATTTATTCTTTCATTACTTTAAAAAAATTAGTATGGTAACATATATATATATATATATATATATAATATATATATAATTGCCCATTTTAACCATTTTTAAATATATAATTTAGTGGCATTAATTACATTTACAATACTATATCACTTCCATCCATTACAAAACTTTTTTATCACCCCAAACAGAAATCCTATACCCATTAAGCATTAACTTCACCTTCCATCCTCCCTCCAACCCCTGGTAACCTCAAATCTACTTTTGGTCTCTATGAATTCACTTAATCTATACATTCCATATAAGTGAAATCATACAATATTTTTCTTTTGTTTGGCTTGTTTCACCCAACATAATGCTTTCAAGTTTCACCCATGTTGTAGCATATATCAGAACTTCATTCCTCCTTAGGGCTGAGTAATATCCCATTGCATGGATACACCATTCATCAGTCGATGGACAGTTGGACTGTTTTCACCACTTGGCTTTTGTGAATAACTCTGCCATGAACATTGGTACTTTGGTGTACAAGTACCTGTTTCAGTCCCTGCCTTCAATTCTTTGGGGGTATATACCTAGGACCATATGGTGAGTGTATGTTTATCTTTTTGAGGAATAGCAAAACTGTTTTCTATAGCAGCTGTACCATTTTACATTCTCATCAGCTAAGTAAGAGGGTTCCAATTTCTCCATATCCTCACCAACACTTGTTATTTTCAATCTTTTTAAATAATAGCCATCAGAGAGGGCTTGTAGTAGTCTTTCATCAAACTTCTAATGAGCACTTTACTACATGTTATTGAAGTAATTTCTGGAGTTGCAAGTAGGGACACTTTGTGGTTTTATGCCCAAGGGGCTCAGATTATTGTCAGGGAAACAGGTGTGTAAAAACTTTAAAGTGGGCCAGTATGAACATCAGTGAGTTTAGTTGGAGTCAAGTTTTTTTGACAGGTCAAAAGACAATATATCACAGTGGATACAGATGTCCTCAGTTTAAATCCTGGGTTCACTTCTAGCCCTCCTAACTCAGACATCTTTTCTAACCTTTCTGTGCTTGAGTTTCTTAATATGTAACTTGTAGAAATGGGTAGATTCAAAATCAGTTTATGGAGTCTGAAATTTAAGCAGTTTAAGAACTAATTCTTAAGCAAATAACACAAAATTGTGAATATAAAATAGCTGAATAAAGTTAATATTTAGGATGGGAAAGACTATCATAACTTACAAATTGAAAAAAAAATGAAAGCTGATAAATGTCATCAACATCATGAAATCCCAAGATGTACCATCTTATTGCCATTAATAACATGCATCTTCTTGACACCTTTCTAATGTGTTTTTGTGCATATGTTTAGTGGTATATTTTTTGATCATATTTTGTTTAACAATTTTATAATATTATCAACAGAAAGAATAGAAAATTAATCCCATATTTCTTACTCAATGTTTACAAAATATTGTTAGTTTAGAAAAGTCTTTTCCCATTTCATTGTTCATTCTTACTAATGCCAAAAGACTGCACTTTCTTGCTCAGGTGGTGTTTCTAGGCAATTTCTAGGGTAACTCCAGGCCTTTTATTCTCCTAGGGATGACTCCAAAGGCTGAGCCCACCAGTTGGGGGAGGTTGGACCAGAAGTTGGTCTACCTCAGTATCCCTGGTTTTCCTAATTCACTGGTCCTGGGATAAAGGTGCAACTTGGCCACAGACCATTAGCCCTAGTGGCTCTCCAAAGGCTCAGAGAAGCATCCTGTTCAAATCTTTTGTTTGAGGGCATAGATTGGATCTGGTTGCTCCTTGAGGTCCACCAGGGCAGAAGGGATGTATAAATCATACTAGCAGCCACAGCCCTGCCCACAGTCCCAGGATCATCACCAAGGATTAGAAGGTGACCTCTAGGCTGGGTTGTGTCTTATGTCTCAGCAAATGAAGAGCTGTTTTCCTGCCCCTGTCTAACCCTCAGAAGGGGCCCATCATGCAAGTAAGGGTCTTTGGCTTCATGGAAAATCCTCATCTCATAGGTGATTAAATGAGTTAATACATCAATACATATGCTTGCTACACAGTATAAGCTATAGAAGCGTCATTGCTATTATTTTGATTAAGAGTAATAGTGTCAAGGTGACCATGAATAATTTGATGCCTGCTTAATTATAAGTGGCAGCAGGTCTATGTACCAGGCACTCTCATGAATAGTCTATTAGTAGGTCCAATTTTTGAGTGAAAAAAAAAAAAAATTCTGCTACTGAAATTTGTCACTAGCTCATTGAAATTTACAGAGGGAATGTTTTCAGGTGACAAGTTTATCAATGTGCCTTGGAAAACTTTTGGTAGAAAGGCAGGGAATATATTCAAGGTGCAACTGAGAAGTAAAGGCCTAAAAGGGAAATCAAGGAGCTCTTGTGTTTTATGCAATGGCATAAAAAGTTCTCGTCACATTTCATGACGAATATTTGAATTTGGGAGGAAATTTATTAGTAAAGGACCCCGATTTTTCAATTTCTCTGGTAATTGTTTGGCTTGCAATAAAATAAATTCTTTATGGACATTCTATAAATATGGTCATAACTGTGAAGCACCAAGTAGATTTGGAATCCAAAGTGAATTTAATATCTGCCTGTGCCATAATATGGGCCCTTGACTTCTCCAACCTGAGATTTGTTATCTATAAAATGTCATTAGTACACAATATGTTATGCAGGCTTATAACGTAAATAAAATACATTAACATGTTTTATAAAACTAAATTCCTTCAGCAACATTAGTTGCATATAACAGTTATGTCTTCTGTCCCTCTAAAAGGAAGTATAAGGATCCAAGGTGCTTCTATGCTGCCTTTTGTTATAATCAGTGTCAGGTTTCAGTTGTCCTGATCAGGGATTTGGTTTTGGGGGAGATAATAGAAAGTAGTCCTTTGATCCTCCTTGGGCTGTTTGTAAACAGAACCTTAGGGCAATTCAATGATAGAAAACTGAGCAGGAGTAGAATTTTGTCTCTGTTATCATTCCAGAGCTAGAGTTAGGGATCTTGTCAGACGCCAGAAATCAAGAATTGCAGTGAAAAGGAATGTGATTATTTTTCTATGTTTCTGGTGGTAGGGATAACTGCCTCACAGAAACATGGCAATTTCATTGTCAAAAATATATGGTTTAGGTGGGTGGATGTGGCTCAAATGGTTGGGCGTCTGTCTGCCATATGGAGGGACCTGGGTTCGATCACCAGGACCTCCCGGTAAAATAAAAAATTAAAAAAAAGAAGTCTTAGCAACAGCACAGATGCCACCATGACTAGCAGGTAAAGATAAAATGAAAAGAAAACAGGTAAGAATAAAATGATTTTTAAAAGATATGAAAACAATAGTAGTAAAAAAATATATATATATATATATATATATATGGTTTATCTAAATTGTTCGAATTCCATTTAAATCAACCTAAGTAAATTTCTTCTTGATATCCTGGTCTCAGAATAGTAAACCCTTAAATGTGTCACATGCCATGACACATATATTTCTACCTTAATTATCAAAGCATCAGGAACTAACTGTTTCAGAATCCACTGTGCCCTGAATAAATTATCCAAGTGAGCCTAGTGGTTCAGCAAGTTTTGGGAATTTGAAGGTCTTGAAAACTAGTTTCTTCCAAAGTTTCTTTGGAGTAAGTATTATGACAAATTGCTACCCATTTTAGTGAACTTTTCACAGTGACAGTATAGTGATCTAGAAGGATAAATTGGAATCAGATCTTGAAAGACTATATGAAAAAGGTCTACCACATCCAATCAAATAATCAGTGAGCTTGAAAGAAAAGGAGATGGAAGTCCAATCATTTATCTCCATTTCTTAATGACATTTATATTCAAAGGACGAAGGCTATGACTACACAACTCAAAGCAATTGATTTTTCAGTGCAAGTTTTCAAAAAAGCTGCTAAATCCAATTCTTCAATTTTCAGTAGTGGTGTTAGTAGTTCAGAGATTTGTTTTTATTACATATTTAGAAAGAGAAATGTATTCAGATGAGTTAAAGTTAAAAGGAAGTTTATTGAGAGGTAATAATGAGTAATCTCACCAAAATAAAATTAGGGAATAAAGCAATTTTGGCATGAAGAGTTGGAATCAATGGAGATTATCCTGGAAAGTGAGAATTCCCCCTTCTCTTTGGTTTATTTGTCTCATATCTGCTTTCTTCTTATGCATCTACTTTCTTACCTCCTCTCAGTGGGCTGGCTTTTCCTGCTTTTCTACTTATCATTCGTGGAAGTGGCTTTGAATGTCCATGATACAGACTTGATCTTGACCCTTTATGAACTTTCAGAGCCATCCAATTATTTTCTTGAGAGAGAGAGAAAATCTGATTGGCTTAGCTCAGATTGGAGATCTGTTCCTTCTGTTTCAGAGGTCGATTCATTGCCCACTGAGCTGTGACCTTGGAGAGCAAGGTCTGGTGGTATGAAACACAGCTATTCAGATCTGCCCTTCAGCAGGGGCTGGACATGAGCAAAAATTTACAAGAAGAGAATATGAGTATGATATTTACTATGCTATCAACACTGATTCAGTGACAAATGGGTTAAATTTAATAAAAACAAGGTGTGAGCATGTATCTGTCCATCTGTGCTTCTCTAGCTGAGGTTTGCTGCAGTGGGCAGAGAGATGTATAAACCACAATATGATCATGTTGCATCTTCCTATATCATCAGCTTTAAACAAGGAAAATTGAAAATATCATTTGAAGGTTTAGCATAGAGAACATAAAACCTAAATGTCTTTAGCTATAACTCTCAGGTAGACACCTCTAGGTATTTCAGTAGAAAGGTTTAAGAAGCACTGAGAACATATTTATACCCTGCCTCTTTCTAAAATACATTCAGGATGGAAACAATCTTTGCTTTAAACAATCACATTGGCAAATTTGTGAAATTACATTTCTCTGAAGTCTTCCTCTCACTCATTGAGCATTCATTCATTCAATAACCATTATAAACCAGTACTGACAAGACCATATGCCCATGCCATTATGGACCTATCACAGAGGCAAAGGATGCAGAAAATAAACATGCTAACAAAGAAAAAAATGATTGTTCTAGGAAGGAATCCCAATGTGGGGACAGGGAATTACTGTGGGGGCAGCAGCAACATCAGAGAGGATGCCATGGAAAGGCCCCTGAGAAGGTGACCTGGGAGTTAGAGCTGAAGGGTGAGGAAGCTGTAGCTATGTGAAAACCCAGCGCAGCAGTTTGATATAGTTATGAATTCCAAAAATAGATATTGGATTATGCTTATAAACTGGTCTGTTCCTCTGGGTGTGATTAAATTATGATTAGGGATTTGATTAGGCCATGATAGTAGGACGTCCCCTTTGTGTGTGGGGACTCAGAGATAAAACTACATGGCAGAGCAGAGGAGTTAGTTGGAGTCTTGAGCTGGAGCCCTGGGAAGCAAGCACACAGAGGAGTTTGGTCATGAGGAAGGAGAGGAGGCCCTGGGAAAAGAGACGAGCCGTTTGCCTGATAATCTACAGCTGGCCTTGTGGAGAGAATCAATCAGCTGAACCTGGAGAGAATCAAGCCCTGGGAAGAGAGGAACCCAGGAAGCCGGACCCCTCCCAGAGTTGGATGAGGGAAGTATCTTATGCTTTATGGCCTGGTAACTGTAAGCTTCTACCCCAAATAAATACCCTTTATAAAAACTGACCGATTTCTGGTATTTTGCATCAGCACCCCCTTTGGCTGACTAATACACCCAGGCAGCACCTTTCCAGGCAAATAGAACAGGATGTGTTTTGGCCACTATGCAGGGAAGAGCTTGGTGTGTTAGAAGAACTGAAAGATGGGTAGTGAAATGGGAGCTTAGCAAGGGAGGGTGGTGGTATGGAAGGATGAGGGGATATATGGGACCTGGAAGCAGTGAATCTGGGTTTTGTTTGAAATATATTGGGAAGTCATCAAAGGATATATATATGTAAATAAAATATATTGTTATAAACAACCCAACAAGGAATATATATATATATATAGATGAAACAACAGACAATCAGCAAGGTGATTTATATTTTAAAAAGACCTCTCTAGTAAAGTGTAAGAATGGATTAGAAGGGAGCATGAGGGCAAGCTAGGAAGTATTAAGTTGAGAGGCATTCCTGCACAGCAGTGATGATAAGAAAAGGTGGTTATATCACAGAGTGAGAAAGGGAATTTACTTGAGAAATTGAATCAACTTCCTAGGCAGTCAGACCAATATCTCTAGATGTGTGCTTGTTCTCCAACAAAGATCAGCTGCTCAGATGCAGGAAGAGAGGCTGTAGAAATTTTGTGTAGAAATATCACTGAAGTTGACAGAGACAAAAAAGAGAATGCGGGTACTTGCAACAGAGTGATTATAATGATAAAACCTATAATCAAAGTGGGATAAGGAGGAAAATGGAAGCAAGAAGAGGCTGGTTGGTTATGATAAAGTAAGAGGATCCATAAGGTGGAAGGATTGTGCAGGATGGGTATCAGCCTTATGGATTCATCCTGGTGATCTCCTTGGGAAGAGGTGGTCTTGGGGTCTTGGGGTCCAGGGTTCTCTGCAGGGCAATGCGATGCTAGGACTCTACTTGTGAAGCAGTGGCTGCAGGGAGGGGGCTTTCCCCCAGGCCGCTCAGGGTATGTGCAAATGAGGGGAGAAAGCTTGTTACAGAAGCTAGACATTTGCTTCTCTGTTATTACTAATCCTCATGAAAATGTTTCCAAGTATCTTTTATTATCTCCTGTAGCAGTTTGGCAGTTTGATATAGTTATGAATTCCAAAAATAGTTATTGGATCATGCTTGTAAACTGGTCTGCTAATCTGGGCATGATTAAGTTATGATTAGGGCATTGACTGGGCCACAGTAGGGCGTTGAGCCCCACCACTTGGTGGGTGGGGTCTCAAAGATAAAAGACATGGCAAAGGACAGAGTTGGAGTAATTTTGAGTTGGAGTTCTGATGTTGGAGTCTTGAGCTGGAGCGACGGGAAGTAAGAGAGCTTGGTCGTGAGGAAGGAGAGAAGGCCCCGGGAAAAAAGATGAGCCTTTCGCCTGAGAGTCTACAGCTGGCCTTGTGGAGGAACCAGAGGAGCTAAGCCTGGAGAGAAATGGAGCCCCGGGAAGAGAGGAACACAAGAAGCCTGAACCCTGGCAAACGTTGGCAGCTGTCTTGCTCCAATATGTGGCAATGGACTTTGGTGAGGGAAGAAACTTATGCTTTATGGCCTGGTAACTGTGGACTTCTACACCAAATAAATACCCTTTGTAAAAACCAACCAGTTTCTGGTATTTTGCATCAGCACTTCTTTTGGCTGACTAATACATTTCCATTTTACAGTATCTGAAACTACAGCTCAGACAATTTAAGAGACTTGGCCAAGACCAGACAGCAGGGTGGACAAAGGATTTTAAACCCAGGGCTTTCTAGACTCCCAGCCTAAGTTCTTTCCTTTATCACACAGTTGACCATTGTAGTAGGAAGCAGGAGCTTAAAGAGCCAGGGAGACGCACAGGAGTTTCTTTGAGTCTGGCTGGGAAAAACTGACTCTTTGTTGATTGTCATTCTCATGAGATTTTTAATTTCTTGAAGACAAGGACAATAACCTTTATATCTTCCGAAACTACCACATTGCATGGCACATAGCACATGCTCAGTAATAGTTGATGAATGAACAAATGAATGAATGACTTCATGTCTTCCTCTCCTCTCCCCTCCCCTTTCCTTTTCTCCTGCCTGCTTTCCTCCTTACTCTCCCTCCCCCTCCCACTCCCCCCTTCTCTCCCTTTTTCCCTTTCTTCTCTTTCCTTGCCCGAATTTTTATTGTCTTCTAGACTCCTCAGGACACACTAAGCTCTGCAGAAAGGAGCATATGACCCTTTGTGACCTGGCCCCTACGAATAAACCAGCCTTGACACCCTCCATCAAATTTTGCGCCAAATTATGGTGATTTCTTTTTCAAATTCCAAGGTCCCACCTGGCTTTCCTTCAGCTAGTTCTAGTACTCTCTAGTATAATCCCTAAAGTTCCACATCAGCAGAATTGAGGGCCAATTAGTTCATGTGCACCATTATGAGCCTACGATCAAACTTTCCATGACTGTCTCAGTTTTCTGATTGAGCTCCTTAATGTAGCTGAAACATTCCACAACAATACAGAAGAAGCTGTGCTTTTCTTCTTTCTCATCTTAATGTGGAATACTCAGAATTATTAGAATGTTCATCACTCAGCCTGTTGTGTGTGTATGAATGTGTACAGATTCATTTTTGTAAATTAAAAATGCTTTCGAATGGATGAATTCAGTATTAGCAGTTGGTTTTGCTTAGGAAATACTATTCATAGCCAGTCGTGTGTCCTCTTGTTCCTATAGTTCAGTTCCACCCCCATTTAAATTTTCTTGGGAAAAGTATTGAGTACTCTTTCTACAACACTTGTGTACAGCTTTTTATATCTTTAAGGTGGCATCAACACTCAAAACATTATTTAAAGAAAAATGACTGAAAGGGTGTTAAAGTGGGGAAAAGAGAAAACTAATTCTTTCTGAAAGTTTCTATAATCCTCTATTTTCTGCTCAGCAGAATCATATTCATAGCAAATTATTCATTATTAAGAGCTTATTTCAGCCCAAGCTCTGCGTGTCTGTAGATTAGGACACGGATGAATATTAGCTTCTCACAGTGGGTGGCTGGGAATATGTTCCTTATCTGATCATTAAAATCGGTTGTTCATGGTTTTTTAATCATCATTATTAATTTTGTCAGGGGCTTTTGCATGGCGATTAAATTTCAGTGCCTGATAGATAATATTAGGATTTGGCTCCAAGGCACTATTGTCTCATTAACAAGGTAGAAGTGAATGTTGGTCATTAACGATTTTCAAGTCTTTATGGTACCCAATGCTTTTTTGTGAAATTATATAATAATTTTGAGACTTTTGTAAAATGATACTATTATTATTAAGTGAAATAGTAGCAGTTACTCTATATTGTCTACCATGTGCCTGAAACAGTTCCAATATCTACTGTCTATTTTATCTTTTTCAAAACTCCACACAATATTTATCAACCTTACTTCTGTATTAAAGACAAAGAAAGCAAAGAACAGAAGGATAAAATAGCTTCTCCAAGTTCACAGAGCTAGTAAATAGTGAAGCTGGGTTTGTAACCCAGATGTTTCTCACTTTACACCCCTGCTATGTTGTCATTCAATAAAATGGTATTTATGAGCTTGGCCAGGGAATAGATTCTTAAATTAATGTGTTGTCACAGTTTAACAAAATGAGCACAGTGATTTTAATCCTCAGGGTTAAGTTATTTATTATTCCTGACAAAATCAAGCCTAAAGAGAAAAAAATAAAAGCAGAGAAAAATTTTTGAAAATGTGCTAGATGATTTTCTCTAGCTATCCAGCTACACATCAAACAAGTATTTGAGTGACAGGCAAGGTGTTAGGAGCATTGGATACAAAATTGAGTAAGACACAATCATGGTTCCTGTAGGAAATATAAGTGTTGTGACAAATGTATAAATAAAGTGCCAGGGGGCCACAGAGGAGGAAGTGATTTATTTTGCTTCACAGAGGAGGGGGCCTCTTGCAATGAGCTATGAATTGTCCGCAACTGCTCTTTCAAAGACAAAAATTATAATACTTTCTTCCCTCAGTTAGCAGAACTCCACCTTCATGTAAAAACATTAAGGATGGAATTTTTGGTGATGTGAGAAAAAATTGGCGAAGTAAAGCAGGAAGTCTTGTTTCACTGGCCTCACTTTGCAGAGCAATTGTTGTGGATGAGTTTTCAAACACATGACACTCATAAAACCTGGGATGGGAGTGGGGTGGAAGATGAGTTTGGTGGTGAGGGGATTGTTAGGTATCACAAAGTTGGGAAAGGTGGGCATTTATACTCTAAGGTAAAGCAGAACTCTATTCATAACAATTGGGAGTCAAAGTCAGGGCATAATTTCATTTATTCATTCATCATTTATCGACGACCAATTTTATGCTAGTTTGTAGTTTGATTTGAAATTAGGCTTATCTAAATACTTTCCTCTTAAGGCAATCATTGTTTCTAGAAACAAACTAACTTAAAACCTGTAGGACAGAATCATGTGGGCCCAGCCTTAAATAAAAGGTGTGGGAGAATAGAGGGCCTTGTCGATCAGTATATATTCAAGTCTTGAAAGATAAATATGATCAACTCTTGGGCAAAGAGTTAGGTGGATTGAGAGGTCCTTATTAGTGTAGGACAATTTAGGGGGCAAGAAGAACTGGGGAAACTGTGGTGGAGATGGAGGCATTTATCTTCCCTAGCTGGAATGGGAAGGGGGCACAGTGAATCTCCTGCTCCTTCACTCACTCATTCCTTCATTTATTCATTCTGTCATTTGTTTATCAAACCCTTTTAGGGCACTTAATATGCAAAAACTCTATAAATAATAACTCACTTAATCTTAATAACAATCCTCTTAGGTAAGAATTATTATTATCCCCATTTTGCAGATGAGGAATCTAGGCATAGAGATATTCAGTAACTTGCCCAAGGTCACAAAGCTTTATTTTTCATAAATGTTTTTTTTTTTTTTTTTTCTGACAGACAAATTTGTCACATTCTAGTTTCTAGCTAGCAATTGCTTTCTGAATCAGCATTCTCAGGAAAGGAAAGACTTCTTGTACCTAAACATCTGGGCCCCCAGCCAAAGGTTGTCATGGACCAATTAGTGCCTTTGTCCTTTATGGCATCAGGAAATGCCCTGAGAACAGAGAGGTCCCAAGGTTGGAGTGGAATACCTCAAACCCCAACAGATAACAATTTCTGCACTCTCTCCTGTCACTAGATGCCTTTGAGATCTACATTCACACCATGTGCCTGTAAAACCCTGGGCTCACTAAGACTCTAGACATTATGAGAGCTTATGTACCTTCAGAAATGTAGGCCTGGAAAATGGTCAATAAGGCTATTAAAAGGGAATGGTTGAGGGGGGTGGATGTGGCTCAAATGGTTGGGCATCCATCTCCCATATGGAGGGACCTGGGTTCAATCCCCTAGACCTCCCAGTAAATTAAAGAACGCCCTGCTGAACCATGAAGCAAGATGATGACGTAACAGGAGAGAGACACAGGGGAGAGCCAAGATGAGACATGCTGAAAAACCAGGAACTAAGGTGGTACAGGTGGCAAAACGCCTCTCTCCCACATCGGAGTTTCCCAGGATTGAATCCTGGTAAAGACAGGGGAAGAAGGATGAGAAGAGAAGGCAGGAAATAGACGCAGAGAATTGCCCAGCGAATGGACACAAAACAACAAAAACGGGGGGGGGGGGGGGAAGGGATTAAAATGGATAAAAGTAAACAAATAAATAAATCTTTTAAAAAAAGAAAAGGGAATGGCTGAGAGAATGCGCAGCTCAGTGCTATCCTGCTGGGGGAGAATGGGAAGCCAGTAGGGACTCAGGCCTTTTCTTCTATTTTTGAATCAAGAGTCTGAACAATAAACCCTGCATTTCCCTCAGTACACAGCACTGGTCGACAGAAATACACATGACATGGACCACAGTGGCAGCTGAATGAATCGCTCAGGCTGACTGTCCCTTTCTCTCTCTGTCTTTGTCACCTGCTAGAGATGGTTTAAAAATACACTGTCATTAAGGGCATTTCAGCTGCAGGGCTGGAGTGGTTGGCATAATTGTGAGCTTCCTGAGCCTCAGGGGGCTGAGGCTGATTTTTTTCTGCTCCTGACATTCAGGGCCTACAATAGTTTTGAAGGAAATGTCATGTCCAGGTTGTTGATAACTGTTAGCCAGCTCTAGCAGGTAATTGAAATGATCCCGTATTTGCATTGGAGATTTTGTATTTATGCAAATGGATTACTGAATTACATATCACTGAGTATATATGTTTTGAGAAGAGCTTTTCCAGCCGGGTTTTGTGGCTCTTGTTTTGTTTCTAGCAAAGCATGAATGAGCATCTGGAATATAAATATTTTAAAGGGGGTAGTTACATGGTGGGATTTTTTTTCCACTGGTCATTTCTAATTTTTCAACTTGTTCTTCCTGTCAATGGGTATTTGAATTTTCACTTATAGTGTGGAGTTGACCACTGTGAGGAAGCAAAAATGCTCACATAACAGTCTTCTGTAGCTTTTTTATGTTTTAGCAACCCATAAGCATAGAGACCAACAAATAGTTGAATAAGTATCTGACAATTTTTGGGATCAAAGAGTTAAGCCATTTGTACTAGAGGCAGTCTGTTTTCCTCTCTAGATTTGCTCAGCCCCAACTGTCTCCTGGGCCTTGACTCCTTGTTCAATGGGGATTCCTGGCCACCACTGCTGTATTTTCATCTTCTATCTTAGCATTTCCCAGCATGAGAACCAGGCTACAACACAATCTTTTCCATGGCAAGGACCACATTGGCATCGGTGCCTCAGTTGAACTGACCATACCCTCAGAAGACATGGCTTCTTCTACCACTTCTTGTCTCAGATAAAACACCAAACAATTGGGCATGAGAACTGCCCTTCCTAAATACTGCCTGGAGCAGACAGTTCACGCAACCTGAAAATATGGGGCAAACCTAGAATAGGAGAAAGAAACTAGCTGGCTGATGAATTCTGCTCATTTTCTACCCCTTCAGTTTGTTCCATACAGCCTCTCTGGAGATGTCCTACATGGCTGAATAACTGGCCATGATTTCCTGTTCCTTAGTAAATGATTTCCTATTTCTCTGCCTTAGTTCCCTTTTACCTTGTGGTAGGTTGCATTAGGTATCCCAGAAAAAACATTTTCTTAATCTTAATCCCCTTCCGGTGGGTGTGAAACCCACTGTAAATAGGATCTATTGAAGATATTATTTTTTATACAAATCAGTCTATTGATACATATTAATAAAGCATAAGTCCATCCAAAAGTATAGAATCAATGGTATTTGGTACAATCACATAGTTATATTTTCATTATTCTGTAATAATAATAATAATAATAATAATAAAAAGCCACAGAGGAAGCAGTTCTGTCACTCCACAATGAAATAAGGGCAGGAAGCCTGGGGAAGACAACAGGTCATCTGGTCACAGAGTAAGGTAGGACAAAGAGTAAACTTTAGTACAGACTAGACAGCTAACAGAGACTCCAGTCAGGGAAACCTAAGACTTAGGTGACCTTGGACTAATCTACTCACAGACCCACTCACTGCAGTGAGAATCAACAGCCAACATATGAAAGAGTCCTGCTGTTCTTGTGGAACTAACCTGCATTTCTATGAGACCTCTCAAGTTCAGCCTTGAAAGGCTATACATGTGAAGATTCATTTATGAGTTTCAAAACAATGTGTCCAAGACAATGTGAATCAGTTGAGCTCACTCAGATGTGCTTCTCATCCCAAGAAAGAAGGATCTGGGCTGCAAATGGCAAAGCAGTCACTCATGGAGTACCTGCGAGGATTAAATCTAATGTATGGCTCAGCTTTGTGATCAGTGTATGTTGCCTATTGTTTGACCAACTTTCTGAAGTATCTGTTTTAGAGATTAGGAAATGGAGACAAAAAAACTTTGAGTTTTGAGACTTATCTATGAAATCATAGAATAAGCATATAGTAGCAGATGGTCATCACCTAGACTCAGGAGAGGTGGTAGTCATTAAAGACTTCCCTGATGAAGGGACATTTAATCCGAGACATGAAGGATAAGGAGTTAGTCAGACAAAGGAGGTGAGGGTAGGAGATGAGAATTCAGGTAGCAGGGAACAGCATAAAAAAACACCTCACGTCAGGAAGAAGTTATGTGCACTCTCGATGTGGGTAGGGTGCAGTCAGGACTTTCATGATGGAGTGGTCTAAGATGAAACTGGAGAAGAAGATGGGCTGAGGCAGAGTCTTACAAGTCATGCTATGGATATTGAACTCCTTTCTAAGAGCAATGGCAGGCCAGCAAAGGGCTTTCAGCAGGTTAGGGGCATAATCTGACATTTTATAAAGATCATTGCAAATGTGATGTGGAGAATGGATTAGAGAGTGGGGCAAGTGGGGATAGGATGAACAGGAAGGAAACCACCATAGCAGCTCTGGTGAGGAATATGGAGACTTAGATCAGTGTGGTATCAGTGGAGATGGAGAGAAGTTGAATCTTTTCATATTTAATTTGAAAGTAGATCAGTAAGAGTTGAGGGATAAAGCAGATGAGGTTATCATGGACTCCATGTTTCTGGCATGAGTAACTCTATGAGTTGTGGTACAATTTAATTAGATATGGGGTATAGTCTACATTATTTGGATGGATAATTTTTTAAAAACTTATTTTTTTAAGTAATTTTAGATTTATAGAGGAGTTTCAAAGATAGTACAGAGTGTTCCTATATACCCTTCACCTAGCTTACCCTAATATGAACAATCTTTCATAACCATGAGGCATTTATCAAAATTAAGAAATTACCAATGGCACAGCACTATTAACTACAGACTTTATTTGGGATTTCCCCTGTTTTTCCATGAACGTACCATTTCTGATCCAGTTTCCAATCCAGGATACTATGTTGCATTTAGTATTTGTCTCCTTGGTCTCTTCTAATATGTGATGCTTCCTCAGTTGTTTTCTTGTTTTTCATGAACTTGACAGTATTGAAGATTACTTACTGGTCAGGTATTTTGTAGGATGCACCTTGGTTTTAGTTTGTCTGATGTTTTCCCATGATTAGACTGGGATTATGGATTTTGTCAAGACCACAGAGATCTTGTGCCCTTCTCATTATTAAGCCACTTGGTTAAAGTGATGTATGCCAGTGATGTAAATTTATTATTTTTCCCTTTTCAGACTCTATTCATTAGAATCAAGTCACAAAGGCCAGTTCACACTGAAGGAAAAGTGAATTAAGCTCCACATTCAGGACAGAAGATTATCAAAGAATTTTTGAACATAGATTAAAACCACTATCATCTTAATTAATAAATATTTTTGGCCTTGAAAATATTCTATTTATCTTTAAAGTGTCTCATCCATTAGAGGATTTTGCCTATAGCAATTATCACTGTGGTGTTCAAATGGTGATTGTGTATTTCCCTAATTCTTTGTACATTTATAATGTGAAATAATGATTATTAAATGTCATGCATACATATTTGTTTAGCCAGCTAGGCTCATTTACTTAATTAATTTTGTTGACAAGGCTGAGAGATTTTATAACGAGAAGAGCCTGCACACTTAACGCTATATACATGGCCAACTTTGTCTTCATTGGAATTGGAATTGTTTAGGAGGGAATGTAATTTTTAAAGAACACATGGTTCATTTATTCTTACTTTATTTTGAGTCAATTTTTTAAAACAAGATGGACAAAACAAATAATATCTCAGTAGCTGGACAGTGCTGTAATAAAACAAAACTCTTCTTAACCATGTAATTTTCTGTAAAATGAATGCTAAGCCGGAGTTTTTAGACTGCTAAAAAGAATGTAAGGTTCTTATCCAGTGCAGTATATTCAGAGTATCTAACACAAACTCTTCTTAACTTAAAAATATTCCGATCATATTTGGAAAAACTCAGAAAAATATAAATAAGAAAATTTTAAAATATTTTCCACCATTTCTATATTCCCACCATTCAAAGGTAATTCTTTTAGTATTTTGGCAAATTTCCTTCCTCATATCTTAATATTTACACACATGGAGATATACATTTATATTATATAATTTTTTTATATAAATTTAAATTTTATACCTTTATTTTTTTTCTATAACAAATTATGTGTTTTCCATGTCATTCAAAACTCTTAAAAAGGACTTAAAATGATAGCTTAGTAATTCATCATATGATTACTAATTTACTTAGGCATCCCCCTATAATTTTTGTTTAGGTTGTAGCCAATGTTTTACTATTTAAGTAATTCAGTATTGAACATTTGTGTGTGTGTGTGTGTACATCTTTATATTCAGTTTGTTGTTTTCTTCTTTATAAATTCATTTATAGTTATATTTTATATAAATGGAATAATACAATATGTAGTACTTTGTGTCTGGTTCTTTCACTTAGTATAATGTATTTTTTTGTCTGATATTAACATCTTGTAGTATTAACATACATTTGTTCAGTTTCAAAGAAAAATGGTCTTATATATACAATTTTACTGATACACATATTTCACATTTCATTTTACTATGCTATACAGTCCCATGTTACATTTTTTTACTTTCCTTTTAGTAATGTACATGACTTTAGACTTTCCTTTTAAACCACTTTCATACCCACATAATAGTAATGCTAGTTACAAACATTATGTTAGGCTTTCACTTTTTCTATTCATTTCATGAAATATTTAAGATCAATTGCTATATATATATATATATATATTTAGAGTATTCTCATATTGCAGTTTAAATCCCTGTTGTATCTGAAATTTGTAAATACACTTTTTCACTTCTACTATTTGCTTGTGACTCATCATATTTTTTTCCTGGTCGTTTTTGCAAGAGATTTATTAATTTTAGTAGTATCTTCAAAAAACCAGTTTTTGGTTGCTGATCAAAATAATCACCTAAGTTATATTTTTACTCTATTTTATTAATTTCTACTTTATTTTATCTCCTCCCTTGTACTTTCTTCACTAACCTCTGATTATTGATAGTCTGTTGTTATAAACTTTTCTATTAGTAATTCTTTAGCAGCATGCACAAAGCAGATTTTTTCCAAAGAAGTGTTTTTATTTTTAAATGAAGGTATTTTCTAATTTCCAATACATGGCTATTTTTTTTTAAGCTATGTGGTATTTATGTTTGTTTTTTAAATTTTAAAATGTATTAGAGTTTCTAGTCATCTTTTTAATATTGACTTCTAACTTCATTGCATTAGTCTTTGTATGCTTAGTCAACTTTTGTCAATGTTCCATCTGTGATTGAAAAGAAATTTGCATTCTGCAATTTTTGGGTGCAATGTTTAATGTAGGTTCATTGGATTAAGACTGATTAGTGTTATTTACATCTTTTCCACTTTTAATGATTTTGGTCACATTTTACTAAAGTTATTGAAAGAGGTTTGTTAAAATCTCCAGCTCTGAGGGGAGATTTGTCAATTTCTCTTTGCAGTTGTTTAATTTTTCTTTTATATATTTTGAATCTATGCTAATAGATACATAAAATTTAATATTATTACCATGTGATGAATTGGTGCTTGTATCATTTTTAGTTGGCTTCTGTTGTTGTCTACAAATGCTTTAAACTTTTAAGTCTATGTTGTCTGATATTAATATAGCTGTGACAGCTTTGGGTGGTAAATTTGGTAAGGATTTGCCTGAAATAACCTTTCTTATTCTTTAACTTTAATATTTCTGTGTTCTTATTTTGTACACTGTATTGTGTTTGTCTCTTATTTAAAATATATGGTTTTATATTTTTCTTTCTTATCAAGTCTATGTCTTTTAATCATTCTGTCCATTTCACTTATTATGTTTATTTATAGACTTGTATCATTTCTAAAATTTGTGCTTTCTACTTGCCCTGATATTTCAATTAGTATTGCTAATTGTGTTGCAATTTAGTAGCAATTTATGCCCATATTTACTGACATAAAGCAAAAATACTTTTATTATTTAATTCTCTGTTTTGTAGGGGAGAAATTCAAGGATTAGCTGATTTTTCTGCTCTTCTGGTGTCAGTTGAGGTCACTCAACAATCATCAGCTAGAACATGAGCTGCTCTGGAGAATCCAAGCTGGCTTCACTCACATGTCTGACTCCTTGGTGGAGATGGCTAGAAGATGGGCTCATCTACGTCTGTTGATTGGAGAGGCTACATGTGGCCTCTCTTGTATGGTGATTTTCAGGGCAGTCAGCCCTCTTAGATGGCATCTGGCTTCTCCCAGAGTTAGGATACCAAAAGAACGTGGAGAAAGATGCATATCCCTTCCTACCTAGCCTCCAAATTCACAAAACATCACTTCTTCTATTTGCTGTAAGTATGTCAGAATCCCAGCCAGATTTATGGGGAGAAGTGACAAAAACATGTAGGTAAGCATGTACAATGAAAGATATTGTAGTCATTTTTGTAAAATGAAATCTGTTACACTGCCTTTCTTTGTTTCTTTTATTGAGGTGTTTATTTTTACACTTTTCCTCTTCTACCTGTATAGGAGAAAGCCTCCATTTTTATGTACCCTTGCAATTTAAAAAGCCATATTTAATATTTAAAATTAGTCAAAATATTACACTTTCTCTTAAATAATACAAATATCTTAAAATGTTATCTCCAGTTACTCCCCATTGGCTTCTATCCAATTTTCTCCAGTATTATAGTTCTTTAACTCTGCAAATTAGACATTATTATTATTAATTTATTCAATTAAAACTTGTTTATATTTACCCACATGCTAATAATTTTCTTTAGTCTCCATTTATCATTCATTCAGACATTGCTTCTGGCTTAATTTCCTTCTTTTTGAAATATGACTCCTAAAAGATTCTGTAGAGAGGGTCTTGTAGTAGCAAATGTCTCTTTTAGGCATGCTTTCCTGAAAGATGATTCTGTTGATTATATAATTCTAGGTAGAAGCTATTTTCTCTTAAAAATTTGAAGGTATTTAACTATCTCTCATTTTCATTGCTGTGTTTCAGAAGTCAGATTTTCAGTGTATTTAATATACCTTGGTAGGAAATGATGTTTCTTTTTCTTTACCTGCTTCAAAGATTTTTGTTTTCTTTTTCCTAAACATCTGCTGTTTAACCATATTGTGTCTAGGTGTGTATATCTTTTTATTCATCTTGTTTGGGATTTACTGGTCTTTCCAGATCTAAGATTTAACCCTTACACCTTCTGGAAAATTCTAATCCATTATCACTTCAAATATTTCCTCTCCTTCATTGTCTTCGTTTTCTCTTTCTGAATTCTATTTAGACTTATCTTGGATTACTTTGTTCTCACAGTCTTTAATCCCCCTTTCATATTTCCATGTATTTGTTTCTCTGTACTGCATTCTGTATGAATTCATCAGGTGGACCTTTTCTCTAATTGTTTAATCTGTCTTTACTCTCTTCTACTGCATTTTTTATTTCATTTACTTTATTTTGCATTTATAGAAGTTCTTTTGATTCCTTTTCAAATGTTTAATTTTTAATAGGCTCTTGTTTTTTTTTGATCCTGTTAATTCAAATATCTGGAAATATTTGGAAATCTGGATCTGTTGATTGTTTATTTTTATTTTTTTTGGTAATTTTTGTTGCTCATGGTGATATGTTTCCTTGTGTATTTTTATTTGTGTTTGTGAGTTGATACTTGTGGGGATTTTATTAGGCTTTGTCTGATACCTGATTAAGTGTAATTTCCTCCAAGGAGAATTTTTTTTTCCTTCTGCTAGGTGTCTGGAATCATAAGAGACCCATGTTCACTTAAATTCCAATCTTGGCTTGCAGTTTTTAGGATCATGAGAGGGTAAGCTGTCAGGGTGCAAATACTTTAATTCTTAGAGTCCAGGATGAGAGACTCTGACTCTTCTTTTTTGTTTGTTTTGATTTTTAGTTCACTGACCCTTTTTAAGCATTGTCTATATTCTGTGTGTTCTCTAATCCAGCTTCCAGACTGCATAGGTTTTGTCCCCACTTTCCCCTTACCTTATGAATTTATAGGCCTTAGGGATTTTTATGTGTCCTCGGGATGTATCTAGTGAATTCAGTGCTTCCTTATATTAAAGGTTTGTTGAGTTGCTTCCTTCTTGGACCTGGTGGATTTTACTTGTCTTCATGATATCTTAGCCATTCATTTAAAGGAATGCATTTAAAATAGTTTTTTATCATTAAAAAAATGTTATTTATGTGGCATGTATGTTTTAGGGTCTTTAGTTACCAGAAATAAAACTTGTTTATTTCTTATTTGGTTTATGTCTAGATATTTAATTGTTTTCTTGGTATCATGAATGGGATCACTTTTTCATTACATTTTCCATTTGGATGATGCTTTTAAATTTTTGTACATTGATCTTGTAGTCGGTTGCTTTAGTGAACTTTATTGTTTTAATTATTTTATTTTAGTTCTGAGAGGTTTTCTACTTGATTCCTTTGTTTTTACTATATAGATCATAAAATCACCTGCAAATAATAATAGATCTATTTTGTTTCCAGTATTGATAGCTCACTTTCTCTCTCTCTCTCTCCCCCCCGCTTCTATCCTTCTCTTGCTTTATTTTATTTTGTTTGTGAGAATCTTCAGCACATTACTGATTAATGACAGTGACAGTAGGCATCTGTATTTTTTTTTTTTCTGACTCTAATGGGGAAACTGCTCATGTTTTACCATTAAGTATATTTCCTCTAAGTTTCTCATAAGTGCCTGATATGGGGATAAGGAACTTTTATACTATTCCTTGGGTATCCTTGTATTCTCAGGGTTTAAAAAATAGTTTAATATGAATTGGGTATTGACTTTGATAGAATCCTTTAAACTTCCTATTAAGATTATATGGCTTTTCCTCTTTAATTCATTAATGTAGCAAATTACATCAACAAAATACCCAAACGTTAATTAATCTTTTTATTCTTGGAATAATTCTTAATTCATGATGATGTATCATTCTTTTAATACAATGGTGGATTTAACTGGCAATTATTTTATTTAACATTTTCATTACTTTTCATTAGTGAGATTGGCTTATGATTGTTGTGTAGGTGTGTGCTCACTATTCTTATTTTATTTTGAAATCAGTGTTATATTATCCTCATAGTAAAAGTTGATAAGGTAGGCTAAATATAATTCTAAGATTGCTCCAAGATTCCTGACACTTGATATATATGCCCTGTGCAATACTCTCCCTTTCAATATGAACGGAACTATGAATATGATGGCTGTCACTCCTGGGATTAGATTACGATGTATGGCAAAGACAAAGGAATTTTGAAAATATAGTTACAATCCCTAATCAGTTGGCTTTGAGTTAATCTAAAGGGAGAATTTCCTGTATGGGCCTGACCTTATCTGAGGAACCCTTTTAAAGAGGGCTCAGACTTCTCTGAAGGGCAATATTCTAGTGAGAGACAATCTCTTATAGGCCTTGAAGAAGCAAAGTGCTGTGTCATAGAGAGGGTCACATGTCAGGGACTAAGTGGCTTCTAGTAGCTGAGAAGGCATCCATGTGTCAGACAGCAAGAAAGCAGGACTTCAGTCCTACAATGACAAAGAACTGAATTCTGTCAGCAACGAGTAAACTTGGCAAAGGGAACTGAACCTCAGACCAGAGTGTGCTCCAGATGACACCTTGATTTTAGCCTCATGAGCATATGAGTAGAAAACCAAGCTACTTCATGCCCAGACTCCTGACCTATGGAAATCGAGATAATAAATTTGCATGGCTTTAAACTACTAAGTTTTAAAATTTGTTATGTAGCAATAGAAAACTAATACTGAGAATGGCCATTATTTTCTATATCCTGGGGACTATTTTATATAACAAAAGAGTTACCTTTTCCTTCAGGATTTGGTCAAAATTGGCTCTCCATGTTTTCTCTCTTTTTAAAAGGAAATTTCTTGACTGTATTTTACATTTCTCTGGTGGTTACTAGTTCATTTTGATTTTCTGTTGCTCTTTTAGTAATTTTGTTAAACAATCTTTTCTTGAAAGTTATCCACTTCAGGTAAATTTTCAAATTTATTGATATAAAATTTATACAGTATTCACTTCTAATTAAAAAAATTCTCTATATCTGTGTGGTTGGTTGAATTATGTAACCCAGAAAAACATGTTCCTAGTCTTAATTCCTTCCTGTGTGTGTGAATTCATTGTAAATAGGACCTTTTGAAGATGTTATTTCAGTTAAGGTATGGCCAGCTGAAACAAGATGGATCTTAATCCATATTACCAGAGTCCTTTATGAGCAGAAGAAATTCAAGAAATTCAGTAATAGTAAGAGAAAATCAAGTGGAGGAGCAGAAGCTGAACATCAACAGAACATGGAAGAGAAAGGAGATGACGCCATGTACATTGCTATGTGACTAAAGAGCCAAGGACCCAAGAATCACAGGCAGCCAGCCCCAAAATGTCACAGTCTTCAGGAAGAAAGCATCTCCTTGCTGATGCCTTGATTTTGGACTTCTTTTAGCTTCAAAATTTTAAGTCAATAAAACCCCACTGTTTAAGCCCACCCATTGTATGGTATTTGTTTTAGCAGCTGGGAATTAAGACAATCTGTATCTATGCTTTCCTTTTTCTTCTTAGCACTGTCCATATTTCTTTCTCTCTCTCTGTTTTGAAATCAAATTTCCAAAAGCATTCTCTATTTATTGGTCTTTAAACCAGCTTTTGCTTCCATTTGTTAATCTATTATTATTTTCATTTTAGATTTAATATCTTTTTTTTATATGGATTTATGAATATATAGGTATTATTATTTTTAAATTTTATTGTGATTATATATCTATATATCACATATTTTAACCATTTTTAACTGTTTAATTCAGTGGCATCAGTTACAATCATGTTCTTGTGCTGCCATTACCACCATCCATTACCAAAACTTTTTTACCACCCCAAATATAATTTCCAACTCATTAAGCACAAACTCCTTATCCTTCCTTTCCCCGAGACTCAAAAGTACTGGTAACCTCAAAACTACTTTCTGTGCTTATGAATTTGCTTATTCTAAATATTTCGTATCAGTGGAATCACACAATATTTGTCCTTGTGTGTCTGGCTTATTTCACCCAACATAATGATTTCAAGGTTCATCCGTATTGTATCATGTGTAAGAACTTCATTCCTTTTCCATAGATAAATAAATAATAGTAGCTTTTATTTTCAGTGTATCAGATTCATCAAATTAATCTTTCAAGAATGCTTAGCACAAAGAACGAAAAAATCTAGCTGTTCTTGTTGATTTTTCATGGTAGCGAGGGTGGGGAGAACTGTTTAGACTTAGCTCCTTATCCCATTTTCACCCCATCTTCATTTTCTTAGGGATCACCAGGCATAATACCTTACTAGTAGCTTAGAGATGTTGAGACATATAGACCAGGTTTTCAATTACTGAATAAGTTAGCAAAGAAAAGATACGTTAGGTGTACTGTTTCCTCTGATCTTCCTGTCTTAAATTGACAGATGGGACTACTATAATTTCTTGTGGTGAGATTATAACCCTAATGATTTACTCTATTGTTGGGTCTGTCTATAATATAACCAATAAACTGTGTTGTATGTTCAGGTAAAATTAAGTGTAGCTGCTGGCCTTCTACTCATGCCCCTCAAAGATACTCAATTAAGGGGAGACATAGATGCACTTCTTCTTTTCTTTCCTTTCTTAGTATGTCACTTTTGTTCAACATTTCTTACTTACCCTTTCATGAACTCCTTGAAGGAATCCTATATGTAGCTATAAAAATCTTTCTAAAACTTGAACGAGAAAACTAGCAAAAATTACCCCCTCCTAATCTCAGATTTTCCAAATCAGTCATCCCCAAATTATATACTGGGTGATTGGTGTTCAATGTATTCTCACTTTAATGCTTTCTTTTCTTTTCATAAATTTTTCTTAAGCCTTTGGTGTCTGCTAAGAAATCCTAGTTGATGACAAAGCAAATGCTAAAAGGCAAAACAAAACAGAAATTAATGGAAATATGTGAAAACAGCCAATCCTGCTTAGTCACTAAATCTTGATTTTGGTTTTTTTACTAATGTTGTATCATTGTTATAATTTCATATTTTGTGCTGGCAAAATTGTTCCTAGTTATGTGATAGAATTAAATCTATTTATTAATTTTCTTCATTTCCCCAAGCCTTTGTATAAAGATGAATCATATAAGGATACTAATCTAAATTTCATTGACTGATGCCCACAAGTGCTCACTTCCTGTCTAGGTCTCTTGTGCTCACAGCAGTCTGACAGCTATGGTCTCCAGGTGGCATAGACTAGTTATTCTCATACCTGACCCCCAAAATCGATGCCTTCTGTCTGGAAAGTCACTGGGCATGCTTGTTGCTGCCATTGCTGACGTGCCCATTGTGAAAATACTGACACCTCTATAAAGGACCATATGTTCTGGAGCTCCATAAGCCACCAAACCTTATGGTTTATTTCCTGCCCATAAATGAAAGAATGTCTCCTCTCTCTCTGCACCTGCCTCCAAGCAGCACAATTTATCCTTGAAGTCACACTGACACTCCCTTGGAAAAGGGTTCCAACAGGTCATAGTATAGAATCAGATATGCCTCTGTAGTCTTGGATGGAAGCAGAAGAAATGGTTTCTTTTCTAATTTCCCCTCTGCTCTCATATGAGCCTGTTTTAGTTTGTCAAAGGGCTGCTGATACAAAGTACCAGAAATGGGTATCTTTTATAAAGGGGATTGATTTGGGGTAAAAGCTTATAGTTCCAAGTCTGTAAAATATCCAAATTAAGGCACCTTCAGAGGTGCTTTCTCACCAAAGTCAGCTGCCATGTGTTGAAGCAAGATGACCACTGATCTCTGCTGAGGTTTGAGCTCAGCCCAAGGCAACCGGGCATAAGGCTTGCCACTTTCTGAGCCTCCTATACCAGTCTCGGCTGTTGTGTTGTCTTCCTGAGTTCAGCTGTGGGCTATCAGGCATACAGCAGGGCTCAGCTCCTCTTGAGCTGCTCCGTGGGCCCAGCCTTGCAGTACTTCGTGCTTAGAGGATCCTCTGGTCCAGGGGTTCTTAACAAGGGGTCTGTGAGCTTGAATTGAAATTCAAAAAACCATTATTCTTGTGGGGACATATTGGTGCAGGTGTGATATCTTTATTAAATAATACACAGTATAGTGTGGACTTAATAAAGCGGTCTGTGGTTTTCACCAGACTGGCAAAGGGGTCTGTGGAACAAAAAATGTTAAGAACCCCCACTGTAGTCCTCTTTCTTATTGGCAGGATAAAAAATGTGGCTTCCTTTTCCTGTGTCTGTCTGTGTCTCTGGGTTTATATCAGACCCAGAAAAGGGGTGCAGGCACTTAACCTGAGTCACTCCTCATGGGCATAGTCCAATCAAAAGTCTTAAAGTGATCTTATCAAGTAATCTAATCAAAGGGCTCTCAATTTTATTCAAAGGGTATCACACCCAGAGAAATAGATTACTTTACAAACGTAATCTTTCTCTTTTTGGGATTCATAAAATAATTTCAAACTTCCACAAAGCCCATCTCATGAATCTTTTCAGCATCAGTCCCTCTTCCCTTTATGACCCCCTTCCCACTGACAGGACAGGTATTATTGTCAGTAGTTACAGCTGTGCATGCAGGTCCTGGGCTTCCTGGATTCACATTCCTGCTCTACCACTTGCAAGCTTTATGACTTTAGGCAACTGACTTCCCCACTCCACATCTTTTTTCCTAACATGGGGATGAGACTTCCTAGATTGTTGAGAGGGTCAAATGTGTTAAAACAGTTAGTTAATGAGTTAATGCACAGTGCTTTGATCTAATTTGGCATTATAAAGTCTGATACATATTAGTTATTTATGCCTAGACCTGTCTGATGTCTCCTATGACTCAGATGAAGCCACAAATACCATGTATAAATCTCTTAATAGCCTCTCTGTATGCATATAAGATAAACACTTCCCAGATTAAAGCTTTAATGGAGCTGAGAGAAATAGTTTTATTATATTATAAGAAGTTGGCAAAGAACGAAAATCGAGGTGCTACATATTTCAGCAGGATATATTTTGTTCCTGATGATACACAACTTTTATCTGTACAATTTCCAGGCCATAGACTGTGATTTCAGAATTTGTTTCAAACAACTCAGAGAACCAGCTATTTTTCACTGTCAGGCTGACCAATAGCTGGAAAAAGATACCAAGGAGGAACAGGGATTTAAAACTTAAAGGACAGGGCGTAAAACACACATCTAACTGATATGAACAGAAACAAAAGGATGTTTAAACTAAAGATAAAATGAAATGTTAAGAGTCTGGGCTTTGGCCACATGAACTCAGAGAGCTTTAATTCTTGATGGGCAGCCTGACAAGAAAGTAAATGAAGCTCCAGAAATCTGGGCTTTCTGCCACAAAGGATTTTGACCTGAAGAGTTCTGATTCAGTGCTGTATTCTTAGGGAGGAGAGAGAGCCACTGAGATCCAGGTGATTACTTCAAGGGACCATATGGGGCAGTGCCCTCTGCCCCAGTTTGAGCTGAGAAGGATAGGATCCCTGCAGGCCATGGGATGCAGAGGAAAGAGCTTCTGGTCTTGGCCAGCCCTGTGTTTAAATCTTTTTTGAAGAAGACATTGATAAAGTTTCCCAACCTTGCTAAGGCTCAGTTTCTTCATCAATAGAGCAGAGCTTTTCATTTTGGTGATAAAGATGTGATGTATAAGAGGGCTTCTTTATCCATTAGATATTACAGACATGGTACCTAGACCCTATCAGATTTTGGGGGGTCTTTTAAGATAGTTGATGCATGCATTTTTTATGCTTTTCAAGGTATAGAGCAAAAAGTGGAAAATTGAAATTGAGAGTTCTTTTAATACCACAATTATAAAAGTCCTTTCAATCTTTTAAATTCCAAAAATTATAGAATATAGAATGCACCTTTAATAATAAATATAATATGATGTGATATTGTGTTGACCAGCCAAAATTAAATGGCCTAGGAATAAATCTGTGTAATAGCAGTGTTTGGAATTTGTTAGGTTCATGGAAATGCTAGATATTGAGTTAGTATTAATTTTCACTCTCTCTCATTATTTTTATCCTGGAAGTCTTTTCAAGTCTGGGAGGAAAAACAAGGTCATGTGATTTAAGTCAGGTGTTATCCATGTATTCAATTTGATAGTGAGCATGTAGTAATTAAATACTTTTTAATTTGTATTTTTACTGAATTTTTATTTTGTTGTATGCTTAATATATGCTAGGCACTCTTCTAAGTTACATATAGTAACACATTTAATTCTCATAATGATCTGGTGATGTAGATATGGCTATTATATAGAAGAGAAGATGAAAAAATAGAAATTCTGGGCAATTTGCCAAAAACACAGTGGTGGAACCAGATGATTTTGAACATAAAGATTTTGAGTTTGGAATCTGACTTTTATTATTTGTAGGCTTTATTTTTTAGAGCAGTTTTAAGTTTGCAGAAAAATTACACATAAAGTATAGAGAGTTCCTCTATACTCTCTCTTCCATGTCCCCTATTATTATCATCTTGTGTTGGTGTGGTATTTTTATTACAATTGATGAACCAGTGTTGATACATTGTCATTAACTAAGTCCAGAGTTTACATCAGGGTTTACTCTTGGTTGTACCATTCTATGGATTTTGACAAATGTATTATGTCATTTCTCCACCATTACAGTATAATGTAGAGAAGTTTCACTGCCTTAAACATGCCTTGCATTCCACTTATTCATCCCTCCTTCACTCCCCTGAACCTCTGGCAACCATTGATCTTTTTACTGCATCTATAGTTTTGCCTTTTCCAGAATGCCATATAATTGGAACCATACAGTAGGTAGCATTTTCAGACTAGCTTCTTTCACTTATCAATATACTTTTGGGCTTTCTCCATGCCCCTTCATGTCTTGATAGACAGTTTCTTTTTATCAGTGAATAATACTCCATCCTACAGATATATACAGTTTATTATCCATTCTGCTATTGAAGGACATCTTGAAAAATGTATTATGTCATTTCTCTACCACTCTTTCAAACTCAGAGTACCAGGGTGGAATTAGAGCAGTAGTTTTTTTTGTTTTGTTTTGTTTTGTTTTTATTTTCTTTTTTTTTCAAATATGAAGATACCCATTTAAGCCTCCTAAACTTCATATAGTCTCTTGGCATAGTGATTCTTTTAGTATCTATCATAGGAAATACAAAACAGAAAGGAACCAAGTGGTGCATGTGTTATATATATCAGTCTCTCATGGACAGCTGAGAATACATGTGAATTCTTGGAGCCTTATACTTACTCTGTGCCCTTTCAGGATGGAGCTATGGAGAACTAATGAACTGCAGCATGATACAGATATTCCCATTAACTAGCAGAACACTCAGGATTTTTCTAAGCATATTGAAAAGAAGCAAACCATCCTTACTGTTGTTTTCTAAAAGTATTCTAAATGGATTCAGAACTATAAATGAAACAAGTACAGAAGCAAGAACTAGGAGTTGAAACACTAAGGTTCCTGATGAAGAAGAATGTATTCTTATGCAAATGGGATATGGAATATCTGAAAAATGACAAAAACTCACCACTCATATTGGAGACTCTTACAAGCTTCAGAATTTACCTGTTTCTTAAATGAGATAGGAGCTAGTGACTGATTTTAGGCAGGAGCTACAGACTGTTATCAGAACCCCCTGTCTATCCTGTATAGTGTCTAAATTTTAATACACTAAACCACCAAAGATTCTCATTTCAAATTATGCACTCAGTAACTCCCAATTAATCTCTTTCCTGAATTGGGGGTGTGGAGGAGTTATATTGGAATGCTGTACTTTCTGCATGATTTTTCTGTAAACCTACAACTTCTCTAAAAAATATTTTACAGTTTATACCAATTTCCAGAAATTTGATATCTATGCATTTATCCTAAGAAAATAATCATATATATATGTAAATTTATTTGTATAAGATCATTTATAACAGCATATTTTTGTAATAATGGAAATTTGGAAACAATTTGAATGTTTATCAATAGGACACTGGTTAATAAATTATAATATTCCATGATGCAGTACCACACAGGTGTTTAGTTTTGAGGTCCCTAGAAAAGGGAATAAGGAATGAAAGGCTGGAAAGGAAATGGACAGTGATATGTTACTGTACTAACCACTGCTTCAGTTTGAGTCCAGGCAGACCATAAAGGAAAACTATGCCTTGAAACAACCTCTCTGAGGGAGGACTGGAGAAATAATTTATCTCTTGGCTCTAACCTGTCTCCTGTTTATACCTGGTCAAAGTTCATACCTCAGGGAGTTAGCTGTCCTGCAATTTTAGATTGTGTCCCAGCTCTTTCTGCAGTCTCTGTGGAAGCAAGATTCTATGCACAATGGTGGGCTTCACCCAACTTGGGAAAGAGACTCTTTGCATGTGGCTGGTTGGTCCTCATGGAGTCATTTGTCATTGCAGTGACTGAAGCTGAGTAGAGCAGTAAGTTACAGGAAACAGGTGTGGCTAAGAGAATTTGGGATACGTCCATCAAAACAGACATAAAAAACAAATGAAAAAAAAAAACAAAAACAAAACTGACATGTTCACATTATAATGGGATATCCATTTCATAGGGCTACCATAATAAGGTACCACAAACTAGATGGCTTCAAACAACAGAAATTTACTGTATCTCAGTTCTGGAGGCTAGAAGTCCAAAAATCACGGTGTTGAAAGGACCATGACCCCTCTGAATCCCGTAGGGAAAAAATTGTTCCATGCCTGGGCTCTAGTGGTGGCCAGCAGTCCTTGCCATTTTTTGGCTTGTTGCATTATTCACTTTCTGCTTCCGTTGTCACATGGCTGTCTTCTCTCTTTGTGTCGTCTCTTCACATGACATTCTACCCTCCTGTGTCTGAATTCCTCATTCTTATAAGGAAACCAATCATATTGGATTAGGACCTATACTAGTCCAGTTTGACCTCATTTTAACTAATACCATTATCAAAAACCCTGTTTCTAAATAAGGTCATATTCACGGGACCGATATTTAGGACTAGAACATACCCTTTTGAGGCATACTGGTCAACCCTTGTGTTATACATGGCAATGTAAGAAGAGGCTCAAATATTATGTGCAATTTATTAGTGGTGTTATAATTCCATACACACATATATGGAGAGAGGAAGAAGAGAATACTAAAAAGACATACAATAAATTCTCATTATGCAATTATCTTCAGAAGGTAGGATCACCACTTAAGTTTGAAATTGTTTTATATTGGTATTTTCCGTGCTTTTCAAGACATCTATATTGAACATGAATTACTTTTTGTCATGTAAATAAATCATAGATATGAGCAGAGATTTATAAAGAGTCTAGTATAATAAGAAAATTTAATGCTAGTTATAATAACAAAAATGAAAATAACCATTATCCAACAAACACTTTTAAATTGCATCATTGAGAACATATCCTGATATTTTAATGCCATGAAGCCAGTATGATTGTTTAAAGATATTCATTGACATGAAAAGTTTTTATAATATATTGTTCAGTAAAAAAGCAAGTAACAAAACAATATATTTGATGCAGCTATATATTTATAAAGTAATATTTATTTATGTATAGAAAATGAAAACTTGGGTAGGAATTGCTTGATAGGAAGATGGAATAGCATAAAATTGTAAATTATTCTCAAATTAATATATATAATTGATATGATTTTAATGATCTTATTTTTTAAAATAAGAACATATCTTTTAAAAATTCATATTAAAGAATAAATGTGCAAAATATACAATATTAAGTCTTTGTATAATTTCCTAAGTTCAAAAGAGTATGATAGTGGAATAAATCAGATAGATTTTTAGAATGCAAGAGGATGTCTGGGCATGGATCTAAGCATGATGAGGCCTTAATATATGATAACAGTGTTCTTTTAAAGCAGTGGTAAAATGATGGTTGATATAATAAATGGTGCCAGAATAATTAGCTATTTATCTGGAAGAACAAAGTCAGTGCCCTACCTCATAGCTTATTCAAAATAAATTCTACCTAGGTTAAAGTGTCAAGTGTATAAAGTAAAACACTAAAAGCATTCAAACACTTTAGGAAAATAATTATGTAACTTTAAGTTGGAGGAAATATTCTAAATGAAACAAGAAACCTAAACTACAGAGAAAAGCATTGGCAGATTTAACTACATAGTAATTAAAACTTTGTTAAGGGAAAATAACATCATAAAGTATTGAGGCAATTTGTAGGCTAGAGAAACTATTTGCAATAGTTTAGACAAGGGATTTATATTCCTAATTACAATTAATTCTTACAAAGAACTAGAAAAATAAACAAAGAAAATATTATGAGTAGGCAATCCATGAAAAAAGTAAATGAAAAATGCCAATAAAGCATGTGAAAAGATGTTTAGGCCTGCTGGAAATCAGAACCAAACAATGAAAATCCACTTTTAAGTTATCAAAATAACAAAAATGGAAAGGATAGTTAGGATTGAGTACTGACAACGATGTAGGAAACCAGAAGGTATTAGACATTGCTAGTAGTATTTTCCACCATGGGGAACGTATCCTGTTGGAAAAATAATGCAAGTAAGAATATTTCTGAAAATATTTTTATTGCAGCATTGTTTGCGGTGGATAAAATACTTGTAAACAGCTCAAAGTGCATTAGTAACAGAATGATTAAAATGGAGTACAGAATATTACAGATTACTATGAGACTAATAATGAGTTGAGTTTTGATGTATGAAAGAAGAAGAAAAAGTATGTAAGTTTCGAGAGGCTCAGATTAAAATAATACCTCTGAATATTATCTACTAAAAGTTCCAGAAACTATTTAGGGAAACTGTAGCCTCAATAGATGGCAAGATGATATGGTCATTTTGAAAGAGGGACAGATCTATAAAAAGAGGAAAAGCAATAGCATGATATTATTAAAGGAGGTGGAAGATTTGAGCCTGGATTAAAGCAGTAGGAAAACTCAGCTTAGACACAAGGATACACTCAGGCTTAATGAAAAAGTCTGGAAAAAGATATTCCATGCTAATAGTAATCAGGAAAGAGAAGGTACAGCAATATTAATATCGGGCAAAATATATTTTAAAAGCAAAACTGTTATATGAGATGAATTAGGTTAGTATATATTAATAAAAGGGACAATTCACCAAGAAGAAGTAATAATAAATATTTATGTACCTAATACAGGTGCCCCAAAATATAGGGGACACACACAGGAAAAACTGAAGGAAGAAATAAATGTCTCTACAATAATTGTTGGAGACTTTTACACTCCACTGTCAGCATTAGATAGAACATCTGGATGGCAGATAAATAAGGAAAGTGAGAGCTTGAATAGTATGATGAATGAACCAGATCTAATAGACATTTATAGAGCATTACTCCCCCAAACAGCAGGATACATATTCTTCTCAAGTGTTCATGGATTGTTCTCCAAGATAGACCATATGTTGAGACATAAGTCAGATCTCAATAAATTTAAAAAGATTGTAATTATACAAAACACTTTCTCTGATCATATTGGAATTAAGTTGGAAATTAATAACAGGCAGAAAAAGGGAAAATCCACAAATATATGGAGATTAAACAATATACTCAAATAATCAGAGTGTTAAAGAAGAAATTACAAGAGAAATCAGTAAATGTCTTAAGACAAATGAAAACGAGAACACAACATAACAAAATTTATGGGATACAGCAAAGGCAGTGCTGAGAGGGAAATTTATAACCTTCAATGCTTATATTAAAAAAGAAGACAGAGCTAAAATCAAAGACCTAACTGCACACCTGGAGAAATTAGAAAAAGAACAACAAATCAATCCCAAAACAAGCAGAAAGAAAGAAATAATAAAGATTAGAGCAGAAATAAATGAAATGTAGAATAAAAAAAGAGGAAATCAACACAATTAATAATTGTCTCTTTGAGACTAACAAAATCAATAAACCCTTAGCTAGATTAACAAAGAAAAAAAGAGAGAAGATGCAAATAAATAAAATAAAAAACGAGAAGGATGACATTATCACTGACCCAACAGAATAGAAGAACTCGTAAGAGGATACTAGGAACAACTGTGTGCCAACAAACTAGACAATTTTGATGAAATGGGCACATTTCTGGAAACACATGAACAAAGCACACTGACCCTAGATAAAAAAGAGGATCTCAACAAACCAGTCATAAGTAAAGAAATTGAGACAGGCATGAAAAACCTCCCCAAAATGAAAAGTCCAGGATCAGATGGTTTCACAGGAGAATTCTAGCAATCATTTAGAGAAGATCTAATACCAATCTTGCTCAAACTCTTCCAAAAAATTGAACAGGAAGGAATGCTACCAAACTCATTCTGTAAGGCTAACATCACCCCAATACCAAAGCCAAACAAAGATATCATGAAAAAAGAAAATTATAGACCAATTTCTTTAGTGAATGTGGATGCAAAAGTCCTCAGCAAAATACGTGAAAAATTTGCATCCAAAAATACATAAAAAATTATACATCATGATCAGGTGGGCTTTATACCAGATATTCTAGTGCGGTTCAACATGAAAAAAATCAATCAGTGTAATACACTACATTAATAAATTGAAGAAGACAACTCACATGGTCATTTCAATTGCTGCAGAAAAGGCTTTAGACAGAACACAATATCCTTTCTTGATAAAAACACTCCAAAAGAAAAGAAAAGAAGGAAACTTTCTCAATATGATAGAGTGCATATATGAAAACCCCCCAGTTAACATTGTACTTAATGCTGAAAGACTGAAAGCTTTCTCACTGAGATCAGGAACAAGACAAGGATGCATACTCTCCCCACTGTTATTCAATATTGTGCTAGAAGTTCTAGCTAGAGCAATCAGGCAACAAAAAGAAATAAAAGACACCCATCAACTGATGAATGGATAAACAAGATGTGGTATATTCATACAATGGAATGTTACTCAGCTGTAAGAACAAATCAATTGGAGAAGCACATGACAACATGGAAGACCCTTGAGGATATTATGTTGAGTGAAATAAGCCAGACACAAAAGGATGAATATTGTATGGTCTCACTGATATGAACTAAATACAATCAGTAGGCTTATGGAGTTGGACTCTGAAGTGTAGGTTGCCAGGAGATTGTGGGATGAGAAGATGGGGAAGATGCTGGATGTATGTAGAATGTTCAATAAGGTCAAATGTAAATATGTGGCAATGGTCGGACCTGATAGTAACACATTATAATGAATGTAACAAACACTGTTGATTTATGGATGTGTTTGTGGCTGGAACGAGTAGTTTAGGAAGATTAATGTTAGTTGGAGGGTAGCTGGATGATAATATTAGAAATGTATAACAATGATTTTGGAAGTGGATAAGGATTGTGGTTAATAATATACATACAGGAATGTTCTTCTACTACAGGGTGTTAAGAATGTGATGATATACGGGAAAAATATAACTAATGTAATTTATGGACTATAGTTAACAACATTGCAATGTTTTTGTAGCAAAAGCGAAGTTGGTACTATATTAATTCTAAAGGTAAAAAAATAGAACATGGGGTTTGGTTTTGTGAGATGTGGATACAATTAAGCATTTTTTTCTTTTCTTCATTGTTTTTTCATTAATAAGGAGAACTTGACTATGTCATTTAGGTAATCTGTGTTCATCTGTGTATCTTTTTGAACACTAGAGGAACAACTGAGTTAGCGGTTGAAATTGGATGAGATAAAAGTGCCCGAGAAAGAACTTTATAGGAGTAATGTTTCCATAACTTGTTGAGCTGCCTTTTTCTGTTCTTTTATTTTGTGAATTTGAAATAAAGTTGTTAATAAAAAAATAAAAAAAAAATAATAAAACAGCAGAATTAGAATCCACGCTAAGGTGGCAAAAGCAGAAGTGATGCTGGAAAAACTGGATTATTGACTAAGATGACAAAATTGAGAGAGAAGCTAACTATGACAGAGATGAATGGAGATACTGTAAATGTATCCATTAGTAGTATTCCAGATACAGAGAGAAGAACAAATGAATAGAAAAATATTAAAAGATATAGTAAAAATATTAAAAGATGTAAGATATAAGATAAAAAGGAAAATAAAATACAATGGAAATAAAATGCTTTGTAATCTTCCAGTCAAAATTATGAAGAGAAATTGACCTTTAAGCACTCATTTATAAAGTTTTCAGTCTACAATGATAAAGAAAGAATATTGCTGCAAGCTGCTTCATAGAAAACATTGTTACCTAGAAAGGAACAAAAATGAGATTGTTTACTGGGTTCAGTGTGTGAAACCAGACATGCTATATGTTCCTATCAACTATATAGGGAAGACAAAATAATGAAACAATCACACAATTAAAACTAATATTTTTAACTGATAGATACTTTTATAGTGTAAAATAGGAGGAATTTAATTAGAGAGTTCCTGAAAACTTATTTGTGGAGGGGATTATTGAGCTAAACTGAAGGAAGCAAAGGACTTCACTAGATGAAGAGATAGCTGGAATAGTGAGTACAGGGGCGCTGAACTGAAAGATTATCAAGGTGGCCAGAATGCACTAGGTAAGGAAAGGAGATAAAAAGAATGAGACAGCAGAAATACACACAATTAATCATCATCATGGGCTATTACTGCAAAGGTACCAGAGACGAATTTATATACATGTATCTTTGTTAGTAAATTTGAATGAATTTCTAGGATAATAAAATTCCCAAACTTAATTCAAAAGAAATAAAAAAAAAATCTTACTAGGTGAATAATCCTAAACAAAAGGGAAGGAACATTAAAAGCTTCCAAAAGATGTCAATCTCGAACAATTTCATAGTCAAATTCATTGTCATTAAAAGGCAAATATTTAAACTGTTGCAGAACATTGAGAAATTAGGGAAACTTTACAATGTATCTTATGAAAATAAGTCTAGTAATTAGAGTAATACACAACAAATAAAGCAGAACAAAGAATAATGTCACTTATGATGTTGAGGCAAAAATTCTAAAGAAACAAATGGGTGCAAATTACATCCAGTAATAACATTCATTCAAAGAACAATGTGCCATAATGAAGTGGGTCTTATTTTGGGAATGCAAGATGAAATATCACGGCATTTTTTAACATAAATTAATTTCATAGCAAAAGTAAAAAAAAAAATTATTGCCTTTATTCCAGAGTCATTCTCCATTTTTCTTTTTCTTTCCTGTCTTACCTCTTAGCCTTGCAGTAATAGCTCCTACTCCTTTCAGTTTCAAAAGATGCTGAGCTTGCTCTTTTCATCTCATATTTACCATAGTATATTTTTACATCTATTTTCCTTCACTTATTGACCTCAGGGCACGATACTTTCTTTTTTTCCTTCTAAGTTCCACAGGTTATATGGGAAAAAGAGAGAGAAATGTATATCTGGAGACAATTAGAAGTTTCGGCTACAAGTGCTTATGAAGTGCCATATGAAGGCAAAATGAAGGCAGCATGCTTCAAGCTGGGAAAAACATGCATTACCACTGAAGTACGAAAGAGCACACACAACCCTTTGGATTTAGAAGGAAATCCCTGGAAGCATGCAGGGGGAATCGATTACTCCTTTGAGGAGAAGGGTAAAAGATTTTAGTTAAGGGAGGTGGGAAATTGGAATACCTTTTGAGACCGAGATACAGAAATGAGTGGAGAAGGAGCTACTGAAGATGGCAAGAATGGGGACCCAGGATAAACAGGAAGGTGTGGGAGGCGTTTGAAGCAGGGAAGGAATGCTGCAAGAGGTTTGCCCATATTTGAGGTCAAGTGTTAGAGAGGTTGAGGGAATGTGCGTGGGATGTGCCTTGTTTTCTTTTTAAACCCTGTAAAACTCTGGCCACCCTTTGAGCTTTGAGAAGCTCTGGGTTCTTGCAGTGAATGGTTCAGGATTTTGAGCGGTGGGTATCCCTTATCATGTCTGATTAAGAGGTTGCCAGAGAATAGCACATTTTTGTTTTCTCAATTAGATCCTTCTTTCCTTTTCTTGTGATGGCATTTTAATGAGAAATTTAACTCACATGTATATTAACTGTCTGAAGAATCACTGTGCAAATGTGCCTGTTATTTAAAATACTCAATATATCTGATTCATAAGGAATGATATGCAGCAGATATTTACTTTGAAAGGCACATTAGCAGTGCAAGTCACAATCACTCTTTTGAAGGTAGAAAACATCTCTAATGATGTCAATTCTGCATCTTCCTCTTTCCAGGACATTTCAAACTTTTCCACTTTGAAGATGAATATAGGTCTTATATATTTTTTTTTTTTCATGAGAGCAAGAGTCCTAGTGCAATCCTGTTGGAGGTAACCCAGGCATTTGAAGCCAGCAATTGAATTATTCCTGAGTAAGTTTCCCAACACTAATCAACCCCAGGCAGACAGGAAATCAAACAGTTTATTGCTTGCGGGGTAAACATGAAAATTTGTATCCAACTACAGGCTTTAGTTCTGTTCATACTTTATCCAGAACAAGTTCTAAGCACCCCTCATTTTCTCCCTCCTCCTCTTATCTCCTGACTCTAAGTATATTAAAAAAGAATCGGCAAAAACTAAGCTATGTAAAAAGGCCTCGAGCTGTACGCTACAAATTTATACCAAACTGTACCCTGTGAGTTGAAAGGGATTAATGTTGGAAAGAGCACATTGTGTATATGATAAGACTTTTTGTAAAAAGGCATAGATAATCTGCTACTAACTAATTTCTAGGAACTGCTGTATAATTTATATGGCTTTTACATATTGTTGGGTGATTTACTGGGGAAAGAATCAGATACACTCTGAAAACGGGACGGAGGGTAAAAATATGTTTTTCAATTTTAGTTCTAATATTGGCAGTTATATTTGAAATACAGAAGGCAGAGAAAATATATTTGCAAAAAATATGAAAATAAATACTGTTGGAATCATAAAACCAGCAGAGACCTCAGTTTGTAGATGAATGGGCAGGGATACCAAGCATATGGAAGATAGATCATCTGCTCTTTTTTTGACATGGTAATATTTTCCAATAAAGAAATAGCTAAGGTATTCAGCATTGACTGAGAACTCTGCTGGTTTAGCTGTGGCCATGAATCATTTGAGCTGAGGAGGATTCAGTTTTGTGTGTCACATCTGCTGCTACATAGAATGTTCAACCTGGCTCAGATACGTCCAGCTTTCCTGCAGGATTCCAGGAAAGGGCTCTCTGGTCAGGGACACTATTTGCTGAAATTCCTTGTGAATACATCTCCCCAAACTTGTTTCACTACATAGCTTTCACATATCACTGGCACATGGTCTGAATAACAAGGAGTGGGAGAAGGTATCCATTTATTAATATAAATGTGGTTCTGGAAGGGAATCTCGGTTTTCCCCTCTTCCACTGAAAACAAAGAAATTAATTTCTCTCGCATCAGGTTGCTGAGGCTGAAGTTCCATCATAGGCTTCATGCTGTGACTTGGGGCTTTGCTTATGAGTTAAAAGTAGACCATCAAGGACAGATCATTAGTCATTTAAACATTGCAGTGAAAATGTTCATTAAATTATAAACCAAGACTAGATGTTAATAGGAAGAAAGAATAGAAAGAATATGAAGGAACTGGGCTGGCTAGGGCAAAGGGGACTTTATTGAAAAGGAAGATAGGGCAAAACAACCACAACAATAACCTCTATTTATTGTTTACCAGACATTGTTCTAATTGTTTTATACATATGATCTCATTTAATCTTTACCAGATCATAAGAGATAGCAATTTTTATATCCATATAATAGACGAGGCAACAGGGAATCACATAAAGTAAGGAATATGCTCAAATTCAGTCAACAAATGAATGTGTGGTAGAACAGAAATTTGGACCTAGATCTTTGCCAGTCCCAAACACGGACCCTGAAACACATGCTAACACCTTTGACAAGGTCCATCTCTGTTGCCACTTGCCATGCTTCCCTGAATATCCTTTCCTTATTGTCACCAGAACGGACAATGATGGGAAACAAAGGCACCTTTAGTTCTGTTTTAATTCTATCCTTTGAGGAAGTTCTCTTGAGCAAGTCACTCCTGCCCCTTAGTCCATTTCTTCAACTGTATAATCAAAGAGTGGGACTGGATCAGTGGTTCTTAACTTTTTAAAATTTTGCCTACAATTTCACATTCTTATGGACTTCCTGAAAATTGGATCAGGTCAAGTTACTCTGGATTTGAAAGACTTCCTGGACTAGCATTCTATTATTCTTTGATTATGTCTGCTGATTTAGACTTTCCACTTTCTTAGACTTTTTTTTCAGGATAAGGAGTGGTGATCATGGGTTAGGTAGAATGTTAAAGAATAAGGAAACATGGGAGTCTAATGAAATTAAATTGAAGATATAAGCCTGCTTTTCCATAAATAATTTGTGAACCATGCAACCACAAATACTATTAATATTTTACCATTGAGGAGAGTTTATAAATAGGTAAAGTTCTTTATCATTTAATGCTTAGTTTTTAGTAATACATATATTTTTTGTAATAGTGATAATAATAATGAATGCTATCATATATTGAACATGCACATCTAAGCACTAAATGTTTTACATGAATTTTACCTAATCTTTGCAAAAATCCTATGAGACAGGTACTATTACTACTACAAATTTACAGATGAGAATAGAAGCTAAAAGAAGTTAAAAATGTAACATGCATTTCATCTCTTTAGTTTCCAATGCAGTTTGGCTCCTCTAATTAATTCTCATTCTAAATAAGTACATTATTGAATTAAAATTCATTGTTGTAAGTGAAAAAAAACACAATGTATCATTTAGGATCATGCTTGTTTTGGCTAACAGTAAACCTAACTTATAGCGGCTTTACCAAATAGGTTTTTAGTGAGCTTAGGGCATCTGAATGCACCCCAGATACTTCCTGGGAATGCCAATCAATGTATTTGTTACCTTTAAGAAAAAGAAATGGTATGATAACGTGAATCAAAGTGTTTTCCTACACCTAAGATTTTGCTTGGGGAAGTTTATCAGTTCTGGCTAAATCCTTCCAATTATCTTTTATTGAGACAAACATTATTCATGTTGAGATTGTCCTTACTACTTCATTGGTGTTAAAATAGCCTTTCTGAGATAAAGTGATGGTGATAAGGTATAGAAATTAATTAGGGTTCCATAATTGTTTCAACTGATGATGAAAAGACCAGTTTGTCTATACCCTGTGACTATCAACAAGAAGTGTGTTTATGTCTATGCACATTGAGAAATTAAAATGAAAAGCAATTATCTGGATAGTTTAGCAGCTTCCTCTGTCCCAACTTTATTGTTGAATTTATCTAAGATATATACTGCATTTCAGTTTATAAGGGTAGACAATCAATGTTAATTACCATAAAAATCAACCACATGGCATTACTATCTCAAAGTAAAAATAAATCAAAAGGACGATGATTAATAATCTTATCTATCTTTTAAAAGTGAAGATTTGCCTGTACAGCATAATACTAAGAATCTCAATTATCCAACAATTTACTCAATCAGCAAAATATCCCTAAATATCCAAATCTTAACAATATATGGATTTTAATAAGTTCTAATTAATTGCATTCATCAATACATTTTTAAAAAATGAATGTTTAAATTTTCTGAAAATGTTTGTAATTTTAAATCACATACATAAGACAGCATAACAAAATACATCCCCCCCCTTTTTTTCTCTTCTCTTCTCTTTTTTTTTCTTTTCTTTCCCCCACTTTTTATTTTATGACTAGTGATCAAGAAAAATAAGCTGGGGCCTCTTAAACCCTAAAAGACTCTCTTGTGGATTGTTAGATCTTTGGAATTATTGAGCCTATGTTCTAGAAAATGAGTTTTTAAAACGAATCTATTAGTGTGGATAATAATTTGGATGTGACTAGGGAAGTAGAATAAGGTAAAATTTTGACCTGTGGGCATTGTAAGCCAGAATTTCTGGGGAATTAATGTCCCTGGGAACAGCCCTCAATCAATGATATAAGGAAGTTGGTGAATATATGCCCCAGATTTTTGGCCCTTGTAAAGTAAATCACTCAGAGAGGCATTCTACACCATCTCCCAGTGGTCTCCAGAAAGGCTGAACCCAGGCACACTAAGGATTTACCTATCCTTGTTTTTTTTTCCCTTCACCACCTCACTTTGCCACTCCCTTGCTGGTACTTCTTAGGAACCAGGCCCAATAAACTACAAGCAGTAGTAGTTGAGTCTCTGGACCTGCTTCTGAGGAAATCCAACCTAGGACCTTTTATTTAGTTTCTGAGTTATTTTTTCAAATGAAATCTTATGATAATCTCAATACAGAAAACAACTAAGCTAGAGCTGTGTGGTTGAAAAAGGTGGAAAAGTGTTGTGGAGGTGGGAGGAGAGTAGAGCATATCTACCAGCCTTTCTTGCCTCTTCCTCTGTCTTCCCCAAACTCCCCAGGGGAACACAAGGGCTTCTTGGGAACAGTTTGAAAACCTCTTGACTGAATGTTTTCTCTTGCTTTAAATATTATCTCATTCTCTCACTGATTTTTATTACCAAATAGCCAAAGCTAATTTATCAGTCATTTAGCACATATAATAGTAGCATTTTTATTTATTCTTTCAGGAAATACAGTGTTTCCAAGAATCCCTCTCTGAGATGATGAACAGAATTTCCCAAATGTGGTTGTAACTTGTTCCTATTCTATATGCTATCCATTCCATAACTAGTCCAATTGCACATTAATGAGATCATCTCAGTTAACTTTGATTTCTTGAATTAAGAGTTTTATAAATCCTAGCTGAAGTCAATGCTGACTGAACTTTTTTTCCTAGAGTGTGACTTTTCATATAATAAACTTATTTAATGGACACACATAACAGCAACTTATCTTGGAGTGTGACAGGCAAATTTTCTGGGAAAAAATCAATTTCCCTCTTTCAATATTTCTTTTAACAAGGTTGAAAATCATATATCTTAACACAGAATGTTCCCAAGCTCTGTTATTAGCATGCAAAACTCCTTCTTAACAGCACTCTCTCACTTTTAAAATGACATTGAGAGCTTAGAGGCATTTGTCTTAATTTTTAAGCTTACTGATTTCGTTGTGCCTGACACAAAGCAGAACATCTTTGCCATAATTACTGTATAACAGTTATTTTTTGCAAAGTTGTAATTTTCCTAAAATTAGCTGGACTGTCTCAATTATGTAAATTGAATGCTGAGACTTTAATGAGTATATTCGTAGGAGCACAATAAACTTTTATAACTTTTTTTAGATTATAAAAATATCCAAATTCTTTTAGCTTGTTTTTAGTGAGACCAGAAAAAGTGGCTCACTGTTGGTGATCCCAGTCTCTTGTGGACAGTTGATTTGTTGACTCATCTTTCTTCTTTGTGAACTAAAGAAAATATGCCCAAAGCATCTAAGGCTACCATACTTGATTGATCAAAGTGCTTGCAGGGCAGCCCAGATTCAAGGGGAGGAGCTTAGACTCCATCTCTGAATGGAAGAAGAATGCCAAAGAATTAGAAGCCATCTTTAACTGTCCACACCCTTCACTGACCTGTTTGGTCGCAGACTAAAGTCTCTTTCCTTTCCTTCCCTCCCTCCCTCCCTCCTCCTTTCCTTCTTCCTCCTTTCTTCCTTCCCTCTCTTCCTCCTTCCCCTCCCTTACTTATTCCGCACCCCCCACCTCTTTTCTAGGGGATAAACTCAGTGTTGGAGATTGGCTTATGTCCCCCACAAAAGACGTGTTCCAGTTATAACCTCTGATCCTGTAGGTGTGAACACATTTGCAAATAGGACCTTTGAAGGTGTTATTATAAGTTAAGGTGTGCCCAGACCGAATGAGGGTGGTCTTAACCTGATAAGCTTCTTTCTTCATGAACTAAGAAAATTGCACACAGAAGTAGAAGCCATGGAAAGGAGCCAGAATCTGGAAGCCAGTGGGAACCTGGAGGGGAAAAGAGAGAGCATCACTAGGTGAGTGGAAATCCAAGGAACCCGAAGGATCACCAGCCATCCAGAATGCTGCAGACACTGGAAGGAAGCAAGCCTTCTAGCCTCTGAAACTGTAAGCCAATGAATTCCTGTTGTTTAAGCCAAAGTCAGGTTGTGATATTTGTGGCAGCAGCCTAGCAAAACTAAGACACTTATTAACTTGCTTTACTTTGCTGCTTGTCATTTTATATATTCTTAATTCCCAGAGGCATTTCTTAATTGGTCTTCTCCCATCTGAATACACACATCTCTTCTCTGACTCTACCAACTTTTCATTGCTTGGGCTCTCCTCCATTATACAAACCACGATCTCACATTCTTGACTCCCTATCTCTCTATGCTATACATCTTTAGATCCCAGTACAATGATTTTTCTTCTTCTAGATATGGTCATATTTTATTTCAGTGACTGATATCTGAACATGATACAATGCTAACTAAGGAAGATGCATGTCTATTCAATAATATTCATATCAGCACCACCTACTAATATTTATTGAGTGCTTCTCTATGTCAGACACAGTTCTAGCAATTTACATGTATCATCTCATTTAAACTTTTACAGCCACCTGTGAGTTAGACATTATTCTCCCCCTTCTGCAGATCAAGAAAATGAGGCATGGAAAGGTCAAGGATTAGCATCTTTAACTACATTAGGTAATGACAAATTGTTTTCCAGGGCCATTATGTCAGTTTGTACTCCCCCAGGCAGGCACGAATGCCCCCATCGGTCCACATTCTATGTAGCTTTGGCATTGTTGGACTGTTCAGTTCTTGCCAATCTAGTGAGTATGAAATTATATCTTTTTGTGGTTTTAATTTGTGTTTTCCTATTGCTAATAAGGCTACACATCTTTTCATACAATTTACTGTTCATGTTTATATTTTCCTCAAAGAAATGCCTATTGAACTTTCTTTGTGTGTGCCTGTTTTCCTATTTTGTTTGAATCAATTTCATACTGACTTATTAGAGTTCTTTGTATATTCTGGATACACATCTTTGTTTATGTAGGTAGATACATTGCAAATATTTTCTCGGTTTGTGTTTTCTTGTTTTACTTTCTTTTTGGTACTTCTGATGAACAGAAGTTCTAAATGATTTTTAGGTACCTTTTGTTTATATTGCTGTTGAAGTTGGTATCTTTTTAATATTATATTTTCTGAAGATATGTGAAATGCAATTAACTTTTGATTATTAATCTTGTGCCAAGAAATCTTGCTACTGTCTTTATATGTGTGTGTGTGTATGACAGTTTTCGATATATATATATATATATATATATATATATATATATATCGATATATATGTATGCATTTTATCTGGAGTTAATACAGATTTGTTTATTTCTTTTAAATATTTACATTTTTTTTATTGCATCCTTTTCCCTAATTGCTTTGGCTATTACCTCCATTACCCAGATACATAGAGGAAGATATAGTGGATGTTCTCATCTTCTTACTATAATAGAGAATGTTTTTATATTTTGCCTTTAAGTATGTTGTTTTTTGTGGAATTAATTCCTAGCTACTTAAGAGTTTTCTTTTTAATTTTCTTTGCATGAATGGATAGAATTTCAATTATATCTAATGATTTTTCTAAGCATATATTGAGGGGATTACATGACATTTTCCCCTTTAATTTTTTATTGTGGTAAAATATTTCTGGAATAATATCAAGTTGCTCATAATGTTTTATCTATTTATTACATTGTTTTATTTGATTTGCTAATATTTAAGATGTTTGCATCTATATTCACGGCTGAGATTGGCCTAAAATTTTCAATTACTGGGTTTTGGGTTCAAGATTATACATACTTTATAAAATGTTTACGGCACTGACACTTCTCTTTTTCTTCTCTAGAAGAGTTTGTATAAATTAGAATCATACTTGAATATTTGGTAGAGTTGCTTTGGTAAAATCTCTGGGCTGGTGTTTCCTTTGTAGATCTTTTAAAAAATAATTCCAGGAGCTGAGCCATCGGGCGACAGCGACCACAGCAACCTGGGCAGCGGCAGCCAGAGGAAAGATCTGATTATCATGGACCTGTGACAATTTCACATGTGTCTGTCCCTGTGCACAGTGTTTGCCTTGAGCAAGCCCACAGAAAAGAAGGACCGTGTACACCACGAGCCTCAGCTTAGTGACAAGGTTCACAATGATGCTTAGTTTTGATTATGACCATGATGCCTTCCTGGGCTCTGAAGAAGCAAAGACCATTGATCAGCTGACACCAGAAGAGAGCAAGGAAAGACTTGGAATGATTGTAGATAAAACACATGCAGATAAAGATGGGTTTGTGATGGAGGGGGAGCTGAAATCCTGCATTAAGCACGCCCAGAAGAAATACATATATGACAATGTTGAAAACCAATGGCAGGAGTTTGATATGAATCAAGATGGCTTAATCTACTGGGATAGTACAGAAAAGTGACTTATGCCACTTACCTTGATGATCCAGACCCTGATAATGGATTTAACTATAAACAAATGATGGTTAGAGATAAGTGGAGGTTTAAAATGGCAGACAAGGGTGGAGACCTTATTGCCACAAAGCAGGATTTCCCAGCTTTTCTGCACCCTGAGGAGTACGACTACATGAAAGATATAGTAGTACAGAAAACAATGGAGGTATAGATAAGAATGCTGATGGTTTCATTGATCTAGAAGAGTATATTGGTGACATGTACAGCCATGATGGAAATGCTGATGAGCCAGAATGTGTGAAGACAGAGAGGGAGCAGTTTGTTGAGTTTTGAGATAAGAACCGTGATGGAAAGATGGACAAGGAAGAGACCAAAGACTGGATCCTCCCCTCAGACTATGATCATGCAGAGGCAGAGGCCAGGCACACGATCTATGAATCAGACCAAAACAAGGATGGCAAACTTACCAAGGAGGAGATCGTTGACAAGTATGATTTATTTGTGGGCAGCCAGGCCACAGATTTTGGTGAGGCCTTAGAATGACGCGATGAGTTCTGAGCTGCAGATAGAGGAACCCATGTTTCCTCAAAAGTAATTTATTTTTACAGCTTCTGGTTTCACATGAAATTGTTTGTTATTACAAACTTTTTGAGACATGAAAAGGCGTAAAGAAAACCATCCCATCCCCATTCCTCCTCCTCTCATCAGGACTGGAGGGAGACTGTGCTTCTGACGAACAATTGTAATTATTACACTTGTGTTTGTGCATTTACACTTTGTATTGTGTATAACGTGTTTATTTTTGTATTTGTTCTCTGGTTGGGAATATGATATGAAGGATCAAGATCCTCACCTCACACTTGTAGGTAGATATTAGTCCTTCACTATTTCTCAACCCCTTATACAGTTTTTATAATTTTCGATTACTTTTTTAAGCCTGAGATCAATAAATGTTCAGGGGAGACAAGGAAAAAATATACCCCACAATCTATGTTTAGAGAGATAATATTAATCTTGCCATTGAAAATTATAACATTTCAGAGGTGGTAGGGGCCACATATTCCTTTTAGTTGCTATGAATCTCTTAACTGATCCTGGTATTATCTAGGTGAGGAAATATCCCTGTGCTATAAGAAAACTTGACTCAAATTTAGTAGTTGTCCCCCACTATAGGAGTAGCTGTTTGCTGATTTTGTCAAGCACAGCTGTGGTGAGACGTTAGGATTAGTGTCTTGAAAATCAGTCAAGTAGTGAGTGATCTCTACACAGCTATAGTTAGAAACAGCTGGAAAATTAAAGGAAAAATATAACTGTTCTCAGGGCATACTTTTTTTCCTTTTCTCTCTCCTACCCCCCCAACCCCACCCCACCCTCGCCCTGGTGTATATCTACTGAAATGCTCAAGATTGTCTTGCCTGTTGAGATCACTGCAAGTGCCTTGTCTTGGCTTCTTTCTCCAGAGGTTTGGTTGCACTGAGAAATTAATCTTGCTTTCACTGCAGTTAAGATTTACTCCTTTCCAATCACGTCATTGAAAGTGCCTTTAATGGACAAGAGAATGATCTCTGAATGGGGATTCTCTTAAACTCTAAGATGGGGGAAAAATTGGATCACCTTATATGATAGCTTAGAACCTCCCAAATCAGTGGCGACATTTTGCTTCCCTTTCTGTTTTGGACAGTGGTTAAATTGCAGTGTATTAGTTAGGAGCTTGATTGCAATGTTCTAATCTTATGGGCTGGTTTCCAAACTACATGCTGCTGAATTTACCAGGGGTCCTCATACCTCAGAATGCAAACCCCTTACTACCAGGCCTCTTTCTGTATCAGCTGGAAAGCTTGCGGTTCGCTCAGAGATGAGAGGACCTACAGAGAGAGCTCTTTGGTTTGAGGACTGTTATTCACCCTCTCTGCCTTTGACCATAACTCCCCATTCTCCCATCTTCTCTGCCCCCACTCCCACCCTGCCCCCCCCCCAAATTCACCATGGATCAATAGGCTACCACATCTTTATAGAAGAGAGAGATGTAGAAAGAGCTGAAAAAAGTGCCCTCTGTTCCAAAATCCACTTTACCTATCTTTTACACTGCATGAACTCTGTTTTGGTTTCTTTCTTACAGATGGACCTTTTTTGAAAAGAGTTATTGTACTCCAAGTTTTTAGCCCTCCGGTTACTAAGACTAATAACTGTATGTATAACCCTTTAATTCTTCATGTATCTTTCTGGATAATACATTCTTCGGGTGGTGCTGGGTTGTATTATAATCAGAACCTGGGTATATCCTTTGGTCTTCCATAATCATGTTGAGGTGGGCTACTTGGTATGATAAAAAGCCAAGTGTTGCTTAACTTCATTGAATTGAGCTCTTGATTGGGTACACACTTTTTAAAAGTTTACCTACAATATAGAGTAATAGAAATTCTCTGCCCTCCAGATTCCTCAGGTTTATCTTTAAAAAGACCAGAGATGATTAATAATACCACCACCCTGGCTTAGTGCAAGAGAGCACATCATGAACTGTGTGGTAGGAGAGCCTCAAAGCTCACTAGGTGCATAGCACCCAGGCCTTAAGGGAAAGTCACCCACTTAAAGGCAAATCTTAATCTGCCAAGAAAGCAGCTCTGGATGATGCTGGCTGCTCAGCAGCAAGTATTTCACTCTAATCTCTAATGATCCCCTGTATTGTATTTTTGGTTTAAATCAAGCCTGAGGCTGGTGAACAGTAGCTACACACCTACATTGTGTGGTTTGTGAATGCTAGCTCTCTTGAATTTGGATATTGGTTATTTTTTATAGACTGTAAATTGAGTTTTATATTCTATAATGCAAACCAGATACCTATCTGTTTCTAATAAAACTGTTTACATCCAAAAAGTATAAATATAAATATAAATAAAAAATAATTCCATTTCTTTAAAATTTATAGGACTATTCAATTATTTTATTTATTCTTCACTCAATTTTAGACTATATTTTTTCTAAGAATTTGTCAATTTTGTGTATATTTCTAAGGCTTTGCCTAAAGAGGTGTATGATATTATTTTATCTCTTAATACCTGCTGCCTCTAGAATTAGGTCCCCTTTACCACTATTATTTAATTTTTATTTTCTTTTTTATTCTGGATTAGTCTTGCCAGTTTGTACTTTTGCTTTTCATCTACGATATATGAATTTTTTCTACTTCAATTATTTCTGATTTTATTATTATTTTTCTCCATTCTTTGAGTTTTCCTTTTCTCTTGTGTTTTATTAAATTTTAACTCTTGCAAATTTAACTTTTCTTCTTTAATAAGTATTTAAGGTGATACATTTTCCTTTAAGTTTACCACATTAGCTCTTTCTTAGAATTTTTGTTATAATTCATTTCAATATATTGTTTTCATTACTGATTTTTTATCCTGTGAATTACTTAAGGGTATTTTTAAAAAATACAAATGTATCTTTCTTCATATTTCCTTTTTTAGTTTCTTTTGTTATAAAATGAGATGAAGATTCAGAAAAACCACATAAACAAATCTATAGCTTAATTAAGCTTAATTAAATATTATATGGCAAACACACTTAAAATCTCCATCCAGTTCAAGAAATAGAACTTTGTCAGCCACCTGAGAAGTCCCTTCATATGCCCTATTCCAATCATAAACCCTACCTTCCTCCCAAAATAACCATTATCCTGATTTTTAAATAGTTGTTTCCTTGCATTTCTTTACAGTTTAGCCAACCCAGTTTGTTCTACTACTAGACCCTAATCTTGATTATTTTATTATTTCTATTTCATAAGCTTTTTAAGTCTCTTTTAATCTACAGGCTTCTCCCCTTCCTTTTATTTTTCTTACGTTTTATCTGTTGCAGAACCTGACCCATTTATCACAGTCAGGATTTTTCTAATGAATACTCCTGGTGCAATGTGCTAATTGCATATTCGCGCTTCTCTGTTCTCTTTATTTTCTGCAAACAGGCAGCTGGGAAAAGCTGCAGCCAAGTAAATATCATTCTTTCTTGCTTGCTTGCTGGATTCCATTTATTATATTTCCTTGAAATGAGGAAGACTTGGATTAGCTGTCTATTAGATTGCCACATTTTTCTGTGTATTGATAATTCTCCTTTTAAATGAAATATGCAGTAAAATATTACACTTTTTTTCTTCTTCTTCAACACTTTGTTGTTAGTTGGTATAATTTTAGTTATGAATTTTAAAGTTCTCTCATATAAAAAATTTGCACCCATGATAAATGTGGGAAAAGGCAGTGACCTTTAGTTATCACATTTTTAGGGAATAAAGAACTCGTGAGCTGCCTCTGAGAAGACTTTACATCCCCCAGATAGATCTTGCTGATTTACCCTCCAAAGAAAGATTCCATTCTTCCATTAATAACTTGATTTTGAACAGATTCTGCTTTTAGTGTCTACTTGAATCTCACATGGCAAAGTCTTGTGCTTCTGGACTCTATATAAAGTTAAGGAATAAGGACTCATATTTTTTCTTTCCCACATCAGAAGAAACCTTTGAAATAAAGATAACATTGTGACTCTCTCACGTATCTATTAAAAAAAAGAACCAATATGTCTTATAAATTTTATCAACCATGCATACAAACCTCTAACTTTTGATGGTTATGAGAGTGAATGTCTTTAATAACAAAACAGACTCTTTATGGTAATTGTAACCCAGAGTATCCACCAAAACCACACTGTGAAATCATGATATATTCTTTCTAATTCTACTTGTGTTTGTTGAAAGTTTTTTTGTAATCATGTTGGAGTTAATTGAAATGCTAAGAAAACGTAAGTTTAGAAAACTTTTGATTACCTGGCTTAGCCTTCTCAATTTAGGCAATTGATAGGACATCTCCAAGTTTTGTGTCATTTTTCTTCCCTCTAATGGATTTTGGAAAGAACAGTAAATGAATGGAAAATATTATGTAGATGAGAAACAAGTAAAAAATCTTTCTGGTTACAGTCTACTCAGGAATAATTTAGAACTAGGACATCAGAAAATAAATGCTTTGGTTTAATGATAGAAAATCAGTAGTATATTGATGTCCAAAGAGACCCTGGAACTTTTAATTCTCAGTTGCTGGATTCTCCCATGAATGTGCCACTATCCATAATGTTGAATTTGGAATGAAATTTTACATATTCTGTTTTATATATACTGTTTTTAAACTTTCCAGGAAAACAAAATACCTGGAAATATGCTTTCTGTTTTCTTATATATGTTTCACAATTTACTCTTTATAAAGTTTTACCCATCAGAGCATTGATACTCTAGAAAGAACTCAATCAATAACTTTTATGATAGCTTAATAATGGATGCAAATTCTTTGCTCCTCTTCCCATTGAAAGAAGGCAATTTCCCTCTTCTTAGATCCAAGTTGTCCTTAAAGGCTTGCTTGATCTTAGAATCTGTAGAGGAATATTAGGTAACTGCTAAGGCTAGTTCATAATAACTCTTGCAGCTTCCACCTGGGCCTCTTGAAGCACTTGCTCTTGAAACCCAACCATCAGGCTGTGAGGAAGCCCAGTCAGCCTATAATGGGTGGCCACTGGCCAACAGCTCCTACAGAGATCCCAGCTGACATTCACAATCAACTCGACAGTCATGTGAACTCCAGAATGCCTAGGCTGCTGCTGATTTCTGCTACCAAGATGAGTTCACCCTGCCAAACTGCCCAAATTGTAAATTTGTGAGCCAAAACTATGATTGTTTTATTTTAATCCACTAAATTCTGGGGGTGATTTGTTACACAGCAAACAATTACAGAAGAGCACACATTTCCTGGTCTCATTTGTGATCCAATAGAAACTAAGACAAAGAAGTCAGGAGAATGGAAACCCAAAATCCTATCTTCATTTCAGTAATGGTTAGGTTGGAGGATTTATCTCAATTTGAGAGTCAAAGTCAGTTTGCTGAGACCTAACCAATATTCTAGACCTGGTACAGCCCACCTGAAGCAAAGTTGATTTCTGTGGAGCTGACCATTAGGACTCTCCAGGGAAATAGAACATACACAGACATACACACACACATGCACATATATATATAAATACATATATGCATACATGCATATATATATATGTATATATATGTAAATTTTATGATATTTATTATAAGAATTGGCTTACATGACCAAGGGGATAGGCAAGTCTGATTTCTGTAGAGGTGGTTGCAAGTTGGGAACTCCGTGAAAGTTTTGATGAATTCCCCAGGGAAGCTGGTTGGATGAAGTAGAGATTGAAGTTCATCTTTCTTACTGTTGAAATAATCATTTCTCCATTTAAGGCCCTCAGCTGAGTGGATGAAACTTCTCTTAGCTGAAGGCAATATCCTTGTTGATTGTAGATGCAATCAACTATAGATGCAATCTTCTGACTAATGATTTAAATCTGCAAAATACTTTCACAGTAACAATCAAACCAGTTCTTGCTTGACCAAACAACCAAACACCATAATCTAGTCAAGTTAGGAACTATCACACATGGTTACTCAGGTCATTGACTCCCACTGGTCTAGGTGAAGAAGGGAGGAGAAAAACGTTAAATCTGTGATGCTCAAGTAAGATAATGGATCACATTTACTCATTAGGGAAACATAGACCAATGGCTGTAAACACCAGCCAGGCAGCTCCCTTCACATTTGTACAGAGGAACAAAGGATTGTTCTAAGAAATTGGTATCATTTAGGGCTAACCCTTTCTTGTGGAAACCAGAGAAGGTTATAAAAGGCATTTTCCCTCTCACTTTGAGTAGAGGTTAAAAATGGCTGATTGGGTTCACACAGAATTTGTTCTGAATCCTGGCTCTGCAATATAATAAGAATGTGTCCTTGGACAAGTGACATAACCTCACTTAAGCCTCACTTTCCCCAGCTGTATATTGGAGATAATAGCACCTATCTTATTGGGTCTAACATAGTAAGGGTTCAGAAAAATGTTTTTATTGTTTGATACTGTAGGAAGCTAGTAAGGATTTTTGTCCTTAAAATATTAGGTAGGTAGAAACCTCAGGGGAAAAGTGAATGTTTAATACCCTAGGCCTAACCAAGTGGTGCCGCTTTGTTCCCGGGCCTGAGGGTGATCAGCCCTGCTGCAGCCC
>JAKSZT010007815.1:11508771-11683900 GCA_026826555.1 Tolypeutes matacus | reverse complement strand
TTGCGCGGGCAAGGCCACAGCAAGGCCTGCAGTTTGTAGATACTGCAAAGTGGTTATTATTACTTATTTGCATTCCTGATCCATACTTTTCAATATGGAATAATGTGATCACATTATAGTAAAGAGTTACTTCCAGAAATGATGAGTGAGATGGGGAAATAGTAGACTTATATAGGTATATATATCTCCATAACTGAAAGTAGCTGAATAAACCTATGCTTACTGTAATATCCCCTAGTCCAGACTTATTAGGAACATTAAGGTGGCTTAACAGATAATCAAAAAAACACAAGTGTAATTAAGAAAACAAGTTGCATAAGTTTTATTAAAATACAGAAATGTGTGCATGTGCATATGACTATTTGAAGAATTAAACTTCTTAACTTCTCCACATTTTATGCAGAGTAAAGTTTGATGATATGTTTAAAGGTCTAATTCAAGTTTATCTCAATGATACTCATTCATCTATTTCCAGCCTAATTGATGTATCTTTCTTTGCCTTGTACCACTACCAATAAACTTAGCCTCAATCAAAAGGATATCTAAGTGTTTTATTTGTGTTTAGCGCTCAGAGTAAGGTTTTTGAAGATGTCAGACACTTTCATTATAGTCTTTGTCTCATCCAGCAAAGAGCTGGTCCTCAATATTTTCTTGGATTGATTTTAGATTGTTTCACATCATCCCATTTGTATTCAAATATATCATCAAAACTTAAAATTACATTTTTCTGTCTGTTTTCGCTAGAAAGATGATTCTCCTTTGGTACTGAAAAAATCAAACATTATTGTCCACATTCTGTTATTTATTAGGGATTGAAAATTTTGTGCTTCAGAGCTTAAAAGAAGATATATCACAATTCCAAGGGGGAAATGAGGAAGGAAATTGTTGTGGCTCTGAGTTTATGAGTGATTAGATGCCCATTAGAATTCTGTGTGTGGGAATTTTTCGCAGTTATGAGGTGCTAGAGCCAATGGACAAAGGAGAGGGCATATCTAGATAAGCTTTATGCCAAGGGGATAGATACAATAGGAACTTTTTCCAGATGACACAATATGAGTGGCAACTCTCCTAGGGATGCTATGACTTTGCCTGGACCACACAAATGTTTTAGAAATAAAAGTTACTAATCTTCCAGTCAGTCAGCCAGTCAGACAGCCTATCAGTCAAGGAGACTAAACATCTCATTTACAATCCTGCACATTTGTGAACACTAGGGTATCTGGAGAAGCCTAATCACAAAGTGAAGAATGGTGGGTTTAGACTTGCTCCTATGACTTCCACATGGCTGAAGAAATGAAGTAACTACGGGAATTGGGAAACAAAAGGAGTGGGCGTTCCTGTTGCATATAGTAAGTAGGTTGTTGTTTCTAGAGAAACTGACCCATAAAATATTGTGACCAAAGTTATGTGCCAGTGTGGGTTTATAATAAAAATCCAGAAATAATAACCCAACTGAGATCAGTATGCCATAGATAACATCTGCAGTAGGGAAGAAGGGCTAGCAAATTAATAAATAGAACTTTTATTTATACCACAGGCAAATGCATACATTTTCTACAAAATTACTAGTCTATATATTTTACCAGGCTATCAGCAGCCTGAAATGAAATATCGAATTCACAGGTATTTTTTTTTAACTACATGTCTTACCTTTTATAGGAGAGAGTCCTCTCATAAACTCTTAACAAGATTTATTGGATTCTTTCAATGGGTCAGATATTGTGCTATGTGCTTTCTTATGGACATGAGTAACCAAGGTTTAATTTATGGCTTGGAATACTAAAATTTGGTTTTTAGAATGAAAAATAATACAGAAATCTGCCAAATCTTCTTATGGTGGATATAATTGTCATTATTCTTGATCTCTGAGTTACAAAACGAATAGAATCATTCTGAACTATTAACTGCTATGACTTATGTTTCACCTTTCTACTAATACTCTCAGATTTGATGCAATGAGGCTCCATCACATTGACTAATAAGGGGTCAAGTTATTTCCTGGAAATACATTCCCCCAATATCGAGGGTCTCAAAGGGTCTTACATATATAACTTGAACATGCTCCTCATGGCAACAGCAATTTACTCATTCAAATAGTTAATTCCACAGTGGGCTGGGGAGTCTGGTTGTCCTGTGTGTATATTCAGACTAATTGTTACCCCTTCTACCTAGCATTCATTGCGTGCTTGAATGTGCCAGGTACTATTATATATATTTTCCTCAAATTAAATCATTTTGTCATCACAAAAACCCTGTGAAATAGGAACATTTATTATTCATATTTTACAGGCAGGGAAACTGAGGCACAGGAATAGGAAGTAACTGAATCAATACTGGAAGAAGCTGAATCAACTGAAACCTACACAGGCTGGGACCAGCCTCCAAGTTCTTAACCTGTGCCCTCTGCAGTGTGTGATGTATGGTACCTTCCGTGGTATCTAATGCTCCTGCTTTTGTTCCACAGAATTAATTGATGTCCTGCTGATCATAGGTCGTGGCCCACTCTGTTCCTACTCTCATATGGATCACCTTTCTCTGAGTTGCCCGAGGCCTCAGCTCACACTGCTGACAATGGCCTCTTTACAATAGGAGAACCCTTTTTCTTCTTGGATTCAGCCCTTTCACAGTGGTGTTCCCCAGCAGAACTGCCTGGGCCCCAGGGATTCAATAATTTCACTGATGCATGAGTTCTCAGAAAAAGGGAGGGGAGGAGGGATAGCAGAGAGGCCTGCACAGGAGTTGACAAGCACCGTCTCAATTTTGAACCCAGAAGCTTGGCATTCTACCCTAACCTTGACTTGTTGTTAAATCTGGCTATCACAAGTAGACTCCTTACTTACTCATAGTGATTTTTTGTCTCATGGGAGAACACAAACTTGTTTAATCCCAAATTGTGGATAGGTTTTAAGCTATTCCCTCCTGCCATAAGTCTCCTTGTTGAAGTGCTCTTAGGTAACTTGTGATGGAGCAGAGCTTTGCGGGAGGGTGTTGTACATCTCTTGTGATTTCCAAGTTCTGCCATAAAATAAATTCTAAATTAAAGAAACCCCCCAAAATATGAAAAAAGTATGAAATAGTAATATATGGGCCTTATTAATAAGACATTAAACAATAAGATCTAGGAGCAGATCTGATAATTACCATAATTTCAAAATAGTTATGAACATAAATGATGCTTGAAGGTGTACATAACACTGTAGAAGGATATGAAGACATCTGATTTCTGTGGTAACCAAGTTATTGGAACTATTAATACTTCTGTGGTTTGGTCCTACACTCATAATTGAAAGAAATGCTCATTCTCACTTATGGTTATTGAAAATGAGAAGGGAATATTTTTCCATTGAAGTTCACAATACGCTGAATTCTACCATGGACCCTCTTGTGTGACATCCCTGAACCAAAGATTTCACATATCATCTTTTTGCTAGAGGGTAAAATTTGGCCTTTACTTGGTTGTTTGGCAGAGGAGAATATGCTTATGGACATACATAGGCAGATATTGTGAGTCCTGCAAATTTGAGTAGAAAGGACACTGAATAGGGAATTTTAAGTTTTGGTTTTAGCTTTGCTCTTGCTAGTAATCATCTGTTACTTTGGGCAGTGAAATTTACTTCTTCAGGTCTCAGATCTCATCAGGAATATGAGGAAATTGGACCAGCTAATCTCTGAGGAACTGTACTGACTTTTCCTTCTATTATTCTAAGAATCTTTTATTTAGTTACACATCACCTATATTTATTCCTTTGTGATATTAAATAGGAACAGGAAAATGTCATATCGTTGGCCAAACAATTTCCCCAGGATATCCTACACTTCAGAATTTATCTTTCCTTTTCCTCCAGGAATAAGAACATTACCTGAAACAAATGTTCCTTTCCTTGAATGAAGATATTTGTCAGCTAAAAGAGACTTTGCACAGCTTATGAGAAAAGCAGACATAAAAGAAGCTATTTCCTTGCTAGTTGATTTTTGTATCCCCTCCATTGTTTATTTATTTTTTATTTGAGTCAGAAGACCTTCTTTTCTAACAACCTGAATTGTCTTTTTGTCTGATTCTGCAGTGCAGTCACAAATAATAATAATAATAAAAAAAGTTAAATCGAAATGAATCAAACAAAATTATTCTGCTACTTTACTCCTCCTTTTTATCAAAGCCAAAGAAATAGTTCTGGCTGATGCTCTAGAAATGGATGGTACAAGTTGAGGCATTCAAAGCCACAACAGGGACACTGGGGGACTGACCACATTAAAACACAATTGTCAGTTGTCAGCTGGGTTTTTGGGCTGTCTCATAGCATTGTGGTATTTCCTAAACATGCAGTGTAAGTTAAACTGATGAGTAAGTGATATGAAAACAACAAGCTCAGAACTTGGCACAAAGAGGCTGGGGGGAGGGGACCATATATCCCATGAGATTTTTCCTGCTTCTTTGTTAAGTTCTCAAGCAATTTCAGCTTCTTGAGTTCCTGTTCAGTGGGCTTTATAAGTCTCCACTAAGGTCTGGAATAAGTTCCTATTAAGAAAGTTTGCTTTGGGTTTCATTACTCACTCACTCCCTCTTTAGAACTGAGGGATCTCTCCACTAAGTATGTAAAACACACATGAAAACCTTTTCAGATTCATCACTGAAAAATTGAAATATTTCCTCTTTGAATTTGCTATCTTCCTCCCCCCACCCCTTTCTCTTTTCCCTTAGCTCCTCTATCAACACAACTGGAAAATAAATCCAGCTCACCAGGTAAGTACATATAGTAGGAACTTGATAAACATTTATTGAAAGCATATATATAAATGTGTTTCCTGATTGTGCTAATTAAGGATATGCAAACTTGAATTTTGTATGGGAGGTAGATTTGTTTGGTGACAAGGACTCAGGAATTAGTCAGAACTGGACTTCAATTCCCTGTTTGTGGTAGATTGATTACAAAAATACGTCCCTAGACTTGCACACTTTGCAAAGCGATTTTTCAGTTCTTCATGGGTATTTTTCAATCCTGGGATCTGAGTTGGCATTGTGACTTGTTATCACTAATAGAATGTTGTCAAAGGGATGATGTACCAGTTCCAAGCCTAGGTTCCTAGAGGCTTTGCACAGATGTGTTTGATTTCTAGGGACATCCCTTTTCCATGTAATCAGAGTGAGGCACCACCGTTGTTCCAGTTGAGCTCAGGGATGAGAGACCCCAGCCAAGATCAGCAAAACTGCCTATTTGACCTGCCGCTCATGTCGATACATGAGGAATTCCAGAATGAACAGAAGAACTGCCCAGCCAAACTGAGCCCAATCTGTCCATCTGAAGAATGTGAGCTAAATAAATTGTTGTTTTAAGTTAATAAGTTTTGGTGTGGTTTGTTATGCAGGATTACTGTGGTAATGGATAGCTGATACAGTCTTTGTCTCTTAACAGCTGTGTCCTTAACATAAGAGACTTAACATCTCTAAATCTGAGGTTTTTCCTCTTTTGTTTGGAGTTAATATTAAGATCCATCTCAACACATTATTGTGAGATTACATGAGAGAATATATGTATTAGACACACAAGAGGAACTCAGTGTGAGTTAGCTGTTAACTATTCTTTTCTTTTCTACCATGGAAAAACCATTATTGACAAGGCCTCTGTAAGATACCTTTTATTCTTCCAGATGCTTTAGGTCTTAGCTCCCTTTTGTGGAGCAAATAAATGGCAACAAATCAAACCCAAACTTCTACCTTACCAGAATGTTCATGGTATAGGTACAGGCAGGGAGTCTGATTTAGAATGCCAGGATTCAAATCCCTATTCTCTACTTACTTGGACATAGGTAACTTACTTAATTTCTCTGTGCTTCAGTTTCTTCACTTGTAAAGGGACTGATAATACTACCCACCCCTTTCAGGTCTGATGAAGATTAATTGATAAAGCACTTGGAGCAGTGCTTAGCACATAGTAAGCATTCAGAAGCATTTGGTAAATGTTAGCTTTTATTATTATTATAATTATTGTTATTAATGGAATTTTAGCATCTCCCAGGGACCAGATGAATCCCGGGCTTATTTCCTTGTGAAATTCTTCAAGAGGTTCTGCAATAAACAGGGCAGTATCCAGCCATTCCTCAGTAACCCATTGGTGAATGGTCGTTCACTAAAGCTCAGCCATCTGGCAGGCAGACACACTGTCATAGTGAAAAACTGGTTCAGAAAAAAACGCACCAAAGGGCAGACAGGAAATGATAAAAGAAACGACCCATTACACTGAGCGAATGGCACTGGCTAGTGTGAATATGGATTTGGGGTTAGTCTGTGGATAAAGAACTCAGAGTCAAAAAAATGATTGCCAATAGGACTAGGCTGGTTTGGAGGAAGTGGGCCCAGAGTACAGCTAGGCTGGAGGGTTTAGACCTTTAAGATGGACTGCGATACTGTCTGATAAATCCGCTGATAGATCTTCAAAAGGAGACTGACAGTTGTAAGAAAAGTAAGGATGGGATTTTGTATGGTGTTAAGAATAATGACATTTGGAGTCTGACCAATATGTTTGATTTCTTTCTCATTTAATAGCTGTGTGGCCTTAGTCAAGTTTCTCCAGCTTTCCAAGTTTCAGTTTCCTCATTTGTAAAATTAAGATAATAATTCCTCTTTAATAGACCTAGTGAAGAGAGTAAATTATGTAACTATGTAAAATGCTTAATTAACAGTGTCTGCCACCTAAAAGGCATGCAATAAATGGTATGTGTTATCACTGTTATTATTGTTATTAATTAAACTCCATCTGCCCTAATTTTTATTGCCGGAATTTCCTCCTTGAGTTACCATTTCCTGTTGTCTCATATGCTCTTGTTCAGCCTTTCAATTACTCTCTCCCTTCCACAGAACCATCACATCTGCCTTTCTGATGTCTAACTAATGACTTTGACATCATACAACTCATTAATAGTCTCCTGGGCAGACTTTGACATTAAGCATCTGCATCATGTCTACTTGCTTGTTCTAGGTTTCGTTTTCATCATGGTCTATCCCTGTGGATGGACAAGAGATCAAGGAAAGTAAATTAGGCCTAAGGTTGAAAGACGCTGATGGGGAGGCAGAGCAAAGATCTGCAAGGTCCAGGCATCAGAAAGTGTGGTCCTCAAGGCAGCATGCGGTGAAGTCTTATCGTAAAGGAGCAACCGTCATTTGCTTTAAGTGTTTTACTCTGTGAATTAGGTAAAGTCAGGTATGGACAATTAAATTACAGACAGAATTTAGGGTTATTTCGTGGTTAGGCACTTCCTAGATTATTTAGTCTGCTACATTTTCAAGTTGATAATGAAAATTTAAAAAAAAAAAAAAAAATTAGGGGCATGTTAGGATCAACAGTTTCTAAGAGGATGATAATACAATCAAATACATATATTTTTTCTGTGCAGTTGACTTGATTTCTGTCCCTCCTCTCCCACTATTCACCACCTTTGAAATTAAGTTATCAGAGAGTGGGTGAAGTAAGCCATGCTTTCAGGTTCAACCCTATTAACTCCAATTTTCTTCACTTAGTTATAAATGCCAGGCATTTCCTGAGGAACTGTTTTAGAGTGTTGACATATCAAGACAGAGTCCTTTTCACAACCAAGAAAGCAGTGTGTAGGTATGAGGTGGATTGTATTCTATACTCCAATTTAGACATGTTCTTTTTTTTTTTTATTTTTTATTTTTTATTTTTATTTTTATTTTTTTTTTAAAGATTTTATTTATTCATTCATTTATCCCCCCCCTACTGCCTGCGCTCGCCGGGTCAGCCAACCACGCCGCGCAGGCGGGCCCGCCCTCACCAGGAGGCCCCGGGAACCGAACCCGGGGCCTCCCACATGGTAAACGGGAGCCCCACTGATTGAGCCACAGCCGCTTCCCAGACATGTTCTTGATCTTGATCTGCATTCCTATGGGTGGGAGCTCATTTAGGATCACCTGAAGATGACATTTATTTATTTATTTATGAATTTATGTATGTATTTATATGTATATATATTTATTTATTTTTGATGTACCAGGGCTGGGGATTGAATCTACGACCTCATATGTGGGAAGCAGTGCTCAAATACTGAGCCACATCAGCTCCCCTGAGTTGGGTTTTTCATTTATTTGCTTGTATTTTTTTTTTTTTTAAGAGTTCCCTGGACCCAAACCCAGGACCTCCCATGTGGTAGGCAGGAGCTCAATCGCTTGAGCCACATCTGCTTCCCAAAGATGATGTTTTGAGTTGGGGTATGACAAAGCTGAATGAGACTGGGTCTCAATCCTGATTACTGGAGATCTTGTGAAGAGGAAAAAACTGGAGGCCAGATTCTGAGAAAGCCTTTGGGAGGGACCAGGAGATAGAAGTCAAGGGAACTTGGAAAAGAAAGGAGTATGGCAGGAGGCAAAGATAGAAGCTAAAGAACACCAAGGATTGCCAGCGGCCAGAATCAGAAGGTTATAGACTTTGGGGAGAGGGCATCACCTTGCTGATGCCTTGATTTTGGACTTCTCTAGCCTCAAAACCATGAGTCAATTAAATCCTATTGGGTGGTATTTGTCATAGCTGCCTGGCAAATTGAGACCAGGGAAGATTCATTGTGGGCTTCAGTGTCACCTTTCAATTAAAAGGTAGGATTCCTGTGTTCATTCTCAGAACATCAAACTTTGGTGGGTATCAAAGTTTGTCACATTAGGATTTTGTAACTGTAATGACACAAATTCATAAACATGAAAATGGATGAGCTAGGTATAAAGAGTAGTTTTCTTTCTACCCCAAGTACAATGTTCCTTGCCTGATTATCTAATAGTAGTGCATCTGCCACATGGTCTGGAGATTTATGCATTTATCTACTGTGTTCCTCTCTGGTACTATTTCTTTTGCAGCCTCTCTGGGAATTTTGGAGCTTATGAAATTTGATCCTCATGGATCAATGCAAAGATAACAAATGATGTGCTACTGCTTTATATTAAAATGCATTGTTTCTTTGCTTTTAGCTGTGTTTTTTTCTTTGTAGGATATGCAAATCCCATGGGAGATCATAATGGTGAAATGATATCAAGGCCATGAAATAGACAAAGAGGGTCATCGTCTTGTAGTCATTCAGGCGTGCCCTCTGTGTCCTTCCCCTCAGCCCTAATTATAATGACTGAGTTGGCTTGAACCATCCACAATTTTTTTTTGCCTCAATGGATAAGCCACACAGCCTCTTTGTTCTTCAGTTAATTCATTTATAAAATGGGGATATCTTTCAGATGGTAATTTTGTATATGAAATGTGATATACATGTAAATTAATGGATGTACTGACAATAGTCATTTAAATGATAGCTATTATTACTATTGTTAATTCATCTTGTGGTTGATTGATATAAAATTGCAGGATGATTGACTTTAGGGGTGCAATATGTAGCCTTACAGCAGATTGGAATTACATGGTTCAGCTGGTGATTGAATTAGTAAGGGAAACTGCAAAAAATTTTTTTAAATTGAAGGAAATACTAGATTTTTCAGATTTGTTTTTTTGTGATTCACATGGACTATTCCATTGTAAGGATATTGTAAAACTCTGCAATTTTTATCTTCTTGCAAGCACATTTTTTATTTTTAGTACCTAACTTGATAATAAGGACAAAATTGGTAACATTTTCATCCTAATCTTTTCAGACTGGAGAGTGGTTTGTTCCCCAGGTGATTAGATATTTAGCTTGAAAAGGAATCTAGGATATAAACTATCACAATCACAGCATTGCTGTGTGTTGGTCTATAACATCCACTCATGTGCTGACCCATTCATCACATTATTGCATACCCATTTTACGAGGGGGTGGGATGGAGAAGCTCATATAGGGTGAATGCAGAAGCAGGTGAGTAAATATTCTGCTTGGATCACATGAAGGTTCCATTTTACGTGGGGAGGGGTTCCACAAAGTGGGGAGTAAGTGGTTGCTTAGGAATAAGGAAGTTAGTTGGTGTAGGACCAAGGAAGTTAGCTGGAGGTAATTGAAAACTATCTGGCTAAATATAAATTTGGTGTTCTTACCTCATTGAGCATTTACAGTAAATAGAAACTTGCCATGGGGCTTGACAGAGGTACTTCTGTGTTGGACCTATGAGATTTTATTTATCACAAGATAGAAACAGGAAGATGGAAGAAGACTTTGCCTTAACACAGCTAAAGAGTAGTCTACCCACTAGCAATGTTAGAATAAACCTAAGCAATATGCTATAAAAGCATAAAATTATAGAATTTTTCCCAGAAAGAGTTTTACAAAGTGTCTAATCCAAATAGAACAGACATCATTTTAAACTCTGGCTAAATTTTGCATTATTTTTAATTTACCAAGACCCAAAATTTCATTCTTGAAACCTCAGAAACCTAGCAGGAAAAGTTTACGTGAATAGAGACATTCTTTTCGTGCTTCTTTGCTCTTCCTGATTTCAGCACAATAAGGGGCTTCTCAGGAGTAGAAAGACTAGCAGCTGTACTGCTACTACCAGGGCTGTGGGGACGTTTTAAGACTCTGAGTGGTCAGACTTCACTGAAAACCTATTGAGAGAGAGAATGGAATGCCAGTGGTCCTGGAAAGCAACCGAGCTCCTGTAAAATGAGCCAACCTGTGAAGGGTGAATAAAATGATCTGCACTTCCCCACCTCTCTGTAAATTTTTGTTGGTTTATTACTTTTTTTACTAGTTGATTTATCATCTTGGACTCACATTTCGGGTCTCTCTCCTGGTTTCCTTTCTGGAATGGCTCTGTATGGCTTCTTATGGACTCATCATCATCACAATGATTTACTGAGGGGCTATTCTGTGCCTAGGTCTACACTCCATCCAGGGTAGATATTATTACCAGTTTATAAATGAAAAAAGTTTAGTGCATTGCTTGAAGTCTCAAAGCAAGGAAGTGGCAGAGTAGATGCTTGAACTCAGGTCTATCTGACTCTCAGATGTACGTTGTACTGTGAGAACTATTTCTAAGCAAGCAGCTCTTGTGCCACCTCCGCCTGACCCATGCTGTTGTGCCTGACTCCTAAGTGCACACTCTTGATGATTCAGTATACCCCATAGTCTGCTCATGCCAGGCCCTGCCACATAAGACTTGGGTAGACAAGGCCCTGAATAAATGTGAAGACCACTTGAACAAAAACAGAATTCTCTTTATTTTTGGACTAACTTGTGATATTTGACTGTGTCAACTTGTTTGGAAATAAAACAATGTGCTTCACACGAGCCTCGTTGGGCAGAGGCTCACGTTCTCTTCAGGGTTCTTCTTCGTCAAGGACCGGGCAAGGCCGTTTCTGTTTCATTCGCCAAATGCTAGCAGCAGCCTCAGTAAGGCATTTCTTGCTCCAGCCTGAGCTCATGCAGCCACAGTGTTCGTTGTCAACATTGATCACCACATTCACATAAAGAACAGGTCATATGATTAGCACAGTGTGCTGAAGGCAATAATACAAGATTGTGGGGCTCGAGTCAGCTTAGTTTATGTCTAGCCTGAACATGTAAACTGTCTCCTTTGTCAGATATGGTGACTTTATTATGAGTGTAGCCCTGAGTAGTGTTTGTCATGCATCAAGTTAATGAATAAATAAATCCAAACAGTAATTGAATTTCTGCATTAATGATAAGCATTCCTTAAAAAAAAAAAAAAAGAAAAAAGAAAAAATACATTCAGTGGTGAAAAACTAAAAAGTCCAGGGAAAGTAGCATTCCAACATGATTTGTATTACCAGAGAGCAACTCTGCAGCATGTGAAAACGTAGAGAACAACAGTGGAGCAAAGGAAATGCCCCGGCGTGTCTATTCCTTAGAGGAAGCAAGGACTGAGGAGAGCAGATGTTTTTTGAGTGAGATACTTGTCTACCTTTTCGATGTGATTTTTCATCCTATCTGGAATCCTCTCTGCCTGGTAGACAAGAGAGTGTAGTCCCAGCTCTGCCATTTTCTAGCTATGTAGACTTGAGCAGGTGAGTTCCCCATCATTAAACTTGGGGTAATCATCTCATTAAGGCTGTCATAGGAGTAAACTGTTGTGTTGTTGTTGCTATTTACTGCTGGCCAAAGCCCTACAGTGGGAAAGCATGTGTGGGATTACCTTTTAGGGTCTTATTTACTGCTGATTCAAGCCCCCGGGCTCGGAGACTCCACCTCCATCAGGTCTTCCAACACTCCTTCTGGAGAACACGGAGGGTTTAATAAAAGACCCTTCCAATTTAGCCTCTTCCCCAGATGCTTAAGAATAAGGACCAATATCTTTGCTTCCCTCCATAGTAGAATGAATGAAGGCATACAGGGTTTCCTGAGCTAATAATCTCTGTTTTCTGGCAGCCCCTTAAGTGGCCCCTCTTTAAGATTGTTCCATCAGTCTCCTCTCTTCTTTGGCCAGCAGGTCAAGTTTGTATCCCTCCTTAATTCCTGAAGGATGCTGGTCAATACTGCCTGAGTTCTTAGCCACATGTAACCAGTGTCACAAAGTACTGAGATCCTTGGGCATGCTGGCTCTTTTTATGCATCCCCACGACTTCTGGTGATTGAATTGTTTTTGACCCCTTAGAGAGTAGCTTAAAGGGCATTTTTGTCCTTGTTCAATCCCCTAGCCTTGGGGAACCTACACCATAGACAGACTTCAGAGAATTTATGTAAACTTTTGTGTGCACATGCATATGTCTGTAAGTGCATTTATTTTCATTAGGGGTCACATATTGTTTATTAGATTCTTTGTTTGCCATCAAAACATTGTCATTCATCGTAGTTGCTGTGTTCTACAGCAATCGTAGAGGCACAGATCTTTGAAGAACGAGGGGCCCTGGAGTCTCTTCTAATGTGCTGTTGGGTCTTTATAACTGCTATAAAACCTCAGCCATCCTACCTTTTTTTTTTTTTTTTTTTTCATTTCCTTATTCATCTCTAACCCCATCCTTCTGGATAACTCTTCACCTCTACCTGAAAACACTTGCATGGGGATGCTCCAGTTTCTGGCTTACCCCTTCATCCTCCTTACCCTTCTCTACCAATCCGTGTCCCACCTCTTCTCCAAAATACTGTTTAAAGATTCCCTCCTTTGTAAAGGAGTATAAAACCCATGTCACTGCTTTCTAGTGTGTCCCCAGCCTCTAGTGCAGGGCCAAGTACCTAGTAGGTAATCACATATGTTTATTGATTGCCTGTAATTATCTTCCTTCAGTCTAGAATCTCTGGGTTGGTGGCACCATGCCTTCTCCTTCCTTCTTATTTTCAGAGGCAGAAGACAGAAACTCTGTACCTATTAACCAATAACCCCTCATCTCCCACTCTCCCAGCCCTGGTAATCTCTAGTCTACTTTCTGATTTTAGCTTATTCTAGGAATTTCCTATACTAAGTAGTATCATACAACACTTGTCCTTTTGTGGGATGATGTTATAACTTTTTTTATCTCAGAGGTGTTTTTAAAGGATGAAGTGAAGGAATGTACGTAGAGTGCTTAGCCAGGCACTTAGCATACAGTGAGAACCAATAACTCATAGCTAATATTAACAGTAGTATTGCATCCTTCATGTTCTAGGGAAGAATAGTGTTTATAAACCTATCATGTTTGGTAGCATAGTCATTGCTATGCTCTGTTGTAGATAGAAATTTCCACACCGTATTCAGCAGCAAGCGGGCAGGTAATAGCTCCTGGCTCAGGCAGTGGAATGCACAGACATGCACACTGAATGAAGCGTATCATTGTCAGATGATGGGACCCTCAGGCTATCTGCTGTCTGTCTGGTGTAAGCAATGGGGAGGAGGCAACAGCTGCTTCCGATGCTTCCGGTAATTATGATGGAGGATGATTCAATTCCATGTAGGATCCAGGAGCCGAAGGGAACAATCTGGGCTAAGTCAGCATGTGCCTAATGAAATCGTTTAGCTTGGGCTGTGGCCTTACCTACCACAAGCTGTGATCTGCTGTGTTCTAACAAAGTAGCCCTGGGAGGTGACACTGCTTGGGAAGGGGAAATGCTCAGTAAAATTCACTCCTTGCATCTGGCCTTCCAAATTTGCACTGCTACTCAAGTGACTCAGTAGAGTAGACTGGAAATTAACTTGCTCTCTATGGCCAGGGGAGGAGTCTCTGTCTTCAAAGGAGGAGCATTACTCTCTAAGTTGCCTTCCCCTAATCAGCCGGCACTTCCTGCTTTTAAAAAGGCTAACTCTAATGATTTCCCATGCTTCTAAACTGCTTCTGGCAGCCACCCATGGAAAAATGAATCAGGTAGATTCTCATATGGGTTTCAATGAAATGATCAATTTGTTAATATGTGGCAATGTGGATGTCAGTGATGGGAATCTTACAGAATATTTGTGTAACTGGGTCCAGGGTTCAAAGCCTGCTTATATATCTCCCACTACATCCTGTCCTCCCCCTTCCTTCCAAGCAGGAGATGGGTTGAAGCAAGTGGTCCCTGGACACCAAATGATGGCACAGATGGTTATTATAAGATCACCTTTTATCTCACCTCTTCTTATGTCTTGCCAGTGGAGGAGTGTGGGAAGCTTGTAACAATGTGGTAGGGAGGCATTTTGGATTTTGTGAGGGGGTATGTGAGTCAGAGTGAGAGGTGAGTACATCATGCCTTGGTGAGTCCAGCCTAGCCACCTCTATCATATGAGCCTTCCTGGAGTACGGGTCTGTTTCAACACATGCTGTGTATCCAGTGGCTTCTGCATTCTGACTCCTGCTAAGGTACATCCCAGTGCAGATGTCCTGTCAATGTAGAATATCGGCTTGGTGGCAGATGCTTGATGAAGACAGGTACTGGAACCAACAGTGATGGACTAATAGCCTGAATTTGTGCCTGGATTTTTTCTTGCTACAGGAATTGTGTTGGATGGAGTGGAGAGGATGGAAGTGGGTAAAACTCCTGAGATATCTTTCTACAGAAGTTAGTAAATTCCCTGAGATTACTGATTTCCCTTTTAACTCATATAATTGATTGTTAAAAGAGAAACAATAAAACAACTAGCAAGCAAGCAAAATAGACTAATTTCTCTTTCAAAGTAATTGTCTGTTTTTTGGACTGAATTTGACTAAATCATCTTGTTGTTCTGGCATCATGTAGACAGAATTCCGTAATCTTATGTGTCAAGCTAATGAACATTGAAACGAATTGATGAAACAGCTGTTTCCTATGAAGTAAACACTAAAGTGTTGGATAAATGAGGATTCCTACAGAAGACCAGGTGATTTTTTTTTTCTTATCTGCAGCAGGGGCTGAGGAGTGGGAATAAAGAGGAAGTCATCTTTATCTAACATTTGATTAGACTCTCTTTCAAGTATCCTCAGAGAAGCCACATGGTAAATTTGTTAACAAAATCAACTGAATGCCAATTGTGGGCTCATAGCAGCTATCCTTGTCTCTGGAGGGAGGGGAAGATTAAGAGATGATCTGGCTCAGACTTATTCTTGACATTTGGGTAGTCAGGGCAAGATAACATACATCTTTAGTAATTATAAATCAAGCTCACAAATGTTTACATAAGTTATGTTCTATCCTCTTACCTTGAACAAATATAACTTCATAATATTCTGGAAGACCATGTTCAAATTAAGAATTCTGGGAATTATCATGATTCTGAGCTGAAATCTGCTATTATTCTCTTTTCATACCCAGTTCCTTTACATGCAAAGATGGATACTCCAACTTGATGTCCACTCTCCATCTATAACCCTTGAAGGACTGCCCCTAGCTAGTTCTCTGGTGTGCTGGTCCTCAGGGGGTTGGAAATAAGGTTCAGGGCCATTTGTGCAGGGAATAAATGTCTATTGTTCAAGCTGAACCATTTCATGGTATTTGTTTGTTCAGCCTGGGAAACTAAAACAGTGGGATTATGGGATTATGGGATTATATGATATTACTAACTTTCTGAGGCACTGCCAAAATACTTTGAACAATAGCTGCACCATTTACATTCTCCAAAAGTGTGAATGAGCATTCCTATTTCTCCACATCCTCTGCAATATTTGTTATTTTCCATTTTTAAAATAGTAGTGCTCTGTTAAAATTTGTTACTTCCTTCCTTCTCCTAGCCTTAAGTTTAGTTTTCTCTTTTCTTTCTAGCTCTTTCAGTTGTGAGGTTAGGTCTCTGATTTGAGATCTTTCCTCTTTTTAAATGTAAGCATTTAGAACTTTAAATTTCCCTCTCAGCACACTTTCTCTGTATCCCATAAGTTATGGTATATTCTGTTTTTATTTTTATTCAGCTCAAGATATTTCCTAGTTTCTCTTGTAATTTCTTCTTTGACTCGTTGGTTGTTTAATAGCATGTTCTTTGGTTTCCACATACAGTTGGACCTCGTTTTACATTAACTCAACACATGTGAATTCAGGTATATATGCAATTGGCAATTTAAAAATTAAAGGCAGAGAGAGAGAATTGAAATTTAAAAAAATTATTTATATGGTTAATTTTGTTTACTTATTGTTACTAAAGTGTTTATTTGCCTTATTTATAAAAGAATATGTGGTAGGAACGTTTGTATCAGAAACACTTATTAAATAATGGGGATCACTATTATGCATGCACTATATAAAGCCTAGAAGTGCAGCAGTGGCAGGGCTGGCATGTGGGGCAAGGAGGCAGAAGGCTGAACCAGCTGGAATTTCCAGGCTGTGCTTTCCACTGGTTTGCTGATGTCAGTTGCCTTCCTGGTCTCCCATTAGCCTCTTCCAATTTTTTCTTTTTATCTGGGGAAGGGGGGCAAGAGAACTTGGGACAGGGAAAACTGCAGATTTTGCTATTATGTGCAATTTTCAACTTATGTGAAGGGTCTGAGAACATACCGGTTGAGTAAAATGAGGTACTACTGTATTATAAATTTTCCAGTTCTCCCTCAGTTTGAGTTTCCTAGACTGCTCACAGCAATACCATGAAATGGTTTGACTTAAGCAATGGGAATTTATTTGTTCATAGAGTCTGGGAAAATGCCCAAATCAAGGCATCATCAAGGTGATGCTTTTTCCCAAATACCGGCTGCTGGTGATCCTTGGGTTCTCTGTCACATGTCAAGGTACATGGCAGTGTCTGCTGGTCTCTTCTTTTCTTCTGCGTTTTATTGATTTCACCTTATTGCTTCTATGGCTTTCTTTCTCTGAGTCTGAATTTCATTCTCTTATAAAGGATATCCGTACACTTTTCCTGTACCCTTCTGTCCCCTACATTTTCTTGCAGTTGTTACCATTTATATCTTTATACATTGTGTGTCCAAAACCATAGATTTATCATAACTTTTTATGCATTTGCATTTGAGCACCTTTAGGTAGTAAGAAGTGGAGTCACATACCAAACAATACAGTACAGTAATACCAGCATTTATTATTACACATATGATTATCTATATGGAGATCTACATTTCTTTTTATCACTCTGATCCACTGTCTCGTATCTTTCATTTCAGACTGAAAAACTCCCTTTAGAATTCCTTGTTAGGCAGGTCTAGTGCTCATGAACTCTTTCATGTTTTGTTTATGTGGAATGTCTTAATCTCTCACTAATTTTTGAAGATAGTCTCACCGGATATAAAACTCCTTGTTGACAATTATGTTCCTTCAGCCCTTTCACTATTTTGTCCCACTGCCTTCTTGCCTCCATGTTTTTTTTTTTTTTTTTTTAATTTATTTTTATTTTGGGTAAAAATCAAAATTCTCACAATACATACAAACATTTGCAAAATGATATATAAATATATATGCATATATGTGTATTTGCTTACAAAAATGTTATTTATATATATATATATACATATATTTTAAGAGGTGCTTAGATTACCCAAAATATTACACGGAACTCACTGGAATTCCCATGTTGCCCACCTCCCACACCTCCCACCACATCCCATGAGAAATTGGCACTTAATCTTATTGGGGCTCCTTTTTTCATAATACATTGCTTTTCTCTTGCATCTTTCAGAACTCTCCCCTTGTCCTTGGCATACAATAGTTTGACTATTTACATGTCTATGTGTGGTTCTCTTTGAGTTTATCCTATTTGGGGTTGTTAGGTTTCTTGAATGTATAGTCATATCAAATGTTAAGTTTGGGAAACGTTCTGCCATTTCTTTGTATATTCCTTCTGCCCCCTTCTCTCTTTCTTCTCTTACTGAGACTTTCATAATGTACATATTGGTACACCTGATAGTGCCCCACAGGTCTCTTAGGCTCTGTTCACTTTTTTCCCCTATCTTCAGCTGAATCATTTCAATTGTATTGTCTTCAAGTACACTGCTTCTTTATTCTGCCAGCTTCAATCTGCTATGAAACTCTCTAGGGGATTTTTCATTTCAGTTAGTGTATCTTCAACTCCAGTATTTCTGTTTGGTTCATTTAAAAAATATCTATCCTGTTATTAAGGTTCTCATATTGTTCATTCATTGTTTTCTTGATATCCTTTAGTTCTTCATGTTTTCCTTGAGCATATTGAAGGTCATTTTTAAATGTTTTTCTCTGTACTTCCAAAGTCTGCTATTCTTCATTGATGATTTATGAATTTTTGTCTTGTACCTTTAGATGGTCCATCATTTCCTATTTATTGGTCTTATAATCTTGTTTTGCACACTGTACATTTTAATATTTTTTATGTGGTACTCTGGGATATAGTCCTTGAGCTCTCTGTTCCTTTAGTTTGTATCCCATTAGTGATAAGACAGAGATTTTCTTGAGTTCAAAGAGCTAACCAAAACAAACAAACCAATGCAAAATCACCTTTCACAGTCTTTGAAAATTGACTTTGTTTTGGCTGATGTTCTCCTTCAGAGTTTAGTCATCTTGTCAAGAATATGAGTCCAAGTGAAACCTAGTGCAGTGCAGGGTCCTCTCTTGAGCCTGCATCTTGTATGGGCCTGTGCTCACTTGTGACCTTAGGAATTCTCATATTTACAGGAATCCAATTGTACTCTCTACTCCCTACAAAATAACTTTCTCTCCCTCTTATATGCTCTATTCTTTACCATAAAGCAGGTAACCATTTGCCACCAGTGTTTTGAATTAATTGTTTCTTATACTGCTTTAGTTGTCCATTTGCTGCTGCTGCTTGCAGGACAAGTTCTGGAAGGATAGGCCAGAGATGAATGTCCTGGTTCAGTCTTTCAGGCTGCCACCCAGTTGATTTGCACTGATATATAGGTATCTTTGTATGTGCATAGCGGTTACATATTCCCTCCAGAACCAGAGCAGGAACACATATTGGAGTGCAGGCTGGCTTCTTACCATGCCAGGGAGGGGATGAGAAAGGGACTACCAAGAGCACCATGAGCTTCTCCTACCATTTTTAAAGCCAAGTTTTCTTGACTCAGCACTCACCCAGTTACTGCAATCCTTTACCTGTTTTCTGGAGTTTTGAGGAAGACAGTTCTGCCATTTTTTGCTAGTTATTCAAAGATTCTATGGAGGAATGGCAATGTGGAATATCTTATACCAACTTCTTGGCTGAACTCTCCACTTTCTTTTTAATTAAAAAGAGTTTTCTAATAACTGAAACATTATAAAACAGTAGTGGAAAGACAAACAACCCGATTGAAAAATGGGCCAAAGATTTGAATATATATTTCTCAAAAAAGAAAGTCATATGGTCAATATGTATATGAAAAGGTGCTCAACATCATTAGCCATTAGAGAAATGTAAATTAAAACTATAATGAGATACCAGTTTATACCCATTAGGATGGCTATTCTTGAAAAAACTGAAAATAACAAGTGTTGGCAAGGAAGTGGAGAAATAGGAACACTTGTTTATTGCTGATGAACATGTAAAGTGGTGTAGTCAATGTGGAAAACTGTATGGTGGTTCCTCAGAAAGTTAAGTGTAGAATTACCACATAACCTGGAATTCCAATCCCAGGCGTATACCTGAAAGAATTGAAAGTGGAGACTCGGGTATATATTTGTACACCAATGTTCATTGCAGCATTAGTCACAGTTGCCAAAAGATGTTGTTTACATCAACCCAAGTGTCCATCGACAGATGAATAGATACACAAAATGTAATATGTACTTACAGTGGAATACTATTCAGCCATGAAAAAAGTGAAGTGCTATAACATGGATAATCCTTGAAGACAGCATGTTGAGTGAAATAAGCCAGACACAAAAGTACAATTATTGTATGATTTCTCTTATATGAACTACTTAGAATTAAAAGAAATCCTAGAGACAGAAAGCAGAATACTGACTGGTTAACAGTGGTGGTGGTGGGTTTTGGTTTGGAATAATGAAAATGGTCTAAGACGTGAATATTCTTGCTGTCCTTGTTTTGTGATAATCAGGGTAGGCTAAACATTCTCTATATTAGAAACCATTCATATGCCCTGAGACTTCTTAGTTTTTCTCTCTAGGTCTGGTTTTTAGAATGCTGGTGATAAACCAAGCCTGATTTATTATATGACCATCCAGTATGGGAAATGACTGTAACTCTAGGTATCTTTGGTCACCCTTAAGAGATACAGCAGGGGGACAGATGTGGCTCAAATGGTTGGGTGTCTGTCTCCCATATGGAGGGACCTGGGTTCGATCCCTGGGACCTCCCAGTAAAAATTAAAGAAAAGAAAAATATGGAAGGTGTGTGAGCCACCAGGCCCTGTGTGTGGGTGCGTAGTCAGGCCCCGCAAGTGGGTGAGCCCCCCAGGCCCCACGAGCGGGTGCACCACCAAGCCCTGCACGTGGGTGCACCGCCAGTCCCCATGAGCAGATGAGCCCTCCAGGCCAAACGAGCAGGTGAGCCCCCAGGCCTCACTCATGGGTGCTCCACCAGGCCCCGCGAGCCACGCAGCAAGATGATGACGTAACAAGGGAGTGACACAAGAGAGAGCCAAGACGAGATGCACAGAAAAACCAGGAACTAAGGTGGCACAGCCGGTAGGACACCTCTTTCCCATGTCAGAGGTTCTGAGGATTGAATCCTAGTGAAAACGGATAAAAGTAAATAAATAAATAAGTCCTTTAAAAAAAGTATAGAGACGTAAGATACGGACTACAGTTGGTAGTAATACTTTGATGATGCTCTTTCATAATTTGTTAACAAATGTTTCACAACAATGCAAAGTATTTGTGGTGGGGTGATGTATGGGAGCCCTGTATATTATACATGTTTGTTTTGTAAGCTCACAATGTTTTCTAAACACTTAATTGTTTATGTATGTTCATGTATGAATAATATACTTCAATAAATTGTTTTTTTAAAAAAAGAAAATGGTCTAGGAATAGTGGTGAAAATTATACAGTATTGTCAATATACTTACTGCCAAGGAATTGTGCACTAAAAATGGTTATAATGATTTTTGCTATGTATATTTTACCACAATTGAAATTAATAAATTATTATAAAAAACAAAAATAGTAATGGGGTTACTTAACCATTCAAAGACTCCCTGTGGCTTAAAATTTTTAAAAACAGATAATCTTCTAATTACCAGTTTAAAATGACTCCTTTTAAGCTATTCTGAAAAGCCCTTTAGATTCCACTCATTATTCAATGTGATATCTTGTCTGCAGTCAAGGTTACACTTCTTTCTTTCTGACCTCTCTGAGTTGGGAGGTACTAATCTTTGGGAAAAAGTAGGAAACTTCACATCTTGAGAAATACCTTTTGGAATAGGATGGTTTCCAAAAGACAGATTCATTTTCTTTGTAGAAAAGTCAGGGGCATTCCCAAATAAAGTTACTTTTCCATTTTAAGAGGTGTTAAAATATGTAAGTTAATGTTCTGACATAATTTTACAGTTAGTAGCATAAGATATTAAAATACACTCTAACCAAGGCATGGCAATCCTAGGCAACTGCTGTCAAGTGGTCAGTGGCCACTGTTCTCTCTGTGATTCTAATCTATATTCTAAAGCAGCAAAAACAAAGAAATACAATAAAACAAAACACAAAAACAATAAGTGTAAAATAGTCTTTACTGATTTGGATAACATAAAAAGAAAGCAGATGGGTTTTAATAATAGATTCTTTATAAAGACTAGGCTTTTTGGATGATCAGTACAAAATATAAGTGGTACAAATTATGGCTATAAATTTGTTCAAATTCTTCAAGAAAGCAGGTCATTAAATTTGTAGGTAAGTTAATTAATAATATTCTGTGTGGCCACAATTTCCATGTGTAATTATCATAAGGAGTCTCAACACCTACATATTGCATAGAATTCTTTTTACAGATTTCCTCCTGCTGATGTTACTCTGATTCTGCTGAATTCCTCCAGTGAAGAAGAGCTTATTGCAACATGAGTCTGGCAATTCCACTTGTGTGCAAACTTTGGTTTTTGTACAATTTTTTCTTTAATTGACCTGAATACAACATCTCCCCAACCACTTCCATCCCATATGGAATGAAACTGCTTTGGTTAGAGGATATTGAGAGTTCTGCGCATTTAATCTCCAGTTAGATGCACTTTTGGAAAGCACCATTCTAGACTCTAGAGCAGTTTAGGGGTTATGTTATCCCCTGTGACAGTTTGAAAATTATATTCTTAAACTAATGTATTCCTTGTGGGTGTGGGGTCCTGTGGTTTCATTAAATTTGGTTAAGGGGCCTATGATTAGATTACTTGATAAGGTTGCTTTAGGACTTTTCCTTGGACTATGTCAGTGAGGTGTGAGCCAACTTAGGTCTCTGCTCTTTTGTTGGGTCTGAGATAAATGGAGACATAGAGAGAGACACTGAAAAAAGGAAGCTGCCAGTTTTGATCCTGACATGTGAGAGAGGGCTCCAAGTTCACCTACAGTACAGAAAGGCAAAGAAGCCCCAAAAGACTAAGAGAGGAGGCCTGGAAAGAGACAAGCCCTATGCCTGGTAGCCCACAGCTGAGCTCTGGGAGATAGTAGATTCTGGAGGGGAAGTCAGGGACCTTGGCAGAGATGGTGGCCATCTTGCTTCACCATGTGGCAGGACCCTGAGAAAGCATCTCTGCTGATGCCTTGATCTGAACATTTCATGGCCTTGGAACTGTAAGCTTTTATGCTAAATGAAATTCCCATTATAAAAGCCAACCCATTTCTGGTACTTTTCATTAGCAGCCCTGTGGCAAACTAAGACATTCCCCCTGGGGTTATTTGACAAGCCTGGAGAGATTTTTGTTTTTCACAATTGTGGGGGTGGGATGGTGTGTGGGGTGTGTTGGAGTGTGAGTGATACTGGCATCTAGTGCGTAGAGGCCAGGGATGATGCTTAATCATCCTACAGTGCACAGGATTGCTCTTCCACAACAATTATCCAACCCAAAATGTCTATAGTGCCGAGGCTGAGAAACCCTGCTCTAGGGCACTACAATAGAAGCATCAGCCCTCTTCTGCATGAGAACTTCTAATGGCAAGGATAGTTATTATGATCTCTTAGCTGTCTCTTGATCAGGCTGAACATTAAAAATGGTTTAATTTGGTAATTATTCATAATTACATTAATTTGTTTTATTAGAGAACTTGTGGGTTTTACAGAACAATCACGCATAAAATACAGGATTCCTATATATCAACCTATTATTAACACCTTGCTTTGGTGTGGAACATTTATTACAACTGATGACAGCATATTTTTAAAACTGTGCTATTAACTATAGTCCATGGTTCATCTTGGAGTTCACTGTTTGTGTAGTACAGTTCCACAGATTTAAAAAAAAAATGTATACCATTACCACATATACAACCTAACATTTCTCCTTTTAACCACATTCAGATATATTTCAGTGCTGTTAATTATGTTCACAATGTTGAGCTACCATCACCACCATCCATTACCAAAAGATTTTCATCACTCCAAATAGGAACTTTGTACATTTTAAGCCTACCTTCCCATTCCCTAACTCCATCCTGTTCCCTGGTAACCTATATTTTAGATTCTAATTCTATGAGTTTGCTTACTCTAATCATTTGTTATCAGTGAAATCATAAAATATTTGTCCTTTTATGTCTGGCTAATTTCACTCAACATGGCTTCTTCAAGATTCATCCATGTTGAAACATGTATCAGAACTTCATTCTTTTTTATAACTGAATAGTATTCCACTGTGTATATATGTGTGTGTGTGTGTGTGTGTATCACATTTTGTTTATCCATTCATCAGTTGATGGACACTTGGGTTGCTTCTTTCTTTTGGCAATTGTGAATAATAGCGCTATGAACAATGGTATGCAAATTTCTGTTTGAGTCCCTACTTTGAATTCTTTTGGTATATACCTAGTAGTGGGATAGCCTGGTCATATGGAACTTTCTAAGGAACTGCCAAACTATCTTCTATAGTGGCTGCACCATTTTACACTGCCACCAGCAACGAGTGTTTCTATTTCTCTACATCCTCTTCAATGCTTGTAATTCTGTTTTTGTTTTTTTTTTAAATTTTTATATCAGCCATTCTAATGGGTGGGGAATGTTTTATCTTTGTGGTTTTGATTTACATTTCCCTGATGGCTAATGATGGTGACCATCTTTTCATGTGCTTTCTGGTCTGTATATCTTCTCTGGAGGGCTATCGATTCAAGTCTTTTGCCCAATCCCATTTTTTAATTGGGTTTTTGTCTTTTTGTCGTTAAGTTGAAGGATTTTTTATAGATTCTGGATATTAGACCTTTATCAGATATGTGGCTTCTAAATATTTTCTCCCACTGTGTAGGTTGTTGTTTTATATTCATGATAAAGACTTTGAGACACAAAAGCTTTTAATTTTGATGAGGTCCCATTTATCTATTTTTTCTTTTGTTGCTTGTGTTTTGGGTGTAAAATCTAAGAAACCGTTGCCTAACAGAAGGTCCTGAAGATGTTTCCCTACATTCTCTTCTGGACTTTGTTAGTTTTGTCCCTTTTATCTAGTTCTTTGATCCATTTTGAGTTGATTTTTGTATTTGGTGTGGGGTAAAGGTCTTCCTTTTTTTTTTTTTTTTTGCAAATGGATGTCCAGTTTTCCTAGCACCATTTGTTGAAGAGACTATTCTTTCCCAATCAAATGGTCTTTGCCCACTGGACAGAAATCAGTAGGCCATAAATGTGAGGATGGATTTCTGAGCTCTCAGCTGGATGCCATTGTGCTATGTGTCTGTCCTTGTGCCAGTACATGCTGTTTTGCTTGCTGTGGCTTTGTAGTTAGTTTTAACACTGGGAAGTATGAGTCTTCCAACTTCATTCTTCTTTTTTTCAAGATGATTTGACTCTTCGGGGCCACTTACCCGTCCTTCAAAATTTGATGACTGACTTTTCCATTTCTTCAAAGAAGGTTGTTGGAATTTTTCTTGGGATTGAATTGAATCTGTAAATTACTTTGGGTAGAAATGAATAATAACAAGTTTTAGTCTTCCAATTCATGAACATAGAATTCCATTCCATTTATTAAGTTTTCTTTAATGGCTTTAAATAATGTTTTCTAGTTTTCTGTGTACAATTCCTTTATATCCATGGTTAGATATATTCCTAAATACTTGAATCTTTAAGTTGCTGTTTAAACGGATTTATCCTGATTTCTTCTGATTGTTCAATGCTTGTGTAAAGAAACACTATTAATTTTTGGATATTGATCTTGTACCCTGCCACTTTGCTGAATTCATTTAATAGCTTTAGGAGCTTTGTTCTTGATTTATTTAGGATTGTCTGTATATATTAACATGCCATATGTAAGTAGGGTAAGTTTTACTTCTTACTTTCCTTCATTTATTTCTTTTTCTTGCCTAGTGCCTCTGATAAGAACTCCCAATATAATTCCAAACAACAGTGGTTACAGTGGGCATCTTTGTCTTGCTCCTGAACTTAGAAGGAAAGCTTTCAGTCTTTCACCATTGAGTAGGATGTTAGCTATGGCTTTTACATATATGCTTTTTATCATGTTGAGGGAGTTTCCTTCTATTCCTAATGTTCTAAGTGTTTTTTATCAAGAAGGGATGCTGGATTTTGTCAAATGCCTTTTCTGCATCAAGTAAGATGATCATGTGTATTAATGTGGTGTATTACATTAATTTATTTCCTTATGCAAACCACCCTTGCATACCAGGCATAAATCCTACTTGCTCATAGTGTATAATTCTTTTAAGATGTTGTTTAATTTGAATTGCTAATATTTTGTTGCAGACTTTTGCCTCTATATTCATAAGAGATATTGGCTATTATTTTCTTTTCTTGTGGTATCTTTATCTGGCTTTTATATGAGGGTGATGGTCAAATCATAAAATGCATTAGGTAGCGTTCCCTCCTCTTCAGCTTTTTTTGGAAGAGTTTAAGCAGAATTGGAATTGTCTTCTTGGAATGTTTGGTAAAATTCCTTAGTGAAGCCATCTGGTCCTGGGCTTTCAATATTGGAAAGCCTTTTTTTTTTGTTAATTTCTATTTTTATTGAATTGTGGTCAGGGTATGTGGATTGCATCATCTTTTTTTTAATCATACTTTTTAATTTTTTAAAAAGATACTTAGATTACATAAATGTTACATAAAAAATATAGGAGATTCCCATATGCCCTACTCCCAACCCCTCCCACACTTTCCCATATTAACAACATCCTTCATTAGTGTGGTACATTTGTTACAATTGATAACCACATTTTGGAGCATTGCCACTAAGCGTGGATTATAGTTTACATTATAGTTTATACTCTGTCCCACACAATTTTGTAAGTTATGACCAGATATATAATGGCTTGTATCTGTTATTGCAATGTCATTCAGGACAATTCCCAAGTCCTGAAAATGTTCCCATATTTCACCTGTTTTTCCTTCTCCCTCCCCTCAGAACCTCCTGTGACTACTGTCTCCACATCCATGATAAAAGTTCTTCCACTGCTAGAATCACAATAAGTGTATATTAGTATACTAGTAAGTCTACTCTAGTCCATCATTCATTCCACAATCCTGATGATTCTGGGATGGTGATGCCCACTCCACCTGTAATTGAGAGGGGGCTTAGATCCCATGAGGCAGATGGATGGTAATATCTTGCCTGCAGTTGCAGACTCTGTTCCTTGGGATGATCATTGTTCATCATCATCTCCTTGTTAATTTTCCTGGGTGAGTCCAATGAACTGGAAAGTAAGTGTTGCAACTCTGTTGAGATTCAGGGCTCAGCTGGCACATGGACAGCCCAAAGATTTAAGTGTCTTTGGCATACACCTATCAACTCTAGAACTAACTATGGGTTCAAATAGAGGGATCAGAAGAACCACGTGTAGGGAAACCAAAACTGAGTCCAACTCTGTCACACTGGGTAGCATAAATTCCCAAGTAGAGCCCACTGGCAGGGCACCAAACTCCTGAGCTGTCTGCCCTGCCTATAGTGTCTGGATCCCTCTACTGTTTGAGGCAATATTTACTTTGGCAGTCAATGAGATGTCAGAAGGCTTTTGATGATTGATTCAACCTCTTTACTAGTAATTGGTTTGTTGAGAACTTCTATTTCCTCTTGGGTCAGTGTAGAAAGTGTATGTGTTTCTAAGAACTTGTCCATTTCATCTAGGTTTTCCTATTTCTAGGCATTCAATTACTTATAGTATCCACTTATAGTTTTTTAAATTTAAGTGGGGTTAGTAGTTGTGTTCCCTTTTCATTTCTGATTTTTGTTATTTGTATCCTTTCTCTCTTTTTCTTTGTCAGTCTAGATAAAAGTTTGTCAATTCTATTGATCTTTTTCAAGAACCATCTTTTGTTTTTATTGTTTTTTGTTCTTTATTTCCTGTTATCTCCACTCCAATTTTATTTCCATCATTCTGCTCTCTTTTGGGTTAGTCTGCTCTTCATTTTCTAGTTCTAGTTTTGATGGTAGGTCTTTCAATTGACACCTTTTTTCTTTTTTAATGTAAGTGTTTAGAGCTATAAATTTGCCTTTAAGCACTGCTTTTGCTACATCCCATAAATTTTGGTATGTTGTATTTTCATTTTCATTTTCATTTCCCTCAAGTTATTTTCTAATTTTCCTAGTGATTTCCTCGTTAACTCCTTGGTTTTTAAGTGTATGCTGTTTAATTTCCACATATTTGATTTGTGAATTTCCCTTTTTTTTTCTCTGCTATTGATTTCTAGCTTCATTCTGTTGTGGTCAGAGAAGGTACATTATGTACTTTCGATATTTTTGAATTTATTGAAACTTGTTTTGTGACCTAACTTATAGTCTATCCTAGAGAATAATCCATGTGCATGCAAGAAGAATGTGTATTCTGTTTTGTTGGGTGAAATTTTCTGTGTATGTCCTTTAAGTCTAATTGTTTTAGAGTATCATGCAAGTCTTGTATTTCCTTATTGATCTATCCATTATTGAAAGTGGTGTACTAATGTTTTCTACGATTAATGTAGAAACATCAATTTCTCCCTTCAAATCTGTCAGTATTTACTTCATATATTTTTGAACTCTGTTGTTAGTTATATATATATTTATAATTGTTATATTTTCTTGGTGAATTGTCTCCTTTATCAGTATATAATGTCTGTTTTTGTCTCTCATAACTGCTTTTTATGTAAAGTCTATTTTATCTGATCTTAGTATAGTTACCCACTTCTCTTTTGGTTACTACTTGCATGGTATACTTTTTGTCCATCCTTTCACTTTCAACTTACATGCCTCCTTGAATTTAAGGTGAGTCTCTTGCAGACAGCATACAGTTGGATCATGCTTTTTTATACATTCTGCCAATCTCTGCTTTTTGACTTGAGATTTTAATCCATTTACATTTGAAGTCACTACAGATAATACAGAACTTTCTTTTGCAATTTTGCTCTTTAGCCTTTGTAACTTTGATACATTCCCCGCCCCCACTCAATTCTTCCATTAATACTTGCTTTTTATTTATTTGATTTTTGTGTTGTATCATATTGAGTGTCTTCTCTTTTCTATGTGGATCTATTTTTCATCTATTTTCTTTGTGGTTACCATAGTGTAAAAATCTAACATTCTAAATATATAACAGTCATATTTGGTTAATACCAACTTGACTTCAATAGAACATACATAAACTTTTTCTACACCCTTCTCCCCCCACATTTTCTTGTTACTATTTGTACTTGTTACCATTTATATCTTTGTACATTGTATCTCCAAAACTATAGATCTATCATTACTTTTTTGCATTTGCACCTGTAGGTAGTAAGAAGTGGAGTTACATATCAAACAATACCAAACTACTGCCATTTATAATTAACCAAATGATTACCTTTACGGGAGGTTTATAAATCTTTACACTGCATTGAACCGCTGTCTAGTGTACTTTCCTATCTGAAGATCCCCTGTTAGCATTGGTGGTAGGGCAGGTCTAGCTGCGATAAACTCCCTCAGCTTTTGATTATCTTTGAATGTCTTAATCTCTCCCTCATTTTTAAAAGACATCTCACCGGATATTAAATTCTTAGTTGTCTATTGTATTCTTTCAGTACTTTAAGTATTTCAACCCACTGCCTTCTTGCCTCCGTGGTTTCTGACGAGAAATTGGCACTCAATTGAATTGATACTCCCCTGTATTGAACATGTTGCATTTCTCTTACAGGTTTCAGAACTCTCTCCTGGTATTTGCATTTGTTACTGTGATCACTATATGATGTGGTATATATTTTTCCATTTTTCATGTTTGGTGTTCTTTGGGTTTCTTGGGTGTACATGTTCATATCTTTGCCCATTTTTGGAAGTTTTCTTTCATTATTTCTTTGAAAATTCCTTATGCCCTTTTCCCTCTTTCTTTTTCTTCTGGGACTCCCAGAAGATGAATCCCAGAAGTACGTTAAGGCTATTTTTGCTTTTTATAATTCCTTTTTCTCTCTGCTCCTCTGCATGATTCATTTCAATTGTATTGTCGTTGAGTTCATTGATTTTTTTCTCCTGCCAGCTCCAATCTGCTATTGAAACTCCTGGAATTTTTCATTTTTTTTCATTGTGGTCCAGTAATGCTGTTTGATTCCTTTTAAAAAACTTTCTCTCTTTCCATACTCATTCACTGTTTTTCTGATATCCTTTAGTATTTTCTTTCATATCCTTGGGCATTTTTAAGATAATTTTTTTAAAAGTCTTTGTTTGTTATGCCCATATTGTGGTAGTCTTCATTTGTGTTTTCTGGATTTTTATCCACTTCCTTTGGCTGGACCATTATTTACTGTTTTTATGTTTGTCTTGTACTCTTGTTGCACACTGTACATTTTAATGTTTTAAGATGGTAGCTCTGGGTTTATTCTCTGTGATGTCTGTTTCTTAATATTATAACTAGATGATAGGACAGAGATTTTCTTGAACTTTAGCATTCTGACTAGGAAGCTCTTCCTGAGGTGAATGCAGTATGCACGGTCTGTGCTGTCTCTTCTGGTCATGTGTCTTGACCTGGGCTTGTGTTTGCTTGTTCTGTAGTTCTCCTGTTTATAGGAGTTTGAAAGCCTCCTCTATATCCCAGAAGACACTCCTCCTTCTCCTGAGTGTTTAAAGCAAACAAGCCTTTGCTCCATTCTGTCAGCCTCTATAATTTATTTTTCTTGTCTCCTGCTTTTGCCTATAGGGAAAGGGGTATGCCAGAAGGAGTTTCTTAGGTCACCCTTTCCTAGCTGAAACAGGGCTACGGACCAATGAAAGGGTTACGGACTGCCTACAAAGTGCCCTGGAAAGGGGATCAGGGAGGATGCTAGGAACTTCTTCCATGGCTTCCCAAAACTAAGCATTTTTGACCTGCCCAGCAAATGCTGCCTTGAACTTGTCCTCTGCAGCTCTGAGGAAGCATATTGTTTTTAAGTCTCCTCTGCTGCCACCTTTGCCTGGAGAAGGTTGGAACCTGACTGCCCTCAGAGTCTGGTACCCAGTGATCCAAAGTTGCTAATCAAAAGTCACTGCCAGTGGCAGACTGTGTTCTTGGGGAAGAGGATTTTTACATCCCTTTTTGTCACCAGCAAGCTAGCAAAGGTGCTGGAACCCACTGTCTCCTGCTGTGAGAGTGAGGGCTGGGCACCATTAACTGCCACATGAAAGTGCTATTTACTTGTCTTTACCATAATTTACCAGCTCTTCTGCTCAGCTTTCTCTGGATGCTGTACAGTGTTCTACTGGCCACAGGAGTTTGAAAATAGTTATTTCAGACAATCCCTTCCTGTTTAATATTTGTTCTGGTCAAGGACTGAATCCTGGAGCTCTTTACTCTGCCATCTTTCCCCCTAGAAATTAGCCTGTAATTACTTTTTGTAATTAGCTCAAGTGTTGTTCTCAAGTTACACTCTCCAGAGTCTCTCCTTGGGACACCCTTTAATTTTCAAAGCCCTGCTTATAATGTTCAAAATTGCAAAATTTTCCATACAAGCCATTCTAGAGTTTAGTGTATGTCCTAGAATATAGCAGTGCTCAGAAAATACTTATTAAAAGATAAATGGATCTATGATACAGTAAATCACAGAAAAGAATAATAATGGAAAAATGCAGTGCCTTGCTATCCCCTAATGAGGCCCTTTTGTTTACAAGGATTAAAAGAAAAATCAAACCCTTTATTTATAAGCATTGATTTAAATAATCACAGGCTGTGAAGATTGCTTGCAATACTGCGAAGCTCCAGTTGGGGGAGCCCGGTCACTAATTCAAAGATAGGGAGGAAGTATATCTTAAAATTTAATCACATATTTCTTAAAAATTTCTTTAGGGAAAAGGAAATATTTTCTCTTTTTGATTTGTTTATATGCATTAAACATCAAAGGTGTATAACAACTCTGCTTTGATCTAATTGTCTGAGAAAATTGTAAGCCCAGGATGAAAACTGACACAATTGCAGAACAAAAGCAAATGCATAGTTTCTTTTCCATGGCTGAATTCCAGTGGAAAACGCAAACACATCCACCTTAATGGGGGGAAACATTTAATGAGAATGCATCTGTTTAAAGCAGTTTTTAGCCCTCAGGCTACAGTTTGTTTGCGTACCAGGACATACAAAGTTTAAATTTCAGAAAGAGCGCAGAGAATTTGTGGGATGGTCAGGGAAAAAAAAGTATCCTCTTACTCTTTTCAAATCAGTCCACTGAGTTCTGTCATGTGGGTAAATTCCCAGACTATCAGATGTCAGGGAGGATGTCTGACCTTGCCATTCTGCTCCCCTGTACCTCCCCAACACAGGCATTCTTTCTAAATCCCACTGAAATCACCGGTTAGACCAGAAAATAGTTTTTTTTGGGCTCTAAGAATCATTTCCTGCATTAAAGAGCAAGGTGCATTGTATATCCAGATTTATTCCAAGTCAGTTGAGGAGGTGATTAGGAGATTGCCAGCACATTCCAGAGCCATGTCTATTTAAAGGTGATGCCAAGTATGCAGTTGCCTGCTTCCATTCTCCCACAAACTTTTGTCACCATGAATGATATCCGTTTTCTCACTGACCACCCATGTCTAATGCCTGGCCATCCTTTTCTTATCTGATCTCAGTGAGTTCCTGAGTCACTGGACTATTATGCTCTCTCTGCCACACCCACACCCAGAGACTGGTGAATGTTCACCCCCAGTTTTTGCTGCATGTCCTATTCCTAATCAGGTCCATTAGGTCAACACTATGATTGGGTTGCTTATTCCCTAAACCAGAAGTTTATTCATGAATTTATTATTTACCATCTATAATTCAGATTCTCCAGGGAAAGAAGTTCCAAGCATAGCAATTTTTTTTGAAGAAGGTACAGCATAGTAGGAAGAACATGGCACTTTGAATCAGAGCTCTGAGATCCAGACCCTGCTCTGCAACTTAGTATTGAAGAGAAACTTAACTTTCTGAGTTCCAGATTCTGTATTTTTTTAAGTAAAATAGTAAACATGCCTACATATTTGTGAAGATAAAATAATGTGCGCATAATTGCTTTATAAATTGTAAAGTGACACATGAATATTTATATTATAAGTTGATTATGCATAATATATACCAGTTTGAACCCCATGGCACTCTTAGAAAGTGAAAATTTTAAATCACTCCGAATAATTCTGAGGGAAATTTCACAGAGGTTAATTAGAAACAGATGGGGTAATGGAGTGACCCTCAAATGGAACCATTATAAAAAGCAAATGGGACTTAGAATTAAAGGGAGATTGCTTATGGGAAACCAGAGAAAATATCACCCCAGAAGGGAGAACAGAGTTATATAGAGACTGTTTTGCAAAAGAAAAGTTACACCAGATAATCCCGAATGAACGTGGCATTAGGTATTATCTTTATGTAGCAAATTAGGGTTAGCAAAGTTTGCAAAGACTGGATTGAACTTTTACATAGCTGAGAATAAATCGAGATACAGAGAAAGTAGAGTTGTTGAAATTTAGTTAATAAGTGACAGAAAGGAAGGGAGTCTACTCACTTTCACCACTAGGCTAGGCAAACTGATTGACATCTCCAAGCTTCAGTTTCCTAATAAGCAAAGTGAGGTGGTTGATCCAACAGATGACCTCTGTTGGATGATTAGCTCTGACATAAATTCTCTGAACCTGAGAACTTTACTATTTAGATTTCTCCCATATTTGTTTTCAGTGTTATTTAAATAATCTACTCATATTGAAAGGAGAAAAAACTGTATTTTTACTGCACTTAATTACAATTTTATATAAAGCATGCTATAGTTGTAAATCCTTGGGAAACATGGGATTCTAGACTTGGAGATGTCGAGGCCCAAATAATAGTGTGATGGGGGTGGGTTTTACCCTCTCCAGGATCTGGGTGGAAACGAATCTCAAACTGGTTCTGATCAGTTCCAGCTAAGTAAAGGGACTGAGTGATTTCTCCCCCACATGAACAGTGCTCCTTCCGAGAATTCAGGACTCCAACATCTATTTCAGGTCCTTAGAATAGCTTGGGCCATGGACAAGGGCAGTATGTACCTAGGATACTGACTAAACAAAGTCTCACAACATAGCTGGCCACCACTTCTCCTGGGCAACTGTTGGACAATGTGCCGGTAGCTCTCGATAGGATGCCTTATCCTTAGGCAGAGGGGAAAGGCTAGCATAGTGACTCAGCCCAGGCTATGTGGGCACTGACTCAAATGACAACGGGGTGCTGCCTTGGTTTCTACACGGCAGAGGCAGAGGAGGGGGAGGGAAGCCTGCTCTTTTAGGCTCCATTTGTCCTTCCCTGTTTTTCCTGCTATCCTTTTCGAGTGCCCACTCTTTCTCTACCCTCCTGGACAGAGCAACTTTAATTTTCCCATTTGGGTGGGTCATTTAGTCATTCTCTTTCTGGTGAAAAATATGTGCTCTGCTTCTTTAGGGATTCCATTTTTCGACACAAAATTCTCTTTTAATTTTTTAAAACCTCGATAACATTTCACCTCTCACTTAAATACTTGGGCTCTAAATAGTATTTTCAATTGACTATTTTGGAAGTTAAATGGTGAAGTGTGACACTTTCTTTCTCTGTCCTTTCTACCTTTAACAATCCCAATTTTTCCTGAGGCAGAAGATGTCTCTGCTGAACAGCAGGTTGTACAAAATGAGAAAAACGCACAGACAGATTTTAAAGCATTATCCCACAACATAACTACAAGGCTGTATTTCACAAACATACAATTCACTGATTTGACAGGTAATTTTAAAGATCCTACTGTGTGTCAAGCTTGTGAAAGGCTCTTAAGTGAATGAGACAAAGATCTTGCCTGCAGGAGTTACATACCAATAATAGAATCCCGGCATCTTAGAGAAATTGCTGCCTTTTTCCCTCTCCAGACAGGAGTCTTGTCCCTGGTAACAGTCCATTTCTATACTTGCACACTTCCAGTGATGGCAGTGTTTCTGGAAACTGACTCAGAAGCAAATGTGTCATATTTAAATGTCCTGGGGTTCCCTCTTACTTAAATGAACCCTACAGCAATTCTTAGAAACTAAATTGTTTAATAAATTATTTTTTTCATACATTGGCTTTGAATAAGGTCAAATATCTGCATATTTAATCTGTGTATATGAAGAAATGAACCTTGGTAAAGTATGTATATTGTATGACATATAATCATACTTTTTCCTGAGAAAGTTAAATTTGTCTTACTATTTCCTTTCTAGAAACAAGCATTAAGCTCATATTATGCATTTCAAATATATTTCAGAGCACCCTCCATTCTTTATGCTCACAACTCACAGTGATAACAAAAATTTCACTGAAGGTATTGTATATTCAAATTAATTTCTAATTTTGTATGTATATCTCACTCTTTCCATGAATGCTATATATTTATATAGTTGTACTGAAAAATCAACTCAACCCTGAACTTGGTCTTAGTCCCAGAATATAATATCAATTCTTTCCTAGATAGTTTAATCATTCAGGAATTTCTTAATTATCATTAGATGAACAGATACATATTTTTGCATATAAGAATAAGAGGTATGCAAAACTGTGACTTGAAATATTCCAACCTATACTTTGTAATTTATATCATCATCATGATTCAATGTAGAAATTAACATAAAAGTATAGATATACAAAAGAATACATTCCTTTATTTAACAAATATTTGTTGAACCCTAACGCTGTACCTTGAACCATGCTAGACAATGGGATACGGTGGTGAAAGAAAGACTCTCTGCCTTTATGCATCCATTGTGAATGATGAAGGAATGATAAAGGACATGTATCATTCTTATCCTCAATAGTCAATCAACCAATTATTGAACAAACATCATAGTTGCGAGATATAATCAGTTAAAATAATATTTTGGGGACATTATCTGTTCCAAGTCTTGACTTCTTTTTATACACTTTAGTTGCCTCTAGCCACTCACCTATCAAGTGACAATTTCCTAATGTATATTGTTCATCTTATTAAAACTTAAAATGTGAGTAAGCTGAACTGGAGTCTGAATCAATAAGTATCTATTGAGTTAAAATTATTTGTCTATCCTGCATATTGGGAAAAGATCTATTTTAGTTTATACCTAGCTAGAATATTTTTTTGTTTATAAGGATGTATTTCCCTCTACCTTTTTGTAGCTAGTAATACATAAATAATACATGGTGTCTGACTTTGAGAAGTTAAGAGCTTATTAAGGAAGAAATGTTCTGCTTGAGCACCATAATAATTTTAAAAAATTTTTTCTTGAATTTTTAAAATAAACTTGTATTGAAATCTAATATACATCATAAGAAGTGTAGAAACCGTAAGTTGTTGGAATAAGGTTGTTTATCATATCTTATTTTCTATTCAGTGTGTGTAGATCTGACTGAAGTAATGACCCTTTTTATTCCTAATATTGGTAATTTGTGTTTTTTTCTTTTTGTTATTCTTGCTAACAGTTTACATAAATTTGATTAGTTGTTACATAGAACTATGATTGGTTTTGTTGATTTTATTATGTCTTTTATTTATTCAGTTTATGCCCTTATATTTATTATGTCATTTTTATACTTTGTTGAGGATAATTTGCCATTATTTTCTCATTATTTGATACATATATTTATGTATGTATTTAGATTATTGATGCTAATTTTTCTTCTTTTCTAATTTATATATTAAGGATAGATATTTTCCTCTAAATGTTGCTTTAGCTGAATCCTGAAAGATGTGGTTTATTATATTTTCATTACAATCGGCTTAAAAGTATTTACTAGTTTTTTTGGTGTTTTCTTCTTTTATTATTTAAAAAAATTTTTTTTAACTTCTAAAATCATTGTAGGTTTTCTAGTTGACTCCGTGTTATAGATTTCTGGCTTAAATTTCAATTTTTTCAGAGAACATCCTTTGAATGATTTAAAATTTTCAGTAAATATTTTTAGGTAAGTTTTGATCAAGGTACTGTTAAGGTTTTAATCCTTACTAATTTTCTGTCTGCTTTTTCAATCAGTTATTTAAAGAAGTGTATTTAAGTAACAAACATTAATTGCAAATTTGTCTCTTGTCCCTTTCTTTCTCTCAATTTTTAAATTTACATATTTTGAATATATTATTTCTTACATATACTTTTTAATGTTATAGCTTCATGGTGGGTTGATCATTTTACCATTGTGCATGTCCACTTGCCCAGCTGCCTTTATCTTTAGAAATGCTTTGTGCCATAAAGTCCACTTTGTTGTTAGCTTAGGTACATGAGCTTTGTTTTTTGTTAAGATGTCTAGTACCTCTTTTTCCATTCTATTTCTTACATTTCTGTGCCTTTATAATTAAGCTGCTATTTTGTGAACTTTTTTTTTTTAACTACAGCCTGACAATCTTTGTATTTTAATTGAGCAATTTAGTTTGTTTATAAGTTATGCAATCATTGATATATTCATATTTTCATCTGAATATTATTTGTTTTCTATTTTTTCTCTTTTTGCTATATTGTGGATAAATAAAATATTTTTAATTTCATACTTTTCCTTTATTAATGTATAAGTTAAAAATTCTTGTCCTTATTTTTAGTGGCAACTTTACTATGTGCATCTTGACATTCTGTAGCCAAATATTAATTACTACTTTTTTTCCCTCCTCCTTGGAAATGCTGGATCCTTAATTCTTCTCAACTACTTTTATTCCTTCATGCTTTTTATGTTATTAACCATAATGATAGTTTAAGTAATTAGTAAGTTAAGTTACATTTCTCCTGCACTGTATCTGTAAGTACAGGTGATTTGTTAATCCCAAGCACAGCATACTGCATTTATTCCAGATAAAATTCATCTTCTTGGAGTCTTTATAGAGCTGAGTCTACCTTCTTAGGTTCTTTACTTTTCCCATAGATTTTAATGGTTGAATAGTTAGGTCATGTTTTTTTAAGTTGTCTGTATTTAAATTTGCTTTAAGTATTATTCAAAATATCTCTCCATTGCATGGACTTGAGCAAATCTAACTCCAAATTGATGACCAGAGATTTTGCTTTTAATTCTAGAGAAAACTAATGTGGAAAACCAACAATTGTTAAGAGTAACTATCAGTTTAACAGAAGTAATTAATTATTTCCATTTCTATATCTTAATATTGGAAATTAGGAACTGGGAAAAAACCTATGATTAGTAACCATTAGAAAGGTTTTCCCAGAGATCAATTGTAACTCATAACCAAGATATTAACTGTCATTGCTAACTAATAGATAGCTCTTTGTAAAAAATAAATTTTGTAAGAAAGAAGGGAAGTTATTATTTATTTATTTATTGCCTTTACCAATGTACTCTGACTTGTCTTGAGATGTCAAATTAATGATACTAGTGAAGATAACTGTTACTTTAGGATATGTTTGTTGTATCAATCATCTATTGCTTCGATGATATTCTGTAGCTATGACCTTAAAGCTTTGTGGCTTAAAATAATTTAACCTTTTATTTTGCTGTTGAGTCTTCAAATTAGAAATTTAGCCTGGGAATAGCATGGCATTTCTTTGGACCTGGCCTGGGATCATTATCATACCTGGGTATTGGGTATCATCTAGCTATTGGCTAATCTAGAATGGTCTTGGTTGGAATGACTTGAGTGATTCAGTTATGCTCCAGCAGGCTAGCTCTAGCCTGTGTTCATGGCAATCGCAGAGAAGCAAGAAACATGCAGATACTTTTTCAAGCCTTTGCTTACATCACCTTTGTTAATTTACTGTTGACTCAAGAATGTCACATGGCCAAGGCCAGAGTCAAGGATGAGGCAGAACATCCTATCTTGAGAAGAAAAAAACGGCAAGGTTTTAAGGCAAAGGATGTAAATACAGGGATAGATGAAGAATGGGGAGTATTAACACAATTAAGCTTCTATTGTTGCCAGACTGAGAAATGTCATAGTCAATAAGATTATAAAAAGTTTTAAAACCTGTGTCTTTTGTGCATTTGAATAGACTATAGAAAATTATGAGAGCTTTATTGTTTTGGTTCCCAAAGTGACCAGTTTTGAGAGGATCATAGTTTGAGAGCAGTTTGGTTGACCTGGTTTGATCATTCTTTTATAAAGGTATAGATATAGACCACTCATACTTATTAATTTTCCTTTACTCTGAAGATTGTGAAATTAGTTTTGAATTACAAACCAGTTTTGATTAGGTAAGGAAATAAACACATGATAATCAGCATAAGTACGGTATCCCATAAATATATTTGGTTCATATATATTGCTAGTGGCATTGGAAGCTTTATTTAATTATTTATAGTAAGGCTTCATAATATTCTAATAAGTATTTGGCCATATATTTGGAAGGAGAAACATCTTTTTCTGGTTTTAAATCAAAGACTTCTTCTGTCACTAGTGCTTTAGCAAGAACGTGGTGAAAACTATTGATTTTACTTTCTAACTTCTAGGGACAAGTTTTGTACTTGTAAATTAATTCTCTGATTTCTTTATTTATGTTCCTTAAAAAAATGGGAGTTAGTTATGGGTCTTCTAGGATCTTTTGTTTGCTGTCCTTTTAGAGGAACTCATAAGAACATAAGAATGGCCATACTGAGTCCATTTTTATAAATGTGTGAATAGAAAAAAATGCTTGAGTTAGACAACCCAAAATCTTAATGGTACTTATCATTGAACAGCAGAATCAGGGTTAATTTAAAATTTCTTTTAGTAGTATTTTTCAAACCTTGCAAAAATAAATCTTTATTATTTTATTTGATCATATTTTAAAAAAGTGATTAAAGTTTTATATATGACTGGTTTATGTTCATTTCAATTTGATATTCCTAGTTTCTTTAGATGTCTTGGTGTCATTTGACATTCACTTAAAAGTTTAGAAATTATTCATTCTGCAATCAATATATATTTATTTAGCTTCTAAACATGCTATTTATTTTTTTTACATTCTAGCTGACCCCATTTACCTGCCTCACATGCATAATTTGTGCTTCAGCAGACCTGAATTACTTGAGTTTGTCTGAATTTTCCTTTCTCCTTTATATTTCTGGGGTTTGTTCAGGCTAACTCCTTCTTAGCCTTCAGGTCTTAGTATTAATGAGATTACTCATGGAAACCTTTTTTGGCTTCTTAGAAATATTGCCCCCCCCATGGCATTCATAAAAACTACAATTAAATAATTGATTACACAGTTAAATAACTATTTATGCTGGCTGGTCTCCCCCTCTAGATTGTAAGCTACATAATGGCAGGTTTGGATTCATCTTAATCAGCATTGCCTCAGTCTGCAACTAGCCCAGTGCCTGAAACAGAAATGCTCAAAAAATGTCTTCTAGGTAAATGGGTGGATGGTGAGAAGCTGGAAAAAAAGATGAGTTGTCTGGATGAAAGGATGGATGCACTCAGCCAACTACCCTCAATCTCAAATGTCCCTTCCTCTATCTTCCCTGGCAGACTTGGATGATCCTACATCTAGGCTTGCATTGAATTTTCATTCATTTTTTCAATAATTGTTTATTGAACACCCACTAAGCAAGAGATGTTATATTAGTGGTTGTAGACTCAATGGTAATAAAGTTATATAAGGTCCCTGCTCTCGTGGGCTTATATTCTGATAGGGATGATAAAAAATAAATAAGCAAATCAGTAAGATAATTTCAGATAGTAATGAGAACTCAGAAGTAAATTAATTGGGTAATATGAAAGTGACTAGTTGTGTGAGGATGTCTTGTACCTTTAGAATGGTGGTCAGGAAAGGCCTCTTTGAGAAGACAATGAGTTGAGACCAGAATGTCTAGAAGAAAGCATGAAGAGGGCAGAATTTTCTAGAACAGAGCTATCCTATAGAAATATGATGCAAACCACATTAAAAATAAAAATGAATAGATAAAATGAATTTTAATAATATATTTCATATAACCTGATGTTTCTCAAATATTATTTCATCATATAATTGATATTAAAATTTTATTAGTGGGCTATTTTATGTTCTGTTCTTGTAAAAACTCTTCAAAATCCAATGATTATTTCACATTTACTCACAGCTCAATTCAGAATAATCACATTTCAAGTGCTCAATAGCCATGTGTGGCCATGTCTACCACATGGGATAGCACATATTTAGGCAGGGAAGACAGTGGGGGTAAATGTACTAAATTAGGGACAAGTCGGGAGAGCTGAGAAAAAGAAAGCATCCCCGGATGAATGGAGAGTGATGATTGAAAGGTAGAATGGTAGAAGACGTGATTGGAGAGAGAGGCAGGAGTAACCTTTCACATTGGCCTTGTAGCACATCTCACAATATAGTATATTCTTTGTGTGAATTGCATATTTCCCAATGGGTTGTAAACTCCTGAGGGTAAGAGCTATTACTCTTCATTCTGCCAGTTCAGGATATAAAGTAGGTGACACATACATATTTGATGACTAAATGAATTGAAGAGATTAATAAATACAGGGGAAATGACTTTTTCTGCAATGAGAGAATTTATTCATATATGTTGACCCTCATAAAAACCTTTGGACCTTAGACTCTGGTGCATGCACAGGTTTCCTTCAGTATATCTATTCATGCCAGGTTTTGCAAACTCTTTCTGAATGTATCATCATTGTTAAAGAAATAATTGCCAGTTTGGAGTAAACGTTTATTGAACAAACTTGAATAATTATCCTCTGAGGTGTGTTTCTGAATTATCATCCATGTTGTGTGCAATGTTTTATGAAATAATTGGTAGCTGGTACAATGCCTCATTGAAATAACTGCCTGTTTAGTGCAATACTTTTTACCCAGCAATTGTTTATGCTTTACAGAGTTTTCAGTTGCCCTGACATCTTCTTTAGAATAATATTTCATTAAAGATTTGCTGTTCTGCATAATGGGAAGATGAGCTGCTGGAGCTTTTAATTACTAAGTACTGCTGCATAGCTTATTGAGTAATGGGAAAAAATGCGTTGTATTTTTAAGCATGTAAGTTGTCCTTGCTTTTATCACATGGCTCCAGTTGAAGATGGGCAAATATAGGCTTGATGTTGTTAAATATTGTTTTGTGCTGTTAAATAAACATGTATTCCTGCTGTTAACTTATTGAAGTAAAACATAAAAGCATAGACTATTTTTTCTACTGTGTTGCAGGTTGAATTCTCTGGAAGCAGAAAGCTTGTCGTACAAGATGTTTATCTGAGATCAACATCAGTGAAGGAAAGGGGGAGGGCAGAGAAGGAGTTGAACTGCAATACATGCCCAACAATATCTCTTGGCCAAACTGGCACTAACCTCTGGAGCAAGTGCTACTCGTTATAGCTGTCTTACATCAAGCTGTCTTACATCTACCCCACCATGCTCAGTTGCCAGATGAGTGTTGCTCCAGGAAAGGCGTGACCTTGGGAAAGAAAGCTTATAGCTGGAGGTTGCCTGCTGACTGCACTCCCCACAGCTTTTCAGCAAGTTCTTTCTTTGAAGGGCCATCTGGGTGTTGGAGATCAATGCTCACCATATACTCTTGTTTCCAACATTTATGATCCATTATCAAGTTTTCACTTTAATTAAAACAAAGTTTTGGTTTTTAAAATTTTATATTTAATTTAGACTAATGAGTTAGTGCCTAGGTTTATTTTATGTTTACATACATTTACATAACATTGTAATTAACCTAATACAGGACAAGACTGGAGGAGTGAATGAGAAATTTCTTTTAAAAGAACTCTTTACTTTCTTCAAGTTTGAACAAACACTGTTTTAATTTTTATGTCAAAGTGATGCTTGTGCCTTGTAATAAAATAATACAGAAGTACAAAAACTGAAATATGAAAACTTCCCTGAGTATCCCTATATCCAATTCCACTTCCCAGATGTACACGATGTTAATGGTTTTGGGCTAACATTGCAGATCTCTTTTAGCGAAGAAATATAAATGTTCACTACATTAGTTAAAGTAGTTATGTGTTTTTTCAAAAATTGACATATGAGATGTTAGAGAACCTATAGCATATTGATGTAGATTGCTTATCTCCAGTACAAATCCTTTTCATGGGAAACTCTATAGAAATGATGATTATAGATAGATAGAAAGACAGATAGATAACTAACAGTTGTACAGTCACTCCATGTCAGGCACTGTTCTAAGTGCCTCACCTGTACAAACACATTTCACCCTTTCAGCAGTCCTAGGAAGTAGTTACTATTATAATCTCCATTTTATAGTTGAGAAAAGTAAGGCACACAGATGTGAAGACATTTGCCAAAAGAATACAGTTAATAATTTGCAGAGTTGGGTTTGAATCCAGAAAATCTGGCTTTGAATTCTGCCTTCTATATGTTCTGTGTTCTAAATGTGCAGAGAATCTGGCTGATTTGGGGGTTTAACAAGGAAGAGTTTATTTCAGTCATTGCCTAGTTGATGTCCTTGGTGCCTTTGAGCTACTTGTAAGAGAATTGCTAAGTGACATATTATCCTATAATTGTACTCTATTATTAGACCAACCCTTCTAAGAGTCAGTAACTATCTTTTTCTTAATGACACTTGCTTGCTTTTGTTAGCTGAAGTTGAGTGGTTTATTGGGTTCTGATTGCCCAAAGCTAAAATTTTCCCTCTTGGCATTATGAAAGAAATAGTGTAGCATCCACTTCACCACTAATTGGTTACATTATATTTCTAAGTTCTTAAAATTTTGTTACAAATCAGTAAAGTCTGTAAGAAATGGCATTTTCATTTCCCCAATCAGTGCTGGTTCAGTTCTTATAATTTACATTTGACAAATCTCTCAACTCCTCTGACAATTGGTGCCTTAGTAAAAATGGGGTTAATGATTTATTCTCTACTTTGCCCTGCTAAATTGTTGGATCACATGAGAAAATGGTTTTAAAGTGTTTTTTAAACTGCTAACTAGTCAAGGAAAAAATATTTTATTAGCAATAACTATGCTGAGGTCTGGTTTCTGCTTTCTTTACTTCTAAATAATTAACAATTTCATTTACTCATTCTGCTAATCAGTCATTTTATTTTACCAGCTATCTAATGAGTATCAGGTACATAGGAAATATGTCATGGAGAAAACAAGGCACATTTTTTCCATCCAGAGGTACCAGCTCTGCAAATACAATACAGTAAAAATGTTTTGATGGGTTAAATTGGGATTTCACAACAGTGGCACTATTGCTATTTTGAGCAAGATCATCTTTGTTGTAGGGGGCTGTTCTACACAATACGTGTCAGTTACAACCCACTCCCCAGTGTGTCAAACCAAAATGCTTTCCGAAATTTCCAAATGTCTACTGGATGCCACAGTCACTCCTGGTTGAGAACCACTGGGTTAAATGAAGTGTGCCTTGACAGGCTTCCTGAAAGAAGTGGTGTCTAAGCTGAGATTTGATTGTTGAGCAGGAGTCATACAATTGAAAAGAGCAGGAAAAGAGGAGAACATGTATACGAATTGTATAGGTAATATTCTTAAAGTCAAAACATTGCAAATTATTATTATTATTTTTGCATTGGACAAGAAGTGGATTAGAATGGTCATCAAACTGTTGTATTACATTCTACTGTCTCCCTAGTGTTTCTGTAGCAGCAACAACTTTTTCTTTTAAAGAGGAATAGGTCCAGCTGAGCCTGATGTGGAGTAGAATATTGTCAAATATAGTATTTTCTACTTTAGGATATTTACAAAAGAAGAGTTTAAAGAATTAAGGAAGGCAAAGTAAGTATAGGGAATTACTTGGATTTTCCAACAATTAAAATAAATGAGATTTCCTCCCAAGCCAGAAAAAGTGACGATTTTATATGCATGAATAACATAAGTACTTATTATAATGATAGGAGCATGCAAATTAAAAGCTTAAGAATGTTTAGGAAATAAATTATAAATCTTACAAGCGCTGCTTCTCCTTCTAGAAAGTAGGGCAGAACTTTCCAGAATGAGGTAACCTAGAAACTTAGGAGTGTTCATTTTATAATAATGTGTGTTCTTTTCAAGAACTGACAGCTTAGATATAGATTTTTGGAACTAGATTATGTCACAGGATTGATCTGAAGCTTTACTTAGAAGCACAGAATATTACATCTTGTGGAGAAGCTAGAGATCATATTGTCCAAATCCTAAGAGGTCGGATGTTTGTATAAGTCTAAATGATTACACAGTGGTGATGTCTAAACTTCGTTTCTTGGCTTCCAGTCTGAATTTCCTTCCTCAGCGTCTTTTCCATTTCCCAGGAATGCTTGTTTTACTGTAGCCAATGAAAAGTGTTTGTTTTGCTTGAGGCCAATCAAACCCTGCCCAGTGTATCTGGTTCCTGGTTTCTTACAAAATCCAGTGTGATAATTACTTTTTTTCAGATGGGCATTTGCTGCTTCTTTAATGGTTTGTTTATTTATTTACTTCCTTGTTTATCCTGAGCTGGCAATTTTCCTGGGTGGTGACAGGAAGACCTCATAGATATTTAACAAGCTTAAAAATCTCCTTTTCCTTAACTCCATTTTCTGACAGTTTTTCCTACTGTACCTTCTGGGTTTTGGGAAACTAGGTCAAGGATATAAATATCACCTTCATTTTGCTTCCATCTGCATAGCTTTTGCCAGCTTTGCACATGAAGTTAAATGAAGTAGTAAAATCTTGGACTCACAGGTTAGAAGTGCTTGAAGGTTTTTATTTGCTGCTCCAAGTCTTCTTTCCACTAATCCCCCCGTGATACATTAAGATATGTGGATGAGGAACTCATATCTGCTGAGCAAATTTATTTCAAATTTTATAAACCTTTGTCTTTTAGAAAGGCGTTGCTATTTATTGAGCTGAAATCTATTCCCTGAATCTTCCACCGTCTGGATTTGGTTCTGCACCTTGGGGCCAGGATCAACAATTCTAATCCCCCTTCCATGTGACAAAGTTGTAGAGACTTAATACTAAAAGTTACAGAGGCAAGCAGGAACACTTTTGAATTCTCCCCTTCTTCATTAAGTTGCTAGGAATGTAATAGAGTAATGAAAATAAAAGTTTGAAAATGTTGAGCTGATGTATTTTTTCATTCCTCCCCATCATTAGGCATATTCTTTATGCCCAGTTTTAACTGAATGGGTTATTACTGCACTTACATCCTGATGAACGCTTGATAGCCAATGTTTCTGACCTCTCAGGGGATCGAGGTTTGGGTTACTCCACCAGTCAGGCAACCAAGATCAACACAAATGTTAGCTAAGGAGGGAAGAACCTCAAACAGGTGTTAGAGGAGGGAGGTGATGAATATCAGTTAAGGCTTCAGGATTCATTGCAGTGGTAGAGACTAAAGTCATATTACTAACTGTCCTATTGTTAAGTTTTTCTTCAGAAATTAAAGCCAACTACAATCTTGAAGGAACCATGATAGGATAGAAGATGTGAATCCATTTGAGCACTGCAGTGGGTGGACCTCAAGTGGACACCGTGGATCCCCCAGATCCCTGAGGCTTCTTTTTCCATTTCTGTGCATCCCTTCCTCTGCATTGATGTGTTTTTGTCTCCAGTGGTTTTTAGCTGCCATGCCTCTTTGAAGGACTAATTTTGAGCTACAGAAGCTGCTTATCACAATGTCTGGAAAAGAAATATCATCCAATAAATGTTAACAAGCATTAGTATTATTCTAGTTCCCAGATAGCTTTGGAAGCCTTGCCACAAAGAAAATAATTTGAGTAGACCTCATGCTTCCTCATTTTCTTGCAGAGAAAAACAAAGACATCCTTATATGTTAGTGTTCCTTTTTCGACAAGGGGCTGGAGCAGTGGAGAACATTAAAATAGTGGTCATGAGCACTGGGTCCTCTTCCTGCCCCCTAGAGTCTGGATCACATATTTCATACCTATAAAACTAGTGGTAGCTTCCAACAGGTTAAAGCCTTAGTTTGAATATTACCTCCTCAGATATCTCTATTTAAGTATCCCCCCTACCTCCATGAAGCTATTCTTTAACACCTCAGCCTGCATATTTCCTTTATTGTACTTATCCATTCTGTAATCATTTTACTTTTGTTAGTCTCCCCACCAATAAGCATGTAATCTTGATGAGAGCATGTATCACATCTATCTTTTTTATCTGTTTCTTCTCCAGTGCTTATCATGGCATCTGGTCTGTGGCAGACATTGAATAAATATTTCTAGAAAATTAAAAGCAATGGTGAAATTAAGATTTGAAGTTGTCCTAGTTAACTATTGCTGTATACCAAACCACCCCAAACTTAATGAGTAAAACAACGTTTGTTATGCTTACAAATTATGTGGGGCAGGAATTTGGATCGGGCACAGAAGAGCAGAGGAGAACAGGCTCTCCTGATTGAAGTTGGTCACCTTAGCTGGGAAGACTCAAAGGCTGGGGTCTGGAGTCACCTGGAGACATCTTTATTCACATGTCTAGCAGGTGATGTTGACTGTTGGCTGGAACCTCACCTCAGCTATTGGCCAGAGCACCTATAAATGGCCTCTCCTTCAGGTTTCTCCCTGTGGTTGCACTACATAGGCTAGCTTGGGTTGCTTCGCAGTGTGGCAGCTCGTTTCCAAGACTGAAAGTTGTAAGGGAGGGACGTGAAAATGCATAGCCTTTTATCATCTAGTTTCAGAAATCACATAATCCTTACTTGTATTGTACTGTCTTGTTTGAGGCATTTGCAATTATTTGTCTAGATTCAAGGGGAGAGGATATAGACCTCTCCACTAAATGAGAGGAATTTGAAGGTCACATTGTAAGAAGAAAGCAAGCTATGAGATATTAGTGGAACCATCTTTGGAAAGCACAGTTGTCCACAGGTACTATGTAACTTGATATAATTATTGTTTTAGTTTGTCAAAGGGCTGCCAATGTAAAGTATCAGAAATGGGTTGGGCTTTATAATGGGGATTTTATTTAGGGTAAAAACTTACAGTTCTGAAGCCATGAAAGGTCCAAATCAAGGCACCATCAGATGCTTTCTCACCCAAGTCAGCTACTGTTGATCCTGCCACGTGGTGAAGATGGCTGCTGATCTCTGCCTACCCCTCCAGAATCTAGAAACTCCTGGAGTTCAGCTATGGACAACCAGGCATAGGGCTTGTCTCCTCAGCTGTGGGCTTCTCCTTGGGCCCAGCCCCTAGGGGACGTTTATCTGTGCCTTCGTGTTCTGATGGATCTAGACTCTGGGACCTCTCTTAGCCTCTGTGGACTTCTCTGCTTTCCTGCGGTGCTCTCTCATACATGGCAAGATCAAATATGGTAGCTTCCTTTTCCTGTGTGTGTCTTTCTCTGTGTGCCCATTTTTTATCAGACCCAGAAAGAGGGCAGAGACTCAACCTCACTGAAGTAGTCCAACAAAAGGGTCTCATAGCCACAGGGAAGAACTAGTTAAAAGACCTAATCTTTTCCTTTTGGGGATTCATAAAAAGAGCTTCAAACTGTCACAATTCAAATCTCTCATGAGACCTTAAGGAACAAAAGTCTGAGGGTTGGAGGGAGGAGAGAGGGGGCAGGGAGAGAGAGAAAAACTTATTTCTGCTCTAGTATTCTGTGAACCTCAGACCCAAACATATAATTTATAAAAAGTCTCATGTAAAAGAAAACACTGACTTTCCAATATGAACAGTCCAGGAAAAATGCTTCTGTTATTGCAGGTATTTATTTTCCTATGTGATTTTAAGATTATGTTAAAACAAAGGCAACTTTCTACTGAATTTTAGTCAATGGTACTGTCTGTGGGGAATGGTTGGGCTTCCTTCTGAAGAGCCCAGCGAGCTCCCATTACTTGCGCCTTCTTGTAAGAGCCACACCGGATTGGACACCGGCTTTTGCCTGATGAGTTGCATGAGCCTATCATGTTCCTCTCATTCTTTTCTCTTAATTTATTAATGCAGTTCAGTCTCAAGTAACTGAGAATTATCTAACCCAAGTGGTCATTGTATATCTGTGATTTCACATGATCCATGGATATAATTATTGGTTATTGTTGTAAGCGTACAATTGTGTCTTTTTCTAGAACTAAGGCAGATTTTGAAGTTTCAGTCTCTCCATTTTCTGTATGTATAATCATGAAGAATGGTATTTATTCTTCAGAAAACCATCACCCAATCTATTAATAAAACCCTGACTCACCAACAAAAAACAGATTAATTTTCACTAGATATTATTACAACAGTGCTCATTCAACAAATGAGTTGACTGTTTTATATTCTAATGAATTTTATAATACTTTTCAAAATAGTGGAAAAGAAAGGAGACTATTTTATCCTTAGTGAAAGAATAATCAGAAAATTTAACTACTCAGACTCTGTATTCCCTCAGTCTTTGAACTGATATTTTAACAAAATACATCATTCATTAACAGGTGGATGTCAAGGGATATACGGAACATTTTCCAAGAATTTGTAAATTATAAGATGGACTTGCAGTTGGTTGAGAAAATACTTGCTTTTCCAGTGGTGGTAATAGATTTGTCCTGTTTGGGTCTATCAGGGATCTTTGTGATTGCCTTCTCTCTCTCTCTCTCTCTCTCTCTCTCTCTCTTTTTTTTTTTTTTTGGCAAATATATGACTTACCCTTCCTCTTTCTTGTCTGAGAGTTTCATTAACCCTGGGGGAAAGAGAAAACATTGCCAACCAATTATGTTACCAAACTTTGAAAGGTCAAAGATGTACAGGCTATCTGAGGGAGAGTGTAAAAGCCATTAGAAGCCTGATATCTCATTTGGTGGCTAACAATCCGAGAGGAATACAAAATGGACTCCCCCACATTAATCCTCTAGAAGTAAAGGATCTTAACAAGGATGAAATAATGTTATCAATTTCTTCCATTCTCATTAAGCTCCAAAGGCTGTAATCTGGAAGCCTCCTTGGTTTTTATGCACAGCCTGTATGAAAGAGATGTAGTGTATAAAAAATAACCAAGTAGAAAAATGAAATTAAAATCAAGCATTGAGGTGACTTATTCATGCAAATATATGTATGATTTCCAATTTGTGACTGCTCAATGTACAAAACCTCACTCTAACTTCTCTTCCCATTATGTGTCACTAATGTCTCAGAAGAAGCCAATATTTCTACCCACAGAACATTTTCTGCATTTCTGCTTCCCCATCACTTCTTTTACTCTTTCTCTTCCACCTGTATGCCCTCCCCAGTTCTCTATACAGACATGAAAGCCAATCTACATTTTAAGACTGTTCTTTGTGACAGTGACCCAGTCACCTTCCCTTAATCTGAAGCCTTTCCCATGTTACTGGTCATTTTGATTATTTGACATTTAGTATATAGGACAAATGCAACAGATGTAATTCCAATATTTTAATTCATTTATTCATTCATTCAACAGATGAATTGAGTGTTTTATATTCTAATGAAGTTTACAGTACATTTCAAAATAGTTGAAAAAAAAAAGGAGACTATTTCACCCTCAGTGAAAGAGTGATCAGAAAATTTAACTACTCAACTCCTCATTCCCCCAGTCCTTGAACTGATATTTTATTGAAATACAACACACAATAACAGATAGATGTCAAGTGATATATAGATCATTTTCTAAGAGTTTGTAAATTATAAGATGGACTTGCAGTCAGTCAGGTGGACTTGCACTTTATTATACATTCACTGAAGAAACATTTCTAGGGTACATAATATATACTAGGCATTTTTTCAGATGCCAGAGACACAGGAATGAAATCTTATTTAGAACTGAGTAAGGCAGAGGAATAAGCATAGATGCCATGATAGAAAGGTAAACAGGACACATTAGGGTAAAAATGACGTAGTGATCAATACTGCCTCGGAAGAAGAGCGTCCCAAGAGGTGAGCTTCCAGGGACCCATAAGGAGGTGTTTATTAGGTGGTAGGGAATGGGGTAAGATGAGATGGAATGGAAGTGAAAGCAGGGGAAAGAATTCCAAGAAAAGTGGTTGGCATAAGGAATGGCAAACAGCACAGGATTGTATTCACGGAAGGGCAAGTAATTTTGAGTAAAAGAAGCATAAATTATGAAATGGGGCAGGAGTATGGTGAACTAAGAAATAGTGTTGAGCAGGGGGCCAGATCATGGAAGGCTTTGTACATCACAGAGGCTGAATCTAAGGGCAATGGGAGAAACCATGGAGAAACACGGTCAGATTTGTGCTTTCAAAGTTCATGCAGTATATTAATCAGTAAAATAGAACCACAAGAGACATCAATAAATATTATGAAATTTTATAAAATTGTCTCATGCAATTATGGAGATGAAAAAGTACAAATTCCTTGGAGCAGGCTGCAGTCTGGGAACTCCAATGAAGGTTTTAAATGAATTCCCCAGGAGAAGCTGGCTGGTTTAAGTAGAGATGGAAATTCTCTCTTCTGACTGCTGTAATAATCACTTCTTTCAATGCCTTCAACTGATTGGATGAGATATCTCTCATTGCTGAAGGCAATCTCCTTAGTTTACTTACTAATGATTTGAGTCCATGAAATACCCTCACGGTAACAATTAGGCCACTGCTTGCTTGACCTAACAACTGGGCACCATTACCTGACCAAGTTGACACATGAGCTTAACCATCACACTCAGGCAGCAGTGTGGAGGACAGATGGTAAAGAGACAATACTGGAGACGAAAGAACAATCAGTGGATTACTGTAACTGTTCAAGTGAAAGATGGCCAGAGTATAGATTAATGGGGATGAAGAAGCCAAAACAGCTATGATGAATTATGAGAAAATAAAATCTATGGGACTTCTGACTTCTTAAGGGTAGATATTACATCTTCTCCTGACTTCTTAAGGGTAGACATTACATTTTCTCCTATTGTACACCATATAACCTTAAGCTCCTATTAAAATATGTTGTTAATACTTGTTAAATAAAATTGAATTTTATGCTGTAGTAAGAAAAGCCTTTAATAGCATTATTTTCTGAAGTTTCCTATTAAATAAAAGGTAGATTTTGGTCTACAGCTCACATTATATGTCATATATATCTTCGCTTGGGAATCTGAGGAATTAGAGAGTTTTCATGTGGAAGCCCTATTCTCTTACTCAAACTGCTTCATTATTGCCATTTCATAATAGAAACCTTATTTCAAGTTCTGGATTGACATATGACAGAGTTGTTGGTGTGTTGGTTTGAGGTTGATGTTTGACTCAGAAAGAATCCTAAACCAATAGGGTTGTGTTAGTTGTTATTTGAAATCATAAGCCAATGACCTTCTGATCTTCCTGAAATAGATGACTAAGTCATTGCATGACAATGAAGCTCACAGATGAATGGAAATATTGATCTACCCACTTCTGGGAAAACTTTCTTGATAATGCTGACTTCCCAGTGATTTTGATGCTAACTGGTTATTCTAGTACTAACTAGGTATCAAAATGTAGCTTGATATTCCTTTTGGAAAAGAAAATAGCTTAGAGAAAAGAGTATATAAAAAAATCCATTGTCTGTGTGCTTTTAAAATTCACGACCGAAAATAGTTGAAGTATCTTCTACCAACCTATAATGGATGCATCGTCCCCTTTCCATTCATGAAAAAGCTTTGGTCACTGAACTTGTGACTTCAAGCTTTGATGGAACAATGTATTAGATTTTGTAAATGGCACTGATTCTTCATCCATCCCCATGCTGCCTTTTACAATGTGACTTAACTGCTCCTTTCATCCAAAGGTAGAGTCTATTTGGCCATTCCTTGAAATTGACCTGGCCTTATGAAGTATTTGGCCAGTAGAATTCAGTTGAAATGATAGTGTGCCAGTTCTGAGCCTGGGTCTCAAGAGGGCTGTTGTGCTTCTGCTCTCTCTTGGACTCCTGACTCTGCATGAGATCAAGCCCAGTCTGGCTGGCGGATGCTGAAAGGCTGTGGGAAGCAGAGACAAATAATCCCAGGTTAAGTCATATTAGACCAGTCAGGCCCTAGCCGATATATCAGCTGACTGCAGACTCATGAGTAATCCTGAGGAGTTTGGACCAGAATAGCAGAATCACCCAGCCAACCCAGAGACTTGTATGCAAAAACCAAATGTTTGTTATTATACGACACTGAGATTTTGTGGTTGGTTGTTGCACAGCATTATGGTGGTCAGAGCTAACTGATAGAAGCAGGGAGTACTTGTAGGGCAGAGATGAGATAAAACCATTTATGGGTCAGGGGTTAAGACTTGTATCAAAATCCAAAAGACAAGGATCAGGGTAAGTATAAATAGTAGGCCAGTCCCAAAAGTAAGAGGTGTCTAGTAGACTGAGTTGGTCAAGGAGATTCAGGTGAAACCAGTAAAGCAAGTGGCATAGTTTCCTGTTGAGAAGTTATTCCCTGTTCCAAAATGAGGACACTAATGTTCAAAACCACTGATTTGGGCATCACTTAAAGTTTCAATTTCACAATATGCTGGCAATTAAAATTGCAGCTAATATTTATCAAGAGTTTTCTAAGTGCCAAGATAATCTTATTTAATTCTATCACCACAAAATTCCTTCTTCATAAGTCCTATTATTACCTGCTTTTTGCTGGTGAGAAAAGTGAGGTTTGGAGGGGTTAAGAAAAATTCCTTCTATCATGTAGTTAGTGAGAAAGTCAGGGCACACACCACTCTCTTGAGGTTTCTCTAGGCTTCATTTTACTCACGTATAAAGTCAGTTTCATGATGCTTACTTCCAAGGTTTGGGGCAATGATTAAATAAGATAATGCATGGAGGTGTTTGATCATTAGTTCTGTAATAAGTCTAATTATGATTTTATTCTCAGAGGTCCAGACTTACTTAGCAGGCTGCATTCTCTTCCTGGAACTTTTACAGCCAGCTTAATCCTTATGGATCCTGGAAGTCATTCTTTTTATTACAAAGAGCTTTTGGTTATCTTTTTATTTACAGGGAGAGCCACCTTCTTTCCTAACAGGTTGGCCAGAGGTTATTCCTCCTCTCTCCAGTGCACCCTGTAGGAAGGACTAGCATTGAAATTCAAATTCCTTGCTTAAAGGGAAATTAGTGATCTCTTTCAGTGATAGAAATTTCCAGAATTTAAAAAGAAGTGTTGGGAAGCAGATGTGGCTCAGGCAACTGAGCTCCCACCTACTACATGGGAGGTCCATGGTTTGGTTCCTGGTGCCTCCTAAAGAAGACAGCGAGCTGGCATGACTGGCAGGCATGGCAAGCTGACACAACAAGATGACACAAGAGACACAAGAAGAAAAACATAATGAAAGCACAACAAAGCAGGGAGCAGAGGTTCCTGATACCTCCTAAAGAAAACAAGCAAGACAGAGAACTGACACGAAGGGCAGGTGGAGCAAGCCGATGCAACAAGAGACACAAGAAGAAAAAACATAATGAGAGATAAAGCAAAGTAAGGAAGGGAAATGGTTCAAGTGACTAGGCACCTCCCTCCCACATTGGAGGGCTTGGGTTCAGTTCCCAGTGCCTCCTAAAGAAACAGCACATGGCAAATGCAAATGACGAGGGGAAAGGGGAAAAATAAATATATAAAATAAGTCTTTTTTTTTTTAAAAAAAAGAAGTGTTAAGGAAAAGTTAACATATAATAAGATGTGAAGACTGTTAGGATGAAAGCAAGTATTCTTCTGCATATATCAGGAGTATAGTAACCTATTTCTACAGACTTCTTTACTCATGGTTTAGAATAAGTCTCTTGTGAAATGGAAAAGTAATCTGTATATTCTTTTAGGAGATCTTCAAGAAAAGACTGAGAGTCATGAACATTCAGAGTTTAACCCAGCAGAGTGGACATTTATTCAGAGAAATTAGGGTTGGAGGGATTTTAGTGGCCATGGGATGTGCACATTTTGGGATATCACCATCGGGTGATCTTTCAATCACTTTTTGAATTCTTCAGTGGCTGAAAGTTCACCACCTCACCAGGAAGGCTATTCTATTTGTGGAGAACGCTAATGAGTCAAAAAACCCCTTTCTGTAACTTTCACTCATTGAATTCTAGTTCAGACCAGACTAGTCTCTCCATTCTATTTTTAATGACTCTTTATAATGGATACTCTTGGATAATTTAATCCCTTTCTCATTTATCTGAAAACTGCTTGTGCATACTGCCCCTAAGAGGGGTGGCTGCCATTTATTATGAGATATTACCCATCAGTCGTAACTGATAAGACTAGGGCTAGAAACCTGATCCCAAGTGGGCTATTGGATTCTCTTGTAATCAAGGCTTTGTTAAGTGTTATGTTGTGACATAAACTCCCTAAGATTTTTAAAAATTCATGGCCAATGTTTAAATATCACGATTTTTATATAGCACAAGCATCCAGAATTCTGGCTGTTCTTGAGAAATGAGAAGATATGGCCACATTGAGCAAGCATTTCCACATCCTGACAATTGGCTGTGGCCGCATATGTGCTGTCCCACTGCAGGGGTTATGTGCTCCCCAGTTTTACCACCATGCCCCCAATCCATGCTGGCTTTACTCATTAGGGTTGCCTCCCTAAGCACTTCGAGATCCAAGTTTGCCTCATGTTCCTACTTTGAGTATATTTCTGTACTTTTAACCAAGAGAAGCTCAAGCAAACTTTATATAATTCAGTGGTTATAAACCCTGGTGGGATATTATAATCATTGGGCAAATTTTTCAGAAAGAGATTCTTGGATCAGTTTCTATACTTATTAAATAAGAATCACTGGTGTGGGGCTGGTGCATTGCTGGCTTTAAAATGACAACATCGACAACAGAAACAACAGAACAGCTCTCCCGATGAGAACAGCCATGATCAGAAACCCGTGATGTGACTGAAGATAGGAATGGATCAAGACAGAAATGTATCACGCAATTCCTTCTGTTGCACAAAAGTCCCACAAGTGGGCTGGCTTTCTCCAAGCTAAGCACCATGGATGCCACCTGGAAGCACTTTAAGACATTCAGGTAAGAGCTGCCAAAGGCTGGGTGCTGCTTACTTGGCCCTGATTTTCCTCACTTGGTAAACTGAGCAGGTGGAAAGCAGAAGGATGGGGTGCCAAGCGAGGTCATGCAAGTAGCTGGTAATCCTAAAATGCGTCTTCCCAGGAATCACTTGAGGAAGAGTCTTAGATCACATTCGGGCATCAGCCAGCATTAACTGAGATTTAGGCCCAAACTTAAAGCCACATTCTTTTTAAAATTTTATTTTATTTTTAAAGAAGCTTTAGATTCCATAGATGTTACATCGAAAATATAGAGAGATTCCCATATACCCCACCCCCTTCCCTTGACATATTACATGCTTTTAAAGTTGTTATGATGGAAAACTTTGTACATACACAAAGGTAAAAAGACTAGATAACGAACCCCCACGTACCCATCCCTGGTTTCACAATGATCAATGTTTTGCCAGTCTTGATTTATTTATCTCACCCCATGGAGTATTTTAAAGAAAATCCCAGACATCAAATCAACCATTCCACCCCTAAGTAATTCAGTATCTATCTCTAAAATAGAGACGCTTAAAGCCACATTCCTGCTGAACTACCTCTGCTACCTCTTCCTGATGTGTAGGTTTTGTAGTTTCAATGGCAATAATTAAACTCTTCTCACAAAGCCAACTTTGAGTAATCTCCTCATTTTGCTAATTACAAAGTTCCTACCATGCCAGTTTCAGTAGTCAATCACTTCTGGTCCTGTGTTTTACTCTCATGTGTTTCTGCTCATCCTATAAGACTTTATGTTTTTTTAATTAGTGCTTATTTTCTTGGCATTTGCACCATTACCTCACAGCCCCACTTTGCCCAGACCATCAAGTTGCTTGGGTTGCTTGACTCTATAATTTGATCAGTATTTAATTTAATTTGAACCCTGTACTAGGCTCTACCTGAGATTTTTAAAATGCTCTGTGTTTTAAAACAACCCTGATATATACATTATCTTTATGATAATATCTAACACTTATTAAAGGCATACAACACGTCAGGCACTGTTTTCATTTAATCCTTACAAAGAGTCGATGATGTAGGTATAATTACAGATGAAGTGGCTGAGGCACAGAGAGGTGGCAGGGTCTAAAACCTTTCTACGAGTTCCCATTTGCTTTAGGATAAAGTTGTATATTCTTGACATGGTTTCTCAGATCCCCCATTTGCTCTCTTCATTCTCCTCTAGTCCTTCATTTGTGATTCAGTCTTCCTTTTAGAAGCATACTTCTCTTTCTCTCTTTTGATTCTTTACATCACACTGGCAGTTCCCTCTGCCTGAAATTCCAAGTTCATACCCCATCCCTAAAAGCTTGGCTAAATCCTACTCACTGTCCAAGTCTCAAATTAAAATTACCTTCCTCAGAGCGGAAGTCCCAGATCCTAGGTTAGTGTTTGTTCAGGTATGTTCTTCAGACCACCTGCTTGATAGCACCTGGAGTGTGTATTAAAATGTATCTCTTAGGACTTTTCACCAGAACCATCGCATCAGAAGTTAGGGTCCAAGCATCTATATGTTGAACAAACACCCCCGGTGATTCTTATGAGCTGTAAAGTTGAGGAATCACTCCCACAGGCTAGATTAATTTCCTTGTCTATCTGCTGCCATAGTACCCTTGCCCTCCCTTTCTAGATCTAGGTCATTGGCTGGTCTATAATTTTATTAAATTAAATGAAATGTTTTATTATTTTTTCTTTCAAGAAATTTTGTGAAGCATCTATCATTTTCAGACACATAGTAAATCCTGAAGATTCAAGTTTGAGTAATATTTGGTCTTTTGTCTTGGGATACTCACAGTCTCATAGAGGAAACAGGCAAGAAAATAATTGATTTTATTATGGTATTGTGTTGCAAGAGTAAATATCTCTGTCTATCTATATCTATCTATTTGTCTGTCTACCTATCTATTTATCTATCTGTCTATCTATCTATCTATCTATCTATCTATCTATCTATCTATCTATCTATCTATCTATCATCTATCTATCTATCATCTATCTATCTATCTGATTCTAGCTTGCAAGTACAATGATGGAGATAAGAGCACTATATGTGCAGGAAAGCAGAGACCTAATTCAGGCTGTAGGGAGTCTTTGAGAAGGCTTCCTGGAGGATGCGAATTACAGGTTAAATCCTTAAAGAATAAGCACGGAAAGAAGAGGTATTGGGAGGGTACGTTAATAGAAAAACATGAGACATTATCATATGCATTTGGGCAACTGGGAGTAGTTTGGTGTAGCACAGTGTAGGTTGTCAGAGAATAAAAGAATCAGATACAAAGGCCTAAGAACTTTGAATTTTATTGTGAAAGCTGATGGGATACAACGAAGGGATAAATATGTGGTCAGGTCTGGTCCACAGAAGTTTGCAAATAATTATTTCTATTTTTCCATTTCTAGTTTTAGGAAATAAATTTTGGTTTCTGAGCAATTACAATTGAGCTACTAAATTAATTATTTATATATGCATATATGCATTCAACACATGTTTATGTTTATTGAACACATTCTATATACTAGACACTTTCCCATGTTTTGTTAACACTCACAGCATTTCTGCTAGGTATATGGCATTATTTTCATTTTGAAATTGGGGTTTGATGAGGTTCAATTACTTGCTTGAGACCAAAGAAATATGTAGTGACAGCATAGATATTTTAATCCTGAGCTCCTTGCAAGTTTTTTCGGCTTTTGTTTGGTTCAGCAGTACTTAGAATTCAGTTATTCCTTTATTTAATAATTTTTGACTCGTAATTTGTGGCAGGTAATATTTCAGGTGCTCACAATATTGTATTGAACAAAATAGACAAAATTTCTGCTGTCTTGGTACTTAGAGTTATTGAGTATCTAGAACCTTTTACTAAAGAACTAATTCCCATCACTCCAGCTACCCTTCCTCAAGCATGGGGCTGAAGAAGATTTGGTGGTAGTGGGTAGTATCAGGTAGACCCATTCTCTCTCTCATACGTACAACATGTTTTTCCAAGGACAATATTGAAAGGCAAATAATAGTCTTGGCAGGAAGGGGTTAGAAGGAAGGGTAGGGCTTCACTTTGCTATAGAAGAGAACAGAGAGGGGGAGGTTATATATTTGTTTTAGTTTCCTGGCTGCTAAATCACATACCATGCAATGGGTTTGCTTAAACAGTGGAAATTTATTGGCTCAGGGTTTTGAGGCTAGGAGAAATCCAATATCAAGGTGTCAAGCAATACTTTCTCATAGAAGACTGTGGTGTTCTGGGGCTGGTTGCTGGTGAGCCTTGGTCCTTGGCTTTTCTGTCACATGGCAGTGCACATGGTAGACTCTCCCTGCTTCTCCCTTCACTTTTGGATTCTGTTGATGTTCCACATCTGGCTGCTCCCTCTGCCTTTCTCTCTTTCTGTGGTCTTCCCTATAGAGCCCTCAGTAATAAGGTTAAGACCTATCCTGAGTCAGGTGGGCCACACCTTAACTGAAGTAATCTCATCAAAAGGTCCTGTTTATAATGGGTTCACATTCACAGGAATGGATTAAAATTAAGACCATATTTTTCTGGAGTACATAGCTCCATACCACTACAATACTGATAATAAAATCTGTTAACTACCAGATGTTTATTGTTAAAGCAAGGTGACTTGACATCAGGTGGAGGGATCTTTAAAAGGGTCCAAAATGAAAGGGTCTTGAAGCATAAATCAGTACTACAGCATATTTGGTGGCTCACCAATGAGTCCATGGAGAATTGAGATCAATTATTTGTAAAAGTAGCCATGATTCAGGTTGCAGATTGTCTATAGTGAATTTTAGCCTGATTACTACTTCCCTTCTGCACAGGGGGTACATTTCCAACCTCAGTTTAGTCATCTACCTAATGAAGCAAATCCCAATCACTGTTCCAACCTCCTTGACTTGTACAGAATTTTTTTTTTTAAGGAGGTTCCAGGGATTGAACCCAGTACTTCATACATGGGGAGCAGGAGCTCAACCATTGAGCTACATCCACTCCCCTGAAAATATTTTTAAAAGCTATCTGCTGTTTTTGAGGAGAGGTGAGTTATAGAAAGGAAGGATTAGTGATTATTTCACTTAGATTAAATAAATAGAGCCTTTAAAAGACTGCAAGTTTCTAAAGGACTGAAACCAGTTTGGTTCCATGGCCTTAGTATGAATTTGTGGGCCTTTTCCCTAGACTGTTTCAATTAAAATGTCTCAATTCTTAACTGCTACCTTTCTCTGTGACTCTCTTTTCTAAATTTCAAATTCAGGAAGTCAGTCTGAATAGTTCAATTTGAATCTGAATGCCATCTCGGGACCAATCAACCATGGTCAGAGTGACAGGGTGGTGGAATTCAACCTGGTTGCTAGGAGCTCACATCTTTGAACACAGGGAATCATTTTCAGCCAGCACAATCTCAAGGGTATTCCCTATAATAGAAAGCAGGAAGGAGAGATTATGACAGAGGCTTCAGGACGGGAGCCAAGATAGGGAGACCCCCTCATCTGTCAGCAATCATACCTGATGCTGGGGATCCTTTAAATATTTTTATTTGCTAGCAGAATTTCTAAACATGCAATCGGCAGGATTAATGGTCAGTATGTAGATGCAGGTTTAAATGAACTGTCTCTATAAAGTCATATTAATAGTACTTTCTAGAGGTGAGATTAAAAAAGTGCAGAAGTTGCCTGCTCAGCACAACAGATTATTTCAAATATGCTAAAGAGAATAACCAGGAAAGGGGAGTTAATGAATTGTCACAAAATAAAAATCATGATGGTTTTAAAATATGGATTTTGGTTATCTTTTGAGATTGCAGTTTTCTGGACATCTGTAAAAACAACCTAGCAGTTTATATGAAAACGTCCTGCTGTTAAGATGGGAAATGGACTCATATGCTATAGAGGTTAGCAGTGCAGGTTCTGAAATCATCTGGAACTGGTCTGTCCAGTTCTGTCTCTTTAACACATTAAATATACGACCTTCGTCAAGTGTTTTATCATAGTAAGACTCACATTTCCATCTGTGAGACTAGATACTGAGTAGTGAGGTCATGAAGATTAAATAAAATGCTAAACTTGAAGAAAGGCTTAATAAATGGCATTTATTATTCCTGTTGTTGTTATTACTATTTTTTTCTGTTTTTTTTGCTTTTTTAATAAATCAATTTTATTGATACATATTAATAAAGCATATATCCATTCAAAGTGTACAATCACTTGTATTTGGTATAATCATGTAGTTGTGCATTCATCACTTCAATCATTTTTAAAGCATTTTCATTATTCTAATAACAATAAATAAACACAAACAAACAAAATTCATCACCTCCCAAACTCTCTATGCTTCCCCTGCCATATATAGCTGCTATTGTTTCCATCTTTCTAGTTTATTTGTATTTACATTTTGTAAAAACAGTTTTATATGTGGAATATCACCCATACATGTATTTTACATGAGGTTTTGCTATGCTATACAGTACCATATTGCACTTTGTAGCTTTCCTTCTAGTAATATACATGACTTTAGACTTACCCTTTCAACCACTGTCATACCTATATAATAGTTCTCCTAAGTACAAACACTATGATGTGCTTTCAACATTTATATCCAATTCCAAAGATTTACAAACAACCTTTTTGCCAATTCTGCACAGATTAAAACTCAGTTTTCCTGTCTCTACACTCTTTCTATTTTCTGGTGACCTATATTCTAGTTATTAGCTCCATGAGTTTACACAATATATTTGGTTCATAGTAATGCAATCATACAGTATTTGTCCTTTTGTGCCTGGCTTGCTTCACTCAACATAATGTCCTCCAGGTTCATCCAACTTGTCATATGCTTCAAGACTTCTTTTTACTGCTGCATAATATTCCATCATGTGTATATGCCACAATTTGTTTATCCATTCATCAGTTGATGGACATCTGGCTGTTTCCAACTTTTGGGTATCATGACTAACATCATTATGAATATCAGTGTGAGATGTCTATCCATGTCACTGCTCTCAGTTCTTCTGGGTATCTACCTAGTAATGGTATTGCTGGGTCACATGGCAAATCTATATTCCACTTCCTTAGGAACTGCTAAACAGTTCTCCACAGTGGCTGTACCATTCTACATTCCCACCAACAATGAATAAGCATTCCTATTTCTCCACATCCTCTCCAACACTTACAGTTTTCCAACTTTTTAATAGTAGCCAGTCTAGTAGATGTGAAATGATATCTCATTGTAGTTTTCATTTGCATTTCCCTAATCGCTAGTGATGTTGAACGTTTTTTCATGTGCTTCTTCACCATTTGTATTTTTTCTTTGGACAATTGTCTTTTCAAGTCTTTTGCCCACTTTTTAATCAAGGAGTTTATCTTTTTATTGTTGAGTTGTATGATCTCTTTATATATCATGGATATTAAACCCTTATCAGATAGATGATTGCCAAATATTTTCTCTCATCGAGTTGGCTGCCTTTTCACCCTTTTGATAAAGTCCTTTCAGGTCCAAAAGTGATTAATTTTGAGGAACTCCAATTTATCTATTTTTTTCTTTTGTTGCTCATGATATTGGTGTAAGGTTTAAGAAATTACTGCATACCACAAATCTTGAAGATGTTTTCCTACATTTTCTTCTAGGAGTTTTATCATTGTCGCTTTTATATCTAGGTCCTTGATCCATTTTGATTTAATTTTTGAATAAGGTGTGAGATAGGGGTTCTCTTTCTTTCTTTTGGATATGACTATCCAGCTCTCCTGGCACCATTTATTGAATAGTCTGTTCTGGCCCAGCTAGGAGGGCTTGACATCCTTGTCAAAAGTTACTTGACTTTAGATGTAAGGGTCTATTTCTAAGTTCACAACTTGGTTCCACTGGTCAATGTGTCTGTTTTTATGCCAGTACCATGCTGTTTTTACCACTGTAGCTAAGTAATATGCTTTAAAGTCAGGAAGTGAGAGTCCTCCAACTTCGTTCTACTTTCTTAAGACATTTTTGGCTAGTTGAGGGCCCTTACCCTTCAAATAAATTTAATAATTGGCTTTTCCATTTCTACAAAAATGGCTGTTGGGATTTTTTAAACAAGATTGCATTGAATCTATAAATCAGTTTGGGTAGAATTGACATATTAATGATATTTAGTCTTCCAATCCAGGAACATGGACTGTCCTTCCATTTATTTAAGTCTTCTCAATTTCTTTTAGCAATGCTTTTAGTTTTCTGAATACACGTCCTTTATGTCCTTGGTTAAGTTTTTTCCTAAATATTTGATTCTTTTAGTCACTATTTTTTTTTTTCATAATAACATTTAATGTAAGAAGTGAAGGAATTTCTACAAATCACACAAGAAATGAACATAAAAAATATTCCAAGTCTGTGGCAAATTTAACACATATCTGTAAATTCTTTGATATTCCTCCCATTGAGAAGTTGAGTTTATTTCCCCTCTCCTTGCATCTGAGCAATTTGTGAGCATATCTAAAAATAATATGCCAGAAGTGACACTGTATTACCTCTCAAGGCTAGATCATAAAAGACCATGAAGCTTCTACCCTGGAGCCTGAGCCACCATGTAAAATGCCCCCATACTGGAGAGGACACATTCAGGCCCTTTGGTCAGTATTCCCAGCTGGGACCAGTCTTTAGCCATCCTAGCTCAGATGACAGACTTGTGAATGAAGGAGCCACTTTGGAAGTGAATTCCCCAGCCTCAGCTGTTCTTGACTTCAGTTATTCATGCCATCCCAGCTGAGGCCCCAAACATTGTGGAAAAGAGACATCCCCACTGTGCGTTTTCTGAGTACTTGACCCGCAGAATTTGTGAGGATAATAAAATGGTGGTGTTTCTACACGAATAAATTTTGAGTTAGTATTTTACACAGCAACAGAACACAGCTCAACTAATGTTTAGGTATAAAATGTAATAGATAAATGCTTTTGTAACATTCATGAACTCAGAAAATGTTATTCTCATAAATTATACTATAGATTATCCTTTTTTTTTTTAATTTATTTTTATTGTGGGTAAAAATCAAAATTCTCACAATACATACAAACATTTACAAAATGATATATAAATATTATGCATATATGTGTATTTGCTTACAAAAATGTTATTTATATATATATATATACATATGTTTTAAGAGGTGCTTAGATTACCCAAAATATTACACGGAACCCACTGGGATTCCCATGTTGCCCACCTCCCACACCTCCCACCACATCCCACACAAACATCTCCCACAAGTGTGGCCCACCACCCTCAATGAACTTACATATCCTGGAGCCCTGCCACCAACCATAGACCACAGTTCACAGCGTAGACCACACTCTCTCCCACTCAGTTCTGAGTGGTGTGAGCTGATTTAAAATGGCCTACATCCGTTGCCACAACAGTACTCAGGACAACCTCCATCTCCCAAAGAAGCCCCTGTATTTCAACTGCTCATCCCCTCCCTACCCCAAAAGTGTCAAGTGGCCACTGGCTCCACCTCATTGTTATAATTTCTTGCATTGCTAGAATCACCATATGTGAACAAGAGAATACCATCAAGTCCACTCTAGTCCATAGTTCTTCCCCCAATCCTGAGGGGACTGGGATGGTGATGTCAACTCCAACTCCAAGTGAGAGAGGGCTTATATCCCATGGATATGGTGGGTGGGATGATCCTGCCTGCAGATGCAGGCCCTCTCCATTCCCTGGGATGGCCGTTACCCATTGTTGTCTCCTCGCCAGGTGACTTGGATGAGTCCATTGAGCTGTAGGGTAGGAGTTGCAGCTCCACCGAAATTTCATGCACACCTGGCACATAGGTAGGCGGGAGGCTCCAGTCTCTGGAAGTATACCTAAAAACTCCAGCATCACATATAGGTTTGAATAGAAGGGACTGGTGAACCATGTGCGGGGAGGACTTATTTGAGTCTAATTCTGTCACTCTCAGGAGCACAGATTCCAAAATAGAACCCACTGATAAGGCATCAGTCTCTGGGGCTATCCCCCCTTATATAGGACTAGGGTGTCTTCGGAGCTCTCAGGAACCCCTCTGAGTGGGGTGATAGGCACTTAGATGTTCTATGAGCTCCTACTGAGGTGTGCGTAAGAGTGACCTCTGGGATGACCTCCCGACTCTCTTTGAAGTCTCTTAGCCACTTGAACTCATTTGTCTTTACCATTTCCCCCTTTTATTCAAGGTCTTTTTCCAGTTGTGTTGCCAGTTGGCACTTGGTATTAATCCCTGCTCATCCCCGGGAGTCGTGTCCCACGTTGGGGGGAAGGTAATGCAATCATATGCTGAGTTTGGCTTAGAGAGAGGCCACATTTGAGCAACAAGGAGGATCTCAGGTGGCAACCCTTAGGCACCCCACAACTGCAGGCTAAGTCTCATTTACAAGAGCAAAGACTCACAAGGGTAGTCATCAATAAAAAAAAACTCATCAGTGGGTCATCTTATTTTGACAGGCACTGTCCCTACACTCAGAGGACTATTGCTGCTCCCTTGGAGACTGTGGCAGAGCTCTCCAGGCTAGGAATTCAGATTCCCTCATTTATTGTGTGATTTTCCACCCGTCGTGACCATGCCCATCCCCCGATCCTTTGAATGATTTTGTATATCTTTCATGTATATTCGGATGAACCAATCCCCACGAACCACCCCCCCCAGACACCCCCCCAATAATCCCCCGCAGTACCCATTGTAACCCTTCTATGATCCAAATCCTCCATGAACATTTAGTCCATAAAATAATCAAATACACTTACTAGGAAAAAGAAACAAGTGTGATAAGCTTACATGCAAGCGACAAACATAAGGAAACTCAGGGAAAAAAAAAAAAAAGAGAAGGAAAAAAAACAAATAATCAAACAAAGAACAAAACAAAATAAAATATAATTAGTGGATTGGGACATTCAAAAAATGGGCAAAAAAGCAAAGGAAATGCCTTTAAAATATATATATATATATTCATTTTTTTTTTTCCTTTCTCTTTTCTCCCTTCCCTTCTTTCCTTCCATTTATCACTGTGTTATCGGATGTCTGGTGTGCCATGACACCTTACTCCTCTCAATCCCCATTGTCTCCCAATTTTTCATTTAATTTTCAAAGAAGTTTTAGGTCACAGCAAAGTCACACACGGAGTGCCGGAGACTCCCAGATACCAAACCACCCCCCATTCCCCACCCCATATTAACTCCCCCCCCTTTTTTTTGGTTGTTAGCATTGTTATAACTGTTATGCAGATAGCAAAATATAGCAACTAAACATTGTCAGTGATTTACAGTATAGTTTACAATTTAGATGATACCGTTTAATAATTTTGATGATATTTACCATGTCCTGTGTCCATTATTGTAAGGTAATGAAAAACTTTCCCCATGACCACCAAACAACCCATTAGATCTTGACTGTTCCCTTCTCCCCAACCCCCCAGGGCCCGTGATACCCCCCTCTCCCAACCCATGGAATTTCAAGATTCACAGTTACATGCCCTGGGGATTTGAACCAGCCCATCCTAATCCACCCACCCCCCAGTGCTGCACCACCAAACCCAGGAACACCACCACTCATCTGCCCCATCCCCCAACATGCAACCACACTCTATCCCTTTACCATAGATTATGTCCATATGGACTCAAAGCCTGCTCTTCTCTTACTCTCCTTTGTTAACCTATCTTTCAGACAATGGTTCTCAGAGACTGCTCACTTCCTCAGTTCAGATCAGTGAGGTCATATACTGTTCATCCTTCAGTGCCTGGCTTGCTTCACTCAACATAAGATCTTCAAGATTCATCCACGTTATTCCATGTGTTAGCACTTTGTTCCTTCTTACAGCTGAGTAATATTCCATTGTATGTATGTACCACATTTTGCTTATCCATTCGTCTGTTGATGGACACCGGGGCTGATTCCAACTTTTGGCAATGGTGAACAATGCCGCTATGAACATTGGTGTGCATGTATCTGTTGTATTTTCGTTTTCAGTTCTTCTGGGTATATACCCAGCAGTGGAATTGCTGGATCATACGGAAGATCTATTGCTAGTTTTCTGAGGAACCACCAAACTGTCCTCCACAGTGGCTGGACCATACCACAGTCCCACCAGCAGTGGATGAGGCATCCTATTCCTCCACATCCTCTCCAACATTTAGTGTCTCCTGTTTTTTTAATAGCTGCCATTTGATGGGTGTAAGATGGTATCTCATTGTAGTTTTGATTTGCATTTCCCTGATAGCAAGTGATGTTGAGCATTTTTTCATGTGCTTTTTAGCCATTTGTATTTCTTCCTTGGAGAAGTGTCTTTTCAGGTCATTTGCCCATTTTTTAAATGGGTTGTTTGTCCTTTTATTTTCGAGGTGTAGGATTTCTTTATATATGCAGGATATTAGGCTCCTATCAGATATATGGTTGCCAAATATTTTTTCCCATTGGGTAGGCTGCCTTTTTATTTTCTTAATAACATCCTTAGAGGTGCAGAAGTTTTTAATTTTGAGGAGATCCCATTTATCAATTTTTTCTCTTGCTGCTCGTGCTTTGGCTGTGAAGTTCATGAAACCATTTCCTATTACAAGGTCCTGTAAATGCTTCCCTACATTATCTTCCAAGGTTTTTATGGTTTTGGCTCTTATATTTAGATCTTTGATCCATCTTGAGTTGATTTTTGTATAAGGTGTGAGATGGTATTCTTCTCTCATTCTTTTGGATATGGATATCCAGTTCTCCAAGCACCACTTGTTAAAGAGGCCACTGTCTCCCAACTGAGTGGTCTTCGTGGCCTTGTCAAATATCAGATGACTGTATATGCGAGGATCTATATCAGAACTCTTAATCCGGTTCCATTGGTCAGTAGGTCTATCCTTGTGCCAATACCATGCAGTTTTGATCACTGTAGCTTTGTAGTATGTTTTAAAGTCAGGTAATGTGATATCTCCAACCTCATTTTTCTTTTTCAATATATCTTTGGCAATACGGGGCCTCTTGCCTCTCCAAATATATTTTGTGGTTAGTTTTTCCAGTTCCTTAAAAATATATAGTGTTGAGTTTTATTGGGATTGCATTAAATCTGTAGATTAGTTTGGGTAGGATAGACATCTTGATGATGTTTAGTCTTCCCATCCATGAACAGGGAATATTTTTCCATTTATTTAAGTCTTCTTTGATTTCCTTTAACAGTGTTGTGTAGTTTTCTGTATATAAGTCCTTTACATCTTTAGTTAAATTTATTCCTAGGTATTTGATTCTTTTGTTTACTATTATAAATGGTATTTTTTTCCTGATTTCCTCCTCAGTTTGCTCGTTATTGGTGTACAGAAATGCTACTGATTTTTGAGCATTGATCTTATAGCCTGCAACATTACTGAACTCCTTTATAAGTTCTAGAAGCCTTGTTGTCGATTTCTCAGGGCTTTCTATGTATAGGATCATGTCATCTGCAAATAATGAAATTTTTACTTCTTCTTTTCCTATCTGGATGCCTTTTATGTCCTTTTCTTGTCTCAGTGCTTGTGCAAGTTCTTCTAAGACAATGTTAAATAGGAGTGGTGATAGTGGGCATCCTTGTCTTGTTCCCGATCTCAGAGGGAAGGCTTTTAGGATTTCACCATTGAAAATGATGTTAGCTTTGGGTTTTTCATATATACCCTTTATCGTTTTCAGAAAGTTTCCATCTATTCCTATCTTTTGTAGTGTTTTTATGAGGAAAGAGTGCTGTATTTTGTCGAATGCTTTTTCTGCATCTATAGAGATGATCATGTGATTTTTTTCTTTCAGTCTGTTTATGTGGTGTATTACATTAATTGATTTTCTTATATTGAACCATCCTTGCATACCCGGGATGAAACCCACTTCGTCATGGTGTATAATCCTTTTGATATGTTGTTGAATGCGATTAGCAAGTATTTTGTTAAGGATTTTAGCATCTAGTTTCCTTAGAGAAATTGGTCTGTAATTTTCCTTTCTTGTGGTATCTTTATTTGGTTTTGGTATTAGGGTAATGTTGGCATCATAGAATGAGTTAGGTAATATTCCTTTTACTTCTATATTTTGGAAGAGCTTAAGTAGAATTGGTGTTAGCTCTTTCTGGAATGTTTGGTAGAATTCAGCTGTGAAGCCATCTGGTCCTGGACTCTTCTTAGTTGGGAGGTTTTTAATGACTGAATCTATCTCTTTACTTGTAATTGGACTGTTGAGTTCATCTCTTTCTTCTTTCATCAATATTGGCTGTTTGTGGGTTTCTAGAAACTTGTCCATTTCCTCTAAATTGTCATTCTTGTTGGCATATAATTTTTCAAAGTATCCTCTTATGATACTCTTTATTTCTGTGGGGTCAGTAGTGATATCACCTTGCTCATTCCTTATTTTATGTATTTGCATCTGTTCTCTCTTTTTCTTTGTTAGTCTGGCTAAGGGTTTGTCAATTTTGTTGATATTCTCGAAGAACCAGCTTTTGGTTTTGTTTATTGTTTCCAGTGCTATCTTATTCTCTATTTCATTTAGTTCTGCTCTAATCTTTGTTATTTCCTGCTTTCTACTTCCTTTAGGTTTAGTTTGTTGTTTTTCCAATTCCTCCAAGTGAGCAGTTAGGTCTTCAATTTTAGCTCTTTCTTCTTTTTTAATATATGAATTTATTGCTATGAACTTCCCTCTCAGGACTGCTTTCGCTGTATCCCATAGGTTTTGATATGTTGTGTTGTTGTTTTCATCAGTTTCAAGGTAGTTATTGATTTCTTTTGAAATTTCCTCTTTGACCCACTGTTTGTCTAAGAGTGTGTTGTTTAACTTCCATATCCTTGTGCCTAACCTGTTTCTCTGGCCCTTATTGATTTCCAACTTCATTCCATTGTGGTCAGAGAAATTACTTTGTATAATCTCAATCTTTCTGAATTTATTGAGTGATGTTTTGTGGCCTAGCATGTGGTCTATTTTGGAGTATGTTCCATGTGCACTGGAGAAGAATGTAAATCCCGCTGTATTTGGGTGTAGTGTTCTCTATATGTCTATTAAGTCCAAATCTTCTAATGTATTGTTGAGTGCCTTAGTTTCTTGATTGATTCTCTGCCTAGATGTTCTGTCTAATGATGATAGTGGTGTGTTGAAGTCCCCTGCTATAATTGTAGAGGAATTTATTTCTCCTCTTAGTTTTTCCAGAGTTTGCCGCACGTATTTTGAGGCACCTCGATTAGGTGCGTAAATGTTGATGATTGTTCTCTCTTCTTGAGAGATTACTCCTTTTACTAATATTAGTGTCCATCTTTGTGTCTTACAATAGTTTTGCATTTAAAGTCTATTTTGTCTGATATTAGAATAGCTACTCCTGCCCTTTTTTGGCTATTGTTAGCTTGTAAAATGGTTTTCCAGCCATTCACTTTCAGCCTCCTTGAATCCCTGGGCTGAAGGTGGGTTTCTTGTAGACAGCATATAGATGGATCATATTTTCTTATCCATTCTGCCAATCTGTGTCTTTTGATTGGTGAATTTAATCCATTAACATTCAGTGTTATTACTCGTAACGAATTTCTTACTTCAGCCATTTTTTCTTTGGGTTAATGTATGTCATATGTTGTTTTGTTTCTCTTTTTGACTTTTCAGTTGTTTTTAAACTCTCCTCCAGCTCTCTCTCCTTTGTTTTTTCCTTTCAACTTGTAGAGATTCCTTTAGTATTTCTTGAAGTGCTGGTTTCTTCTTGACATACTCTCTTAATTGCTGTTTATCTGTGAATATTTTGAACTCTCCATCATTTTTGAATGCCAATTTTGCTGGATAGAGAATTCGTAGCTGGAAGTTTTTTTCTTTTAGTGTTTTGACTATGTCATACCACTGTCTTCTTGCCTCCATGGTTTCAGCTGAGAAATCAGCACTTAATCTTATTGTGCTTCCCTTATATGTGATGGTTCTCTTTTCTCTTGCTGCCTTGAGTATTTTCTCTTTGTCTTGAGCATTGGACAATTTGACAAGTTATATGTCTTGGAGTTGGCCTGTTGGGATTTATACTATTTGGGGTGTGCTGTGCTTCCTGGATCTGCACATCCATCTCTCTCAATAGAGTTGGGAAGTTTTCAGCCATAACTTCCTTCAACACTCCTTCTGTTCCCTTTCCCTTCTCTTCTCCTTCTGGGATGAGACATACTCTCATAATGCGTATGTTTGTGCGTCTTGCATTATCGGTTAATTCCCTGAGACCATACTGGATTTTTTCTATCTTTTTGTCTATCTTTTCTACAATCTCTTTGATTTCAACTGTATTGTCTTCCATATCACTAATTCTTTCCTCTGCCTGTTCAAATCTGCTGCCATGTGAGTCCAGCGTCTTTTTCATTTCTTGACTTGTGCCTTTGTTCGCCACCATATCCATTACCTTTTTAGGTGTGTTAGCTATTTCTTCAGTATGTTCTCCCAGTGTCTTCTTTATATCCTTAATCTCTTCCTTCAGTTCTTTAAGTTGGTCCATGATATTTGTTTGGATAGCTTTGATTAGTTGTTCGATGTACTGCATTGCTTCCTGGTTTTTATTTTGTGCATTGGACTGGTCCATGTTTTCCAGTTTCTCAGAGTCATTTGTATTTTTCTGTTGCCCTCTGGTCATCATATTATCTTGATGGGTTTGTTCAGTTGATTAGCTTTTCTCTATGCTCTAGAATTTTATTTAGCTGTTGGTTCTGCGTGTGAGTTAAGTTTTCTGGTTGGCATTTTTTCTTCTTATTTTATTTCCTTGCTTCTTTCTATGTTCCCTTGAAGGCAAAAGGTTAGGGCCAGAGGAATCAAAAGATGTAAGGAAGGCAGAAGGATAATAGAAATATTGATAAAAGTTAGAAGAGGGGCAAAGTGAGACTTAATGAGATGAATATTTAACTTGTGTAGGCAGTGTAGAGTACTAGGAAAAAATATGGAGTTCCTACAATGGACTGGGAAAACAAATGGAGGAATATATATATAGTGATTTAGAAGACTAGAATTATGAGGAGGGAGAGAAATAGTAGAGAAAGGTCTGAAAGGAAAAAGTTATTACTAATAAAAAAAAAAGAAAAAAGAAGAAGAAGAAAACAAAATAGATGGGATAGAAATTGACACCCTTAAGTTGTGGGCCTATGAAAAAATGTTGTCTCTAAGAGCCACAACAGAAAACAGAAGGCAGAAAGATGCAGGAAGGATAAGCGATAGTTTGTAATACAGAATCAATATATACAGCGAGTGGGAAATTACTGAATAAGAAGCCCAGCAAATAAGCGACCAGCTGGCAGCACCTATTAAAAAAAAAAATAGAAGGAAAAAGGAAGGGGGGAGGAAAAAGGAAATAATAGCAATAGACCAGAAAGTAACAGAGAGAAACCAAAAATCCATACAGACAAGCAGTCAAACAGAGCTAAGGGGGGTCAATGATTCCCCTAGGGTCCACGTGGATCCTTCCTGCCTACTTGGGTTTATCAATGAATTTCCCCACAGGGTTCTATATGCAGTTCCTGAAGCAGCTTTTAGCTATTAAACTGAATTAAAAAGAATTTATTTTTCATTTGTTGAGGTGACCTCACTTTTTTTTTTTTTTTTAATTTTTATTTTTTTAGCCAAATGCAGGACCCAAAATAATTCCTCCTCTAGACCAACCCCCTTACGGAAGGGACCCTAGCTGGGCCTGTGGAAATTAATCAAGCACATTCCACTTTCCGGACTCCCCAGGTTAGCTGAAGCTCTGATGTTAGTCAGTGAGGAGTGCTAAAGATGGCGGATTCCACCCCTTCTGGCGCCGTGCTTGAGCATCACTGGGCTGCTCAGTAAATCAGTTTGATTGCAGATTCGCGTCTCCTCTCAGCGTAATGCTGCTTCAGGTCAGCTTATCTGCTCCCCAAAGCTATGGAGTGGTGCAGGCAGCCAGATCGATGTCTAAAAATATAAAATACCCTTCCCTGTCTTCCAACAGATCCCTCCCTTTTTTGGGAAGTGTCCCTTTCTCCTGGCTCCGCAGCAGCCCGGGTCTTATCCCTAGGCGGCTAGGGAAATCATCTGCGTTTCCCAACCAAATCTCCCCTCCGGTTCACTGGGTGCTGATTAGCTCGTTTGCTCTGTTCACCAAGGTCCAAGGGGCGCCAGGCAGCCAGATCCCCAGAAAATAAAACTTTTTCACCCCGCCTGAGGCTCCAAATGGCCGTTTTATTTAATTTTTTTTTTTTTTTCCCTAACCGCGGGACTCAGCCGCCTGTGCCAACCTCCACCTGCAGCCTCAAAACTCACGAATCTCCACCGTTCGGTCCACGCCACCGATCCGCACAGATAGATGTCCCAAGCTTCTCACTCCACACGTGCACAGTACAGACCCCCAGGCAGGACCCTGTCCACAATCCGCCTTGCTCTGGGAGCTTGCAGCGTGCACCTAGTCACTATTTTAAGTGGAATTTTTTCTGATTTCCTCCTCAGATTGCACATCATTAGCATATAGAAATGCTATTGATTTTTGCTTATTAATCTTGTATCTCACCACTTTGCTGAACTCATCTATTAGTTCAAGTAGCTTTGTTGAAGATTTCTTAGGATTTTCTAGATATAGGATCATGTCATCAGTGAATAGTAAGTTTTACTTCTTCCTTTCCTATTTAGGTGACTTTATTTCTTTATCTAGCCTAATTGCTTTAGCTAGAACTTGTAGCACAATATTGAGTAACAGTGGTGACGGTGGGCATCCTTATCTGTTTCCTAATCTCAGGGGGATAGATTTCAGTCTTTCACCATTGAACACAATGCTAGCTGTTGGTTTTTCATATAGGCACTTTGCCATATTGAGAAAGCTTCCTTCTATTCCTATCTTTTGAAGTGTTTTTTAATCAAGAAAGTGTGTTGTATTTTGTCAAATACCTTTTCTGCATCAATAGAGAGGATGTGTTTTTTCTTCTTCAGTTTATCAGTGTGGTTTATTGTGTTTATTTATTATGACTCTCTTGTGTTGAACCACCCTTGCATACCTGGCATAAAACCCACTTGATTGTGGTGTATAATTCTTTTAATGTTCTTTTGGATTCTGTTTGAAAGTATATTATTGAGTATTTTTACATCTATATTCATTAGGGATATTAATCTGTTATTTTCTTTTTCCTTGGTGTCTTTATCTAGTTTTGGTATTAAGGTGATGTTTGCTTCATAGAGTGAGTTTGGTAGCTTCTTTCCTGTTAATTTTTTGGATGAGCTTGAGCAAGATTGGTATTAGATTATCTTTGAATGATTGGTAGAATTCACCTGTGAACCCATATGATCCTTGGCTTTTCATCTTTGGGAGGTTTTTCATGACTGTTTCAATCTCTTCACTTGTGTTTGGTTTGTTGAGCTCTTCTATTTCTTCTAGGGTTAGTGTAGGTGGTTCATATGTGTTTCTAGGAATTTGTTCATCTTGTCTACATGGTCTAGGTTTTTGCCATTCAGTTGTTCATAGTATGATCTTATAATCTCTCTTATTTTGCAGGGTCTTTGGTAATGTCTCCCTTCTCATTTCTGAATTTATTTAATTGTGTCTTATCCTTTTTTTCTTTTTCATTCTAGGTAAGAGTTTGTCAATTTTGTTGTTCTTCTTAAAGAACCAACCTTAGGTTTTGTTTAGTCTTTATATTGCTTTTGTTCTCAATTTCTTTAATTTCTGCTCTGATCTTTACTATTTCTTTCCTTTAGCTTAGTATGGGATGAGTTTGCCTTTGTTTTTCTAGTTCCTCCAGATGTGTAGTTAGATCCTTGATTTTAGCACTCTCTCTCTCTCTCTTTTTAAAATTTAACCCCGTTGTCTCCCACATGGTTCTTTAGTCTGTCTGCTCATTGTTTGCTGGCCTTCTCAAGGAGACACTGGAAACTGAAACCAGGACCTCCCACATAGGAGGCGAGTATCCAACGGTCTGAGCCACATTTCTCCCCGTGGGCTGTCACATCTGCTGTCTTGTGGTATCTGCTGGTTTGGTCGTTTAGCTAGTTGTAGCAGGGCAACACTCTAGCTCTTTGTGGTGGGTGTGGCTTCTAGCTCGTCTTTTTTAGGAGGCACTGGGACCTGAACCTGGGACCTCCCATGTGGTGGGCAGATGAACAATTGGCTGAGCCACATCTGCTTCCCTCATCTTTTTAGATGTAAGCACTGTGGACTATAAATTTCCCTCTCAGAACTGTCTTTGTGGTGTCTGTTAGGATTTGATATGTTGTGTTCTCATATTCATTCATCTCAAGATATTTTCTGAACTCTCTTGCAATTTCTTCTTTGACCCACTGATTATTTGGGTGTATTGTTTAGTATCCATATATTTATGAAGTTTCCCTTTCTCCATCCATTATTGATTTCAAGCTTCATTCTGTTATGATCAGAGAAAGTGTTTTGTATAATTTCAATCTTTTTACATTTATTTTTAATTTTTTAATTTTTAAAGAAGCTTTTGATTACATAAAAGCTACCCCACCCCCATACTTCCCACACTTTCTCACATCAACAACACCTTTCATTAGTGTGGTACATGTGTTACAATTGATGAAAACATATTGAAGCATTAATACTGACTGTGGACTATAGTTTACATAATAGTTTACACTTTGCTCCACACAATCTTATAGGTTATGACAAAATGTATAATGGCCTGTACCCATCATTAAAATGTAATGCAGGACAATTCCAATGTCCAGAAAATGCCCCCATGTTATACCTATTGTTCCCTCTCTCTCACCTCAGAACCTCTGGCAGCCACTATCTTTATATCAAAGATAAAAGTTCTTCCACTGCTATAATAATAATAAGTCTACTGTAGTCCATTGTTCATTCCCCAGTCTTGAGGATTTGGGGCTGGTGATGCCCACTCTGTTTCTAATTGAGAGTGGGCTTAGATCCCTTGGGACAGATGGATAGAACTATCTGCTTGCAGTTGCATACACTCTCTGTTCCTTGGGTTGAGCATAGTCCATCATCATCTCCTTGTTAGTTGTCCTGGGTAAGTCCAATGAACTGGAGAGTAGGTGTTACAACTCTGCTGAGATTCAGGGCTCAGATGGCACATAAACAGACCAAAGATTTAAGCCTCTGGGACATATATTTAACAAGTATAGTGCTAATTATAAGTTCAAATAAAAGGGGCAGAAGATTCATGTGTAGGGAAACTATAAATGAGTCTAACTCTGTTACACTAGGGAGCATAAATTCCAAAGTAAGGCCCACTGATAGGGTACCAAATTCCTGAGCTTGTCTGCCCTGCTTATAGTCTCCAGAGACCTCAGGAGCCCCAATGTTTGAGGCACTGTATACTGTGGCAGTCAATGAGAACAAGCTGGGACGTGCATAAATGTAATCTCTGAAATGACCTCTGACTCACTTTATTTAATATTTCCCCATTTTGGTCAAGTTCTTTTTCCACATGCATTGCTAGTTGCACTTGGTAATAATTCCTTGGTTCCAGGAAAGCTCATCCCTGGGAGTCTTGTCCCATGCCGGAAGGAAGATAGTGAATTTCTATGCTGAGTTTGCCTTAGAAAGAGGCCACATTTGAGCAACAAGGAGGCTTTCAGGAGGTAACTCTTAGACAATATATAATACTAAGCTAACTTTCATTTTTACAAGAACAAGTTTATAAGTACAAGCATCAGTTTCAAGGGCCTGACATATTGGTCTGTCCTCCTTTGCTAGGCACTGTCCATGTGCACAGGGGATTCTTGCCACTCTATTAGAGAATGTAGCAAGACTCTGAAATCCAATATTCTTTTGGTTATTGTGAGAGTCTCCGCTCACTGAGAAAACACCCCATGAACACTTGAACATATTCATATGCCTTTGAGACATGTCCCAGGTGTACCTCTCTCCACACATCCCCCCATCACCAGCATCCCACACCAGTATCCTCCCCTGCCGTAGTTGTGACCCTTCTGTGAACCAAAATCTCTCCAAAAATGAAGCCAAAAAAAAAAATCCATATAAAATTAATAATAAAATAAAATAAAAAATATCAAATAAATACAAAAATAAAAAATAAAATTTAAATAAAATAAAAATTTAAAATATATTTTGTTTTTCATTGCTGTAAGATGATGTATGTACAGTGACAATTTCTTCTGTATGTTTCCCCAGTGCCTTATTTTTTTCATTTTATCTTCAAAGAAGCTTTAGGTTACAAAAAAGTCACATAGAATACATAGGAGATTCCCATATACCCAATGCCCTCCCCCTTTTAACTCTGCCCTATTAATAACATTTTACATGTGGATGGTACATTTGTTACAATTGATGTACAAATATTGAAGCATTGCTATTAACCATGGTCAAAGGTATACATTATGGTTTATATTTTGCACCATACACTTTCATAGGTTTTGACAAAATTTAAAATTGCCTGTATCTGTTATTGCAAGATCATGCAGAACAATTCTAATGCCCTGAAAATGCCCTATGTTCCATCTATTCTATTCTTTCCTCTCCCTCCCCTTGGAACCTACGGTAACCACTAAGTTTCAATTTTTAAAGAATAATATTCATAGTGACTTGCAATAATATTAGGGACTTGACATATTGGTCTGTTTTCTTTTGTTAGGCACTGCCTATATCTCAAGAGATTCTTGTCCCTCTAATTGAGAACATAGCAGGACTTCCCAGGACGGGAGTTTAATATTTTCTTGTTTATTGTGTGGGACTCTGCCCACTGAGATAATGCATTATGACAAGATGAGTACCTACATATCCCATAGAGGCATGCCCCAGGTGCGCTCTATCCCACATATCCCCCCATACCTGACATCTTACACCAGTAACCCTCCCATGCCATATTTGCTAAAAGAACATTCCCACCATTGTAGTTTTACCACAGAACTTCAAATCATAGTCATTCATCTGTTGATGGGCATTTACATTGCTTCCAAATTTTGGCAATAGCGAATAATGGCCCTGTGAACATTGGTGTGCATATATCTGTTCCTGTCCCTGCTTTCAATTCTTCTGGGTATATACTCAGCACTGGAATTGCAGTTCTCTTGTTAGCTTCCTGACTGAAAGGCCAAACTGTCCTCCACAATGGCTGCACCATTCTACATTCCTACTGGCAGTGGTTGAGTGTTCCCTTTCCTCCACATCCTCCCCAACACTTGTAGTCCTCTGTTTTTTTAATACCCACCAGTCTAATAGGTGTAAGATGATATCACATTGTAGTTTTGATTTGCATTTCCCTAATAGCTAGTGATGTTGGGCATCTTTTCATTTGCTTTATAGCCATTTATATTTCTTCTTTGGAGAAATGCATATTTGAATCTCTTGCCAATTTTTAAAACAGGTTGTTTGTCTTTTTAGTTTCTAGATGGAGGATTTCTTTATATATATTGGATATTAGACCCTTATCGGATAAATTTATTGAGTCTTGTCTTGTGACCCAATATATGGTCTATTCTGGAGAAGGACCCATGAGTGCTTGAAAAGGATGTATATTCTGCTGTTTTGGGATGCAATACTCTATGGATGCCTGTTAGGTCTAGTTTGTTTATCATATTATTCAAGCTCTCTGTTTCTTTTTCTTTCTTTCTTTTTTTTTTTTTTTTGATTGATTTATTTATTTAGTTTTTATTTTTATTTATATCACCTTCCCTCAGATGGTTCTCTCTTCTGTCTGCTCATTGTTTGCTTGCCTTCTCTAGGAGGCACTGGGAACCGAACCCAGTACCTCCTACATGAGAGGCAAGTGCCCAACGGCTTGGCCACATCGGTTCCCTGCAGGCTATGGTGTCTGCTGGCTTGTGGCATCTGCTCATTGAAGGAAAGGTCTAGCTTGTTATGGCGGGGGTGGTGTCTAGTTCGTTGTGGCAGACGTGGCCATCTGCTTGTCTTCTTTTAGGAGGCAGTGGGACCTGAGCCTGGCATCTTCCATGTGGTAGGTGGGTGCCCAAATGTTTGAGCCACATCTGCTTCCCTCTGTTTATTTATCCTCTATCTAGATGTTTTATACAATACAGAGAAGTGATGTATTGAAGTCTCCAACTATTATTATAGAGACATCTATTTCTCTCTTCAGTTTTGCCAGTGTGTGCCTCATGTATCTGGGACACTCAGGTTGGGTGCATAAATATTTAGTATAGCTATTCTTGGTTAACTGCCACTTTTATTAAAATGTAATGACCTTCTTCATTCCTTATAAGAATTTTGCATTTAAAATCTGTTTTGCCTGATATTAGTTTCACTACTCCAGTTCTTTTTTGGTTACTATTTGCATGGAATATTTTTCCAATCTTTCACTTTTAAGCTGGTTGTTTCCTTACATCTGAGGTGAGTCTCTTGTAGACAAATTATAGATAGCTCATATATATTTTTTATCCATTCTATCGTTCTATGTCTTTTGATTGGGAAGTTCAAGCCATTAACATTCAATGTTTTTACTGCAGAAGCATTAATTACTTCATTCATTTTGTCCTTTGGCTTTCTGTTGTCAGACTGTACCATTGTCTGTCTTTTTACCGTTTAATTTACCTTCTTAATAACTTTCATTTCTACACTCTTATCCAAGTCTCTCACCATCAATTTTTCCTTTCAAGCTGCAGCACTCTCTTTAGTATTTCTTGTAATTCTGGTCTTTTGGTAACATATTCTATCAGTTTTTATTTGTCTGTGAAGACTTTAAACTTACCCTCATTTTTGAAGGACAGTTTTGCCAGATACAGAATTCTTGGTTGGCAGTTTGTCTCTTTCAGTATCTTATATACTTCATACCTCATTTTTTTTTTTTTTTTTTTTTTTTTTTTTTTTGCCTCCATGGCTTCTGATGAAAGGTCATCACTTTATCATATCAAGATTCCCTTGTATGTGATGCTTTGCTTTTTTCTTGCTGCTTCCAGAGTCTTCTCTTTATCTCTGATATTTGTCATTCTGAATGGCATGTGTCTTGGAGATGGTCTATTTGGATTTATCTTGTTTGGAGTGCGTTATCCTTTTTGGATATTGATATTTATGTCTTTCATAAGGTTTGGAAAGTTTTTCAGTCATTATTTCCTCAAATATTCTATCTGACCCTTTTTCATTCTCTTCCCCTTCTGGGGTACTGATAATGTGTATGTTTGTGTATTTCATGTTGTCATTCAATACCCTGAGATCCTGTTCCATTTTTTCCATTCTCTTCTCTTTCTGTTCTCCTGTCTTTTCCACTTCAGATGTTCTGTCTTCAAAATCACTAATTCTGTCTTTGAGCAAACAAATCTGTTCTTATGTGTCTCTAACATATTTTTAATTTCATCTATCATATTTTTCATTCCCATATGATCTGTTACTTTTCTTTGCAGACTTTCAAATTGTTCTTTATGCTCACCCAGTGTCTTCTTAATACCCTTTATCTGTTTGTCATTTTCTTTCATTTCTTTGAATTGATTTAGGAAAATTGTGTGATTATCATTGATTAATTGTCTTAAATCTTGTAGCTCTTCAGGATATTTTGTGTGTTCCTTTGCCTGGGCCATCTCTTCCTGTTTCCTAGTATGGCTTGTAATTTTTAGCTGATTTTTAAGAATCTGACTATATAGGTGAATTTACTCTGATGGCCAATTTCTCCTACTTGCTTATAGTTTTTTTTTTTTTTTTTTTTAACCACTCTTCTTTGGTATTTGGTTCAACTTATTCTAAGTCTTTAAAATTGCCCAACATAAGTTATTGAAATTTGGCCAGAGACTCAGTAATGGGATGTAGTTAGGAGTTCGGGTTAAGAGAAACCTAAGAACTGCATTTCTCTGTGCAATTTCCAGACTGGGCAGCTGATTATGCTCATCAGCATACCTTTCCATGGAGTTATTTTTTCTAATCTCTGTTTTCCTGTGTTTTGGTCTGGTAAGAGCCAAGATTCAAAGTGGGTCCTGCTGCCATAATTTACTGAAGGAAACACCCCCAATTCCTCCTTCCTTTTCCCTTGTAACAGCTGACAGGGAGTTATATGTCTGTTCCCCTTTCAGTCGGCTGCAGTGAGCCAGGGGTTTTATCCAGGCTTAATATCTTGGAGGTGGGGGATGGGAGCCCTTCCTGGCCACCATGGGGGTTTGATAACTCACATTTTTTGTTTTTTTGCTCTTCATCTTGCTGCCTTTCACCTTCCTGGGAGTTATGTGGCACTGCTCTGGTTTGCTGACCCCCAAAGCAGGTCCTTTTGACAGCTTTTGGCCCTTTCTCCATTGCTTTTGTGAGGCAGTTGAGCCCTGTCTGCCTACTCTAATGCCATCTTCCCAGAACTTTCCTGTTATTGTTATTTTTCTTGTTACTGACATTACCACATCCTTAGGTTTTTTTTCCTCAAATCCATGATTTTGAATGTATAGAATGGTAAAACCTCTAATTTAAATTGAAATTCTTTCTATCTGCTCTTTGGAAAAGGGTGTGGCAGTAAATAAAAATTTGATGTTCCTTCCCTACTACAAAAAATTGAGTATAACGTAATTTTAAAGTTTTTAAGGACCTTAGAATACATTTGGCTTAGCTGACTCATTTGATAAATGAAGAAATGGAGGTATACATCATTAAGTGGTTTATCTAAGAGCTCACAGATATTTATTAATAGAGCTGGGACAACGATTGAGGTGATCTGGAGATCTGCTGATCATATCCCCTTTTCAAGGATGGATGTGTTTCCCAGCTGCTGGGAGTATAGTTAGGAGGTAGCTTCCAGCTGTCAGTAACTTCAAGGTTTAACTTAGCTTCAGATATCTGCCTCACGTAGGACCTTGCTTTTCCCAGGCAGTCCACATCCAATTTCTGATTGGGGGGGGGAGGGGAATAGAGGCAAGCTATTTTTGGCCCACTATGGGTCATCACAGATGAGCCATATATACTCTGAAATTCCTGCTGGCTTGGCGGAAGCTTTGTTGGGCTTGCATCACATTTCAACTTCTCCATTTTTCCAATCCTCCTCCCTCCTCTCCTTCCACAGGTATCAATCCCTAGTAAATATTCTACATTCTGCCTGCCATACTCCTTTTCAGGATCAGATTCCAGAGAATTCAGTCAGAGACAAGGATCTGGTTTCACAGTACTGTGACTGTTTTAAAAAAAGAAAACCAATTCAACTTTATGTTCTCTTCTATTTAAAACATTTATAATTTTATAATTCCAATATGTCATTCCAAGTCTGTGCCAGAAACAGGCTGCAATCAGTGTATATACATATTTTAATTATATGGTTACAGTTGCTGAGGAATATACAATGAAATGCAGGTAGGGATTAAGTGTGAAGCCATTTCCTATATCAACTAGCAACTAACCTATGCTCCTCTTTTGTTGACTGTTCAGAATGATTTTTTTGTTGCTGCCTAGCATAATTTAGAATTTTTTTTCACTGATGGAATCCATAAGTTACTTTACATGTCCTTCTGCACCTCCAATTGAATGATCCTTGATACTTTCTTATAATCTCCTGTTATCTTCTTCATCTTCACAATGTTCCAGAACTTTTGTATCAAAACTGTCTAGGGCTGGCACTTTGAAAAAAGAGGGGAGAGTGAATTTTATCTCATTATAATTTTTGGAAGAAAATAAGTACAGTTTACAGTAAAAGCAAAGGCCCCAACTCCCCAGACTTTGGTGTCCATCTCTTTTTCTTTTGTTTCTGCATTTATGAAATTTTTTAGGAATCAAACTAACAAAACAGTCACTTGTGATTACTTCTGACAGCGCATATAAGAAAGACATGTTTGAAGAGTTTAGACGTCACTGAGGGGAACCTGACTGCAGATCAGTGACCTTCAGATGTTAACCCAAATACACCTTCCAGCATCTTGCTCTATTAACTTTAGCATTCAGCCTTCATACTGATGGTCAGAACATAGTTGCTTTGGGGTATTGCATCTGTGCTCCAGAGAGGAACATCGGCGGTGGAGTCGGGGTGATGGGAAAGGTCATGTGGTTGCAGAGTCTGCTCCTTTTATCGGAGTAATAGTGATCTAATCCCGAAGCTCTAGCAATAGACTTCTTTGTACCTCTTATTGTCCAGACCTGGCCCCATGGCCACCCTGGGCTGCAAAGGGAGTCTGGGGTGATGAGCATTTTTAATTGCAAACACTACCACTCAGAACCAAATTGAATACTTTAGTAAGAGAGGGAGAAAATAAATATTTGGTAGACAAATAATGTGTGACACAAACTATGTTCATAAAAATTACATTATGGGTTTGTGAGTTTTAAATTTTATATAAATGATATATAATATAATATCATTTATATAAATGATATTCTGAATGTACCTGAATGTATCTTCTGAATGCTTTTTCATCAACATTATCTTTTTAGGATTTATCTAAATTTATACATGGAAATGTAACTCATTTATTTGAAATGTTGATGTTATTACACATAGAATTGAACACATTGAATATGGTCATTTCTTTACTTTTTTCACAATTACGTACAGTCTTATAATTATCATTTATGTATCTGTCTCTTTCTGAAAAATGTGTGAATGTTTCTTTAGGGTAAATTTCTAGAAGTGGAATTGCTGGGTCACAAATTATGTCCTTCTTCCACTATATTGGATATTTCAAAATTGCTAATTATTTCCTAATTATTCACCCATCAGAAATTTTTGACAATGTAATGGGTATAAAATAGTTTTACTATGTTACTTTAAAATTTGAATTTTCCTGTTTATTAATTAGGTATAGCACCTTTTTATATGTTGCCGATTTCAGCATTATGTTTTAGTAACTTGACAATTCATATCCTTTATCCCTCTTTCTATTGTGTTTACTTTATGCAAATGTTGAGAATTTTTAGTATATTCTGGTGACTATCTGTTTATGATCACAAGCATTGTAAATCTTCTCCCCATCTTCTTGAGTTTTAATGGCTTTATGATGTTTTTATACAGAAATTTTTGAATTATGAATAGTCAAATTTATCAAATTTTTTCCTTAAGGATAATAATTTCTGCTTCTTTTAGAGATCCTTTTCTACTCTAGGTCTAACTTTTCTTCTAAAAATTTAAACAGTTTGCATTTCAAATTTATGTTCATTTTAACCTTTTTTTGGAAAAATTGTAGGTTTACAGAAAAATTATACAGAAAATACAAAGTTCTCATATACTCCCCCATTATTAACACCTTGCATTAGTGTAGTACATCGGTTACAATTGATTAAATAATATTATTATAATTGTACTATTAACTCTAGTCCATAGTTTACATTAGGGTTCTCTGTTTGTTTTGCATAGTCTCATTTTTTAAATTCTAGTAACATATATTGACCTTAAAATTTCCCCTTTTAACCACATTCAAATATGTAATTCCTGTGCTTAGTTGATGTGGAATTTATTTTTCTGTGTGTCATGGGGTAAGGAATATAACATTATTTTGTTTATATGAAAAAATCACTTTTTCTGGCACTATCTATTATGTGTGAGTTCCAGTTTCTGTTCCTTTGTTTTATTTGTCTGCCCCTGTCCTAACTGCACACTGACATTATTATAGCTCCATAATAATTCCTGATAGCTGAGAAGGCAAGCTAGCCACATTGATCTTCTTTAGGAGTGTTTAGCTATAATTGATCATTTGCTTTTCAGTGAGAATTTTAGAATCACCTTGTCATTTCAATGAGGGTCTCTGCAGGTGTTTTGAATTTAATTGCTTTGAATTTATAGTTCCTCTTCTCAAGAATCAATGTATATTCATGACATTGCATTTCTCAGTCTGCATATTTGGCATATCTCTCTAGTTATTTAGATCTTACTTTATGTCTTTTAATGAAGGTCTTATAATTTTATAATTTTGCTTGCTGAGGTCTTACCAATCTTTCATTAGATGCTAGATACTTTATAATTTTCATTGTTACTGCCTATGACATTTTAAACTTCCATATTTCCAATTGTTGATGTATAGGGATGCTATTGATTTTTTTGACTGAATACTGACTTCTCTTACTAGTTTAATTGTGTGTGTATTTGCATTTTTTAGGTAGGCAATTGTAAAACCTGGGTTTTGGTACAAGTAAGACAGTTTTCTATCTTACTTTCCAAATGATACGCTTTTTTAAAAAGTGTTCTTCTTGTCATGTATTATTGGGGAATACATCCAGTACAATGCTGATTAGAAGCATTGACAGTGGGCAACTTTTCATTGCTGATATACAAGTGAAGAGTTTAAGATATGTTATCAGTTCCTTGCAAGTTTATTTTTGTACTTATGCGTGTTATTCAGCTACCCAGGGTGAAGGTAGGGGATAATTAAACACCAACCTTCCAAGATGCCTCTGAACTCTGATCCAGAACATCAGAAAAGAACTAGTCCCTCCCCCCGCATCAGCCTAGGATTCCTGGCTTCAGGATTTCTTCCCCAGCAGCAGTGCTGAAGAGGACTAGATAAATCAGCACGCACAGTTAGTCTCATAATTTATTACTAAAATACTAAGCCCAACAAAACTCGGTGGAAGAATAGTGTCTGGAAATCCTTCAGTAGCAACAAGCTCAGGTTACATGCTTTCAGCACAAACAATGATGCTGGTCATGTGATTATCCCTGGAACCCTGAGGTGAAGTTAGTTAGCTCCAAATGGATTGAAAAAGGGAGAGACATGGCTTCTCCAAAGAAAAACTTGGGACCTGTTCCTGAACTGAGATAAATAGGCAGGCACGAAGATATCTACTTAGGGTGCTGTGTTTTCAGACCCCTTCTCCCTTTTCCTGTCATACCTTGGTAGTACGGGTACAATGCTGCCTCTGTCTGGAAACTACAGTTAACAGTGGAATGAAACTGTCAGGATCTACTTTGTCCCTAATTTAAATGCATACCGTATCAACAGCAGAAGGAGTCAATTCAAGGTCAGTTTTAGGTTACTTGCAGTAAAACCTTTCTGATAAAGTTCTTGAATTCTTTGTTTATGCCACTGATTGTATTGTTTCTTCTGTGGGAATCATCTAGGAGACCTTTGTCTAATTTAAAGTCAACTAGTCAGAACTTTTAATTATGAAGTGGGACACTTCATCCAGAGAGAAACTCAGCACCCAGACAATGTGTTTAGGAGAGGAACCTTTATTTCCGGCCGGCCGGCCGGGGCCTCCTCCAGCAGTATGGAGAGAAGCGACCCCTGGCTTCCCGCGGTGGGTTTTTATAGGGAATTTTAGCAGGGTCAGCATGATAAAGCAACTTTTCTTTGTGTTCAGATATCAGATTAGGTGATTAAAACAAAGCATTACTTTTCTTGCGCCAGAAAGGGTGAGGGGCAGTTTCAATTGTCCACATCCAGCAGAGCAAGCAAGGAACATTACAGAAGCTAATTTTTGCGATTAGCATCGGCGTCAAGGGGGTCTGGGTTAATCTTTACTAGGGGTGGGTTTTGCCATCTCCATGGTGGCGTGATGGGCCAGGCACGGATACATATCCGGGGTATTGTTTTAAGCAGGTTTTGTGGGCCTTAGGAACTCCTATCAGTATTACTATGTTTAAAAATCTCCAGTACATTACTAAACTCTACTTTCAAAATAAAAAGTGGGACATAAGAATAAAATAAACTGATGTAAGAAATTTAGTTTACAAAAGAAAGAAAAGTACTATTTATAGGGAGAATGCCTTAGATAAAACAGAAAAATTGTCATTGTCTATGTTTTCAATGTACAAAATTATATTTTGGGATTATAAAAAGTAAAGTTGAGCCGTTGTACCTCCAAGGTCATCCAAGAATAATTAAGCTTATTATCATTATTATAATCATTAATATTATATTCTTTTTCAAAGAATGGAAAATAAGCTAAAGCTTTTAACTGCAGTGTTTGTAGTTTGAAAAAAATCAAACACCTTAACCAATTCTCCTTTAGCCAGGAAATTCAATTAATTTGTACCTATGTCCTTTTATATGCCAGTTGAGTAGCAGTTTTACTATGTTCTCAAAATTATACTTGTGATAAAATGCGAAAATCATAAATGAAGAGTTAAGTTGCTCGTGTTTGCTCACTGAAATTTAAACCTGAGGCTCAGTTGTCCCAGTGATTGCTTTATTCTCACAGAGATTCAGAGATATTTTAAATAGATTTGTATAGATTTATACATTCAGACATGTTCTTGTGGAAAGAAATCAAGTACTAATATTTTAAAGCTTGTATTCATTCTGTTTCAGTGTTAATATACCCAAGCCCTCTACCAAGGTGTTAAACCTCTGTCAGGCTGCATGTTTTGGTTACTCACTCATTTAAATTTTAATCCTTGAAATTTGATATGTGCCTTTGAGCACAGCAAGGCCTTATCTTTTATTTTATTTTATTAGTCAAGAAAAATAATTGGGATTAGAGTGGTGCTTTGGGTGAGTTTGTATAAAATCCCTACCAGTTTATTTAAATCTTTCAAGGCCTTTTGTTCGTTTGAGAGAGCACTTATCAAAGGTGGGATATTTTGAGTCTACCCTTAAGTAGCATTTATGAATCAAAATTCATCAGGTATAAGATTATGGCCAAAATCTGTGAAATAATTCTTCTTTAGGGAAGTCAGTACTTTGGATTTAGCCAGAAGGAATATTTAATAAGCATCTTTTGGTATTTAGAAGGCCTTTTTCCTCCAAATCAAGACTGACCTTTTTAATTTTGACCTTTTCTCATTACCATAGTAGATTAAATTAGGCCTCCCCAGGTTCCCAAGTCTTCAGGTACAATCACTGTTATCTTGCCATGAAACTAGATTTCTATTTTCTTCTACAGAGCCTAAACTTTTGAAGCAGTCTTGGTTTGCTCACCTAGATCCCCTCTTGTCTGTTTCTGCAGGTCTCTCACTTCCCACTGACCATAGAAACCTCAGATAGGGGCATTGTTCAGAAAGATGGAATCTAACAGGCCATAAGGACATTTCTGACTTTGGCCCATTGTTAAGTCATTTTAACCGGGTTAATAGAAACATAGAGTGCAAACTTAAAATTTTAATTCCTTGCCCAAAACTGTATTCATCCCAGCATGGGAAGGAAAGGTAAATATGTTCGATTCTCATACATTTCAAATTAAGGGACTGTTTTTGGACTGCAAAGGCATCTTCAGTACAAATTATTTTTATTAGCATGTGCATATAACAAAGCTCATTGGGAAGAGATTTTATAGTCATGTAAAATCTGTTTTGTAATATCTTTTATATATTTCTGAACAAATTGTAATGAGAAGATGTGTGGTGAGAAACAGAAGCAACTTGTCCTTCATAGCTCCTGAAAGGAGCTTAAAGGACACATGCCAGGCTCATGGATATATTCTTTATGCAAGGGGCCCATATGCAGATAGGTGATAGAGTATAAATATAACCCCTTGTAAATAAGCAAATCTGAGGACTGTCACTACTTCTCATTTCAGCAAAAATAATAGATTTATGCAGCCAATGTTAGGCTGTACCTCTGTTATTCTAATCCTGGCCTTTTTGCTGTGTCTATCTTCAGGTGTCTGAGCTATCAGGCTTTTTTTTCTCTCTCTCTCTCTCTCTCTGTATATAAATGTGTGTGCCTGTATATAAAGGGAAATCATATGCTATGATCTAGATACTTAAAATGTTAAAACTAGATTCAGAATTCAGATTCAGAATCTCCTTAGAAAAACCTATGTGTTCTACACACAGTAGTTTGCAGTGTTTTCAGCGGACAACCCCACGGATGGAGGCAGGGGAATCTGCAAAAAACTGTCAATTTCAGCAGGAGAAAAGAAAGGCAGATTTGTTGCCTGTTATATTTCTGAAAAAGTATGTGTGGCCCAGGTATTATTGAGTGACAGTCAATGTTTACAAGCTACCTCTGTCTTCCCTGGGCAGGTTTTTCCTCTCTTTTGATTTCTTTATCTTTGTATGGGCCTCCAAGTGCTTGTTATGCACTTACTTCTCCCAACTGGGGATAACCAAGTATGAAGATGTTGTTACCAACTGTTTTAAACTATAAACTCTTGGGTAAAGTGATTCAGACTGTCTAAGACAGAACAATCTGGTTTTATACTGCTTCTCTTCTTACAAGGGATTTGTAAGTAAAAGTTTAGTGCTATATTGTTCCAGCCATGAAAATACTTAAGGAATATTGGTAGATAGAAGAGATTCAAGAATAGCTCCAACCCTGGTAGGATCTCAAAGGTGTCATAAGATAGGTAAAGGAAATCACTGTGGAGATTCAGAAGATAGCTTTTTCAGCTAGGGAGATTCTGGAACTCTTCAGGGATGAGGTGGGATTTGATCTGAATGTTGAAGGCTGAGTAATGACTGTCTAGTTGAAGATAACAGGGTGGATCTAAAGGCATTTAATTAGAGAGGACAGACTGAGCAAGTTATACAAGCAGGTAACACAGGACATGTTCTGAAAAACAGTCAGCCAAAGGGGTGCTAATGTGAAATACCAAAAATGGGTTGGTTTTTATAAAGGGTATTTATTTGGGGTAGAAGTCCACAGATACCAGGCCATAAAGTGTTAAGTTTCTTCTCTCACCACAGTCCATTGCCACGTGTTAGAGCAAGACAGCTGCCGGCGTTTGCCAGAGTTCAGGCTTCTGGGATTCCTCTCTTCCCGGGGCTGCTTTTCTCTCCGGGCTTAGCTCCTGTTTCCTCCACAAGGTCAGCTGTAGACAATCAGGCGAACGGCTTGCTTCTCTTCTGGGGCCTTCTTTCCAACATCAAAACTGCTTCTCAAAAGACTGCTTCAACTGCCCTTGGCCTTGCCTTTTATATTTGATTCCCCACCCACCAAGGGGTGGGGCTCAATGCCCAAATCCTAACCTAATCATGCCCAGATTAACAGATCAGTTTACAAGCATGATTCAATTATATTTTTGGAATTCATAATTACATCAAACTGCCACAGAGTATACTCCAAATATATCCTAGAGCAGAAGTGTAAATAATCTATATATTTTAAAACTTCAATAAGATTAATTTTTTAATTGTAAAAAAATTTTATTTATTAGAGAAGTGGTGGATTTTCAGAACAATCACACATAAAACACAGAATTTCCCTAAACCACAACTTGCATTGATATGGTACATTTGTAGCAATTGAGGAAAGCACATTTTAATAATTGTACTATTAATGATAGTCCATAGTTTAACTTAGTGCAATTATTTTATGTGCTGGGCTTGATGGTATGAAGAAATAACTAAATTTGGAGTCCTGAGGAATGGTTTAAATCTTTGGCTTTGATATTCATTAGTTGGAGGCAAGTTGGTTGATTTCAGTGGGTTTTTTCCCCCTAGAAAGACATTGGAATGAATATTTAAAATTCTCTTAGATATTTTTAGTTGAAATATTTTATGATTGGAAAATTACAGCAATAATTAAGTATGAATGAACTAGGAATAAAGTAAAGAAGAGGTAAGTAAAAATGTATGCCAGTAGAATAAACATGACATGATCACTGACTGGATTCATGGAATGGATTTAAAGACAAATCATAAATGTTTGCAGTTTAGAAGTTTGATGAATTAGTGAATGGTGTGGCATTAATAATGAGAGGAAATGGTGGGAGGAAAATTAGATAAGGATTATTAGACTTGTTTTTTTGAGGTAGGTGCCATGTCTTTATCTTTTCATCTTTAGAGCCTAGCAGTGTCTTATCTGTGCTATGATCTCAATATGTATTTTATTGTATTTTATAGGTTTGCATAATTCAATGCAAGATTAAGACAGGCACTTTTTAAAATTTTGCTTTTAATAACCTATGTCTAACTACAAGAGTAATGCAGGCCTTCTGACAAAATTTTAAAAATACAGAGCAATAGTAAGAAGAAAAAATATTGGCTTACAAACTTACAGGGCAGAAACAACAGTGCTAATATTTTACTGGTTATCTTTACCATTGCTTTCATGAGGTCACGTGCTTTCTTTAATAACCTCTGATAAGACCCTAGCCAGGAAATATATATTAGGAGGGAGAGATGCTCTTTTGGACAGGCTCAGATTGCACCAATACTGTTTTATTAGAGGAGAAGAGCTGACAATCTTCTAGTTCTAGGATTTTAATTTTAAAAGGATTTATTTAGTTCAGGTGCAAAGAAAAAAGGAGGTTTCTGTGCTTTCCAAGATATTATTAGACAGCTCCCATGTTTCTCCATGTTACTTCATGGTAACATGCCAATGACCCTGCCTCCAACAACAAGAGTTGGTTCCAAGACTTAGCAATGCTGATGGAGTTTTACCCAATATCTATTCAGACTAGACAGACTGACCTTGCAAATTATTTTGTGCAGTTAGAAGTCTGTTCCATGTTGTGAAAAGCTGGGGAAAGGTAAGACAAGAGTGAAGGCAAGAATAATGGAGCCAGATAGTGATATTGCCAGTAAATAAGCAATAATGCCCATGTCTTGTCCAATACATGTGCAGTGATTATACCTGGCCCACTGCTTGAGATAGGGAAACTTAGTGTTCCAGTTAAATAATGACTTTTTTGATGGGAGAGATACCAAAGATGGTCACAGAAGCTTCAGATAATGTAGTGTGTAAGGGCACAGGTTCTAGAATCAGACTGCCTGAGTTGTAATCGCAGCTCTGACATTGAATTGTGTAACCTTGGGCAAATTGCTCTATGTTTCCTTGACTTCCATGGTGAACTGGGACAATAATGGTAACTTTCTCTTATAATTGTGTGGGGATCAACTATATAACACAAATAAAAGGTCTAAGACAGGCTGGGTACATAATAGGTTTTCAATAAATTTCATTGGCTATTTTAATTATTCAATATATCATGCCCATAGGAAGTCTGTAACCAAATGGCAAACATTATGGTTAATCAAATTTAATGATCAAAATAATATTCTTTTTTTTTTTTTTTTTTTTTTTTAAGATTTTATTTATTTATTCATTTATCCCCCCCTTGCTGCTTGTGCTCGCTGGGTCAGCTAACCATGCCGCACAGGCGGGCTTGCCTTCACCAGGAGGCCCCGGGAACCGAACCCGGGGCCTCCCATATGGTAAACGGGAGTCCTACTGATTGAGCCACAGCTGCTTCCCAATAATATTCTTTATACACTACATAGTTGACTAACTGTGTGTTTTCACGTTGCTGTGGAAAGGGATTACACCCAGAACATGTGAGGAAGGACTGATAGTACTGGAATTATTACAACTGCTAAAGAGGAAGTTCAATTTGCTTTTAACCACAGGTCCAAATCCTGCCTGTACTGTGTACCAGATGTAGCATTGGTACACTCAAATGGTCTGGCCTCACTTGCCTTACCTTCTATGCCTGAGTGCTAGTATGGGGATACAATGAGTTAGGTTTGTAAAAGAGCTTAGTTAACTCTAAAACTGTTATATAGAAATACAGATTGGCCACTATTGCTTTATTAATAGAAGAATATTTGCATAGGTAAATAGATTATAGACTCTTTTGGTTGGAGGACTTGGAAGATGATCTAATCTAACTATCCTTCCACATCTTGAATCCCTTATATAATCTTGCTCCCTTTCCCTAAGTAGTCATTTGTATGTTAATGGATAAGTTCAATTAATATGATTTTAGCACCTATCATGTTCTAGAAAATGTTCTAATGACTATGGAAATAAGCCAAAATTGTATTAATTTATTTATATTTTGCCTTCCCTTTTCAGGAAGGATTTACAGTGAGTTTAAAACAAATGAGACGTGATCATTTGCCTAGGTGGTAGTACTTCTTCTTATAAGGTATTCACTAAATCCAGAGATAACCTATTACATCTTTGAACTTTTCTGATTGTTAGGATGTCCTTCACCTCTTCTTGTAACTCTTATACCTTTTACCTATTGGTAATATTCCTGCCATGTTGGGGCTGAGGTGTGTTGAAGCTCTCTCTTACATCTCAGTCTTTCAGTCTTTCAATACTCTTACCCCAGTTTCTCTTCTCCAGGCTAAGTAATCTCTGATCCTTAAATGCTTTTCATAAAACACGGTCATGTCCTTTCACAATCTTGGTAGCCATTTTCTATTTTCTAAATTGGTTGCTTGCCTTCTGAGAGCATCTCAATTCTTTTAAGTCATGATCTCATTCTGAATATCAAGCCATATACTCTAATCCACTTCTTCTCTACACCGTTTTCTGTTGTTTTTTTCCCCCTTTGTTCCCATATAAACATATATAGACATGTATTCAGGAAAAAAATAAAAAAAGGATGGAGCAAGAGACAGAGTGACATAGACATAGAATCAAGTGAAAGAATATTGTGGTTAGTGACATTGGCTTCTAAGTTTGAGTAATAATTTTAGCATTTTCTACCATTGTAATTTGGGTCTGTTAAATTATTTGTCTTAAATTTTTGATTTGTAAAGTGGACATAACAATACATATGCCATAGGATTATTGGAGGAATTAAATTATCTAATGTTTTTAAAGTGCTTATCACAGTGCTTGAGACAAAGAAAGTTCTAAATAAGTGGTGGCTATTACTATTATATAGTTATATGAAAAGAAAACTAAAGATAAGTCACTTGGAAATACAGTATAACTTTCAAAGTCCAACATCCAATTCTGTAGCTTTGATTTTGTGTCAAAAGTCTTTAAACATGGATTACTTTTTTGCAACTCTAGGCATAAATTAGAATATCAGCTCTTTATAGCTACCTGAAAGTGAGAACAAAGATCACGTATATCCCATTTCTGGGAAGTCAGAATAACTTTTCCCATGTTTAGCTCATAGAATCTATCTGACAATGTAGTAGAAAAGCTAATCTGTAAGTTTTCAATACAGAGTCAAAATTTTATTGTGTTGGTTAATTTGATAAGATGTTTTTGGCAAGTGTGAAAGTGAAATTGTATATTATGTTTTCACATATTTATGCAGGAAAGTTAAACAAAAGTACCACAATACAATACCAAGATTTCACTTCAGATTGAAGCTCCTATTAAAAATTAGTAGGAAAGAACCTTAGGATCACAAGAAAGAAGAAAAAAAAAAAAAGTGCCACTGAGCTCATTCTTCTTTGCCCTGGCCTTACAATAGCCTCAGGCACTAGGTATGTCAGCAGTATTTCTACAGGAACTTCAGTTAACAGCTACCTCAAGAGTCTGAATCTGTTACAAATATGACCCTTGTGACAAAAAAATAAAGGTTACCAAGTCACTTACTGCTATTGGCATAAAAGACCTGGCAGAAGGGAAAAGGTCCCGGAAGCACCCTTTCTTAACCTGTATAGCAATCTGTGCCCTTGCAAATATCTGACTTTTTTTGGATGGCAGATGGAAATTTACTTAAAGGAGTGTGGAAATATTTATTGAATAAAAGCTTCTGTTTGTTTGGCTGAAGGTGCCCCTTCTCCCACGCTTCATTTGGCATCACATTAATCTGTATTGTCATGCTGTGAGACTGGGGTGGTGCTATTTATTAAATTAACCAGAAAATTTGGCTCCTCTCTAGTTTAGCACAACAGAATCAACAAGGTGGTCTAACTGTATTGAGTAACTTGAGTAAAGTCCTTTTAAAATGCTGCTTTAAAAATGGAAATAACCCAAACATTCAACAATAGTACAGTAAACAAGCATTCTGTTTCACTCACTTGATGAAATGCAATGCATCTGTTCCAAATAATGTGTATAAGTAATGTTCATGCTCATTATAATATGGTTCAGAAGCAGGACACAGAGATGTGCATAAGTATGAATTTAACTAATGAGTTAAAGAATTTTAACTAAATAAAAAGTCTTTCAAACAAACATCCAAATATTTGCATGGAAAAACAATTAGAAGGATATATATATATATATAAATGTTGGCCTTTTTGATGATAGGATATGGAGTTTTTCCTTTTCTCCATTTTTCTGAAATTGTCAACTTTCTATCATGTGCATATAAAGTTTTAAAAAGAAAAATATCCCTTCCTTGAAAATTTAGTTTGACAGATGTTCATTAAATACATGTGGATGCTAGTCCCTGTTCTCAGCACTGAGATACTGAAAGGGATACAGACCCTGCCCTGGAGGGGCTCCTATTAGGGAAGCAAACAATTAAAAACACTGAGCTGGAAGTTTCAGTGAAACAAATGCAGGTACAGAGAGAGTCCGAGGACAGGAGCAATCTACTGGGAGAGAGGGGGAGATCAGGAAAGCTGTTTCCTCACTGTCTAGTTCAGTTAATAATTCAACAATTTATATTGAATACCAAGCCTAGTTCTTGGTGCTAAGAATATAACTAAACAGACAAAGGTCTCTGTGTTGTCCTCAAAGAGATTAAACTCTAGTTGGGGAAGCGAGACAGTAACAAACGAGAAATAGGCAAATTAAGAAGTATGTGATTACTGCTATGGAAACAGAAAAAGTAAGGCAGGTTAGGAGCATCAGGAATGTGAGTAGGGCATGGGAGGTGTGGGGAGATAAGTTCTATTTTTCTATAAGGTAATGGGAAAGGTCTCACTGAGAAAGATCACTATGTGCAAAGACTCAAAGGTGGCTAGAGAATTAGCAATGCAGATATCCGGGAATTCAGGAGAGGGAATGGCCTGTGCTCCTCCTATGGTTGAAGAAAGGCAGGCTGGGGTTGAATGAGTGGGGGAAGAGTAGTAAGAGATGACTGGGGAGAATGAAAGGAGAGGGACTGATCTTAAGGTGATGTTTAGGCCATTGTATGAACTTTGCCTTTCACTCTGAATAAAATGTTGAGCCATTGGAAGTCTTCAGTCAAAGAAAAGGCCTGATCTGATTTCTGCTTTAAAGGATCCCCTGGGCTTTTGAGTTGAGGATAGACCCTAGAGACAAAGGTACTTGGAGGGAGGCAAAATAGGAGGCGATGACAAGTGACAATAATCTAGGCAAGACATAATGGTGTCTCAGACAATGATAGTTGCAATGGGAGGGGTGAGGGGTGGTCAGAGTCTGCATATATTTTAAAAGTAGAACCAACAGATTTCTGGCTGACCGACTAAGAGAAGTGGAGGTCCCTAGAATAACCCCAGGATTTTAAGCTTTGATGAGATTACCAAGGAAGTCAATATAGATAGAAAAGAGAAGAGAGTGGAATATTAAATCTTGGGGACATTCTAATGTTAAGAGGGTGAGGGCAAGAGGAGAAACAAAAACAAAAACAAACAAAAAAAAAAAAGACGGAGAAGGAAAAACCAGTGAGATGACAGAAAACATCAGGAGAATCTCTAGTGGATTCCTGGAAGCCAGTGAAGTAAATACATCAAGGAAGAAGGAGTTACTAACTGGGTTCAGTGCTGCCGATTAATGTCGAGATTGCTGCGGAATGTGACACGAGCAGTTTCAGTGCAGTGTTGGAATGAAAGCTGCAGTAAAATAGGTTTAAGAGTAGATGAGAGAATAACAATTGAAAAAGCAAGTAGTATAGACATTGCTTTAAAGGAGTTTTCCTGAAAGGTTGCTAAGACATTGCACAGTAGTAAGTGGGATACAGATAAAACTTACGGTGGAAGAAATGACATGTATGCTGGCGAGATCCAATAAACTGTGAAAAATTGGTGATGAAGGAGAGAGTGGGAGCATTTGGGGGGCACGTCCTTGAGTGAATGAGAGGAAGGAGAACTTGTACATTAGTAAAAGCATTAGCTTTAGTTAGGAGCATAAATGGTTCATCTGGTGGTTGATAGGTGAGTGGGCATTTGGTAGGTGGGTAGGTGGGATAGTGCGAGTACGTGTAACTCTTCTTTTGACTACTTCCATTTTTTCCCCTAATCAAATAGGAATCAAGGTTATCAGCTGAGACTGAGGGGAGTGAGAGTGTGAATGGACCAGAGAAAATAGTGTAATTACCTTGCAGCATCAAGCACCCAACTTAGGTTCATTGTCATTAAGTTAAAGTGAAACCAGTCTGTGTGGTGGAGCGCTTTTCTTTAGCCTCATTCAGTTATGTGGGTACAGTTGCGGAGAGGCAGGGATTAACCTAGGCTGTGGTTTTGCCAGGAATTTATGATGAAGCAGAAGGGACAAAATAGTTGAAGCTGCATGCAAGGGGTGAAGACAATGGTGGAGCATGAAGTTATACTGGATAAGGAGGAGTAAAAGGACATCAATTTACCAGTTCATCTATCCAAACAAGCTAGCTAGGAAGACTGACAGGCACATCAATGTGTCTGTGCGTATGTATGCAGGCTAGGGTGCAAATGCCCCATGTGCAAAAGGGAGGGGGAGAGAGAGAGAGAGAGAGAGAGGATTTCTTGCTCCATAGCCATTAACCTCACTGACCTTGAAACAAGTCCACCTGTATTCTGAAAACTTCTGAGCTTTTGGCGACCTTGATGGCATTGCCAGTCCTTCACATATGTCCCTCTGTAGCATTTTATGTAGAAGGAAACCAACCTAGGTCTACCTTAAGAAACATCCCAGCTGGCTCAGCTGATAACCACACACTGGTCAAAGTAGAACATAAATCATCCTTTCAGCTCAATAAATGTTTTCTGGAACCATCAAAGGTTTGTTTATTTTTCTTAATTATGTTAAATAGGCAGTTTTATTTTGCAAGACGTTTACTTTCAAAAACTGGGAAAAAAACTTAAAACAGACCTAATGCTTTTGAGAAAATTTAAGACAACTTATCTTTTCTCCAAATTACTTTAAGGCTTTTCATAGCTTAAATCATCTGTACCTGAATTAACACCTGATTGTAAAGAAGAAAAAACAAGCTCAGATACACACACAAACACACACAGACACACACAATTTGCCTTTATCTTGTACTTGTATTCAATTCTTTGCTCCAGGCCCTGGGTGAGTTTGTTATCTTGAAACACTGCATTAAGCTAGGTGATAACAAAGGTCACAGAGCTATTTTCATTATGAATAAATACAGAATGTCTGTTGCAGAGTTACTTGTTTTGTTTTATTTTTTTAAAGAAAATTATTTTAAAGACACTACAAAATATTTGATAATGGTTGTTTGATGTGGTAGCACCCAAGAATTTCTTCAATTATTTTAAAATGGGTAACGGAATTATTAAAATAAAGTAAATCTTAATTCCCTATTAGAAATACATATAGTTTATTTATCACATTAGAGGATATCAAGAATGAACCACCTTGGCTTTTCTTGGCCTCCATGCCTCTATCCACTGGAGTCTAAAAGCTCCATATATTTCTGATTATATTAATATTATCTCTCCTCCACTTGATCATTAGCAGAAATGAAGTCTCAGATCTCAACCTCCCCCTTCTCCACCTTATATGAATGCCCTAGCATTCATTAGTCTTGGCTGGACCATCTATCAGTAGTACATTATGTTCATATGATCATGCTTTTATCATAAGATTGTGACATGATAATCAATAACATTTACAATTTTGAATTGAATGTTCATTTCATTCTCATTTTATTTGAACAATCTGAAGTTTTTGATAATTGTAATAATTACACCATCCTTAAAATACTTTTTTCACTTGGATTCCAGGATGTCACATTTTCTTGTGTTTGCTTCAAATTCATTGGTTTTCCCTTCCTAGTGTTTGGTGGCTCATTGTTCATTTCTCCAATCTGTTAGCAATAAAATGCCACAGGGTTAACTCCCTTAGTGATCTTATCCTTTCTCATGATATTAAATAGCTGATAGCTCTCAAATGTATTTCATCAGTTCCTTCAAATAAAGATATGTATATCTAGCTATTTCCTTGGTATCATCACTTGGGTTTCTAACAGGCAAATCAAATTTAGCATGTCCAGAAACAAATCCCTGAAACTTTCTTCTATTCTGTTCCTCCCTCAATCTTCCTACCTCAGTACATGTAAATTCCATTGTGATGATCTTTTGATGTGTCAACTTGGCCAGGCCCCATTTTTCAATCAAACACTAATCTTTATGTTTCTGTGAAGGCATTTTGTAGGTATGATTAACGTTCCTAATCAGTTGAATTTAAGTAAACGTGATTACCTGGTGAACCTGATTCAATCAGTGAAGGCCTTAAAAGCAGAACTGATTGTTTCCTGAGGAAAAAGAAATTCTGCCTGTAGATGGCAACTCCAATCTCTGCCTAAGATTTCCAGCCTGCCCTTCTTGACCACCTGTTCTGTGGATGTTGGACTTTCCTATCCAGCCCCCACAATCATATACAATCCCCTGCAAGAAATCTCTTAATAAATATCTTTTCTGGTTGAATTCTGAATGATACAGATTTGGAACTAGAAGTGGCTCTAGAGAAACAGAATCTTGAGGATAAGTTTTCTGAATTTGTTCTAGGTTTTCTGGAACTGGCCTTCTAATCTACTTATAATTTAAGGCAGTAATGACACTATTTCCAGTGGTAAAGATGGCACTGGTAGTGTTTGGCATGGTATTAGAATAGAGATATGCAAAATATTGTCAGTGGATACCACTAATCAGATACTTATAAAAGATGAGGTTCTCAGTGATCCAGTATTTGCTGCCTAAGAACATTTAAAACCAAGAAGTATGATGGAATTGGCTGATTGCTCAGATATGCACAGGAGATAATGTGGAAAGAAAAGTATGAGAACAAGCTTTAAATTCCCAGCTGAAGCTACACATTAATGACCTAAAAGCTTCTTTATCTGCCCTGAAAGAAGTGCTTATCTCCTGTAGCTGCAGGGCCAAGATTTCTGAAAACCCAGCCTAGAGCCTTATCCTGTCAGTGGCTGAATGACAATATAAATGGAATTCCCAACTCAGGATGACTTCTGCTAATGTGAGGGCATTGATTGGGAAGGAATGAGATACAAAAAAATGGAGTGGGGTCATATGAGCAGATCCTAATGGAGCTGGGGATATTAAACTCGGGCATTCTGCTGTCTTCTTTGACAGTAGGAGCAGGGTTTCACCTTTGCCTGAGGATGTAAGCCCTGATGTGACTGAAGAAAGGGTAAGGCCTCCCCTGAAGTAGCTGCCCTGCAAGGCACTGCTCATTCTCTTCAGTACCTAACCCTGCCACCCATTTTTGCTTCTATAACTAAAGTAGATTCATTCCTAGAAGGCCTCAAAGGGTGAAGTACAAAGTGTGACCCATGAGGAAGTGTATTACACACCAAAATCTGCATGTTTTTTACAGTTTATATAGACAGAAATCTGGGGGATATTTGTGAGAATCTTAAGAGTGTGGAATCATGGTGGAAGTAATATAGTGTTAGATCAGGCTGAATTTATTGATATGTCTCACTAAGGAGAGATTGTAGATTCATTGTTCTAGCTGAGGGATTACTAAAGTCTCTGGTTGGTTGGTTGGCTGAAACATGGTTGGCCTACACTAAATGAAGTCCAAATGGCAGAACTTCCATGTATATTGTAGAGGAAGATATCTGAAGGCTTAATGAGATTGACTATTGAATGATTTTATCATGTAAGACCTACTCACTCACCCTGGGAGGACCCAGAAATCACACCTTCAACCACATCAGTGAAAAATAAGTTTGTGAGGGGAGCCCCAGAGTTTTCAAGAGCTCTTTGGTCACTCTTCTCTAGAAATTATGGTAGGAGCTGCTACCAGTGAACAGTAACCCCTAAATTCATTGGGGTATAATGGGCTCCTGGGGTGGCAGGGGCCAAGTGATGGCACTTAATAGCCAAAGATCAGATAAGCATGGTTACTATAATGGACAATGGAATCAAAGCAATAATTGGAAAAGTATGATACACAGAGAAATATGTCATTGGCTAGTTGATCATGGTGTCTCTAGAAAAGAATTAGTCAGTATAGTAAATCCTTACTTCTTTGTAAAAGTGGAAGGGTTCTAGATTTAAAGAACAGAAGTCTAATTTGAATCACAAAAACAATAGAGTCATGGCCCCTCAATCAATTCCAAGACTTAAGACAATTTACAGACCCAGAATCCTTTAAGGAAGGGCCAGCTATACTGTCTAAATTCTATCCTGTTAGTCTATCTCCCAGTCTTCACCAAAAGGACCTACATTCATTTGTCAGGGTGATAGTGTATTGCAGAAAGGGAAATCATCAGATTTGGGGGGATTGCCAGACACTGGTGCTGAACTGACAATAATATCTAGAGACCTGAAACATCACAGTTGCCCACCAGTCAGTCAGAGTAGGGGCTTATGAAGGTCAAGTGATCAATGGAGATTTAGCTCAGGCCCATATCATCATGGCCCAGTGTGCTCCTGAACCCATTTTGTTACAGATGAATACACATGCCCAGCAACTGGTAGAATCCACACATTGTTTTTTTTTTTTTTTTTTTTTTTTTTTTAACCAGGAGGTCTGGGGGATCGAACCCATGTCCCTTCATGTGGGAGACGGACGCCCAACAGTTTGAGCCACATCCGTCCCCCACACTGGTTTCTTGAACTATGGAATAAGGAGTATTATCGTAAGAAAGGGCAAGGAGAAGCACTAGAACTTCCTCTAGCTACAATAATAGTAAACCAAAAGTAATACTGTATTACTAGAGGAATTGCAGAGACTAGTGAAACTATCAAGGACTTGAAAGATGAAGAGATAGTAATTCCAATCACATCCCCTCTCAACTTGTCTATTTGGTCTGTGCAGAAAAAAGATGGACATTGGGGAATGACATTGGATTATCCATAAAGCTAACCAGGTGTTGACTCAAATCTCAGCTGATTTTCCATATGTGGTTATATTGACTTAGAAAATTAATACATCCTCGATACCCGGAATGCAGATATTAGGCTGGCAAATAATTTTTTCTCTATACCTCTTAATAAAGATCAACAAAAACAGTTTTATTTTAGCTGCTGAGGCCAACAATGCATCTTCACTGTCCTACCTAGGGGTATATCATCTCTTCAATCTTGTGTCATAATCTAGTCCAAAAGGAACTTGATTGCCTTTCCTGTCCATTACACTGATGACATTATGTTGATCAGAACTAGTAAACAAGAGGTAGCAATTTACAAGACTTGTAAATTGGTGAGACATTTACAAGTCTGAGGTTGGGAGATAAATTCCAACAAAAATTCAGTGGCCTTCCAACTTACAGAAATGTCTAGGGGTCCATTTCTCTATTGCATGTTAAGATATTCCTTCCAAGGTGAAGAGACACAATTCCTAGAGGGCTTATTTGTATTTTGGAGTCAAAATTCCTTATTTGGGTATGAAACTCTGGGCCATTTACCAAGTGACCCAAAAAGCTGCTAATTTTGAGTACTGTCCAAGTATAAGAGAAACACTACAACAGTTCCAGACTACCATGCAAGCTGTTCTGCCATTTTGACAATATAATCCAGTAGATTTGAAGTATCAGGGCAGATAGATATCACAATTCAGACCATTAGGAGCAGAGCTCTGCTATCTTCTGTGGACAACTACTCTCTTTTTGAGAAACAGCTTTTGGCTTGCTACTGGGTTTTGCTAGAGACTAAATACTTAACCATGGTCCACCAAGATACTAAGCAACCTGAGTTTCCCATCATGGACTGGATATTGTTGGTCCTGCAATGCCACGAATTTGGGCATGCAATGCCACAAATTTGGGCATGCATAGCAGCACTCTATTATCAAATGGAAGCTATATATATGAGATCAGTCTTCAGCAGGCCCTGAAGGCCCAAATAAGTTGAATGAAGTAGCTTAAATGCCCATGGCCCCTAGTTCTACCTCATAGCCTTCTCTCTCCCAGGCTACACCTTTGGCTGAAGAAAAAGCTCAGGTCTGTTTACAGAATGTTCCAAATGATATACAGGAACCACCTTAAAGTGAAAAGATGTAGCACTACAGCCCCTTTCTCAGACAGTCCTAAAGGATAATGGTAAAGAGAAATCCTCTCAGTGGGCAAAAATTCAAGCATTGAAGTTGGTTGTTCATTTTACCTGAAAGGAGAAATGGCCAGAAGAGTTTATTTATGAGCTGTGGCCAATGGATGGGCTGAATGGTCAGGGTCTTGGAAGGAACATGATTGGATAATTGGTGACAAGGAGGTATGAGAAGAAATATGTGGATAGATATCTTGGATTGGGCAAAACATGTGAAATTATTTGAGACATTTGCATCCCATATAAATGCTCACTAAAAGGTAGCCTCAGCAGAGGATGAATTTGATAATCAGGTGCATAGGATGGATACAAGTCAGCTTCTTCTTCAAGCCATGCCTGTCATTTCCCAATGGACTAGTAAACAAATTGGCCATGGTGGCAGGGATGGAGGTTATGCATGGGTTCAGCAACATTGGTTTCTACTTACCAAGATGAATAACTACAAATACTGCTGAATACCTAATTTGCCAGCAACAGAGACCAATGTTGAATACCTGATATAGCACCATTGCCTGGGGAGATTAACCATCTACCTGGTAACAAGTTGGTTACATTGGACTGCTTCTATCATTGAAGGGGCAGTGCTTATTCTTACTGGAATAGACAAGTACTTTGGATATGGATCTGCCCTCCCTACATGAAATACTTCTGCTAAAACGTTTGGATTTATTTTATATATATTCAAAATGGAATAGACCTTCCCCAAAACATGTGAATATATGTGAAATGAATAATTTGTCAGACTTAGAGATTTAGAAGAGGGTGAAAGGTTTACATCAGTATGAAAGTTTTCAGGGAAGATTTATAAAGAGATAAGATTTTAACAGAGACTTTATGATCAGGTAGTCCTGGCTTCAATTGGTAAAGAGCTTGGAAGTCATCACTCCTGCCTTACAAACAAGAAAATAAGCTAAACAAACTGAAAAAAAAAACAATTCTTACTAGATGCATAAGAAAAATGATGCCACAGGGCAAACCACTGCCACAAAACTGGAGTAAAAGGTGGATATGGAGAATTACAATATACCAGGAGCATAAGCCCAGTAATTGAAACCTGCCACAAGTGCTCTTACCAATAGGAACATTTAAACTGTAACTGAAGGATTTCTGGAGACTCAGTGTGGATTAGTTTAAGAGTTAAAAACTCTAAGAAGCCCAGTCTTAGGAGAACCCTTGTTCTTATCTGTGCTTTGCTTCTTGAACCTGTACCATGAATATCAGAAGAAAACCCCATGGTGCTTCCAGGAGAAAGAGGATAATACTAATCATTTTTAAATACACCCAGGGGAATAGTAGCCATTTTCAAATACATCCAGTGTTCTATTCTTCTGCCTTCAAGGGGGATTATTTTAACAAAACATTATTTGGCCTGGGGAAATGTAATTGGCCAGTCCCTTGTAGCCTTACATAAGGGAAGAAAAGAAAAGCTAAGAAACACGTCTGAAGGTCACAGCCTAGTTACTCTGACCACCCCCCCAGAAAAAAAATTCAAACAAACAAAAACAAACCACACAGATTTAATCATAAGAAATGGAATGTGTCCCCTCTCCAGTATCTTACTATCACACCAGTAGGGTTCTGGTACAATAAGTGGATTATAATCAAGGAGCTGCAAGACACAGACTCCATTTAGGAAGGAATTTCCAGAGAAACCCAAAGACGACACTGGAGACAAAACAAGGACACTAGAGGAAACTGAAGCTTCTGGTACCTGCAGCTACAGCAAACTTTAGACATAGCCTACCCACCAGCCAGATAAACATAAAATCCTCGCATCCTATTTACCTCAGTTTCCATTAACCAGTACTTCTTATCTGGCTTTACAAACACACACACACACACACACAAACACAAACACAAACACAAACAAAACAACAAAAAACTACAAGTGATGCATAAATGCAAGAAAAAACAGGATTTAAAGAGACAAAGCATCAGAATAAAACTCAGATATGGTAGAGATTTTGGAATTTAAAATGGCTATGATTAGTTTGCTAAGGTCTCTCATGGAAAAAGTAGGCAAATTTCAAGGAACAATGAATAAGGTTCTTGATGGAGTTTCTAAGAAAGAATCAAAAGAAAATGTTAGAAATCAAAAGCACTATAACAGAGTAAAGAATGCCTTTGATGAGTTCACCACTAGAATGGATGTGGCTGAGGAAAGAATCACCGTGCTTGAAGATGTCAACAGAAACCTCCCGAAATGAAATGCAAAGAGAAAAGAGAATGACAAAAATAGAGTAGAATATCCAAGCAATGAAGGATAATCACAAAAGGTTTGACATACACATAATGGGAATATTAGAAATAAAACAGAGAGAGAAAGGAGCAGAAGAAATAGTTAAAGTAATAATGGCTGAGAATTTTCCAAAATTGATGACAGTCAACAAACCACAGATCCAGGAAGCTGAAAGAACACCAAATCAGAAAAATACTAAAAACAAAACAAAACAAACAAACAAAAAACACCTCACAACAACTCTACCTCCATATATATAACATTCAGACTGCAGAAGAACAACCGTAAAAATCAGGGGGTCCCACTTGGAAAGACAGAGAAGAGGGACCTAGTTATTTCATGCCAGTTGTATAGTATAAATGAAACTTGGAGTGAAGACTTTGTGTGGGGAATGTGGAATGGGAAACTAGTAGCCAAACCACAGAAGTCCTAGAATGGTCTTTTGGGTTTAGACTTATCCTGGAATAAATAGGAAGTTTTTGATAGCTTGAAAGAAGAGAATGATTGAATCAAAAGAGAATTATAGGGCCTATGATTTACAGGGTAGATTGGGAAAGAAACCATTTTCAAGTGGGGAGACTAAATACTCTGCTGTTACTTGCCAAGTTGTGAGGGAATGGACTCTTATATAGGAATGATAATACCAGAGGGAATTAAAGGGATAGATTTAACAGTTATTTTAGAGAAGGAACTAAAAGGACCTTGAAATGGAATGCATGGAATAGGTACTTTGTGGTATGTGTGTGTGTGTGTGTGTGTGTATGAATATAGTCGGGATGATATAGGTAAATTTTATAAAATGACCAAGTGGGTTGACGTGAGTATATCATCCATAAGGTTGAAAAGATAAAAATAAATGAGGAAGCAAAGATGGTTCCATGATTTTCATGTTGCTTAACTTAGAGAATATAGTGTTGCTAATAAAAGGAACAGAGGAAGAAAAAAGAAATGTTTACCATTTCAAACTAATACTTAACACTAACTACATGTTGGGCACTGTTCTCAGTTTGTTTTGTGGAGTACCTTGTTAACTTTGTACATTTGTACATCTGATGGTAGGCACTATTATTTTTCTAAAAAAACTTTTTATTTTGAAATAATTTCAAACTTAAAGGAAAATTGCAAAAAATATCATGAAACACTATACAGAATTCCAGTGCACCCTCATGCAGATACCTAGAATTACCAACTATTTTGCTATATTTGGTGTCATTAATCTAATTATATCTACCTATAATCTATATTTATTTATCTATATCTATCACATCTATCTGTCATCTGTTTGTGTATATCCTAAACATTTGCTAGTAGGTTGCATATATCATTCTCCTCTAATAATTAACAATGCCATGTATATTTCCTTGGAATAGGAACAGTCATTTATATAACCACCTTAAGTATAACTATCAAGTTTAAGAAATATAACATTGATACAAGGAGTATAATCCATATTCCAGTTTTTACAATTGTCCCAATAATGTCCTTTTGGGCATATTTTCCTCCATTATTGATCTAATCCAAGATCATTTAATTTCCATTGTCTGTTTTTTAACCTCCCTAGACTACCCCTTTCAGCCACATTCATATTTATAAATCAGCAGTGTTAGTTATACTCAGTATAAAGTGTTATCATCAACTCTATCCATTTCCATACACTTACAATCCACCTTATTAAACATTCTATATATATTCAACATCTGCTTCCCTTCTCAACCCACATTCAGTTATTATTCCTATTTTGTAGATGAGAAAACTGAGGCACAAAGAGGCGAAGACATATGCAATTGAGATAAACGGAAACATTCAAGTGAAAATGGTTTAAATATGGGGCTGATTTTAAAAAGAAGAGAGATGGAAAGTGTAGACATAATCAAGTTTCGATTCATGCTATTTATATGGATTTATGAAGTCAGTATGCTGGTTTGCTGCCTTGAATATGAAAATAAGGTCATTAAATTAATCCCATTTTTAGCAATAGCATGCAGATTGAGAAGGAAAGTGACATAGCTCTATCTTTACTTCGATTGATGTTCTTAATTATAATATTATTGATCTTCCAAAAGAAAGCCTTGGGGCAGAGGCAAAATTAAAATTAATCATCTTGAACATTAAAATCAATAGGCAAATATTCATAGAAATCACCCTCTCATTGCCTATTTCACTACATTCTCACAGGTTTATAAAAGGTACCTCTTAGATACAGTACCAATTATTTATACATCTCAAACCTATAGTTCATTTTATAAATGAATCATAAAAATATTTGTAAGCAATGCTCAGTTAAGTGCCTTGAATTATTGACCTTCTTGTGAGAGGGTGATTTGGATTTTAAATAGAGCTGAGATTCTCCAGGTGTGTTCTGTGAAACCTTATTTAATGAGTGTACCATGTACCTCTGACAAACAGTGCTGTGGTCAAATAAGTTAAGGGAATGTTTAAACAAATTTAAGTAAGCTTTGTTACTGCAGCATTTCTCAAAATGTTTAATATGCTGGTGTAAATTGAGAATTATCAAGCTGGAGATAGAACATGCAATATTTCCGAAGCTGGTTTCTTCATCTTGCTCTTTATTTCTTTTCTTTCTTTTTTTTTTTTGAGGGTTATCCTAAAGGAAGGACTGTGTTAAAAAGAGAATATTATATTTTGGGAAACACTGATATAATTTTCTTATAATATAAAAACATAATATATTATAACATATCATATAATATAGTATATGATATAAATACATACATTATAATGTATCTTATAATACAATAACATATTATATTTTATCTTCTCTTAGATTACACAATAGTAAAATTCTCCCTTGTAATATATAATAATAATTAGCTATAATTTATATTTATGTATGTAATATGTATGATTAATGTTATTATTCCCTGATTATAAATTTTAGAAAATACAGATAATTATAAAGAAGACTGTAAAATTATCTTTAATCCTTCCATCTAGAGATGATTACTATGGTGGTTTGAAGCTGTATATACTCCAGAAAAAGGGCAGCTGATCTTCGAGAAGAAAGCATTGCCTTGATGATGCCTTGATTTGGACATTTACTCAGCTTCAAAAACATAAACTAATAAACAAATCCTCATTGTTCAAGCTGAACCATTTTATGGTATTTGCTTTAAGCAGCCTAGGAAACTAAAATAGATTTTGGTACCAGGAGAGTAATGTGCTGTTATTGCAAATACCAAAAATGTGGGAATGGCTTTGGAATTGGGTAATGGATAGTTACTGGAAAAATTGTGCAGTGCTTGACAGAAAAGGTGTAGTTTGCTTTGAAGAGACTGTTTGTAGAACTATGGATGCTAAAGATACTTCTGATGAGCCCTTAGGGAAAAATGACAAATGTGTTATTGGAAACTGGAGGGAAGGTGATCTTTGTTTTAAAGTGTCAGAGAACTTGGCAAAATTGAGTTCTGATGTGGGACTAATTGATACTGCCATGTGTCTTGCCATGTGGCAGAGGAGCCAAGGATTGCGGGCAGCCAGTCTTCAGGAAGAAAGCATCATCTTGCTGGTGCCTTGATTTGGACATTTTCTCACTTTCAAAACTTTAAGCTAATAAATGCCTATTATTCAAACTGAACTATTTCATGGTATTTGCTTTAAGCAGCCTGGGAATCTAAAACAATTATTGTATCATTTTTACATATTTCTTTCTTGTTGCAATTATGTGATATAAATACAATTTTGTTCCCTTGTTTATTCACTTAACATTAGGATGACTTTCTTATTTCATAAAAATATATCTTGAATACATAGACAAATTCTGACTTAATCTGGAGGATTGCCAGCAGGTACAAAGAAGACTGGATATATTAGGAGAACCATGTTCAATTTTAATCTTTGTTGTTAATTAGCTACATGACCATGTCCTAGTCACTTAACATTTTTGGATCATAGATTTTTCATTTGTTAATTGAGGTAATTGCAGTAGATGATTGCTAAGGTCACAATCAGCTGCTAAATACTATTATCCTATGATTTCTCCATATTACCTCAGACCACAGGGGTGTCTGAATTACCTGGTATTAGAAGGTTATTATCTTTCTGTGAACTTTTTTCACAGTACTGTGGCTCCATCTTATATGATGACCCATAATCAGTTACCCATTAGTATTAATTAAAAGGAAAGCCATTATTGGCTGAGAACTTTATTGCATTTTCTATCATAATAAAATGATATTTTATGATAATCGCAGAATATCAGTTTATATATTCAGCTTAAAAATTCTTGTTGATAAGATAATATTCTCTTTTCTTGCTTTTATATTGTGATGGGTAATTGCTTACAATATATAAATTATGGCTGAAAGAAATGGGTGAGATGTAAACATATCTGAAGACTTGGATCCTGATATTTTCTTCCAGTTGTCAGATATGTTACTAGGCCCTTCACTGTTCCTATTTGGCAAATCACTGGGTTGAGTTTTAGAAAAATTAAAATCCTGACATCTTTGCCCATGCCTTCCTTCCTTCTACCTACTAAAGCCTTGGTTTTAGCTGTGACCAAAGAAGCCATGCCAGGTAGAATTTTGTTTTTAGAATTAATTGTACTTATTTAAATCATCGTTCCTCTTTAAATGACTGAAAAAAGGAAGTTATATGCTTATCTAACCTTCCTGTTGTTCAAATTGGATCAGTAGATCATGTTATTAACTAGATTAACTGCCTTGTGGAACCAATCATTATTTTTAAATTTTATGATATATTCAAAATATCTCCCATGAGAATATCCATAAAATGAGAAACTGGCTGATGGGCAGAGAGAAACTTGGTGAATCTTTTCTTCACTGTCCCCTCCCATCTTGGGAAACTCTTACATGAAAAGGTTGACAGTTAGGATTACATGGTGTAGGAAATTATACAGTTTTAAATGCAATTTCTGTGACCTGGATTTTTAAGCAGAGTTAAGTATTTTAAATGTATTTAAGAGAGTTTGAACATTACTGAGAAGCAAAGATTCAAGGTTAAGAGAGAAAGTTAGTACAGAGAGCAAGATGCTCAACTATGAGCAACTGACATGCAAAAGTGAAGTAGCCCTCCTTGACTAGAGAGGCTCCCTACACTATGCACATTTCCAGACATATATCTAATCAATTTAATTTTGTTAGCTTATATCCACCACCAGTTTATCAAGTTTCCTTTAGCTTTTAATTTTGGAATCCACTATTTGCCTTCATCATTGCCCCAGCACATTTCTATGAATAATAAGATTAAGAAGAAACTAAAAAATCCATCATAAATTCTTATACTTAAGGTCTCTATTAGAGTCATTAACACCCACCAAAAGTTTTGCTCTTTAGAAACCAGATGAGGAACATTCACAGGAAAACGCTCTTTCTACAATTCTTTTTCTTTTCTTTTCTTTCTTTCTTTCTTTTTTTTTTTTTTTGAGGTACCAGGGACAGGGATTGAACCTGGGTCCTTACATGTGGGAAGCCATCAACCACTGAGTCACATCGACTGCCCTGAATTGGCTTTTTCGTTTCTTTTGCTTGTTGTTTTGCTTTTTGTTTTTTCAAGAGGCACCGGGAACTGAACCCGGGACCTCCCTTGTGGGAGGCTCAACTTGAGCCACATCTGCTCCACAATTAATTCCACATCCCCCAGATGGCTCCCTCATCTGTTTATTGTCTGCTTGCTGTCTGCTTGTTGCATCTGCTCGCTGTGTCTGTTTGTTGTGTCCACTCATTTTGTCTACATGTCTTCTTCTTTTTTTTTCAGGAGGCACCTGGGAACCAAACTTGGGACCTCCCATGTGGGAGGCAGGCACCCAACTGCATGAGCCACATCCGCTCCCTACAATTCATTTTTCTTTTTGTATTTATTCTTTTTTTTACAATTCATTTTTAATAAAATATTTTATTAAAATCCAAAAAAACCAAAAACAAACAACAACAGCAAAAAAAACCCACCAAAAGCCTCTTCTTACTTATATTAGGCAGCCTGGAGGCATTAGGAAGTTCTCAGTCATTGTTCTAAAGGTCTGAGAGATAGAGATTCACCCGAAAGATCATTGGCCTGGTCTGTCTCTGAATATTTAAAACTCTGAAATGAATGTACATGTAGTTATGGTAGAAAGTGAGTTCATTAAGGTTTGGGAAACCATGCCTGAAAGTTATGAACATCACCTCAGTTATGATCTTGATTTATGTGATAGAGCAAAAGGGCTTTTTCAATTGTATCAGATCATTAGGTAGATGATAGCAGGGGTAAGGTTTCAGAATGAATGATGTAATATTCTTTCCCTTGAGGTGGTCATGAGAGCCTTTACCATTCTAGATCGTGCAGCAATCTCTAGAGCCGCCATGTGCTGCATCCCCGGACCGCAGTTGCTGCCTGCATGCACTCTGACACTGGAAGTGAGAGAGAAAACCTAAAACTAGTTTGGATCAACCTCCTCCTTCTAGAGATGAGGAAACTGTGACCCAGAGAGGCCATTTGAATTTCATATAGTTTTTACGTCATGAAATATTATTATTCTTTTCTTTTTTCCAACAAGTTAAAAAATGTTAAAGCCATTATGGGCCAGAAGGCCATACAAAACCCGGTGACATGCTGGGTTTGGCCCTTGGGCTATAGTTTGCTGACCCTGTCATAAAGCATTCTTCAAGAATAATTTGAATAGTGAAAGACTAAGTGAGAAATGGATGGCTGAATAATCAAGTGAATGAATTGAATGTAATTAATATTTCATGACTTGGATAGTAAATGGGTAATTATTCAAAAATTAAAATTTAATCATGTCAGACCTACTTAACTTTTGCTTAATTAATATCTTAATTCTAAAACCATTAAGGGTACAGATAACGTTTCAAGTAAAGTTCATTTTTGCATTATCCAACTAATGCATAATTATTATGGAAAATTTGAAAAATTTAGCAGAATAGAAAGATTAAAACATTGGTGCTACCTACCATCCAGAAATAATTTTAACTATTAATATATTCTACATATGTAGCAATTTTATATTACTGTGATCATACCATTCATGGAATATATTTTGTTTAAAATTTTAATATAACATAAACAACTCTCCATGTTATAAGTTTTTCTTAAGCGTAATTTTACCTACTCTGCAATGCTATCTTTGGGCATTTCTTACAATATTAAGCATGTACTTATTTAAAAATAAAATTTAGCTCTATATTCCAGTTTGTTGATTAGAGCACATATATATGTCAAAATATGTATGGTTTGACATAGTGGAAGTTCTCAGAACCTCATTCCTTAGAGGCCCTCCTTTTCATATTTCTTCCTTTTTCCTCTTCTTCTTACCATTCAACTGTTCCGCTCTCATTTTGGGCAAGCACCATCTGACATACAAGAGGCATTGAGTCCTGCTCAGCTTAATTAGGACTCTGTAGCAACACACTGACATAGGCAGCGCATACCCATGGCAATGACCTATGTTCCAAAGAACTCCACCTTATTTTCTGCCTCTAGTCCATTCACGTCTGCATTGATTACCTGATCTAAATTAGTTGATAGGGGGAAGCCATATGATTGAACAAGCATTTTTGTGAGTGTATTGCAAGATGCTGCAAGGAGAAAAGACCTCAGCAGCTTTAGTGTCCTAGCTGTTTAAAGAGACAACATATATTGGGTTGACTTAACAACAGGAATTTATTGGCTCACAATGTCAGAGGCTAGAAGGCTTGCTTCCTCCCTGGTCACTAGCTTCTGGCTGGCCAGCAATCTTTGGGATTCCTTGGCATTTCTGTCACCTGGCAGCATCTTCTCCTTTCTCCTCTGGGTTTCGTTGAATTCCAGCTTCTGGCTGATTGCCTTGGCTTCTCTCTGTGTCCTTCTATATAAGGCCTCCAGTAATAGGCTTAAGATCCATTTTGATTGAGTTGGCCACACATTTACTACAAACCTTAATGAAAACTCCTATTTACAATATGTTCATACCCACAGGAATTGGTTAAGATTAAAACATGTTTTTGTGGGGTACATAATTCAATCCACAACACCAGCACTTGTATGGTTCTCCTCTAAACAAATTGTAGCCAGACTTAGACTCTCCTGTTTCCAAAGCGGCTTACTTGATAATCCTATATGAAAGGTCAGCATAAGGCCAGGATCTCTCTCCTGGAGCTTGATCCATGATATGCCCAGCTATTCCTGCCCAAGCCTGAGTCTCCATTCCATGTGGAGAAAATGGGGGGACCACTCATCTCCTGCAGACGCAGAATACCTGTTAGATCCAGTTTGCAGCAAGTAAATGTTTTTGCAAGCCCTTCACTGGATGGTGGCACTCAGCACGGGGCTCTGCTTTGTTTGAGAGTTCTTTTGCCCCAAAGGTAGGCCTCTCTGGTCTATTAGAAATCTGTCTATGCAAACTATTCTCTGATATCTCCTTTACCCTGTATAGCCCTGCATTTTTCAGTTAAGGCAGACCACAGTTGAATAAATAGCTGACCAAAGTTTTTTTCCTATCTGCCTGGTTCCTTTGGACGCCATGCTCCCTCTTCTCCTGCTGAGAGTGGCTGCAATGGGACTATTATGCCTGTATTTTGCTCTGTGAGGCTAGTTAAGCACTCTTCTGTGGAGGCAGCTGCTAATTATTTAGAACATGCAGCCATTTCATCTAAGGCAATTGCACCTTCCAGGGTGAGAGGCTCAGAGCCCTTCATTACAGAAACCACCTTTGTCTATACTCTCTGTCTATACTCTCATCAATTTAGTTTTCTTTTTTTTCCCTCTCCTTCCCCCAGTCCAGAGAAGCATCGTTTTTTGGATGGGTGGAGGGCAGAGTGTAGGCACTGCTCTCACTACTAATATTTCTTCCATATCATTCATCTTTGTCTCCAGTCCTGTCTTTTCCCCTAAGAGCTTAGACTTTTGGAAGTGAACTGTAGGATGGCAGATATCTTCTCTGCTTTTCACTGTATCATAGACCTCCCTAAGGCACTGCACACAGAAAGGAATAACTCCTTTAATTGGGGCAGTGTAGGAATGGGGAGAAGAAAGCCACCTGTCTGGAGAAAATGATATTGGTTCATCCCTCAAAAATATTATCTTTCTACATTTGTTTAATACAGAATTTGTTTCCCTAACCTATTTTACCAGGGACACTTACCTAAAAAATTAATCAGCACGTTGAATATCTATGGAACACACTCTGTGCAGTGCTACTTTCTGGTATCACACTTTTTAAAGCACTCATATTTGTCATCTAATTTCAGCTTTTCTTGTTACAGAACCCTAAAAGGTGTTATCTGTTTCCTTAATTTCTTCCAAGTGGCATGTGGAAGGTAAATAACAAGAGTCTAGACCCAGCACAGATTGAAGATTTATTAATCGTCCCATCTCAGGAAGCCTCTGACACAACAGTCATTCATTCATTGCATACGGATTTAGCTCTGCCATGTACTATGCAAACTCATACCCATTTTTACCAGACATTTCACTATAGTTGGTAAATTGTGAAAATGCTAAATTCCATTCTCACTAACAAATTTTTCTTTTCTCTGAGGACTTCTTGATACTACCTGTAGCAGTTTGATATTGTTTATAAATTCCAAAAATAGATATTGGATTATGTTTGTAAACTGATTTGTTCCTCTGGGCATATTAGATTATATCGGATTCAGAGGTTTCACTTTTACTTGATTAAATAATGATTGAAGCTTTGATTGGGCCATGTCAGTAGGACTTTGAGTTCTACTCAAAGTGGGCAGGGCCTCACAGAGAAGCCACACCACAGAGAAGGGAGTTTGGAGTTTTTGAGCTGGAGCCCAGGGAAGTAAACACGCAGGAGAAAAACAAGAGGAGCTTGGTCATGAGGTAGAGGCCCTGGGAAGAGAGACGAGCCATTTGCCTGATAGTCTACAGCTGGCCTTGTGGAGAGAGCAGAGTAGCTGAGCCTGGATAGAAATGAACCCTGGGAAGAGAGGAACCCAGGAAGCCTGAACCCTTGCAGAAGTAGTCAGCCATCTTGCTCCAACATGTGGCAACAGACTTTGGTGAGGGAAGTGAGTTATGCTTTATAGCCTGGGAACTGTAAGCGTCTACCACAAATAAATATCCTTTATAAAAGTCAACAGATTTCTGGTATTTTGCATCAACACCCCTTTGGCTAATTAATACACACCTATCTCTTTCCTTCATGGCCCCTGGCCATTTTAGAACAGTGCTATCCAAGAGAACTTTCTACAGTGATGGAAATGTTCTGTGGCTGGTCTGCCCAGTAGGGCAGTCATTAGCTATTTCTGGCTATTGAGCACTTGAATTGCAGCCAGTATGACCAAGAAATGAATTTTTGTTTTTATTTCATTTTAACTGAATTAAATTTAAATTTAAATAGCCACATGTGGTTAGTGGTCACTATATTGGACAGTACAGCTTTAGAATCCTGAGACTTACCAAAAGAACTGATCCACTCATCTTTTATCAAATTTCTGAAATTTTCAGAATTCCTTTATGTTGAAAAGCAGAAACCAACTCTGGATAATTGAGGCCAAAACACTTAAAGAAAATTAACAGGTACTGGAAAGAAACAGTGGGCTAGGGGAATTAAAAAGGAGTAATACTTGGGCTTGTGGAATGGGAAAAGATAAGGATAACTCCATAAAGCCAAAAAGTAGTTCCCTTAGAGGAGAGCTCATACCTACAACTATTTGCTGTGGGTGGCCCCTTGGGGTGAATAAATGACATCTGTTTCTTTTCCCTTGTCTTACTTGTACGAGGTTCAAAGTCTCAGAAGAGTATGCTTCATTGGCTAAGTGCAGTCACATAACTTTCCTTTGGGGCGAGGAGAAGGTTCTGGCTTTTCAGGCATTTGCAGTGGGAACAATGCTCCTGTATGAGGCCCCTGGATTTAGGATACCACCTGTCCTGCACACAGGGGACACAGCAGTTCCTCAGAAGGAAATGAGGGCATTATTAGGAAGATGAATAAATACTGGGTACCTCTTATGCCAACACATTTCTCCAGAATTTGCTACTAACATGATAGTTTCAAGATGAGTAAAAGGTATCTAATTGATGAAACCATTTGCTATACCACAGCCTTTGGTCATTCTGGGGATGACAGAATTATGGTACATTGCTAAATGTTAGCACCTATGATTCTAAGATCACCAACCTCATTTTAGAGGTAAGATTTTAGCCATGCTTAGAGTCCAACTAAAAAAAGTAAGTAGTGAGTTTTTCAAGGGTTGTAGATTACCATTTTATAAATAAAAGTACATAACAAATACTAGATAATTGCTCTTAATGAATTTCAGAATAATATAAGGTAAATATTTCTCACTGTTTCACATTTATTACCTGACTTAGTTTATATGTGAGTTACATATAGTACTTTGTTTAGGGCATGCCTTTACAATGGGGATATCACTTGGAATGGGCAAAATTTGGTCTTGAGAAAGGGGGTGAAAATGTTACTATATTTTTGCATGAAGGACATAGATACATTCAATACTTATGCAGTTTATCTGCGGTGTTAATATTTCAGGCAGGGGGGTGATTAGGGGAAAATGCTCCTTAAAGGAATAATAATGAAAAAAGGTTGAGAGACACTATTTTAGAACTTAACATTGAGAGAGGTACCTGATTTTAAAATGGAAAATAATGCAGTCAAAATCAAAGGTTGTGCTTCTCATTATTATTCTTTAAAGATGCTCAGGGGGCTTGATGTCTCCACAAAAGCAGTTTGTTGTCCCTAAAACGTTTATATGAATTATTTTCTCTGGCATTTTCTTCACAGTTTGTAAAACCAGGCAGGTGAAGAGGTCTCTCTCTAGACAGATATCCAAGAACTCAGTGGAGCAGCCATGACCTGGGGCCTCAGGGGTCCCCTAAACTTCTCCCAGTGGGTTTCTCTCCTTCTAGGAACCCTGACCTGCAGTTTGAGGAGCTGGAAGATTACTAATAATAACTTCCAATGTGGAAGGCAGTGTGGTGGTAAAAATGTCTTTGGTCCAGAGTTCAGGAGACTTACAGCCGCATATAGCTGTCTGACTTGGCAAGGCTCTGGCTTTTATTTTGTACCATGTGGATTTGCAGTCAATAATGTTTATGGATGTGTCCTCATTTAAATGTCTGCTGGTCCGGATAAAGGAACTTCCTCAGGAATTATTTTTACCCAGCTTGCATAGGCCCTTCATCTTGGATAAAGCTTCACCCACTTGTGTATGTGAATTGAGTTATATCCATCAATAAATTTCATGGAAGTCCTGGAGACCCTTAAAAGGGTTACTGTGAGCTAGGGATTTAGGGATGAGTGAAATCTGAAATCTTAGTGCAGGCAGGTTTGCTTATGTGGGAATGCAACGTTTGGATCTAAAAACTGAGGGATGGCTATTCTCTCCTTTTGGCTCTCTTCCTTTCCCAGTTCCTGAAGGTAGTAAGAGCATGAAAGGAGATACCCTTGAATGTCACTTCAAAGCCCAAAAATTAGAGCAGAGTTTTGAGATGAGGACAGATCAGGGCAAGGGAGCTGTTGTGAGGGATGCTTCCCAGAAAGCCCAAAAATCACTATAAAGGACATGGTCAAGAGAGAAGCCTCTTTTGGTTGGGAAAATCTGAATGGTGGTAGGGATGATAATAACAACAGCATTAGCAACAATAGCAATTAATATTTATTGAAGATTTACTATGTGTCAAGTGCTTTACATACATTACCTCCTTATGTTTACTGCTCCTTGCTTGCAAATTAAGAGGCTGGAGCTCAGAAAGGTTCACTAACTTGCTGACAGTCACACAGACAGAAAGTGATGACACCAGGACTTGAAGTCAGCCTGTTGCATGGCCTAAGCTTTATTATCCTTTTGATACAGAGAGTGAGAGCCAGAGCAATCCTTTCGATAGTGTATAAGTCAGCAACTGCAACAATAATGCTGTATAACAACCATCCCAAAACTCATGACTTACAACAGTCAAGATTTACTTTTTTTACTGATTGGTCCGCACTTGTTGTCTGGGCATGGCTCTAGGCTCTTCACTCAAATTCTGCTCTACTTGTTGTGTCTCATTCTCAGGCCGAGGTTGAATGAATAGCTTTTCTCATGGTGATCACAGAAATGTAAACACATGAGTACATAAAGGCAATGTCTCTTAAGACCTCAACCCAGAACTGTCACACTGTCACTTCCTCACAGTTTTACACTGACTAACGCAAGTCATAAAGTATGCCCAATATTGGGGACAGAAAGTCTTTGCTTATTCAAGTGGGAGAAACTGCAAAGAGAAATGACAAAGGATGTGAATGTGTAGTTCTTAAGCAGGAGGGCATGAGGAATTGAGAACAATGATGTTATCTCTCACAGATAGACATTCTCAATTATAGACCACATGAAGGTTAAGTACTATTCCTTACATCTTCCATACTCAGAGAAAAGAGTGAAAATTCAGGAAATTAAAATATTTTAAGCTGTTCTATTAATCAGAATGCATCTTTGTAGACACAAGCATAGTATAAGTATCAGGCTTTCCTTTCAACATTTAATTAACTACACAAAGCTTTCACTTTCAGGAGGATATTCTTGTTAGTCACACAAAGCTTCACCATTTAACTTATCACAATTTTCTCATGAGCTTGTATTAAAATTGGGTTTATAGCCATGCTCCTTCCACCCCCACCCTTTTTCCACATCCATTGTACTTATATATTTATGTGAATTATTCACCACTTTTCATTCTTTCCTGAGTTTTGAGGTTTAATTATTATCAGCCTCCTCATTCTTACTTATCACTCATGACTTCACTGTTGAGCTTTTCTTCTCCTTTCTCTTTTATTTTGGCCAGTCTCACAGCGTTCATTGCAACTAGTCATCAATAAAGTTTGCAATGATCTATTATTTTTTAAAGAAATAAAGTTGGTGAGAGAGTAGGATCAGACAACCTTTTAACAAACAGATGGTGGATTACAGCTCCAAATATGGAAACAAGTGCTAGACCATGGTCTGAGGATACAAATTTTACCATTTCCCTATCATCAACAACCATCAACAACCTCCCTGGTGTCCTTGGGCTTCAGTTTTTTCTCCATAAAACTAGACTCAAAGGACATATAATTGTATGTGACAGAAATATGTATGTCAAAAGATGTTTATTATTGTTTCTAATAAGAAAATATTTTGAAATAGCTTATTTTTCAATAGCAAGTGGTTAAATTAAAATGGTATGCCCATGTAGTTATAGAAAGTTCTATATGTAATGTCATGAATGATCAATTGTATGAAATAATTGTTAAGTGGAAAAAAAGCTGGTTTATTTCTTGATTTCATCTGTTTGTTCATTCAAAAATGAGAGTAGCTCCTAAAAACCAGAACCACAATAGTGAAAAAAATCTATGCTCTCGTAAGTTACATAAACAAAAGTATAACATGTTAGATAATGAATCATGCTAAGGAACAGAAAACAAAGTGTGGAATGGGCTGTGACACATCAATGAACAATGAAATATTGGATATGGCAGCCAGGGAAGGCTTCCTTATAATGGCAACTTGTGATTATAGACCTGGAGGATGTTAACCACATGGCTAATTGACAGAAGGTTATTCTGGAGGAGGGAATAGCAAGTGCAAAGGTTCTGAGGTGGGATTGTGTTTGGTGTATTTACTGTCCAACGCTACTGGAGCAGAGTGAGAGAGGGGAGAGAAGTGGTGTGTGGAGGGGGATCATGTTGTATTGAGTCTTCTTGCTCTTGATTAGGATTTGTTGGAGTTCATGTTGAGTGAGATGTGAAGTCAGTTGGGTTTTTTTGGGCAAAAATGCCAAGTTCATTATAACAGGATCGCTTGGTTTTGAAAACGGATTGAGTAGTTTAAGGGACATAGCTAAACATCATTTAAAAGTCTACTGCAATAATTCACATGCAGTGCAATGGTGGTGGTGTGGGGATAATTTATGGACATATATTGAAGGTAGAATCAATAAGTTATGCTGATGGACTAGTTTGGGTGTGAGAGGAGTTGAGAATGACAAAATATTTTTCATCTGAGCATGGGAAAGCTGGAGCATCATTAACTGAGAATGAGCAGGAAGAAGTTGCTAAGAATTAAATATACTACAGTCTTAGTTTTGTATAATATGCATATGTATACAAATACATAAGTTTGAAAATTTATAGCAAATATATGCCACCTTGAATTAATAGTTACCTCTGGGGGTATAATTACAGAGAGGTGAGGATAAGCCTTCATTATTTTATTGTGTATCCTTCCATATGGATGAAATTGATTTAAACACACTTTTGTTTGTCTATTACTTTTTAGTTGAAAAAAGTATACCCCCCTTAATCTTAGAGTCCTTGGGACAATCAATAGTGAACAGGGTTTGAGAAGCCTTCAGGGTTATAAACATAAATCACAGGTCTTTTCATGAGTCATGAAATACATTATGGCCATAATTTTCAAACCACTCTCTGGTTTTGGAAATTGAAGAACATATGGGCTGCTAACACATTTGTACTAGTCATTTTTACTGTATTTGAAAATGTGATGTCTTTTTTTTTGAAAAATTTTTTTATGGTACAATGAAATTGACTTTTTATTTTCTTTTGTGTACATTTCTATGAATTTTTTCCAGTTCCATTGTCTTTATTTTATTTTTTATTTTGTTTTTTATATTTTAAAAGATGCTTAGATTACATAAATGTTACCCAAAAATTACAGGGATTCCCATGTTCCCCACCTCCCACACCTCCCATAATATGCCACATAAACATCGTTCATTAGTGTGGCACATCACCTGCAATGAATATACACATCCTGGGGCTTTCCCACTAAGCATGGACCATAGTTCACATTGTAGACCACACTCTCTCCCACACAGTTCTGCATGTTATATGTTGATGTAAAATGGCCTATATCATCCCAAGGTGTTGCTTAAGACTGAGGGAGAAACTGTAAGCCAAGGTTTAATTAACTAGCAAGTTACCCTCATGGGCTTGTTGATGTTGAACACTCAGTCAGTCCTCTGCAGGTCAGTGGGTCCCAAGCTGAGAAAAAACTCAGTAGCAAATATCTGACTTCCATCCATTCAGAGGTCCCTGAGTAAGCAAGGCCTCATAGCAATGCTCTATGTAGTCTGTCTGGCTGGAATTAGTAGACCCAGGGACTTGCCACTGACTTGCTCTGTGACCCCAGACAAGTCATCTGAACTCACTTGCTCTTTCTTAATTGGGTGAGAAAATGAGGGAAATAATATCAGATTCCTACATGCCTAACTGATAAATTGTTGGGAGTGTCAGAGGTATAATAATCCCTTAATTAACAGATTACTTGGGAAGAGGCACTTTGATCCATTCATTTAAAAATATAAATCTTGAAAAATCCTGCAAATCAGAGCTGTCTGCTTTTGCAGCATGACAATAATGACTTAATTTCACAGCTCTCTTTGCCCCTGCAAAAGGTAAATAAGGTTTACTTTCACATCAAAGCAATGCTTAAGGTAGGGGCAGGGAACCAAAATTTAGAAGGCACTGACATATAAAATAATGATGTAAAGGGGAATGTCATTCATTACCTTCACAGTTCATGGTTTGTGTGTTTTTTTAAACTTATTAAGATCAGCTTCCTCTTACTAAATGCCAGGACCTTTCCTACTATTACTCTACAAGATATATAAGTCCCAAATCATTTTCTTAGGGTCACTGGTGTGAAGGGGAAATTGGAGCAAAATCTGTACAAACAGACATCATTCCTGCTGGGATATTAACAGGTGAGATGATGGAAGCTGATAGGGAGGTGTCTCTAACAGGGCTTTAGCCTCATGTGATAGCGATTTGCCTTTGAGTAAAGGTGGGTGATGGTAAGCAATGGTTGACTGAACACAGATAGACAACAAATACTAAAATAATATCATATCACATAGTGGATTCTTACTAGGTCCTTGTCAATGGTTCTTTTACTCCTTAGATCCCTTTCTTAATAATGCCCTCACTTAACTCTCCAAACCTTTCTGTTAATGGAGGAAATGTCTTCGCCTCTCTCCAGGTATCAAAGGAACACCATTACTTTTCTCAAACTCCAGTTCCCCTTGTTTTTTTCACAACAGAAGACCTCATAAGGCTTAAAGTGGGGTGGAGAGAGGTATCTTCCTTCCATACAGCATGAGTGAGAGTGGCAAGCCAAAGAAGGCATTTTAGATGTTTGCATTAAGAAGGCATTTCCCTCCTAGTTTCTATCTGCTAAAAGAAAATGCCATACAATGGGTTTGCTTAACAACAGACATTTTTTGGCTCACTGGTTCAAAGGCTAGAAGCTTGCTTCCTCCTGGTGTGAGTATCTTCTGGCTGGTCATCAATCTTTGGGTTTCCTTGGCTTTTTCGATACATAGCAATGCATGGTTACGTCTCCTTTCTCTTCCAGGTTCTGTTGATTTCCAGCTACTGGCTACTCCCTGTGGCTTCTCCTTCTGTGTCCGATTTCCTTTATTTATAGGGATTTCAGCTGTCTTGGATTAAGGTACACCTTTGTTCAGTTTGGGCACACCTTAACTCAGGTGTCTTAATCTTTTTTTTTTTCCACAGACCCCTTTGCCAGTCAGGTGAAATGAAGACTACAGTAATTTATTTATTGCATACATTCATAAGGGAAGGAAAGGCTAGATTTCAATTAGAGGTCGGAGAAAATAGAGATAGTAAGTTGATTTTTTTCAACTCACGCTCACAGATCCCCTGAAATCTTTCTGTGGAACCCCTTGGGGGCCCGTGGAACCCTGATTAAGAATCCCTGCCTTCACACTACTCAGAACTGTGTGGGAGAGAGTGTGGTCTACGATGTGAACTGTGGTCTATGGTTGGTGGCAAGGCCCCAGGATGTGTAAGTCCATTGAGGGTGGTGGGCCACACTTTGTGTGGGATGTGGTGGGAGGTGTGGGAGGTGGGCAACATGGGAATCCCAGTGGGTTCCGTGTAATATTTTGGGTAATCTAAGCACCTCTTAAAATATATTTATATATATATAAATAACATTTTTGTAAGCAAATGCACATATATGCATATATATTTATATATCATTTTACAAATATTGGTATGTATTGTGAAAATTTTGATTTTTGCCCACAATAAAAAATAAATAAATTAAAAAAAAAAAAAAAAGAATCCCTGCCTTAACTAATAACATCTTCAAAGTTCCTGCTTACAAATGGGTTCAAACCCCATCATCAGGGAGTGTGTGTGCGGGGCATGATTTAATCCCCAACACTGTTTTCTTTCTTTTTTTGAGGTACCGTGGGCCAGGGATTGAACCTGGGACCCTTTATGTGGGAAGCCGGCATTCAACCACTGAGCCACATCGACTTCCCTGAGTTGGATTTTTCATTTGTTTTGCTTGTTGTTCATTTTTGTTGTTTTTTTTTCGGGAGGCATGGGAACCTAACCTGGGACCTCCCATGTGGGAGGCAGGAGCTCAACCATGAGAGCTCAACCACTTGAGCCACATCTGCTCCCACCAACACCTCCTTTTGATATTCTTCAAGATACAGTAGAGATTGAAATTGAAGGCCACTTTTGTAAGCTGGTTGGTATTATATACCAGGGGACACTGCTGTATGGCCCAAATCCTTCTGCTGGACTGAAGGACTTATTATCCCAGCTGCTAAGAGGCCTGCTGGCTGGTAGCCTTCGGCATTCAGCCCTCTTCAGGGATTGCCCTCTGATGAAGAGAGCCACCTCACACAAGACCACTTCTTAGGGGAAGCCTGCATCGAATGGCAATGCCCCCTTGTCTCAACTTGCAATAACTCTGAAGCATCATCCCTTCTTCTGGGATCTATACAGAATAGGTTGTGTGCTTATTTTGCTCAGTCTCTCACAGGTTTTGATCCTGCAAGCACAGACCAGTCAACTTCCTGCATTTAAATATGTCTTAGAATCTGATCTCTGGGGAAACGAATGTGCAACATCTACTAAAGTTAAGATAGGTATATTTATGATCCAGAAATTCCACTGCTATCATATTCCTTAAAGAAACTGTGTATATGGACATCAGGATACCTATATGAAAATGCTCATAGTAGCGTGATTTGTAAGAGCCTCAAACTAGAAATATTTAAATATCCATCACTATTTGAATGGATGAATAAATTGTGGTAAAGTCAGATAGTTGAATATTATAAAGTTATATAATAATGAAAATGAACAAACTATAGCTCTACAACCACAACATGGAGGAATGTTATGTAAATAGGAAGTGGGAAAGAAGCAAGACACTAAAAATGCATATAATTAAAGATTTGAATTTGGTGATAAGGAGGAATTTTGAAAATGTGTTAGTAGAATAAAAACTTTAAAAAAACAGAATTGTACCGGACAGTGAACCCTATTATAAACAATGGGCTATAGTTAATAGTACAGTTATAAAATTGTAAAATTGTTCTTTTGGAAATTGTAACAAACATACCATACTAATGCAAGGTGTTGATAATAGGTTGGTATATGAGAACTCTATATTTTATGCATGATTTTTCTGTAAATCTATAAGTTTTTCTAATAAGAATACATAGAGTATGACAGATAAAGATACTGTGTAATATTTTGGGTAATCTAAGCACCTCTTAAAATATATTTATATACATATATAAATAACATTTTTGTAAGCAAATGCACATATATGCATATATATTTATATATCATTTTGCAAATGTTGGTATGTATTGTGAAAATTTTGATCTTTACCCACAAAAAAAATAAATAAATAAATAATAATTTTAAAAAAGAATATATGAGATATCTATATATCTATATCTATAGATCTACATATATCTGTATCTACTGCAAATAGCTTAGTTTAATTTTTGCCTAGGTGGAACTATGTGTTTTAGGGAAGTATAGTTTAAAACTAAAAAGAAAAGTAAAATAAATGATTACCATAAAATTCAGGATAATGATTTTATGTTTAGAGGAGAGGGGTGTGACTATGTTCAATTAAGAACACACAGGGTCTTCTGGAAAGCAGATTTCTATTTCTAGACTGAGGTGGTATTAATGTGGATGCTTATTTTTAACTATTTTTGACTATTGGACTGCAGCACTTTTAAAATGTGGCTCTATGCCAAGAAGGAATATGACTATGACATCCAGATTTAACTAGAGCGTGCACACTCAAGAAATGTTCTGGAACCCATCTATATAGGAAAGGGTGGCCCGGGGAAAATTGATGGGTCTTGACACTTCCTAAAGCATAAAACACCATAAAACTAATCTCTTTTTGGTTATAAGACTGTCTCTTAAAGGAATTAAATCCTTCAGGCCTTAAATATAAAGCTGGTTCAAGCAATCAAATTTAAGTGGTAAGATTTTGTTCACAATTTGGGCATGTGATTGGCTTTTAAAGAAGATTATTTTAAGGGATGATTGTATTACTTATACCTAGGTGGCCCTTCCCTTTAGTGTTTGGCTGTCCTCAACATGCCCAGGAAGTCTGGCTTCCTGGGAGAGAAAGAATTAAATTCAGTCTTTGGTGATGTTATTGAGTTGCTGGTCCAAAACTCTTGGTAGGAGTTAGGACTCTGCTCTGCTGGCTCGCGGTGGGGGGACAGATGGCCGCCTTTCTTGGACAGCCTGAGGCTACAGAACATACACCTGTCACCTATCTGTGCTTCTTTGGTTGCATCTGCTGAGACCCACTGACTTAAGCTTTGTTCCTACCCTGAATAGATCTTTCTGGCTATTGAAAACCTGCAGACCTGTGACCCTCTTTCTCCACCATCAACCTTGCCATCCACTTATCCAGCCTTGCCTAGAATCGTGGGGCCATGACTTTTAACAGCTCTCTTTTCATTCATTCATTCGACACATATTTATAGAGTGCCTACAGTGTCCCCAGCACTGTTTTTAGAACTGAGAGTACATAGTTGAGAAAATCCAGACATAATGGGGCTTGTATTCTAGTGCAGAGATCTTCCATGATATTCTTATCTTGGGAGAATAAAAGACAATGTTAAAACTTACCTTGTAAATCTATGTGAAATTCTTTCTTATTTGAAAAGAAAAGGAAAGATACAAAGAGAGGGAGTGGGAGAAACAGAGAAGAAAGAGGGAGGGAGGAAGGGAGGAAAGGAAAAAGAAAGGACCTGCTCCCTCCTCCATATCTAGAACTAGATAATTGGTTCCTAACTGGGTCAATACATGATTCCTTTGTCTTCTGTGCTATTTCTAATTTTCATTATAAAGTTTCTGATAAAAGGAACAAAATCAGGCCATAAAATTTCATAATTAGCAAAATGGTTAAATAATGGTATTCAGATAACTTGCTTCTCAAGTCTTCCTCTACTCTTTATAACCGAATGCTTTTGAAACATTACTCAATATCTTTATGTCTCAGAAATATGGAATCTTCAATGTCCAGGATATAGGATTGCCATGAGGAAGAAATGAAATTGTGCATTTAGACTGCATAGTGTCCACAGTGGTCAACCATTAATAGCCTCCCCAGCATCCATTCCCTGCTTTCCCATTCCACCCCCACTCCCCCACTCTCACACATCCTGACTTGTCACCACTCTCTTTTAATAGTCTCCAAACTCACTTCCAGGGGCAGAGTCTGGCTCTGGTTAGCTTAAGCTACTCAGCGAATCAGTTTTTCTGGACAATGAAATTGATTTCAAGATGGCACATGACCCAGCTTAAGGTGGTCATTGCTGGCAGCCATCTTGAATGAAGCCGATGCCCTTAAGAAACAGAGACGGGAGAGAAAGAATTAAATTCAGTCTTTGGTGATGTTATTGAGTTGCTGGTCCAAATCTCCTCTGTGAATATTTAATTATATGAACTGATAACATCCCCTTTTTATTTAGGCCTATTAATTTCAGTTTTATGTTCTAGCCAATAAATTATTTTTAGTATCTAAATACCTAATGGTTCTCATTAAATGTAACAATTATATATTGAGTCAAAATTTTAAAATCAACTGAGAAAATTATTTAAAACATCAATAAACTTTAAAAATATGATAGAAACCATGGTAACTGGTATTCTGGTATATGATCTATAAAATTTCATCCAATGTTTTAATTTCTCTTCTGGAATGGAATTCTGAAAGGAGAAGGGTTGGGAAGAAATGCATAAGTGTAAACTCTTTAATTTACCATACAAATTAAAAATTTACTTATCTAATTTTAATCTTTGTAATATTCAGCTACTTTGCCTACATACCTCCCCACTGCCTTTTATTTCTGTATAATTTGCGTTTTGCTCTGGAAAATGCCTCTAAATCCCTGAACCTGTCAGGTTTCACAAGCATGTAATTTTACTTTAGCTAAATTCTAAACACCAGTAAGAGGTGAATTTGACATAGGCACTGTGAAAGAGTCTTATCTACAGTGACACAACTGCTACTACCCTAATATCTATTAAGTAGCACAGAAATTGCTTGTGACATCTGCATGAATACCAAATAGATTCATTATGTTCAGACTTATTACAGAAAGCACTTTCTGAATTTTAAATGGATAAGACTCTTACAAATTAATAGTTGCCAAGTGAGTTGCTTTCTAATATACATATATTATTTAAAGATCACAGTTCAGTTAAGCATAGGTAACAGTGCAAATAATATCTCCACTTACTAGAAAGTGTCATTTAGAGCAATATTCCTAATTTTGAAAGCTTTCAAAATGGCATTATTTTAAGAATACTGTACCCCTTTTTAAGGGCTACATGTCATTCCCCCCATCTCCCTGGAGTGAATTAAAAAGAAAAAAAGGAGGAAGAAAATGATAAATATCCATATTATGCAGAATTTGCCCCTTTGAAGTCCCATTCCCCATTGCACTAGCTGGAATTTTATAGAGATATAAATCACAAAGAAATAAGATGCCAGTAATGAGATAGAAGTATATGTGAAATATGGATGCAAATTCTTACCACCTGCTGAGAGAAAGTAGTATGCAGACTGTCCTGGAAACTGCAATGGCATTAGCATCTTGTAAGCTCTAAATTCACAGCAGAAGAATAGAGGACTTAAGTCTGCAAGATGCCAAAGGCCACTCTGATTTATCTCTTGGCAGAATGTTTCAGCCACATCTACCTAAATATTTTAACAGGAATTTAATTTTCATTTTAGTCACACAATAAATCTTTTTATTATACACCATCATTTTGTCGTAAATGAGTTGCCTTTTCTGTGCAATTTGTGTTCATTATTCTTTTGTGTTTGATAAATACAATTTTAATGTACAAAGAAACCATGGTTTTATTTACACGAGAGCTTTGCCATGGGCTGTTTGATATTAGCCATGAATTCTATTTATTTTAATATGATTTATACAGCAGCTACCAATTGGCTAATATACACCACCACCATTTGTCCTTAGGACCTCAGGAAATTAGGAAAATGGGGGCAGCAAAGGGTATGCAGTTCAAGTGAAGCCACACGTGGCTGTTCTTCCTAGATATGAGTTTAGATATATTGGCTGAGAATGTATACAGGCTGCTCTATTCTCGATCTTATTGTCAATGATTTTCATCGAGTGGAATGTGAGAATTGTGGGCCGCGTGGTCTGATAGGATCTCACCTTAAGTTTCAGGTGTTGACATGGTTTGCTTGACAATAGTGATCTTGTAAATAGTAAAAGTGGCCCTTATTCCTTTTGAACTCTCCAGGAGGACGATAGAAGGTGTAGCCTTTCATATAGTAGTTGAGAAAATATACAACATTAAGCAAGCTGTTGATGGATACTTGATGTTTGCCATTGACCCTATTCCTCAAAAAATGTTGACAGTTGTATTTGAGATATTAACCTTGCAACTTGCAAATGGGTCAACCAGCTGGTGGTTTGGGTAATCATAGCTGCCATCTCTGTCTGTGTTATCTCCCCTGGAGTTTTATTTGGAAATATTTTATGCCATAATCTTTACTTTAAAAATTCAGACAAAACTGACAGCTTAATTTCGACGGTGAGGGGTCCCTTAAAAGGCATGATATAAATATCAAAGCATGACAAATGTCTTTATCAAAGCTTGTTGAACTTGAAATTGAGTTTAAATTCTTTGAGGCTATCATCTGATTCATCTTCGATACATCCTTGTATCTCTAACAGTTTCCGAGAGAGTGCCTCACACATATTAAGCACTCAAAAGTGTTTGTTGAATTGGTGAATACATTATCTTGTACTCTTTATGAAGAAATGATTTGCCAAGCACAAATAATGTTAGCCAAAACCTTGTTTTATTAAATTCAAATAGATAAAATAAAGATGAATTGATTTAATTGCACACAGGTTTTAATCATAAGGGTATAGTATGTTGTACTGACTAATAGCTATGGTTTCAAATCCTGAGTCCATCATTGATTAGCTCTGTGACATTTTGCCTCCATTTCCTCATTGGTAAAATGCAGACATTGATAGCTCAAAATAACAGGGTCTATTTGATTAAAATGGGATAAGGTGTGCAAATATTGAGCCTAATGCATGATACATATTGAATTCTCAAAAAAGGCTTAGTGCTGTTTTACTTTTTATTATGTGTTGTTATTACCGTTATTATTAATAATATCCTAGGTTTTCACTTATATCCAAGTCCCTTTCCCCTTACCTCCCATGAGGTAACAAGATTATCTGCTTTTGGAAGTTACATTGTCACAGCTTCTTTTCCCAGTATATAGATCTTTATATATTTAATTTATTTTAGGTTATCCTGCTTCCTGGTTACAACTTAATTGTCAAGTTTAATATTCACTGCAGTGTGATTCCACAGTAAGAAAAAGGCAAATGGCCTTCTTTATGATCGTATTCCCCATGATGTTCTTTAATACTTGAAAATAATAACAGATAATCTTTCATCCTTTACTTTTGCTACATCTGAGGAAACTGGATTTTCAGTTCTGATTACTAAATCTTCTGTTTGTTCATTTCTTTTCCAGGGAGTTGAAAATGAGGTGGCTTTCTAACAAGAAGACTGAATTGGGCTCCAAACAGGTCATGTTCCTAACGAAAGGTAGCTGGGAAAGGTAATAATAGTATTGAGAGTTTCTGAAATGAAAAGTATGATGACAGTGTAAAAGGCTTTGCCAACTTCCATCTGCATTTCTCTGATCCAGTTAAGTGAGGTTGAAAGCAAACATTTTACATTTCCTGCCTTTAATTGAAGAAAGGTTGGCATTCACAGGATATATGCACTCCCCCTTTGGGTTGTGGTCTGAGATCAGGTACAGCGAGGTGAGCAAGACCTGTATGGCAGAGCAATATCGATTATTCAGATGTTAGTTTCAAGGGAGAAGGTTCAGTGTTTTTTTTTTTTTTTTTTTTTTTTTTACATCTTGGCTTCCATTCTGTAATTCACTTTATATATATAAAAATAAACCTTTGGTTAGTTGACATGACTTTATGAAACATATTTTGTTACTTCAATTAATTCCAATATACTTGTGTCCTAGGACCAGGACACAGAAAAACTGATCTCATGATTTAGAACAGGGTTTCTCAACCTCAGCACTATTTGCATTTTGGGCCAATTAACTCTTTGTTCTTGGGGACTGTCTGTGTATTGTAGGATGTTTAGCAGCATCCCTGGTCCTTAACCAGTGCATGCCAGTAGCGCCTACCCCAAGTTGTGACAGCCAAAATTGTCTCTAAACATTGCCAAAGTCCCTTTGTGGGGATAGGGAGCATAATTGCTCCTGGCTGAGGATCCTGGTTTAGAAGAATGAATTAATGAACCTAAATTTAGTAAGTACAAATTGTAATTCTAAATACTGGACTTGGAGTTTTACATTTAATCTTTATAATAACCCTGAGAAGTTGGTATTAGTTCTTTCAGTTTTACTGATAAAGAAATGGGAGTCCAGAAAGGTTAAGTATTTTTCCTAAAGTTACGCAGATATTAATGATGAACTTTTTTCTTCTTAACTACACTGTCCATTCTAGTCCTTTTTTTGACACACAGACAGAGCTACTGAATCTTACATTCTCAGTTGTAAAAATTGGCAAATTATGGAAAGAAAAAAAATATAATGCAATGACTCTTATGAAGTATAAAATGAGAATTAATATGAAGCCTCCAAGATATCATCACTAATTAATATTTAGCTCATTTCTGGGCTCTGTCTTTGATAATCAGTCCTTTCAAGACATCAAATTTTCTTCTTTAAGTAGTTTTTGTATCACATGGCACACACTCAGCCAAAAATAAGCTTTCTGCAAGGGAGGGAAGTTTTTTGGTCTGCTCTTATTTGACTGGCAATGTCTTGATTACATTTAAAACCTAATGTTCATTTGGTCCGAGTATCTACTTAGAATGAATATCTGCAATGGTGTTTTGAGACTGTATAGTGCCATTGAGTGGATTTATTAAAAATGATTGAGTTAGTCAATATATTATAAAAGTCAAAAGAAGTTTGAAGAATATATAAAATTCTAGATATATTTTGAAGGTAGTATTTAAAATGAGTGGATAATCATTTTTCATAAATTATATTGGGGGATAAAAGAATCATCAGAAACAATAGCAACGAGACCTAAACGTAAATCCTCATTTCAAGCCTTTTACCAACATATTCCAAATGGCTTGAAAATTTGAATATGAAAGTCAAACTCTCAAAGTATTAGAAGAAATATTGGTAAATATTCATGTAAAAATGGTTTGGGGTAAGCATTTGAAGCATGGTGTCAGGGTTAAAAACCAAAAAAGGAAAGGATCAATAAATTTTAACTAGATCTTCTCAATTAAAAAACCTCAATGTATCTCCCAAACCATCAAAACCAAAATTAAAAGAACAATGAATTAATTGATATCTATGAATCATTGCCTGAAAGATCTGCCCTCCTTTCACAGTAAATGCTTTTGTGGTGACTGTTTTATCCTCTTTTCTGAGATCTGAAAATCCCACCGCCACCAAAAAGGTAGGTCTATGAAACCATGTTTGTACTAAGTGACACCATTTCTCATCAACCTCCCCTTCCATTAGATGATTTCCTTGGGGGTGGGGAGAGAACGTGTCTCAAGGGAAAACGTCTAAAGACACATGTCTCTCTTGTTTTTGAAATAAAGATGAGAACTAATCTGACAGTTGGCTATGCAGATCGAGCAATGTAGAATCAAGAGCTAAGGGCATCATTTGTGGGCAGAAGTGATGAGTCTTGTGCAAGCAGAGCAAAAAGAGTTTGGTCTGCAGTTAAAGAAGAAAGAAGCAGATGAATATAGAGAGACAGTCATAAGAGAAAATATGGCCTGTGTGTGTGTGTGCATGAGAGAAAGACAGACAGAAATACAGAGCAGAGACTGAGACAGAGAGACCGACACAAAGAGAAAAACACACAGAGAGAAGAAAATACAGAGAGGGAAAGAGCAATTACTTTGGCTTCTAATAGCCTTCTGACCCTGGAAGCAAGACTTTGTGAGAGCTGCCTATAATTTCTTTCTTTGTCTTGTGCAGGACATGGCTATTTCCATTACCATTCTTCCTTTTGTCAGTAGTTTGACTGAGTTTTTTTCCTTGCAATCAAACCATTCCTGACTATGAAACCATCCATTCTTCTAGATGCTCTAAAATTTGTCCCTAGATCAAGCTAGATCTTGAGAGAGCTGTTTAATTGGGTGACATCCTTTGGTCCCCACTAGAGATGTTTCTATAGTATCACACCTGGGGCTGTGTCATTGGCCAGTATTGAAAAACTGCACATGGGGATTGTTCTAGTTTGCTAGGCTGTTGAAAGCAATATGCCAGAAATGGGTTGGCTTTTACAATGAAAATTCATTAACTTACAAGCTTACAGTTCTGAGGCTGTGAAAATGTCCAAATCAAGGCATCATCCAGACAATACTTTCTTCCTAAGCCTGACTGCCAGTGATCCTGGACTCCTCTGTCACACAGCAAGGTACATGGCAGTACCCGATGGTCTTTCCCTTTTCTTCGGTGTTTTTTTGCTTCCAGCTTTTTGCTCCTGTGGCTTTGTCTCTCTTTGTCTGCATTTCATTCTCTTATAAAGGACTCCATTAAGAAAATTAAGAGCCACCATGAATGAGGTGGGGCACATCTTAACTCCAGATCCTACTCACCAGAAGATCCTACTTACAACAGTTCCACACTCACAAGAATGGATTAATTTTAAGAACTTATTTTTGTGGGGTACATTCAGCTTCAAACTATCAGAGGGATCTAAGTTTCTGCTTCTGAGATGATCTTGTTAAGAATATTGCTGATTACATTCCATGGAATGCTTTCTATTATGTTTTTAAACTTTCATTTTAACTTATTTTTGCTGTGTGCCCCATCATGAAATCAATGTAAATCCTTCCTGGTAAAAAGTGGGTAAAACTTAATTCAGACATAAGAGTGAATACTATTTGCTATGAATTCTGAGTTTGTGTGCTTCCCTTAAGATTAAGATGGCTAGTTTTAAGAGAAATTTATTTATATTGTTAGAGGTGTCTTCATTCCTACTTGCACAGGGATCTAAGTATTTCCACATGTTTTAAATTACAAGTAACCATTTTACACAGGAAGTCACATTTCTTTCTGATGGGCTCTTTGGCAGTCTAAGCTCTATTTCTATATTTTTGTGGTTTTTTTTCCCCACCACTTCTGACTAATAGTATGTGAGAGAGTATGGATATGAGAGAGAAAAGTAAAAATAGCTGCTTTTACAGTGGAGAAATTCAGAAGATGCCACCTTAACCAAGCAACCAAAATTAACATCCCCAGTAATGAGACACATAGACATCATTTAGGCCCTGATACAATACACTGAAAAGGGTACACCTTGGTGCTGTTCTTGCTGAAAATGCCTAACCTAAATATAATCATGAGAAAACATCAGAGTAACCCAAACAGAGGTGCATTCTATGAAATAAAGAAGCCCCTTCGAAAAGTGTCCAGGTTATGAAAAACAAGGAAAGACTGAGGAATTGTCACATATTGGAAAATGCTAAGGTGACATAACAACTCAATGCAATGTGTGATCTTGGATTAGATCCTGGAAAAGAAAAAGGATATTAGAAAAAACTGGTTAAATCTGTAGTTGATTGCATAGTGTTGTTCTAATATTAATTTCTAAGCTTTGATCATTGTGCTATGGTTATACAAAGTGTTACCGTTAGGGGAAGCTGGATGAAAGGTATATGGCAATTCTCTGTAGGCTTTGTTACAACTTTTCTATAAATCTAACATTATTTCAAAATTTAGAAAGGTTTAAAAAGCAAAGAAAATGAAATACATTAATAATGGAAATAAATAGTATTATAAAGAAGGAGATCTGGGTTCCTTTTACTATTCTACTTCTTTTTACTAGAATTTTAACCTTGGGCACTGTTTTAGTTTGCTAAAAGCTACCAATGTGCTATACCAGAAATGGGTTGGCTTTTATAATGGGAATTTATGAGGTTAAAATCTTACAGTCCTGAGGCTGTGGAAGTGTCCAAATCAAGGCATCATCAAGAGATGCTGTCTCACCAAGTTGCAGCTGTGGGCAATCAGGTACATGTCTTGTCTTTCCCATCTCCTCTGGGCTTCATCTCTCTAGCCTCTCAGGGGCTTCTTTCCATGCCTCTGTTCTCTGCTGATTCCAGCTCCAGGACTCTGGGATCTTTCTCTCATTCCCTCAGGGTTTCTCTGTCTCTGTAGCATTTTTCTATGTCTGAGATTTTATTCCTCCATTTATAAAGGACTCCAGTAAAAGGATTAAGACCCACCCTGGGTCATGCCTTACTGAAGTGCTCTAATCAAAAGAAAGGTCACTTAACTGAATCTAATCAAAAGGATTCATCTACAATAGGTTTACACACATAGGAATGGATGCCCTAAGGACATGATTTTCTGGGATCTACCCAGCTTCAAACTGTCACAGGTACACAGTAAATATGTATAAATTTTTGTTGTTTCGACTATGAAAAGGTGATAATAATATCTAATCAATTCAAAAGCATAAGACTGGACTAGATGTCCTTGTAAGGTTGTTTTCATTTTTGATAAATGATTGTTCATCTATATCTTCCTATCTGTCAATCTGTTGATCTGTTGATCTAATCTACCTATTTAATTATTTGTCTATATATATACATTTAAACACATACATACACATTCACACACATACAGGCACACACACACATGACTCAGAGCTTCCTGTTAAAAAAAACAAACATTCAAATCAAACCCTAACTTTGGTTTTAACTACCAAGTATGAAACAGTACTTAAGAGCAGTGAGAGTTGAGTTTCTCTGGCCAAAAGGATTTAGTATTGCATTGTTCACCCACCACACTAATGTGGATGTCTTAGGCAGATGAAAGATTATAGGAGGTTATGCTCATAATGAGGATGAGACTATGTACCTAATGTTCTAGAACTGCCATTAGGATATGCAAGTATATTATGCTCAAGTCTGCCAAGATATTTTCCCTTGTAACCCATGAAGGAAAGTTAGATTAAAATGAACTTTATTTGAAAAGTTTAGGATTCCTTCCTCAGCGCATCATCTATCCCGAAGCATTCCAGCATCTGCTTTCAAAGGTTTGTTTAAGAGGTGCTGACATTTAGTCAGCATCTACTATGGCACTAGCCCAATGCTGGATGCATTATGTAGATCAATGTATTTAATGTCTGAAAATTGGTTATAATGATTAAAAGGCAGGATTTAGGAACCTTCAAAAAGTGAATGTTAGTTTTAAATAGTAGTGAGACCATCTAGATCTGCTACCAAAATTCCTTGCAAAAGCTCTTTCTAAAAGTACTGAAAATTGCCCCTCACTGTATTGCTATAGCAAATTTAAAGTTGTGTTTTTCTATTCTAGATGGAGATGAATATCCTTATTTCAAGTTGATTGACTAGGAAATTGCAAAGAGATGCCCCAAATACACATAGAGATGAACTGTTAGGACTTCTGTTGCAACTGCAAAGGGGTAGATTTCCTTGTGAATTGGCAGCTGGTGATGTCATATGCAGTTGTAAACTTGATACTGCAAGTGATGAGGATTTTTATATTCCATAAAAGTACTACTATTGGCCGTGGCTCCTGAGATGCCGAGCAGTTTCATATTGATGAGGTGAGCTGTTTCTGTACTCTGTTCCACAAGGCAAACATAAGAAACAACGCCTGTATTGAAATAGCCATATTTTACCTGTTAATTTGCCATTGTGTTCCTGAGTTTATGTACTTATTATCCTTCTTGGCACTGGGACTCCTTTTCCCCTTAGCTCTGAAAAGTTTTAATTTTTTCTTATTGTCCTTATGCTTCTCCCCTCCTGTAACTTTCTCCTTGGTGTGTTTCTAAAGCTGGTCCTTCAGTTAAAGTCAGAATTGATGCTTTATTTTCTGTATGAAGTCAGAGACAAAAAGGATCAAACTCACTTACCTGCTGTTACTTTAAGAGAATAGCATTTCCAAAGAGCGTGCATTTTTAAAACTAAATTCAATCTCTAATCCTCTTTCCCTCACCTCAAGCTAATTAATCCCCAGGTCATTTTCTTTTGGAAATGTAAGTTGGGAATAAAGAGCCTCCTGTGACTCTTTCCAGGAGCCCTCCACGCATTCCATCTCTGTTTCTGGCTTTCAATACTGATATGAGAATTTCAAGCACCTGAATTAAACCAAAGATACAAATACAACTGCCAAGACCACCACTCTCACAATAAAGTGGCCAAGGAATCCTATTCTGAAATTGTCACTTGGATGAGAGAAGCCTCTTAGGAAACACATTAAACATGTGAGAGGGGGTGGTGGCAGTTATCCAGAAGAGGGGAGGAATCTCCAGAAAGAAACAGCCACAAGGTACAAAGAGGCCCTCAAAATTGGGCACTCAGTGAGGGCATAGAAAACCATCTTACAGCTTTCTGGTGTGGTACTCCTGGAGATAAGGGTAGGTCTTCCCTGAAAGGAGGAGATATTTTTGATGTTAGTCACCCTGGGCAGATGTGGTTACTAAGACATATTTGGAAGGTGAGTCTCAAACTGGAGAGAAGGGAAACGGTTTTTTTTTTTTCCTTCATAGAATAGTCCTTTTGTGCTTTGGATTTTAATGATTTATCATATTTTACAAGGTGGCTCTGCTCAGGTAGAAAGATGGTCTCTGCCAGCTGCAGGTTGCTGCCAGCTGAACCCAATGGGAGTAGGTGGGGCTAAGTGGGCTCCTGGGAGGAGCTACATCTAGTTGTCAGAGAAGTTAAGTATATTTGCCTCTCTGCATTTTCCTCTGTTACCCTGAATCATTAGTAAGTCCTGGTTGAAATGTGAAAGCTTGGTCAGCTGTGCTGCTGAGATGAACAGAAGGGTGAATCCTAGACAGCAAGAGTAGGGGCAATGAGGTCTGGCTGCCCCTTGCCATCTGAAGGATTTCTCTTAATGTCCGTCCTTGTACGATAGGGGTTTGATGTAGCTAAGGTGGGTATAGTTTTCTTTGTAATAAATAACTCCGGAGAGAATTAGAAACCCTTAGCACTAAAAGGATAATGGATTAAAAACCAGTTTACATCATCAGAGTTCCTTCTCAGTACACTAAAAGGACTGTTCTTTTCTCTGTGATGAATTATGACTCAACTTCATCAGCTCCTCTCAATAATTTATATTTCATTCTCACTGCTAGTTCTTTAATTTCTTGTTAGGATAGGTGATGTATTAGGTTTTAGATTATCAGCAGAGGTTAGTCTAATTAGGATAATTAAAGCTGTTCTTTAATCCTCGAGTTTTATTCAAGGACTGAATCTGGTGTCCTGTCACTGATCTCTCCCTTCTCTTTGTTTTGAAAATCATTGAGTCAAAGACAAAATAAAGATTCATTTCAGAGTTCACTAGATTTTCTTCTCATTTTATTTTTTATGTTCTGATATGCAGATAGAAGTTAAGAGAGAGCAATATTGTTTGCTATTTTGTAGTGATGTGTTAGATACGTCTGGCCCACAAGGGCTAATTGGTAAATATTCAGGAATTTCACGAGCTGGGTGCTAAACCATTAGGAATTTGAAATTGGCCATAGTGGGAGTATTTATTCTGTGGAAAATTGGTAAATGCTTTAAATCAGAGCTCTTCCATGTCCTCTATTTTCTCCAGAGAGCTGGTTTACCAGCACACCACTAAATTTGGATTGTGGCATTATAGATATGGCATAATTATTATATTTTTATATTTTATAGGGGATCAAGTTGCAAGAGTGTGATGGATTATTAGAGGAAAATATTGACTTTTTTAATGCAAGAGAGAAATGTTCTGTTTTAATTTTTCCAAGTTTTTTGAAAGGCTCTCTAAGAGGTACAATATAAAAGCAGCAAAATAGATCAGGAGTTCATTTAAATGGAGAGATCATCTCTAGACTGAAAAAAAAAATCCTTGTATATTTGTTTTTCCTAAAACTGAATTACTGCATGATGTTTATTATTTAAGCAGAAGTCATATTCAGGTACTGAAGTTTAAAACAGCTCCAGGGAATTAGCTTTGTAGGATTAGTTTGGTTTACATTCCTTCCACCTCCCTAGAGGGAACAGGCCAGTAACTCTCTGGCAGTGACACAGTTTGACTACTCCTGCTGAAAAAAGTTAGTGTCCTGGATTTGGGAAATTTAAATCAATTAATTGAGTTCTTTTGTTTTAACTCTTTGTTTGAACACACCGTGAAGCTTGTTAGAACCCTAAAATATATATATATATATATATATTTTTTTAAAGATTTTATTTATTTATTCATTTATCCCCCCCCTTGCTGCTTGTGCTCGCTGGGTCAGCTAACCACGCCGTGCGGGCGGGCTTGCCTTCACCAGGAGGTCCCGGGAACCGAACCCGGGGCTTCCCATATGGTAAACGGGAGCCCTACTGATTGAGCCACAGCCGCTTCCCTAAAATATTTTTTTATATTTCTTCTCTCAAGTCCCAATTTTGAGCCAAGAGAATATAAAGAATTGAAAGGTAGAGAAAGACCTGGAGGTGTGACTTGACTTGGAGAGTGAAGTCTGACATTTGTTGTTGTTTTGCTATAAGCAACAGCCTCTGTATTAGTTTCCTTTTGCTTCTGTAACAAATTACCAAAATCTCAGTGGTTTAAAGCAATATACATTTATTCGCTTATAGTTTTGGATGTCAAAATCCATAATCAGTTTCATTGGGCCAAAATCGAGGTATCAGAAGTTTAGTGTTTCTTTAGGACACTCTGGGAGAGAACTCATTTCTTTGCCTTTTCAGTTTCTAGAGCTGCATCCATTGCATTCCTTGACTCATGGCCCCTTCCTCTATTATCAAAGCCATCAGAGTAGTATCTTACTTGAATCTTCACATCTTCTTCAGCAATTCTGTCATCAAATTGCAGGTATGATTGCTAATAATCCAGGAAAATTTTCCATCTCAAAACCCTTGACTTAATCACATCTGCAAAGTCCCTTGTGCCATATAAATTCACAGGTTGCAGAGATTAGGTCTTGGATGTCCTTGGAGACCATTTCTCAGCCTAACACAGGGTCCATCAGAGGATAAGCAGGTAGCAGGATACCCCCTTGAAGATAGGGTAAGAATTGCCCATGAAGCTGCCCCATTTGGGGAAGCCTATCTTGCTTTAAAGTTTTATCTTTGATTTCCCTCCATCCAATCTGCTTGCCTATTCTACCTACATAGAATAGGAACCAAAAAAATTACCTGCACTAAACCAGGTATTAAGCAATACTAGGATCAGGTATATTTTCCCATTTCTATGTGAAAGAATACTGGGATAAGGCAGAAAAAAAAACTTAGTTGCTTCTTCCAGGAGATATTTGTCGTTGGAATATAAAAATGTGAATGAAGTAGAATAATATACCCACCAAATTCACTCAACAACTGCAATGGAATGTGCTAGTCAATCCAAAGTTAATATATTATCAACTCTACCCAATCCCATGCCAATTGTCTGCCTTGAAAAACTCACCTAAAACCACCCAGCCTATGCCCTAAAATTCTATAAATAGCATCCTCTAATTTTTTTATTTTGAAATATTTCTAAGACTCTGTCTTAAGCAGTGTTCTCTTACAGTGGGTGTAATAAAATCTTCTTGATGAGCAGATTCTTCTGGGGAGTCCTGTAAACAGTGCACGCTGGAAACTTCATAGATACCTGTCATTTATTACATCCATAGGCAATTTTAATCCTCAAATTTACTTTTATTCGGAGGGTTATGAATAAAATAGATATTATTTCAATGAACTATTTTCTTTTTTTTTTTTTTTCAAGCAAAAGGTAGTTCACCCCAAAGTAGTAACTGATAAGATTCCATTACCTGGTTTATACCAAGGGCAATAAAAAGAGACTGCTTTATGCCTCCCTTATACTAATAAACAAAACAAAACATTTTTTTAATTCACTATGATTTGCGTAGTGCCACCTTATGATTTAAAACGTGTGAATTGGGTATATTATTGGCATTCCTAAGAGATGACTTCCAGATATCTGTGAGTACTAGCAATTGTTAGGTTAGTCTCAGTTATGGGCTAGAGAGTTCATTCCAACACGTCATTCTTTGAGTTTGAAGTTTAAATTCTTGCTGGGTGTTTTATAAATATCATCGTATTTCCTTCTCCTCACAACCTTATTGGGGAAACTGGTGGAGATTTGAGGGCAGAGTAAATTATACCGTTTTTCCATAAGAATTCTAAACCTTTTGAAACCTACACACAGTTATCAGATTGAAGTACCTTGAAAAATCACTTTTATTGTCAGTAGAGCAAAATTGGACCTTATGGCATTTGTGGTCAAATAAGTTTCCTAATACTTTTGTGGAATAATTACATTTACAGAACCAGGCATGGAGAGAGTAGTTTAAAAACCTTAGATCCAAGGAGCAAGCATCCTCCACATGGAGGAGGAAGAGATTAATTGTCGTAATGGCAGACTACTCTGAAAATTAGAACATAAAGAATCTTAGAATCTTAGACCCAGTTTTACCCAAGCTTAGGAATCAATAAGATACTCATTTTTTGATGAGGAGAATAGAATTAGAGAGGAAGCCTAGAAGTATTATACCAGTGCTGTTTCCTTCTAGAGTGTAAGCTTCCTCTGGGAACAAGACAACAGGAAAATAGAGTTCTCCACAACATAGGTATTATTATCTCTGTTCCATGCTAGGGATCTTTGATACAGTTCTGGTATATTTGATATTTTACCTGTTAAATACAAAAATGCCAATATCAGCATTCTTCTGAATGAGGTTCGCAATAATTTCTCTCCCTCCCTCCTACCCTCCCTCCTTTCCTTTCTCTTTTTCTCGCTCTCGGTCAGTGTGTGATCTGAATCAGTTGATTAAGGAATGGAGTACTAGGGAAACATTATTATCCCCCTTGGATCCCCCTGCCCTTTTATTGTTTCCTTGGATACTAAACATATGGCTTTAATTTATTTAGCTTTTTTTTTTTTTTTTTTTTTTTGATAATTTATCCTTTATATTCATTCAAACTTGGTAATGTAAAACAGGGCTTGTTGAGCATTTCATCACTCGGGACTATATATTAATCAATGTAGCTATGTTTATCAAAATATCAACCAGCTATCGCTGAAGAGCATCACTGGAGACCCTGAAACAGTTTCAGAATTATTAAAGAAAGATTAAATCATATTAGAAATACTTTGACAAGAGGACATTTAAAAGTCTGATTCTTTAAACTGTGCCCTCTCAATAAAGCATAAATGATAACAAAATCTAATTAGGTAGCACACTCCATACCCTGGTCAACTGGGTTAACAGAGAGCTTTCAGAGCCTAAGAAATGGGCCTTGGAGGAATAGAGGCATAATCTCTGCTTTTGCTTTGAAAAAGTCCAACCTCCTCTATTCTGGAGCTTCCATGGTACTCACTGGATGATTGCCATTGAATTGTTTGATCATATTGTATTTATAACTTTACTGAGTATTTATTTTAAAATCCATTAATTGGTTGTAATCACAATATCTGTGCAGTATGGAAAATTTAGAAAATATCAAAAACCTTACAGAAGAAAATAAAATTACACCTTTTCATGCCACACAGAAATAACCTTTTAAGTAACTTTTTATAAGTTTGTATATTTAACTCTATTTCATTTTTAATTTTACTGTGTACATTTTCCTACATCATTATTTCTCAAAATACTATTTTAAGGATTGCATTGTACTTCATGATAAAGATATATCGAAATTTATTTTACCAATCTCTTTCTGTAATAAAAAATTGTAGTAATCAGATTGTTTCAAATTTTTCCTTTTATAAATAATACTATAAAATAACTTTATATATTAATCCATATTTTTCTGATTTTTTAAGATAAATTCTCAGAAGTGAAATTACTAAGTGAAAGTGTACGCTATTTTTATAAGTAACTTAAAAAATATATGATAATGCATGTAAATTGAAAGAAATTGGAAGTCTACATAAATAAAATAAAATACGGGAAGCGGCTGTGGCTCAATCAGTGGGGCTCCCGTTTACCATATGGGAGGCCCCGGGTTCGGTTCCCGGGGCCTCCTGGTGAGGGCGGGCCCGCCCGCGCGGCGTGGTTAGTTGACCCAGCGAGCACAGGCAGCAAGGGGGGGATAAATGAATAAATAAATAAAATCTTTAAAAAAAAAAAATAAATAAATAAAATAAAATAGCAAAATCACCCATAACTCCCAGAGATATGTACTGTAAATATTTTTCTTTCTATTCTGCATTTTTTTATGCCATCCTAAAAGTTAAATATTGTTTTTTTTTTTCTTTACCATATATAGTGAACAGCTCTTCATGTCAAAGAGTCTTCAACAATGTAATTTTCAATGGTTTTGAACAATATTCATGTGATGGATATTGCATAATTTTGTATGATTTCTATTCTTTTAAATTTGTTGATGTGTGTTTTATGGCCCAGAATGTGTTGTATCTTTGTGAATGTACCATGTGAGCTTGAGAAGAGCATGTATTCTGCTGCTGTTGGTTGAAGTAGTCTATAAATATCAACTAGATGAAGTTGTTGATGGTGCTGTTCAATTCAACTATATCTTTACTGATTTTCTGCCTGCTGGATCTATCAATTACTGAAAGGGGGGTGTTGAAGTGTCCAAATATAATCGTGGTTTTGTCTATTGCTCTTTGCAGTTCTATAAGTTTTTGCTTCACATATTGTACTGGTTTGAATAGTGTAGCACAAAATTCATGTTGATCCTGAACCTCAGAATGTGATCTAATTTGGAAATAGGGTCTTCATAGGTGTAATCAGGTTAAGATGAGGTCATATGGGATTAGGGTGAAGCCTAAATCCAATGACTGGTGTCCTTGTAAGGAAATATACAGAGACACAGAGAAGAAGCCCATGTGACGATGCAGGCAGAGATTGGAGTGATGCAGCTGCAAGCCAAGGAGTGCCAAAGATTTCTGGCAACCACCAGAAACTAGGCAAGAGGCATGGGACACAGATTCTTACTCACAGTCTGTGTAGGGAGTGTGGCTCTGTTGACACCTTGATTTCAGACTTCCAGTCTCCAGAATTGTGAGAGAATAAATTTCTGTTTTTTAAACTACTCAGTTTGTGGTAATTTGTTACAACAATCATGGGAAAATAAATCATGAAGTTTGATGCTCTTTTGTTAGGTGCACCTTCTCAGAGAACTGACCCTATTATGATAATGTAATGTTTTTCTTTGTTCTGAAGTCTATTTTGTCTGAAAATAATATAGCTGCTTCAGCTTTCTTTGGATAAGTGTTAGTGTGGCATATCTTTCTCCACCCCTTTACTTTTTTTTTTTTTTTTTTTAGGTGTCAGGGGACGGGAATTGGACCTTGTATGTGGGTAGCTGTCGCTCAACCACTGTGCCACATCAGCTTCCCTGAGTTGGTTTCTTTGTTTGTTTTGCTTGTTTTTTTTTTTTACAAGGAACCACTGGGAACGGAACCTGGGACATCCCTCAATTTTTGTTTGTCTGAGAAAGTCTTTATTTTTCCTTCACTTTTGAAGGATGATTTTGCTGTATATAGAATTTTAGGTTTGTGTTTTTTTCTTTCGATACTAAATATTTCACTCTATTCTCTTCTTGTTTGCATGGTTTCTGACAAGAAGTCCAATGCAATTTTTATCCATTCCCTCTATAGGTAAGTTGCTTGTATGTTTTTTCCCTCTCCTTTTGGCTACATCTTTTGAAATCATTTTGCAGCTCTTGGATGTTCTGCTCTCTTTTTCATTCCTTTATTTCCTTACATTTCTGCGTGGGAAATTTCTATTGACATATCTTCAAGCTCACTCTTTCTTTCCTCAGCCATGTTCAGTCTACTAAGGAACTCATCAAAAACTTTCTTCATTTGAGTTATGGTGCTGGGTTTTTTTTTTTTTTTTAAATCTCTAGCATTACTGCATTTTTAAAAATGATTCATTCTTAGAGTTTCTTTCTAGCTCTTTAAATTATTTGTCTGTTTTGCAGCCTGTATCATTTTTTCATTAGAGCACATAAGATGTTAATCATTTTTCGTTTAAATTCCTGAACAAATTATTCCAAAGTTTGTCATGTCTGAGTCTGGCTCTTATATTTGCTTTGTTTCCTCAGATTGTTTTTTTCCTTGCTTTTTAGCATCACTCATTTTTTCTTTGTTAAAGAAATATGGACACAATATATTGGGTAATAGGAAATAAAGTAAACAGGCTTTTAGCTAGGAATTGAGCAGTGTTTAATATTTTCTGTAGCCGTGGGCTTCAGAGGCTTCAGTTTCATTTTGTGTCCTTGTTCCCCATGTTATCTTTTGATTTCCCTAAGAATTCATTCTTAAATAAAATCTGTTTCATGGAACTTTAAGCTATAATCCATTTCTATTATACTGGAGATTTGTTGGTATGGTGGTAAGGTATAGGGGGAGGAAAGCATTTTAAAATCTTGTGATTGACTCTCAGTCCTTTAATGGGCTTGTGTTCCTGGAAATTAACCCTCACAAGTGTTTTTTAACTTTTCTTTTTCCTCTTAGGTGAGACAGAAAGGCTAGAGGATGCTAGAGTTGAGAAATTGCCTTTCTCCTAGATCTGGTAAAGTCTCTTCCCTTGGAGAACAGGCTTTTGTTAGGAAGATTGCTCTAGGCATATTTCACTGTGGTGTTTTTCTCCTTCTGCTGCCAGAAATGCAAGAAGATTTTTCTTTAATCTTCACATTGAGAATCTGATGGGATTCCTAGAGGTAAAACTCTTGAAAGTTTGGAAGCCACCTAGGGATAAGTCCTCATTTGCAAGTTAGTCTAACATTCCACCTCCAGTAACTTGTCAAAACTACTGCTTAAGTGTTCTTATACGTTCACAGTTACAGTGGCTTCTGTTCTAGGCAAGCTAATTTTGGCTGTGATTTTCTGTATTCATTTGTCTCCCCAGATTTTGGGGTATTGTTTGCCCTGTAATTAATTTTCTGATAGGCCCAAGAAAGGTCATTGATTTTTAATTTGTTTATTTTTTTCTTGTTATAAGGATGAGAGTGATGACTTCCATGTACTTTATATGTTAGAGCTGAATTCAGAAGTCCCTAATTATCTTTATTTAACCAATAACATATGATTTTATATTTAGGCTATTTATAGTTCTTAACTAACTAAAGAAATTGACAGTCATATTATATTTCTCTATTTCTTCATTCTCCCATTCTCTAGGATGGCAATTTTGTATCTTTCCTGCTTGTTAAAACCTTATTTCTTATCCTATCCTTGTTCTCAGCTGATGACATTTGCTTATATTTTACTGAGAAAACTGTGGCAGTCAAAAGAGAAATTTCATAAGCTTTTAGCATCACATTGAATGAACTCTCTGCACATATATCTTCTTCCTGATACTGTATATAAAATTCCTAACCTCTCTTCTAAGGCTAACCCATCCACTTTCATCATAGCCTATTTCCCTTTTATCTCATCAAGGATATCATCCAGAAATCTAACCCTCCAATCTTTTCTTCTGTATTAATAATTTTCACTCTTGCCAGGAACATTTCCATCACTACAGAAGCGGCTGATATTTCATTTCTTCCACCTTATAAGAAATGACTCTTTCCCCCAAAAAACTAATTCTCTTTCCTGCTATTGCCCCCATTCTTTGCTACCTTTTAAAACAAAGTCCTTGAAAACATTTTCTTCTCACTTTTTCCAATTCCCTCTCTTCCCATACTCTCTAAAATATGCTGAGATAGGGCTTTTGCTTCCACCATTCCACTGACACTGCTGCTATCCCTATAACTGCAGTAGTGAATTATTTGATCATTCTTCTTCTTTTCCTCCATTTCCATGGTTCAGTCCACATTATTGTTCTTGGTATTGGCCAGATGACTTACTTTGGACAGTGAAATGAAGCAGAAGGAATAGTGTGCCTGCTTTGAGCCAAGCTATGTTTCCACCAGTGCTCTTGAACTTCTGAGACTTCTAACATGAAGATGGTCTACCCTAGGTAGGCATGGATTAAAGTATGTGATCAACTCTGAGGACAGTCCTTTTATATGTCTTTGAAGAATGATTTTCTTTCGCTTAATCTTCTCCATATTTGTTAGTACTATCTCCATAACCACTATCTAGGCACCAGGGTTTGAACCCTGTGATAGTTCATTGGTATCTGTAGATAACAATACACTTGGTTCTATGATATAATCATCTAATTTTGCATGTGCTTCTTTAGAATCAGATTTTGGAGTATGACTTAAGACATGTAAAACTAATTTTTCCCTTTATTACTTGTTTAAAGCATCTTCAGATTTAAACATTTTCTTTTTCCATATAAGAACAATAAGTGGCCTCCTAGAATTACATGTATTTTTGTATTGTTTAGATAAAAATGCAGAATCTTTAGTTCATTTTACATGTTTCCTTTGATTTGTTAGGAGGTAAATGAACCAAAAATGTACTACTCATTAAGCTATTAAGCAGGGTCACTGAAGCTTTTCATGAATAGATTATGGAATACTGGGAAGAGTGCTGGGAAACAAGTGGTCAAGTCCTAATTCTTTTACTTATTAGCTATGTGACGTTAGGGCTTTGGTTTCCTTAAATGTAAAGTAAGTGACTTAACTTTATGAGATTCTGATAAACCTTGAAATTATTTCAGTAGAAAAAAATATTTTCCATTAAATGGAGATCGGCAAATAACTGTGTGTACTGCAGAGGATGTAAAGGTTATTAGGAAGTTGATAGAGTGAGAAAAATTGACACACCATGAAAAGAAGCTGGAAATGGCATCAAATGAGATAGTTACTGTAAAAAGAGTCCATTGCAACAAGAACATATGGAGGATAATGTCTGCCATATTCAAATTAGTGCCAGAAATTTGTGGTTTGTTGGATGCTTTTCGATAGACTTTAGAAGGAAAATGGATACAGCTGTGAAAATTCCCCTCTTCACCTTGGCTGAGGAACTCTCTAAGAGAGCAGATGGTTCTTAGTTTCAAGCCATGAATCATTGTCAGGGGATCTCCTCAAGCTGCCTCTGGCAAGACGAGTTGACAAGCCTTTGTGGGTAATATTTTTATTACTAGTGGTGTCTGTCACATCCGTGCCCTTGCTGCTGGGATCAGGTTTATTGTTAATAGAGCTCTACAACTTGGAAACAAAGTAGCAGGAGTCAGCAAATTAGTTCTATTTAACATCTAGTGGATGTTTCAAAACTTTGGTATTCCTCTCTTTAATGTTCATCAGTGATGAAAGTAGGAGAGGAACAATTTATTTCTCTGTTTACTTTTTGTCTGAAATCAAGGGCAGACTTATGGATGAATTTTTAAATATATTTTGGTATTTTATCAACTAATTTCTGAAAGCCATTATTATTCATATTATTTTGTGGGTGTGATGTGTGATCTAAATTTGTTTCCCTATTCTAGTATAGGCAGAGAAGTGAGTTTGGTTTTGATTTGATTTATAATATATTATTCCAATCCTGTGCTTTATAAGAGTTCATTAGCTATTTGGAGGAATCCTGGTGAATTAATTTGACTTTACTCTGAAATCTTGGATCAGTGGACTTTTCAGGGATGGTAGACTCAGATCATATTGGCATTCTGTTAAAACTATAATACACTTTTTGATGTGTTGATTAGACTGTAGTTCATTTACTTACTGAAATTATACCCAGAACACCTTGGCTATTTTTTAAGTTGAATTTAATGATTAGAACATACCTCAATGATCATATTTAACATTTTTTTTTCAGTAGCAAATTATCTTGAGCCATTGTGTTTCAAACCCTGAAATCTAATCAAGTGAGCCTCTGTTTCAATGTGGGAAAATTAACATTTTCCTGATTCAAAGTATCTGCTGTAGAAGAGAGACAGGATAATTCAGAAAGCACATCCACTTTCCACTTCCGCTGAATCTAGTCTGGGAAATAAATAGTTTCACACTGAATGTTTTGATGAACATAACTTTTTCTGGCATGAGTGGCAGGTGGTCAGGTGGAAGGAGATGAGTCAGCTCGACAACTTCATTCCTTACAAGTTATGTGACCGGTTACAAATGCCTCTGAACTATGTTCCTCAACTGTAAAATCGGGGGACTAATATGAATCTCAAGACATTGTAGTATTGCTGTGGGAATGAAAGCCAGGGTGCCAATGTCCTCAGCATTCTATCTGGCATGTGGTGGGCACTCAATAATGACAGCTATTGTCAGCATTCTCTCACTGTACTGCGGACTCACACAGTCCTCATTACTGTAATATCAGTGTCTTGTGCCCTAGGAAAAGCAATGCATATGTTAAACACGTGAAATATGAAAGCAGATAAAACATATCAGATGGATGAAGTATTGGAAAACAGGTCTCTGGAAGTGATGCTGCCACTATAAAATTTTATGCCCCTGGGAAGCCTCACTTAACTTTTCCATACTTTAGTGTTATGTGTACAATGGAGGGAAATAAATTAGACTAGCTCTTGCTGAACCATGCTCTGGGGAACACTGATGTTGATCGTTAGTCCTAGAATAAAATGATTCTAGAAAAATATTTGGGTATACATCTCTCTTAGAAATTCACCTTGCTAATTAGCCTATTAAAGAGTATAGTTTAATATTGTTTTGGTAAAAAAAACTATGCTGAACTTTGTATAAGCCGATTTCCCAAACGTTTGACAAGAGCATCCTTTATTCATGGAAAAACCCATCTTGCTGAACACTTTCGTGTAAGTCAATATGAAAATGCTGTTCTGGATATTTCCTATAGTCCCTTTCAGCACTAATATTTTGTGACTTGTTACCAAGAAGAAACAAGTTAGGCAATGGTTTAAAAAGACAGAGTATGACTTTTAAAAATTCATTTTATTTGGAAAAATAATTTTTCATTAGACCAATAGAGGTCTAATGTTTTTGATTTAAGGCTAGCTTTATGAGTAAACTAATGAGTTTTTACAGAGATGGGATGGGTTTACAGAGGGAAGTTTTTCTAATAGTCCATGCTTTCCTTCAGACTGTGAGTTGAATTTACGTCAATAACAGTTGCCAATTTATTGCACATTCTCAACTCTGTTAGAAATTATTTCTAAAAAAAAATTATAAACCTAAAAGCCCCCGCAGTAACATAGTATATACGTACATAAAACATATGGAATGTACACGTTACTGCTAGTGTTTAAATTTATTCACTGTGATGGCACCATTGTTTTTTTCTTATTTATACCACATGTTCCTTCTTTATATAGCTTTTAATTCTGTAAAGAGTATGGGGATATAAATTATATGAAGGATGTGAAATATAAGCCATTCCAGTCATGGATACATGGCATCTTTACTTTGGTATTTGCTAGATTGTTTTATTTGTCTGTTTTTCAAATAATGTCAGGAATAGATACTTTCCCTATAGATCTGGTGAATGTGTGGAAAAATTTTTATGTGATATCTTACTACTTCTTCCAGAATGAGGAGACTTTCTGAGGATAAGATTTATAACTGCCAAGAAAGCAACAGTTTCCCACTAACTTTGGCTTCTTGGTAATTCACTGCCTGGGTGTAGCAGTTATTCTTTCTGAATTGCATACTTTATTTGCGGGAACTCATGACCACTGTCAGGTTTTAGGTTGCTTCCATATGAATAATAATTACTATCAGCCCCTCCTCCAAATATTCTTGGAACAATAGGGAAAGACAAGTAATGGTTGTAAGTATCCACTGTGACTTCTTTCTTTTCTCACTTCCTCCACCTAATCAGTTATTTATCTCTTTCAATTATACCTCATAAAAAATCTGTCAAATTTGTCTCTAGGATTGATTTTTGGCTCTATTGCTTACTAACTTTCTGACTTCGGTCAATTTTCTTAACCTCTCTAAGTCTCATCTCCTCATCTGTATAATGTCATTATATGACATTATATGCTGAAGATGTAAGCAGTAAGAGAAGCGGAGTATAATTGCTGAAAAAAAATTCAGTGACGCAATTCATTTTAAGTCTTATTGTGGAGTTTGGCACACAAGGTTTGCTCTTTTTATTATTTTTATTATTTGTTAGGTTTTCAGCATTTCTTAATTTTTAACTGGTCTCTCTGACTCAAAATATCTTCTCCTCTTTACGCCCTGGTCCATAACTCCTCTAGAGTGTTCTTTTAAAATTGCTGTTCAAACTACATAAGATGTCCTCTGTTTGAAACCCTATTATGGATCCCAGTTCTCAGTAGGTTGGAGCCCAAATTCTATAGCATTATAGACTGTGTCCTCCTGAGTCTTCCCTCCAACTCCAAGCTCCAGACAGTATTAAACCACTTGCAGCTACCTTTTTTTTTTTTTTTTTTTTTTTGTATTTCAATATCTTTGCGCATGATCTTATTTCTGTCTCAAAGTCTAAGTAAATATGCTCTGCTCCCACCCCTCACAGTTTCCACACATTGTTCTTCAAGACCCTTTACTGTATCACCAAGTAGCATTCACTATTTTCTTTTGTGCTTCCTCTACAACTGTACCTTTTATACGTCTCTATTAGAGGGCTTCCTACACTTTGTTACAGTTAATTGTGTTGTCTCTCTCTCTTTCATCAGTCTGTGCTCCCCAAGGAACGACAATGTTTTTGATTTGCTTTTCTGTCCCAGTACTGGAGGTGAAACTCATTAAATGTTTGTTGAATGATTAAATGAAGGAGTCATAATGGAATATAGTTTGCCTTCCCCCCTAAACTACCAAATAGCACTAGCACAACTAAATACCTTACCCTTAGCCCAGAATAGGCATTCCACAAATACCTTTGAATTAGTTAATTTGCTTATACTTCTACTTCTGGTCTGTGAAATAAAAGGAAATTAAAATCACTTAACCAAAATACCAAATATAGTAATATTATTAAGTTAAACACAAAAGAGTTGAAAATAGAATAAAGACACTTTCTGCTATCTTTTGAGTTCTCCTATTTTTCCCACATTTTCTCAGATTTTTTACATATCATAATTTAAGAGTCATAATTATTTAAATATATGAAGTGTACTTACCATTCTTTGGAAAGGTTAGTGCTATCATAGGATGTGTAACTCTTCTTTAATGAAAAAGATGACAAGCAAAATTATGACTCAAGTCAAGGTTTTATAAAACATTGACTTGGATATGCTTTCTTTAGAAGTAATTTCAGTTTAATCCCTCATTAGAGATTCAATCCTTATTTATGTATCACGATCAAGCTGATAATATTTTTGAGTCATTGATGAATGGACCAATGGAAATAAGGTCAAATTGAGAATGTTCTTCCCTTTAAAAATCACTAAATATTTTACATTCCACATTACTGTTTTATAGACTTTCAATGACTAGATAAATAGGGCCCTAGGTTTTACATTTATGAAGATATAAATAAATGAGCAGACATGTGCCTAAATTGCCTGAAGAAGGAGAAGAAAGTAAATGGAGATATAACCATAAGAAATGTAGAGACAGAGTGGCCCACCCTTTCTCAACTAGCACTGACAGTAAGATAACAAAATGTGTATTGATCCTGTCTCAGGTTTTGACTTGATCTGCATAAAAAAAACTCAACTTTAAAAGTGAAAGCAAAACGAAGCAAGACAAGCCTGCCTTTTTGCCATAATTCCCCTAAACTATTTCCATTTTCCAGGAATCCGTTCTGCAGTTTACATACCGTATCTCTAAGACTGCTATTTTCTCCTCAGGCCACTCTTTTACATGCTGTCTTTCAGGACTCTTTAAACCTGAGACTATCTGTAAGAATATTCTGTTATGCAACGTTCTGTGGCATGGATTGGAGCATTAGGGCTTTTTCTGTTAATGTTGCACTGTGCTCCCAAGGAACTGGATGGAGGGAACTGCTGAGCTTGGGTAGAGCTAGAAAATTATCAGGAGGCATTCCTGGAATCCTGTCCGCCTATGGTTTGCTACCTTTTGCTGCCATTTACAGAGAGTGGCAGAAGTTTGCTTGAGTAGCAGAGCAACAGGAATGAAAAACCACTTAGCTAAAGGAATAATTCCAAGTAAAGGAATAATGAGAGTGGAGAGTGTGGGAAGGAGCTTGGGCTTGGAATCCAAGACAAAAGCTCCAAGCTCTCAGCTCTTGGCCAACATTACTAACTATACTGAGTTTCTGTTTCTCTATAAAATAAGGGTAAGATGCTGTAACAGATCCCCTGTATCTCTCGACTGATATGTGCAGGGATGTTGAAGGCCAGGTCCCTTGTATCTGCTGGGTACACACCTGAAGTGTAACTTAGTCCCCAGAGCTCCTCCCTCTGGTCAGACTGAAGCAAACCCTCCAAGGAACTTTGCTTGAGACTCCACAGTTGGTACCTTCCACCTCCACTTCCTTCTTGATTTCTGAGAGCAAGTCCTCAACAAATTATTTGCATACAAACCCTAACCTTAAGGTCTGTTTCTGGGGAATCAACCTAAAGAGATGTCTGCTTTGAAATTTCATGGTAAAGATTAGAGATCATATGGGTTAAGACGCCTGCCAGCATATGAAGTACAAAATAAATACTAATGATTCTTACTCTCTTATTTATTCCTGTTGGTGTCTTTTTATTTCTGGCTATTTATTTTCTGCCTGCCACTATGCATATTCGCCTTTTAGAGATTCAAATTCTAAAATCTCCAATTGTATACATTTTGAGGTTAGAAAATTAATTTCTGCAGCAAACCTTGGGGGTAAGTATATTTTCCAATGCTGATGATTTCTCTGGTAGTCTGGGCCCTCTGGTAGTCAACATGTAGATGACAATTGAGTCATTTCTAGATTTTAAATGATTGATTCAACCCTGTAGCTGTGTTCCAAGGTAGCCTGTGGTTAAAACACAGGTTTTAAATCAGACATAGCTGGGTACAAATTCGTAACTTTCTGAATCTTGCATCTCTCCTCTATAAAATGAGGGATATCTCTCAATGTCGTATTTAATAAAGTGAGGGCTTGAGGTGGTGCATGACATGTGTGAAGTGCTGAACAAATGGTTGCTCTATACTATTTTACTATTATTGTATTTTAGTTCCACTCCAATATCCCAATAGGCTATTTCACTCACATTTTAATGAGTCTCCTAGATACTCTGCTGTTTCATTATGTAGCTTCAGCCTCTGTCCAGTGCATTTAGTGACTTTCTGCCACAGTGAAGTTCGGGACATTCATAAACATTTTTCTGGGTCCCTGATGTACTGTTTGGTGAAGTTTTTTTTTAAGGGGCATGTCATGAAAAAAATTCTGGTTGCTGTGAAAAATCATTACAACAGTAATTTGCTGAAACTAGAAATTTTGCAGACTGTTTTTCTGGATAAATTGTACTAAAAGAAATGAGTTCTATGAACTCTTTTTCTTCACTTGATGTTTTGCAGATTTGGTTTAAAAGTTTTTAATGGTGGATTATATTGTCAGTGAACATTGCTAATATTCTCTGGAAAATTTGAAGTCCATGATAGATAATATTCTTTACAGAATGATTTAGATCAAGTACTGCTTAAAGGCAGAGGGTGGGCCTAAAATAATTTTTATGAATATTTCTTGTTCTGTTATTCTAAATTAATCATAATGACCTTTACAGTAATCCTACAGTAGAGACATTCAAGTTTTCTTTTATATTTTGATATTTTTATGGCCTGTAATTAGTTCTCTCTTCTTGCTTTAACTTAAAAGCAGACCAATTTTCTTTTCACACAAAAAAATGAAGGTGGAATAAGTTGCCATTTTCCTAAAAACGTGAGCTTATAGTTTAAGTAACACACTTTTCCTTAGAAAAATCATTTACGTCTATTATTTTTATTTGCCTCTGGGCTTCTACCCTTTTCTCTTTCCCCCTCTGCTGTAAGGGAAAATGCTTCTTGGGCTAGATGCCTGGGTATTGCAGGAGCATAGGTTAAAATGCTTTAAAACACACATCATTCCCTGTACCTCTGATTGAGCAACCCACTCAGCTATTACCAAGGAACCTGCTTGACTGAGATTCCTCAAGACTTTTGTAGAACATTTTTTTTCCTTACATATTTCCTCCACAGGACACTAGTCAATAGATCAGAGGCAGATAGTTTTTAGATAATGTGAATTTTCTCTTGGCACTTGATGTTTCCTGGTTTCTTCCTTTCTGATGCTATACATTATGCTCACCTTATGGTAAGGATTCCCAGAGGCAGTAGATTGAATACAAATCATACACACACATACACATACATTTCTACATTCATGAGTCCTTCTTGTTCAGTTATTCTAAATTAATCGAAATTTCATATATATATATATGCACACACTACATATATATACAATTTGTTTGATCATGAAAATTGTCAGAATACAGCTTCCCAAAAATCTGTTTACTTCTCTGAATTTTAAGAGAGAGGACAAAACATAAAATCCGCCAACTTCTAGATGACTGTGTATTACTGGGCAACTTTACCTGTGTTTTAGTTTTCATAATTATAATCTGGGTATTATAATGGTGCCTACTTAATGTGGTTGTTTTGCAGATTTGACCATTAGATGTTGGTGGCATCTTTTTTTTTTTTTTTAATTTTAGCGGGAGGTCCTGGGAATCGAACCCAGGTCCCTCCATATGGGAGACAGACGTCCAACCATTTGAGCCACATCTGTCCCCTGGCGGTATCTTTAATGTGCAAATTCCTACATGTTTGGTATAGATTGGTAAACAATGCAGGTGATTTATCCATGTTCTCGTGAGACAAATTCTAGTGTGAAAAGGAGCTCAAAAATAAATAATGTTTTGGTAACATATTCCCAAGATACAAATTATACCAAAATAATTGTGTGGCTTAAAATAACAACATTCTTCTATGTATTTGGTTTCCATCAGTGAAACTGAACAGTCCCAAATCCTTCTTCTCTTGGAGCTTACACTCTGGTTCAGGGAGTAAACAATAAATTATAAGTGTTAAGGATTGAATCATGTCCCCCACAAAGACATGTTCAAGTTATTCTAACACTGGTCCTGTGGATGTGAACCCATTTTTAAATAGGAGTTTGAAGATGTTATTAGTTAAGATGAGGCCAAACTGAATTAGGTGGGTCTTAATCCAGTTTGACTGGAGTTTATAAGCAGAACAACTTTGGATATAGAAGGAGAAAAACTGGAAGAGAGATAGCCACGTGATAGAGGGAGAGATGGAGTTATGGATGGCCAGCAAGCCACCATCAGAGTGCTACAGGCTTCAGAGAATGCACAGCCTTGCTAACACCTTGGTTTTGGACTTCTAGTTTCCAAAACTGTGAGACAATAAATTCCTGTTGTTTAAGCCACTAGTCTGTGGTATTTTGTTATAGCAGCCCTTGGAAACTAAGACAATAAGCAAATAGGAAAAAAGCTAAGGAAAAATGAAATAGAGTTATGAAAACAGGATCAGTGGTGGGGAAGAAAGAGTGTTGACATTTTAGACATTTGGTCAGGGTAGGCCTCAATGAGAAGGTGGCATTTGAGCAAAGATGTGTGAAAGGCTCAGGTGTTAGCTTGCATATGAGTGGGGGAAGAGCCTCCTAGGCAGAGGGGAAGCCAGTGCAAGGCCTAATACTGGAGCTTTGCTAGAGTATTTGAGGCTTAACAAGGAGGTCAGTGTTTTGGGATCAGAGAACGAGAGGATGAGTAGCCAGAGATGCGGGTATGGAGGTAAAAGGGGGACAGGTCATGTAGGGCCTTTAAGGTCAATTTAAGTGGCTCTGACTTGGAATGAAACAGAGGCCATTGGAACCTTTTCAGGTTGAGAGATATCATCTGACTTACCATTTTATTGGCACCATTCAGGCTGCTGTGTTGCGAAAAGACTAGGGGAAAATGCAGGGAGGCAAGTTAGGAAGCTATGGAAGAAATTCAGGCAAGAGCTGATAGTGGCTGTGGGTAGTAACAGTGAGGATGGTATGAATTGGTTGGAGTCTGGAAGTTTTTGAACATAGAGCCAACAGGATTTCTTGGCAGTTTGGATGTGGTATGATGTGTTAGAGAAAGAGAGAGAGAAAGAGAGGACACATCTCCTTTTATTTGTGTGTTTATTTATTCATTTATTTATTAAGTGGGATTTAAACTCCGAGGCATCTGGTTTTTAAGCTTGTCCTGGGCACTCCGTAGTATGTCCTACAGCCAGTGATCCCTTGCTTGCCTTGACTACTCACCAACAGCATTCTGTAGAGAGATCTTTGAACTGCCTCCTAATGCAGGGCAAGCGCTGGGACAGTGAGTACTCAGTCCACCATGAGACAGATTGGGCCAGGCATTTATGCTCCCAGAACGTGTGTGAGGGCTACTGTGCTCTCTCCAGAATCTAGACTAGGGACCTGCACTGGGAGACTGGGCCTGCTTTAAGCCAAGTCAGTGAGGGTCTGGATGGGCCAGTCAGGGCGTCATGAGTTCCCACTACTCTTTTTTTTAAAGATTTTATTTATTTATTTGTTTATGCCCCCCTTGCTGCTTGTGCTCACTGTGTCCATTTGCTGTGCATTTTTCTGTGTCTGCTTGGCTCCCATTGCTGGGTCGTCCTGCTGCGTCAGCTCACCGCGCCACGTGGGCTGGCTTTGCCTTCACCAGGAGGCCCCGGGAATCGAACCCGGGGCCTCCCATATGGTAAACGGGAGCCCTACTGATTGAGCCACATCCACTTCCCTCCCATTACTCTTAAGTGACCATCTTCTTGATTCAGCACTCACCCAATTACAGGAGTCCTTTAACTGTTTTCTGTGGCTTTGAAAAGATGCTTCTGCCCATGTTTTCTGGTTGTTCAAAGTTTCTGTGAGGGAATGAGCCCTGAAGCATCTCACTCTGTCATCTTGATTGGGGCACAATCTGGCTAGAACTTCTAGTACAATATTAAATAGCCATGATAAAAGTGGGCATCTTATCTTGGGGGCAATTGTTCAGTCTTTCACTATTTAGTACGATGTTAGCTGTGGGTTTTACATATATCCCCCTTACCATATTGGGGAAGTTTCCTTCTTGTGCTGCTTTGAAACTGTGTGTACCCCAGAAAATCATGTTCTTAAAGCTGGTCCATTTCTGTGGGTGTAAACCTATAGTAAGTAAGACTTTTCAATAAAGTTACTTCAGTTAAGGGATTGCCCAGGGTGGGTATTAATCCCCTCAATGGAGTCCTTTATGAACAGGGTGAGTATGAGAAGAGAGAGAGAAGAATCCACAGAAGCAAGAAGCTGAAAGCAATGAAGCCCAGAAAAGAGGGGAAAGACTACCAGATACAGCCATGAGCCTTGCCATGTGACAGAGGAGTCCAGAATCGCAGGCAGCTAGTCTTCCAGAAGAAAGCATTGCCTTGATGATGCATTGATTTGGATATTCTCACAGCCTCAAAACTGTAAGATTGTAAGCTAATACATTTCCATTGTTAAAAGCCAACCCATTTCTTGTTATATTGCTTTAAGCAGGCTAGCAAACTAAAATATTTCTATTCCTTGTTTCTGAGTGTTTTTATCAAGAAGAGTTGCTGGATTTGGTCAAGTGGCTTTTCAGCATCAATTGAAATGATCATTTAATTTTTTTCCTTCCTTCTATTGATTTTTTTATATTGAGCCACCCTTGTATTCCTGGGAAAAATCCCATTGGTCATGATGTATAATGTTTTTAATATGCTATTGGATTTGGTCCCTCAACTCGCCACCAGACCAAGAAACACACCCACAAAAATAGCACCACCACCACCACCAACAACAACAACAACAAAAAATTTTAAAAAGAAAGAAACCAGTCTAAACATCCTAGCAGATGATGGTGGAAAGACAGAACCCTTACAGTTGAGAGGCATGAAATTAAGGCTAGCGTCTACCCTGTTCCCCTAAAGGATCTGCCAGAACAAAAAAACATAAGAAATAGAAAGAAAATCAGCAACAACCAAAAAGTTTCACTGTCCCTTTATGTCCTGGTATATGCTGGCATGAGGCATAAATCCTTCCTGCCAGAGGGCTGAAACCATGGCTAACAGCTGTGCCAGACTCTCAGGGATCTGCTACACCCACAAAAGGAAGAAAACTAGCTAAGAAAGGTTCTCTGGCTCTCTTTGACCAGGTGAATGGTGGTGGGAGGGCAGAAGCTGCTGCTGCCCAGGGCACTGAAAGTGAGGCTAGCATGAATCCCCCAGTCTGCCTTTGACCTCCAACCCCAATCTTTAGAGGGCAAAGGTTTTCTCTGCCTGCTCTGGCCCAGCCAGCAAACTCTTAGAATCTGGGCCATGTCATGGCAGCGGCTGCATCCACAGTCCTGGTTTCAGGCTTAGTGATCTGGGCTTGTCACTGGTTCACTTGCCTTCACTTACAAAACCTGAACTCTTGGCATCCTCTCCTTGCATGGCACTCCGTGCTTGTTCTATATGTCCTCTGGTTCCAGGGTTATCACCTAGTTGATCCCAGTCTCTTCTTCCAGCTATTCATTTTTCTGATGGAAGGAGCAATCTATAAAACTTTCTACTTTGCCATTTTGCATCTGTTGCTTTTATTTTAGCTATTCATAATATGTTTCTGATAATTGTTAGAAGGTAAGCCGCCCATGGAAAGGACTACAGGTAGTGTGCGTTTAATAATTCTTGCATATAAACTTTTGGTCTTAAGAGTAGGAAAACAATTGGAAAGGAAAGAGAAAAGAAGGAAAGATGAAGGCAAGAGTTGAAAGTCCTGCACTGAAACCCAGTCTCCACTATTCATAAACTGTAATCTCTCAGTCAGCTATCTCAATTCCCTGAGCCTTAGCTTCTCTTTTGTAAAACTTGAATAACAAAAGAACATAACTCACAGGGTGATGATAGAATTAAATAGTATTATAAATAGAAAGCATTCAGTGTAATACCTGGCACATAGCAAGTATTCAACAAATGATAGTTATTATTATTGTTATTACTATTAATAAAAACAGAAGGTTGGAAGAAACTGGGGTAATTTATTTTTACCCATAGCAAGCACTAGAAGTAAGCAATTTTGTCAAAAGGACATCTTGTGTGAATTCTTGATTAATGTTTAATGCAAATGAGACAGGATATGAGTCAGAACCACTGTCTGCCTTGTCAGATGAATAGAAATAAATTGAAAGAAAGGATAGGTGGCCAGTTTTGAGTAAAATGTTACTCATACCCTTCAATCTGAAAACAGTGGCTCTGTCTTAAATCATTCAATTTTTACCATCAATTCAGTTTTTGACTAATTTAATTGGTGGACTTTGAGTAATCTCAGAAAATTGCCTTTATATTCCTGGGCAGGGATCTGGCTGGTGAACTGAAATCACTGTGGTGATGGTGCAATGTCTTTGTTTATCTTTGTACACATCTACTAATCAGGAATAATAAAATGCCATGAAATCTTAGCCAGATAATGGAAGATCATCATGTGGAAATACTGACGTCGAAAAATTCAATGAATTACAAATCTGAAGTTATTGTCATGAGAGACTTACCATTACAGTAATGATTAATGCAAATGTATATTAGCAGGAGGCCCTGTTAGAGGCAGTCAGACCATATGAATCAATCAATAAAAGAGGATATTATGTTAAATAGTTGTTATTTTATATGGTTTTCATGTAAATTCAAATCATTTAGAAAGTGTCTCTCCTTATTTAGTAAGGTATATATAAAAACTTTTACAAAATAAGATTGATTCCTAGACATTTTATATATATTCTTACATTTGCAATGAGTGACTTTTTAAAATTTTATTTTCTAAATCTTGTTGCAAATTTTTAAGTTGTACAGTTAGTTAGTTAACAGCTGCATGAGGTTTGGAACCTAAGCTGCTTCTTCAGAATTTCTTTCTCTAACAAGTTAGGAATCTACTTCCAACCAAGGGTCCTTGGCCCTTTAACATTTTATAAGATTGTGTCTTAGGTGCTAACTGGTAAACAGAGTGGATGGTGAAGCAGATCCTGCAAGGACTATAAGTAGACTAAGGGAAAATGGAAAAAGCCCAGTGGGTTAGACATTGAGAATATGCTATGACTGAACATGCTCTTCCAAATAGCCAATTTAAATACTTTTTTGGGCATAGTCTCATAGAACAAGTGGGTTTTGAATACACTCTGTCAACTAAACAAGCGGTTGTCAATAAAAGAAACCAATTTTATTGCCCACTATATACTTGGGGAAGTATTTGAAGCCCATTTAAAAGATTACTCATGTTGCCAGGGTGTTTGAACATGGCCTGCCTTGGAAAGAAGTATCAATGAAAATAATACATTTTTCAGTCTTTCACTGGGTCGATTTAAGCTCAGAATATATCCTACATTTCTTCAAGGTCAAGCTCAATGATTACATTCTCTATTAAGTCTTTCCCAAGTCCTTCTCTATGCTGAAATTATTCTCTTGTTTTTCTGTGGTCCTTGAGTATTGTCCTGGTTCCATTATTAAAATTCTTACTTTACCTATTGGTATTCCTTCACTGAATTTTAAACTCAATGGAGCTAGAGATTCTCTCAATGCCTAGGGTACTGCTTTAGACAAAATTGGCACTTAATAACATTTAAATTAAAGTGAATGGAATATTTATTTTGTTAGAAAAGATTTTGGGGTCACATCAGATTAACTTAGGTTTCAACAATGGTTAGTTGAGCTTTAAAGAGGTATGGCAATGAAATTGAAGTGAACAAATATACTCCCACCTGCTTATAAAATATTTTATGCCTATGGAAAAAAAAAAGACATTATGTTCAGTCAAGAATTAAATCAGGGTGCTGATTAACCCAATGCTACCGACTCAGTGACTGAGAACCAGGGCATTTTTACAAAATTTCGGCATGTAGAATATATCAAGAGTCTTTATCACTTGAGGTTTCAAAGGTTGGTTCTATGCATTAATAACAATTCACTGATAAGGTTATTTCAGGAGCCTAGATCCTTTATCTATTTTTAAAATTAATTAGCCAATCATTTTGTACTTGCTGATGCCCAGGCTAAGCTACACATTATTGTCTGTCATATCAGATAATGAAATTCATGGGATCTCACAATAACTTCATCATTTGGAATTCCATTTTGTCCACATTCTCAAAAATATTATTAGACACACATAGGTGCCTGGCTAGTACTATTCTTTTTTTTTTTGAAAGATTTTTTTTATTTATTCATTCATTTATCCCCCCCTTGCTGCTTGTGCTCACTGGGTCAGCTAACCACACCATCCGGGTGGGCTTGCCTTCACCAGGAGGCCCCGGGAACCGAACCTGGGGCCTCCCATATGGTAAACGGGAGCCCTACTGATTGAGCCACAGCCGCTTCCCGCTAGTACTATTCTTTAGGTCCAAAAGTAAACTAACTGTGTATAGTAAATAATGGATTTGATTTATTTATTTCTCCTATGAATTAGGTACAGTCCTGGTTTAAAATTTACCTTAAAGGATCTTTTTATATACATACTATATATATATATATATTATATATATATTTATATATATATTCACACATACATTTTGCTTAGTTTGAAAAAATGACTACATTTTACCTCAACAACAACAGCAAAAAAAATAAATAAAACAATTTGAGCAGAATAGACAGCAGAAATCAAATGGTTCAGAGAAATATCAGTCAAGAAAATATCGTATCAAACACAGCTCTCTCTCTCAGACACACAAAATAGACAGACATAATTATAGTTACATTCAAACTAATATAATCTACATTAGCAATATATCTCTTTTTGGAAAGGAATTTTCACCACTGAGTATAAAGTTAATCTGATAGATGGTAAACTTCAGTGGTCAAGTCAGGTTGCAAAATCTTCCTATAGTCTTCTAACTAAAATCCTACAGTGTATTACTCAGCACACAATAGGCTCAGGCAAAGTATTTATTGACTTTGCTCACTGTTAAGCACTCTAAATTCCACAATTTACTCTTCTTTCGTTGTTTCTCTGGTCATTTTGTAGATTAATTACCAATCACTTAAATATCAAGAATAATATATTATGACAATAAATGGAAGTGATTATGCATTTTGTAGAGGCAAACAAACTTAATTTACTTCTACACACTTTTCCAAAAATCACATTCTATAGCCTATACCTTATGCTGGATGTTGGAGATACAAAGATGAAAAGTAGACACTTGGTTTCTGTGCTCATTAATTTCATTCATTCTACAGTGTACTTGGTTCCAGCAGAATCAGTCTACTTTGTGGAATCTGTTAAAACAACTTAAATATTTTTTTTCCTGAGCTTATGACCAACTCCAGGCCACCCAGAAAGTCCTCAAACTCTATTGAATGATAATTTTTGAACTTAATTGAGTATTTCATTCAGATATCCAGTGGTTAGCCAGAAGATGAACTCAGGTTTCTAAGGTGAAGTTGTAGCCTCTCTAAATGAAAGCCAAGAAGTGCTAGTTGTGTTTGAACCACCTTATCCTACCTGCATAAACCTGCCAGCAGCATTGTCTTGAAAGGACATTACTTAGCACTGGAGCGATTAGCCAGGCTATGTCAGACTCCTGGGGAAAGCAATCATGCACCAAGTCTGCATTCATTGGTTAGCTTTTATGTTTGAAGCTAAAAGGTCAGCAGCTAAAAAATGGATTTTTTCCCCTTTGTCTTGTTGCTGTGGAGCTGAACAACAGGAAGCTATATTACCAGCATCCATGGAAACCAAAGTTTTGTTCAATCCAGAGAAATGCCAAAAAATATTTGTTGTTGTATTAAGAGGCATGACAGCTTATGTTTTCAATTCAGCAGGTTATAACTTGACGGAAGAATTAAAGGGATTAGAAAAGCCTAATTATCAAAATGTAAATCATTTTCTTTTTCCAAATTATAGATATTCCTCAGGCAAGATAAATGATTCTTTCAATATCTCTAAACCTGATGTTATCATTAAAATTATTTATGATTGTTGCCTAGTTCTAGAAATAAAGCAAGCTTTAGATTAATTGTCTTGTTTACTAAATGGAGTTCTTTCACTGTTGTATAAATTTCAGCAAAAAATACAAGGCATAAAAGTGTAAATGCTGAATTATTTTACAACAATTAGAAGAACATAATGGCACAAATACCAAAAGGATTAGGCTTATGTTCACATATGATTTCAAAACCTATGTCATGATATTAAGCAAGGGTTTGTATTGCAGGCACGATTACACACAATTGAATAGGTTATCTTTCTCTTCCAAAAGTCATTACCATAACTATCCTTAACAAGATATTCAGCACTTAGAATTCACCAAATATATATATCTATATATATCTATATATATATCTATACACACACACACACATATATATATATATATATATTTTTTTTTTTTTCCCACATTCAGCCTTTAACTTTAATGATTACTTGGGCATTACTAAATGAAGTAAGGGTATAAGAAGAGGACACATTCTTCAGACACCTTGCTGGTTTATATTTTCTTGAATGGAACATGTATACTTGGTGTATTAGCACTGATATGTGTCGTGCCCCCTTGATCTGGGTAGCTAGGCAACTATTATTAACTTCTTAGTATACACCGCACCTTGATTCCCAAAATAATTGACTTTCTTAGCCATAGAGAAACATTAAAAACAGATAATGCAAATAGAAAGTTAATAATTAAAGGAAGATTAGAAAAAATTTTGCAGAAAGATGAAAATGTATAGAAAACTTGCACAAATTGTTATGAATTAGCTCTAAAGAGTATATTAATCAGCAGTAAAAGGAAAATATGATTATGAGATGTATTAAAATTCCTCTAGCAAGATGTGACTTTTAGACTCTAAGATAGTCTCTAATGAGCCCATCCTCCTGGATTTTTCCTTCTTGTGTAATTTCCTCCCCTTGAGTATGGCCTGGAATAGCAATTTGCTTCTAGCCAAAAGAATATGGTAAAGGTGATGGTTCTCATTTCCATAATTTGTCTAGATAAAATTGTGGCTTCCTTCTTACCAGCAAATTCTCTCTCTTGCTGGCTGTCTTCCTTTGCCAGACTGCTATGACAAATACCACACAATGGCTTGGCTTAAACAACAAGCATTTATTAGCTCATTGTTTCTGAGTCTAGAAATCCAAAACCAAAGCAAGACAATGCTTTCTTTCCAAAGTCTGTAGCATTCTAGCACTGGCTTGTCACAATCCTTGGGTTCCTTTGCTTGCATCTCTGCCTCCTGTCACAGGGCAATCTTTCTCTCCTTGTGTCTGCTCTTCTGGTTTCTGCCAACTTCAAGCTTCTGGCTCCTCCCTGTGACTTTCTCTGACCCACTGCATCCAAATTTCTTCAGTGTATAATGGACTCCGGTCATATATATTAAGGCCTATTGTGATTTAGTTGGCCACATCTTAACTAAAAATAACATCTTCAAAAAATCCTATGTACAAATGATTTGTTTAAAACCCAGAGGAACGTGGATTAAGATGAAGAACATGTTTTTGTTGGTATACACAATTCAATCTACCACTCTGGCTTTGATGAAACAATCTGCCGTGATGGAGAGGCCCACATGACAATCACCTGAGGGCAGGCTCCTGATAACCTCCAGTAAGGAACTGAGGCCCCCAGTCCAACAACTGCTGAGGAACTGAATCTTGTAAAAAAAAAAAAAAATGTAGTTGAGCCTGGAAGCATATCTTTCCCCAGTTGAGCCTTAAGAAGAGGCCCCAGCTCTCATCAGTACCTTGAATTGCAGCTTCCTGTGTAAACATGAAATAGAGGATTCAGCTATGTTGTATCTTTACTTCTGATCCACAGACATAGGCACATAATAAATGTGTGTTATTTTAAGCCACTAAGTCTGTGGTAAGATAAGTAATATACACATTTTTTTTGTGAGGAAATACTTTATAGATCTACATATGGAGATTCCTGTACATGATGCCTTTGACAACATATTAAGAACTAGAAAAATCTGATTTAGTGAATATTTTATCTGCACTTTCCATAAAAAGTAAGTTCATAAAAGTACATTTGAATTCAACAAAATATTTAAAACTATGTTGTGGTAAAAATTCAAGAGAGTAAAGGCCAGAATGTGTTATTGTTTCATGCAGCAATCTAATGGAGTGATCGACTTGAAGAACCCAGCAGAACTAGCATCTATTATGTTCCTTAAGCTGGCTCCTCAAAAGCTAGCTATGACTATCAAGCTCCTGGCAAGTGCTGGGCTGTAGTAAATTCTTAGCTGGATCTTCTCAACAATGCTGCATTGCAGATAAGCTGTGACGTGTATAAAGGTGCCATCCATATGCTTCATATGTGTGGCACACAGGCAGTAAGATTGGCATTCTCACCTGAACATTCAGAAACCTGGCTTGTGTTCTGGTCTTAACAGAGAGCCAGTCAGCTTTCATTTGGAGGAAGGCTGCCAGTGTTTCTGTGGGTATATTTTTTCCTGAAAATAATTTTGAATTATTAATCAAGTGTTTGGCTAATGACTCTGATTTCCGAGATTTCTATGTCATTTACTTGAAGGAAACAGTTTTCACCTGAAAGAAATATTAAAGATAGTTATTAAATATTTTTCTACCAAGACTCTGAAAGGACCTCAACGTAGACCATACTTAATACCTGTTTTTGATAAGGACTTTAGCCTGGTGCCCATGCAAGGATGTGTTAGCTATAATTGTTGCCTCAAGTTATTGAATGATTAGACTTGTTGGGTAATGATTATTTAGAACTCAATGTTTCTGCATTTGAGAAGGACTATTGAGAACTACTTGTTTCAACATTTGATTTTTATATATAAATATTTTCTTTCAGAGAAGCAGACCCTATAATTAATTCAATAAATCATTAAACAAATATTTGTCAAAACATTTCCATTGAAGCAGTACATTTCTGTGGTTGAGAGGACTGCCTCTGGAGTCAGACTTCCTAGGTTTGATTCCTACTATGCTATGCATTTGTTCTGTGACTTCAGATCTGTTATTGACTTCACTGTGCTTTTATTTTCTTCTCTGTAAAATGTTGATAAGAATTGTGCTTGTTTCAGATTCTGGTGTGGGGATTAAATAAGTTAATACATGCAAAGCCTTTAGAACAGTATCTTACCCATACTAAGCCCTCTGTAATGATAAATTATTAAATGCTTAGCTATTCAATGTTGTTATTCCTTCTGATTTCAGATTTATGTGTTCCCTTGTTTATTAAGGCCAAACCCAATATGTTGTAATAAAGCCATGCCAGCAGAATAGCAAAAGATGCGTGTATTTCTGCTTTCTGTAGGAGAAAAGTTCCCTTCTATAGGTTTGAAGGGCTGCACCAAATTGAACTGTGGCTGTCCATTAGGGCTCTTGGCTTCTGATTATCAAAGTGTGTGAGCAACAGATCTGTGTTTAGTAATCAGTACTGTCCATCAAATATTTCTACTACCTCCTTGTACATGGCTAGACTGTTCTCCCCACCCCTTGAAGTTAGGTGTGATCATGAGATTTGCCCTTATATAGTTCTCAGTTCACCTGGGTCTTGTTTTCTTTCCCCTCCCATGTTTCCAAAAATATACCGTTGGTGAAGCTTCCATCAACCTGCTTTACAGAGTAGGAGAGACGCTGACCCAAGTTTGTACTTTGTTCTTAAGAAAATGGGGAGTCCATTGAAAGATCTAGAATGATTAGCAATGTTCCAATGTAAAAGAGACATAAAAAAGGAAGTAAGACACGGCGATGCTCATCAAATCGCTATTTTAACACTGTAGGGAATGCTGAAAAAGGTAAGGGTGATGATGGGGGGATGGTATGAAGTGGAAGAAAATGAATACAAAAGATGTTGTAGAGACAGAATTGAAAACGATTTGACAATTGATTAAAGGTGAGGTAAAGTGAGAGCAGTGGGATCAGTTAAATATAAAGCTGAAGTCTGAATTCTGGTGACTAAAGAGCAATACATTTCTACCAATAGAAATAGAAAAAACAGAAGTAGGAGCATGCTGTGAGGAAAAGATAGGTTCTGTTAGTTTGGGGAGTTTTAAGATGCTATTGAAATATTCACATTGAGATTTCCTGTACTCATTTGGAAATACCAGGGAAGAAGTGAGAGGGGAATTAGAGCAGAAATGTAATCACATATGCTTCGGAAGTAGAAGTTTTCAAGGAGGGGATGATAAATTGAGAGAGAGGGAAAAGGCGTGAAAGATATATACATATATAGATATAGATACATATATAGATGTAAATGTAGATGCAGATATAGATATATAGAGAGCAGGGAGGGGGGGCGTTTAAAAGTAGCCACCATTGAATTTGGTTGTCCAGTTTCTTGGTTTATATGGTATAGGAGACAACATGTATTGATTTCAACTCTAAACTAAAAGTTTCATTACCACCTAAATTCCTAATGTGAACATCTCTAGATGTTTTACTTGTTTCTTCTGAACAATGAACGTTTGCAATATATTGCTTAATTGAGAGTTCAAGCGAACTGTTTTAGATTTTTCTATGTTTTCTGTGATTTATTTTTGCCTTTCCTTACAGCCTTACATTAATATCTACAATTTTAAGTTAACTTTGTGATTTTTCTAACTTCTCTGTATTTTCCATTTCTTTTTAGCAAAGCAAATTTTGGAACAACTAATGCATCTCAAAAACAATCATTCTGTCAAAAACAAGGCCTGAGAATAAATCTATCTTCCTTCAGGAATCATATCATTTTAGATCACAATTACCCTTGGGATAATCTGGCAGGAGAATTGCTGTTTAGTTTCTATTGGATGGTAAATGTTAATGGGAAACCTCATCGGCTGACCCCGCACATTCAGAAACATTTGCTGGGTTTCATGGAATATCTATTGACATCACTTTTATGTTATCTTTCAGGTGACAATGCCTTTAGAGAGCTTTTTTAGATATATAAATTATGTCAAGGTTTTACAACCCAAAACCACTTTAACAAAAATATATTCCAGTGCTCACTTTGGCAGCACATATACTAAATTGTAATGATACAGAGAAGATTAGCATGACCCCTGTACAGGAATGGCATGCAAATTCGTGAAGCATTCCATATTAAAAAAAAAAAAAAAATTCCAAGGGGTACTTTAAATCATCTTATATCCCGTCTTATCGTGATAGTTGTCTTTTGAATATGCCTAGTTGATTTTCTTACTGACATTATCATTCTCTCCAAACCCCAAACTCAAACTACAACATGTGTAGCCATCATCAGAAGCAAACCGAAATCACTTTTTGTAAAAAAGCAAGAAAGGAAAGAGTAGCAGAGAAAATAGTAAGCTGTTTAAGCTATTTTAAAAAAGAATTATTATTTTGAAAGAGGTAGACAAGTAGGTCAGCATCTGAGCAACACCAGTAGGTTTCTTTCTTTCTTTTCTTTTTCTTTTTTTTTTGAAACAGACATTGATAATCTAAGGTCTTTTCATCTAAGGAGGTTTATTTTAACAGGGGAATTTTGAATAAAAATGAGTCCAGGGATACTTCTTAGGAAATAGAGTTTATAAGAAGAAGACTAAGAAAAATTTAGGACTTGGTCATATCAACTGGATATAACTTGCTATTTTTTTCTGGGCTATACCACTAGAGAACAAGGGGGAAAATCAGCATTGATATGGGAATCTTGAGAATTTTTCATTTATGTATTTATAACCTTGTCCATGAAATCACTTCTCTTTAAAAGAAATCTTCATTTAAGCTTTTAAAAACGATGAGGAAGTTTATTAATGTGCCACACTAATGAAGGATGTTTATGTGGGAGATTGTGGGAGGTGTGGGAGGTGGGGCATATGGGAATCCCTACATTTTTTTGTGTAACATTTATGTAATCTAAGTATCTTTTAAAAAAGTAAAAAAAAAAAAAAAAAAAAAGTAAATTAAAAAAAAAAAAAAATCAATTTGAACATTTTTTTCTTTTTTTTTTTTTTTCTTTTCTCTTCAATATGAGCATTTAAAAATCTAATACTGTAAACCGCAAAGTAAGAATTATCTGGTGAGTTCACAGTTTTCCTAAAGCTTGTGTTTGTTTTCTTTTTTTAACATGGGAGTTTTCAGGGAAAAACAGGTTAATAAAATTGTGGATAATGACAATATTTTAACATAATTTATTTTTTTCCTTATGAATTTTTTGTTCAGCTCTTGATAAGGTCTCCCATAAATGAGTTATTATGGAAATAAATAACTATGGGTGAAGGAGCAACATCTTGTCACAGATTAAAACCGGTTAAGCTCCCAGAAAGTAGTGTGCTCTGTTTGAATAGAGGAAGGTTAATGGAAAAGTGCCCCTGGGGTTGAGAGAGGAAGCAATGCTGTTTGATGTATTTATTAATAACTTGAAGGAAGAAGATGCTGGACTCTAACAGGCTCTGCAAAGAATTGAGGCCTGGGCTCTTGGAAGTTCAATCCATGATTTCCTGTGTGAACTTGCCAGCTCATCGTATTTTCCTCTACTTGGAAACACAGGTTCCTAGGTCATATCTGTTTGCTTCAGTTTTAATTGCTGCAACAAAATCACTTCTGGAGGACTGTTATCCATTTCCCTTTGACACAAAGGTCACTTAATAGTCAGATAGAGATATTATATCCCTTATCAAGAGGAGGGCTTCTGAGTGACTACTTTTCTATGATAAGAGTTTGGCAAAGGCTTTTTAAACATTAAATTTTTTGGGGGGGGGGGGGGGGGGGGGGGGGGCGGTGGGAAGTTAAGCAAGGAGGCAGTGTAAGATTCTTTTTCACTTATCTAAAACATAAAAAGTCCCTTTTCTTTGCCATGGGAAATAAGTTGAAGTAACTAAAATAGAAATAAGAATATGATAGAAAAACTTTTTTCATTTATGAACATCCAAATACACTCAAATACACCATGTTCTTGTCCAGGTGCTATTTGATTTCATTGAGCTTTTCAGAAAGAAATATCAATTAATAATGTATGCCCTTAGGGTGCTTTTTACAGTGTTTCCACAGAGATTAATCGCTTGGGGGTTTCAAATAACCAGTTGTATTTATCATTTCATTGAGAAAACTGGTGTATGTGTGTATGTTTTGGGGTTATGTAGTGTGTGTGTGTGCCTCTGAGTGGTGTGTGTTTGTGAAGAAGGTGGTGGAGAACTTTTCAGGGCTGAGATGAGAATAGAATGGGTGGAATGAATCCAGAGTACTCATGGGTTTGGTACAGCAAAAGAGTAGAGTCTAAGAAGTGTTCCGTGGGGAGCCTGCCACGGGGTGGGGAGCAGGAGCTGAATTGCTAGGTAGAAGGGAGTCTTGGCCAACTTCTGGGAAGCTGGGCTCATCTGGTACGTGCACCCTGCGTTTGTCTGCCTGGGAAGGCAGCTCTGTTGACAGGGCCACTGCAGAGCTGACAATCAAGAAAGGCAAAGGTGCTGGGTAAGTACACTGAAAGTGCAGGGAATATCTGAAAATAATGATTTTCGCTCCATCAAAGTGGGCTTTGGCTATACTTTCGTATATTGACTTCCATGCTCTAAAATCCTAACCCTACAAATGATATCAGATTGTTGTTTTTTGTGATGTTCTGGCACCTGCTTTAAAATCTCTACCTCATTGCCTCCTCCTCTAGCTTTACTTCAGTCAGCTCTGCACTCCTCTCTGTCTCTCAATCATGCCAGGATTTTCCCGACACAGAGCATTTACAATGGCTGCTCTGCTCTATTTGCCCGGAATCATTCTTTCCCAGATATTCACATGGCTAGTTATTTCACTCCATTACATTGTGTTTTGTTGAAATATCTTACATGATTCCATTCAAAATAGCATCTTCTACTCTTTACTCTCTGTCCCTGCGATGTTTTGCTTGTGATTGACTGTATATTATTTATTTGCCTTGTGTCTACTATAATATGAGCTCTATGAAGATAGGGGCTTTGTTTCATTTGTTCCCTACTAAATCACCAACGCGTAGGACAGCATTTGGCCCATACGAAGCACTCAGAAATATGTGAATACAAGACTATTTTTATATATTATTATTAGCTGGTTTTCCTCTGGGCTGTGGATTAAAGATTAAAGGCCTTCCTCAGTAAGTAAATACTCAGTGAAAGGTGGATATTTCCTTAGTGACTCTAATGGAGGAAGGAACAAGGAACGACATATATTTCTTCTTCTCCTCCCTTTGCTCTGCATTTCCCATTTCAGATTAGCGACGGAATCATTCTGGTTTACTTTGCCATGAGAATCATTCACACAGCCGCATTTTTTTTTCATGGCTGTTAATTTTACTCTCCCAAAACTACTTCAACAAATTCCAACAGGGGCACAATTTCATCAAATCCTTGGAATACATTTCTTTTGTATGCATCTTTGATATTTGCCAGACATTTCTTCTTCAGCTTTCTGCCAGTCCACGACCTTGAAACCATTACTGCCCTAGCTTTGGCAGATACCAACAGCTCATTACAGTTTTTCTGCTCCAGAGACAGTCTGACTTTTTTGAAGATTTAAACTGGGAAGTTTGAAATGAACAAAAATTATAAGACCTGTCGGAGTTTGATGTAATTATGAATTCCAAAAATATAATTAAATCATGCTTGTAAACTGATCTGTTAATCTGGGCATGATTAGGTTAGGATTAGGGCGTTGAGTCCCACCCCTTGGTGGGTGGGGAATTGAATATAAAAGGCAAAGGACAGTTGAAGCAGTCTTTTGAGAAGCGGTCTTTTGAGAAGCAGTTTTGATGTTGGAAAGAAGGCCCCAGGAGAAAAGAAGCAAGCCGTTCGCCTGATCGTCTACAGCTGACCTTGTGGAGGAAACAGGAGCTAAGCCCGGAGAGAAATGCAGCCCCGGGAAGAGAGGAACCCCAGAAGCCTGAACCCTGGCAAACGCCGGCAGCTGTCTTGCTCTAACACGTGGCAATGGACTGTGGTGAGAGAAGAAACTTAAAGCTTTATGGCCTGGTATCTGTGGACTTCTACCTTAAATAAATACCCTTTATAAAGACCAACCCATTTTTGGTATTTTACATTAGCACCCCTTTGGCTAACTAATACAAGACCTCTAATTTGTACTGTATGTCTCAGAAAAAATGAAAGTTCTTTCTAAATTTCGTAGGTCTGACCAGAGTTTGGCTGACTTCAAAGAGTACCCAGCTTCTGCCATCTAATTCCACTAGCATAATTTAGTTTCTAGAACACTTGCTGTGCTATTTGGAAACCCATGGGTAAGAAGCAGATGGATGGGTCATTAAGGTAAGAGTAAGAGAGAGGCGGAAAAAGTCACCACTTACCAACTTGACTACAGCCAATATCTGCACTGAGAGTTTGAATGCATTCCCCTACCCTTTGTACTGGCACTACTTAAAAACAAATTCCTCTGTCAGCTCTCTGATCAGACCTGTCATCCGTAGAGCTGGGAAACTGCCAAAAAACCATTTATTTTCCCAATTATGTCTAATGACCCCAAACTAGATTATACCTACCTACTGAACTACAGTAAAGGCAAGACCTCTTAGTTTGGAATACTTATTGGAAGGTTGCTTTCATTAGGGTGGCCTTATAATTTCTTGTTCAAACTAGGACACTTTTGAAAATAAAAAGGGACATGGAGAGAATTACAATTATATACATATATTGAATATTTTTTATTTTGATCAACAAATTGTATTATTAAAGTAGACCTAAAATGGTCTTATTTAAAATTATTTTATAAAGTAAAATTCTTTATAAAAAGTTAAAATAATGTATTAAAGCAAAATAAAATATTCTTATTATTAATAAAATTTTCTTATTGAACATTAAACAAACAGAATAACTGTTCTTAGACTGCATTAAGTCACTTTAACAAGTTTTTTAGTCTTGATTATTTCTATTAATGTATCATTAACATTTTTCTGAAGAAATATTTTTTGTTGTATGATTTTTTTAATTTTTAAATTAAATTAATTGTAGAAATCTTCAAAGTCATATTTTATGATTAATACATTTGATATTATTGACATCTTATTTGATTTGTCATAATGTTTTTAGCTAAGAAAATGCTTTTTCATAGGTGCTGATGTACCTCCTAAGATAAAATCAAGTTCTGCTAAATGAAGAATATTCTCACAATTTCGTTTTGAAATGTATGAATATATCCACATATATATATTTCCAAAGATACTCTTTTTGACTATTCTAGTTATCTTGCTTTGAAAATTATTTTTAAGAGTTGAAAATTTTCAGAAAGTTTGTAGAATTCTCAACTTCATCTCCATGCTGATTCAGAATATAAATGCTTTCAATTGCAACAAAATCTCCATCAAAATAATTTCTTCAGAATTTGGGGTAGTCCAAAGTTTAATTAGATAATATAAAAATCAAATTTTAACTGTTAAATTCCCCCCTTGATTTAATTGAGATAAATTTCAATATCTTCCATTTAAAAGCTTGTTTTCAATGTTTACAATTTGCTGAAAGCTTCAAAAGCTCATGTGTGTGCGTGCACGAGTATGTACATGTTCCACTTTTAAATTCTTTGATTAAATATTTCCTGAGTTTGGACAAAAGGCAACCTAAATTTAGAGGCCTTTTTTATAAAAATGTTTACTCTATGTAGGACATTTAGGTCAATTTCAAAAATAATTCTTTAAAGAACAAAGTTTTTAAAAAGTAGTTTGGTGCTGGATAGTCAAGAGAGACATGCAGAACAATTTTATTACATTCAATACCAACTCCATCCCAAAATTTTATATTTCGTTTATCTAAAAGTTTATATATGAAATATTTGTAATTTTTGGCAACTAGAATTTCTATTTTAATTGGTAGAATCTTATAGTTTGTTCAGACATGATTTTGAAATATATGTATATCATAATGAATTTCAAAAACATTTCTGCTTCATAGGTTTTTTTAAAATGTATTGGTTAGCTGTTGCTGCATAACAAATCTTCCAAAATTTTATGTCATAAAACAACATCTTTATTATGCTCTCAGATTCTTTGTGTCCAAAATTTGGACAAGGAACAACAGGAATGGCTTGACTCTGTTGCACAATATCTAGGGTCTCAGTGAGGAAGATTTAAAGGTTTGAAGTAACTCATCTGCTGGAGATTGGAATCATCTGGAGGAGTCTTCACTCATATATCTAGTGGTTGATGTTCACTTTTGACTAGGACCTGAAATGGGGAGTCACCTGGAACATCTTCAGATTGCCTTATCAACAGTCTTCCTGAATGAGGTCATTTGGGTTTCCTCACAGCATAGCAGCTGGATAACAAGGGCAAATGACCCAGGTGAGCTTGGCAGATGTTCTTGGCATTTTGATGGCCTAGACTTGGAAGTCACACAACAACACCTGCCATACTCTCTAGTTAGAGCAGTAACAAATGTTTTCCTAGATTCCAAGCAGGGAATATAGTCCCCAACCAGCTAATGGGGTGGGGGTGGGGGGAATGTCAAAGTCGCCTTATAAGAAAAGCATGTGTGATGGGAGATATTGTTGTAGCCATCATTGTAAAATACAATGTTCCACACATAAATTAGTAAAAATTTTATTTTTGTCATGTCAAAATTTATTTTTATATTAGAAAAATAAGTAGTTTTATCTTCACTGTTAAACTTTTTAAACTACATTTTTAATAGCATTGGAAACAATGTCAGACATTTTACCTTCAACAGAATGAATTTTGAAATATTTATTTGGATAAAAATATTAAAACATTATTAAAATTAACTGATTTCTGTTTGAAGCATCTGAGACACTGAAGTACATTTTAAATCATTTAACTATTTACAAAGTGTATTTTCTGCTAATGGAGCTAACCACTAGGAGCAATTGAAAGAAAGAAACCTTCGAATCACAAGTGAGCTAATTTTACAAACAAATAGTAATTTGATCTAACTGAAAAGCATGCTTCCACAGGGTGATATGTAATTTCACCTTGTGTTGCTCCATGTTTTAAATTATCTTGGGGCACATTTTTCTTTGAATGACTATTAACTTTTGAGATAGATACTTATGTTTCTTCTGCAGATTTGTGCTTTTGTGTTTAGATGTGGTCAGTATAAGCTAAGCCTTTATCATCAACTTTCTTGAAAACTGGGAATTCTATCTTTAATTTTTAACTTAAAAAGCAGTTTCTCTTTTATAGCTCATTGAGTCTGAAAGGATTTATTGTAAGCTCTACAAGCATTGTTAAACAATAAAATAGTCTTAGATTTATACCATATAATACTTGACAGAACAATTGTTAAGAAGATCGGTCAGACCATTCTTTAAAGTTGAGGCTGTTCAGCCTCTATTTTGTGTACATATTTCATATACACTGACCTATGATTGCCCATGTTTCCCACTGACTCCACTATTTGAGGCTTCACAGACTCGTGCATCTCATGGTCCACAGCAAGATCCACAGAATAATTATTTGGTGCACCAAATACCAGCTGGGGCATCAACTACTTCTTCCATCATCCTCTGAGATTGGAACAAGAAAACTGACTATAGCTGCATGTATTTGAGCACACTGCTTTATCAGAAAGGGCTCTATGGTAAAAGAGAGATGTGTTGTCTGCATTCTCTTTTCGGCTTTAACCATGTATTAAAATAAGAACTCTGTTAATTCACATCTGATGCATATACTAATAAATAATATGACAGAAGCTGGAAGTACAAGCTTAATGTTAATTTAGTCATCGTGGCTTGTTTCAAGGTGAACATAACTACAACTCAAAATGAAAAATCTTTCACAAGTGCTATTCTGCATGGGAACCTATGACAAAAAAATATTAGGAAAGAACCCTGGTAAAAATTATGATCATCAGATTTCTTTTCTAGGTTGGACATGCATAGGACATCTTTTGAGTTCTGCTGCTCTAACCCTAACCCTAACCCTAACCCTAACCCTAACCCTAACCCTAAC